>OX377201.1:61002666-61034422 GCA_947396885.1 Heligmosomoides polygyrus polygyrus | reverse complement strand
TTTCGAAACCTCCCCCCCCCCCCGCTCCGCCCCGCATGAAGCCCCCTTTCTTGGAAATAGATTCTTACACGGTAAGAAAGCATATTTGCTCATTTTTTAATGGCCAAATGAGATTTTTGATTTTCGGAAAAATGGCCGAGATATGATCAATTTTCGGCAGTCGTGAACTGAATCCTTCACCGTCGTCATCGGAGTGATTTCACATAAATGTTCATAACTCAGATAATTTTTCGAAACTCAGAAATTTCATTTGGCATAGAGAAAATATGCTTCGTAAATATGTAACAACCAATTCTTAAGAAAGGGGTGTTCATGCGGGGCGGGGAGGGTTCGATTTTCGGTACGTATTTTTGCGAAATGGACCCGAAGTCGTACACCGCTGCCGCGCATGAAGTTCCCTTTTTTTGAAGATCGATTCTTGCATGTTAGGAAAGCGCATTTTATCTAGTTTTAGAAATGGTAGCGGAGTTTTGAAACTTCTAAAAACTTACCGAGTTATGAGCATATTTGTGAGATCACTCCATGACGTCGGTTAACGGTCGGTCCGAGATTCAGTTCACGATTTCCGAAAATTGATCATATCTCGGCCATTTTTCCGAAAATCAAAAATTTCGCTCGGCCATCAAAAAATAGAGCAAATATCCTTTTTTACCATATAAGAATCTATTTCCAAGAAAGGGGTCTTCATGCGGGGCGGGGGGGGGGTCGATTTTCGGTACGTATTTTTGCGAAGTGGACCCGAAATCGATCCCCTCCCGCCGCTCATAAAGACCGAATTTTTGAAAACTGATTTCTATATAGCGAAGAATGACTCTTCTTCTAATTTTTGAAAAGCTAGCGGGATTTTGAAATTTCGAAGAATTGGTCGAGTTATGAATATTTTTGTGATGCCACTTCAATTTTTTTCTCTCAAAAATTGAACCAACCGCCAAGCATGACGACTCCGTTTTTGGAAAACGATTTTTACACGATGAAAAAGTGCGTTTCTATCTACTTTACGAAATGCTAAAAGAATTTTCAAAATTCGAAAAACTTACCGAGTTATGAACCTTTTTGTGAAAGTTCAATTTTATGCTCCGACGACGTTGGTGCAAAGTCGACCAGAGGTCGATTCAACCTGTTCTATCCAGAAAATCACGATTTTTTCACAGTGAATTAATCAGGACTTCGAAATTCTTGTGGTTAGATTTTATCCGTATGGTTGATATGCTTCGGCTAAACAATAATATTTTCATGAAAAATGAGGTTTTGTAGGCGATCCATCCTCAGCGGAGATTCATCGCAGCGGAGAATCTTAGTTTAACTGTATTTTAAGCACGACTTCAAATTCTATATGGCACAATTCCACTCTGTCGTCCTGCCCTTCAGAAGGCAGAAAAAAATTTCCAGCGAGGAGTCCATCCATATTTCAATTGCAATCGATCATGTCAGAGAACGCAGTAGCCGCATGTAAACTTCCGTAACTCGGAGATTTTTTGAGGTTCCTGGAAAATTCATAAAGCTGTAGTATATGTGTTTTCTATGCTTTAAAAGACAGGTTCTAAAAGTAACATCTTCCATGTGATTGGTGTGTCGATATTTTTTCGGTAAATCGAGACGTCTGATCATATAGAATATCGTTTCAGAAAAACGTATCTGTAGTAACATATCATGTAACTGTATATCTGTAACATCACTGTGTGTTAAACGGGCTTAAAATTTTAAGGGTAGGGTACGATTCCACTTTCTGATGCTGTTTCCTGCAGGAAAGAAATTACTTTTCGAGCAAGTCCGTCCTTCGGTTGCCATTCCGTCATCGATTCGAAGAGCGCTTCAAAAATCTTGTAGGGAAAGCACTTAGGTCGTCCTCAGTAATTATCACTTGAAATTTTATAGAGTACAATTCTGGAAGTAGATGTCGCTCATCAGGCAGAAAACTACCGTGTCCATGACGTCTTGGGAAAACCTGAAAAAATGAAAATCTCTCATTGACTCTAAATCTGCAGACAGGAAATCTTTTTTTTTCACTGCACAGTAATCAGCATTAAATTTTTTTGATATTCAATCCTATTTTTTTAACTCCAGGAAACGCAAGTGCTTGTAAATCTCCGCATTGTCGTAGTCACACCTGGAAAAAACAACTTATTAATAGATGCAAACATCATCTAAAAACCTGAATTTGAGAGAGTCCTCTGCCAAAACCGAGAGAGTACGACGCCCCCCCCCCCCCCCCCCCCCTCCTGTCGAGGCTACAGTACGACACCCCTTCGATTCCCGAACCTCAGGCTTGACCCTGGCTGGGACTAATGCAGGTTAGGCAGATGAGGAGCTATGGTCACTTCATCGTAAAGCAGCTTCACAGCATTGATAGCCTACGCATTCGTAGGCCATTAGCAGATCGCGCGTCCCACAGTGGTCAACTGAAATCGAAAAAAAATCGTGTCACACAAGGTTTACCTGCATTTTCGCACCGCTGTAACTTTGTACAATCATAAGCTACGTTGTTATGTTTCAGCGCGCTTCTTTACCATTCTACTGCCTACAAAACCCACAAGTCGTAGCCGGAAAGATTCAAACGTGACAGAGTTATTGCGCTCAGAACACGCCCGCGCGTGCAATTTAGCACAATAACGGTCGATGTTCTCCTCGCTCTTACTCGCCCAGATTACAGTTCTGTCTGCTCTTAATAACACCGTTCAATTCAGCATGAGAAGCTCAATCGAAGGTATCAAGCATGCCACAATTTCAAAGTATCGATTTTCGATGACGTCACCGTCCGCCTGCCGCGGGCCGCGGTCTCGAGCGGCCTCGTCCTCAATGGGAAACCGTCAAAAAATCGATGTTCCCGAAATCGGTCGAGATTGATACCATTCGATAGCGCTTTTCATGGTGAACAGAGTGGTACCATTGCGAGTGTCGAAAACTCAATGTTGGCTGAGTAAGAGCGCAAGAAACTCTAACTGCTGTCTTCTGTCGCTTCAAACTGGCAGCTGAAGCTAAGGCAGTTTACGCAGCTGATGTGATCTGAGCATGTAATCGTAAATTACCCTTAACATCCTGTTCGCCTACGCGTTTTGAGGCTGTTAGCTTGCCGTGTCTTCCCGCAGTGGTCCACCGAAATCAGAAAAAATACGTCACACAAGCCTCACCTTCATATTCGCACCCCTGTAAGCCTCACCTTCATATTCGCACCCCTGTAACATTGCCGCTTCTTAAGCTACCCCGCTCTACTTTAGCGTTCTACTAGGCCGTTTTACTGGCTACAAGGCCCAGGACTTGCAGCCGAAACGATTCGAATTTGACAGGGTTACTGCGCTCTGAAAACGCCCGCGCGTACAATCTGCGAGCGGTTGCCCCACTCGATTGATAGGTTCCATTCCATGTGCATTGCTACCGGCGCACTCCTTAGTCTCGCCGGACAGAGTACAGCAAATCCTGAGTAGGGCGGCTGCGAATTTCTGATAAACACTCTCCAAACGCCCACTCTACGAGCTGTCGCGCCCAGTCGATTGATAGGTTCCATTCCATGTGCATTGCTACCGGCGCACTCCTTAGTCTCGCCGGACAGAGTACAGCAATTCCTGAGTAGGGCGGCTGAGAATTTCTCAGAAAACTCCCTAAATGCTCACTCTACAAACTGTCCCCCCCCCCTCGATTGATAGGTTCGATCCTATATGCATTGTGCACGGTGCACTCTCAGAGGATTCGCATGAGAAAATACTTTACGCCATGCTTCAGATGCTCCGAGAACATGCAAGTCCTGGAATATAAGCTTCCCCAGTGGCAAAAAGTCTCCTCCAGACATCTCTGACCACCCACTGCGAAAATGCGGTGGTTTGGCGAACTTATATATATGGTTGTGTAGATCTCGAAGAGACGAATCGAACGGTACCATAGGTTTCTCAAAACACCTCAAATTGGAGGAATTGTGGGCATGTAATGGTTTTCGACGCCTTGCGACCGACAACACGTCCGCGGCTGGCCTTCTCAATGGAGCGCAAGTTTTCAATTGCGGCCATTTTTGATCTTTCGTATGAAATGTATACACCAAACGATGGAGCTCAATCTCCTGAGCTCAGACGTACCCTTGGTTTTTCAAATGGACGACTTTCGGCCGAGTTATAGCAAAAAGACGCAAAAATCGCAAAAGTGCGGTTTTTTCGGCGTCTATTCAAAAGACGCGTCCGGTACTGTATTTAAAACAGGCGTAGAGATGGCAGAGAGAGCGCACAGTCAGCCGCCACTCGCGGCCGTTGCAGACCGTCGATGTCTTCCTTTAATCAAAAATGAGTAATTAAACCGGATAGCGAACACCGTTTTGCCTAGAATTTGAGAATTGGACCTTCTGCTCAACGGTCTGAATACCCGGTTCTCCAAAAACATGAAACTGGTTGCGACCATCTGTAATAGGCGCTTAATCCCAGGAAGTTTTGATGAGGTCGTTCCTCACTTGCGGCATGTAACACAGCCGAGAGGGGCGTTTATTTGCTTAACATCTCGAATGGACCTTGACTTTATCATAGAGCTGTAGACTAAGCACGCATTCAAACTCTCCCCCTATGGCTGTCACTTGTGTTAACGATGGATCCTCTGACGCATCCCAATAATAATAGCTTAGAACAGAGCTTGGTCCTTAATCCCTTACTGTTCCACGAATGGAGTACGTTGAGACAAGTGGTGTTATTCCGACTTAGTCACCTCTCATTTAGTCAACTGCATTCAACCTAGAATAGCTTACTAGCCTCTTGGCTGTTTTCATTAGGTCAGTTGGGTTGTCTTACTCACTGTTCTGGACTCGCTTTCCCATTGACTTCGGACTGTAGTTGTGCTCGAATGACCTACTCGAATAGATATTCTAATATGAATATTCAAATATTCAAAAAACTGCGTTTTTCGAATATATTCGAATTCGAGTGGTCAAAAAATCGCGTTTTTCGGATCTATTCGAATTGGAATGTTCAGAAAAACCGATTTTTTTCGAATATTCGAAATTTTCGGATGTATGTGAATTTGAGTACTCAGAAAAACCGATTTTTTTTCGAATATATTCCAATTCGACGCTAGAAAAAAATTTCGAGTGCACAACTATACTTCCGGAACAGCTGTACCAAGAGGCAACCCTTGAGGAAGTAGTTTCCCCAAACCCTCTTTCCCTTTCCGGGCTCTGAAAACACGCGGCTGGGAACCGAGTTGGTCACGGTTTGCAGAACAGTCTTGGTTCCACAGCTTTACGAGAGCTTGACGCGATCCTTCCCAAATAAATTTGGTGGCGATTCTCCGTTTACGGGAAAAGTTGTCTCAGTTGGTAGTTAGTTGGCACGAACCGAAACTGAAATGGATATGCACATTCATGGAACACACAAAAGGTAGTTTTCCTACCTACTGCCGAGCTCAACGGAAAGAGGGACGAACCCCATGCTTGAGGACCTTATGCTAATATATTCGACAGTCCTACGTGATAATTGAGACAAGTTTTTTCTTCTCTATTGGGAGAGAGAAGGTCTAAAGAAAGAACGGAAAACCGTTTCGGAAAAGGTGCTTTATTCTCGAGGTTTGGTGGAGGGGACGAGACCTCCAGTCGGACGCTTGGTGGCCGGTAGGGTAGGCCGCTGAGCCTCTGGTCAAAATATAATTCAAGAATCCACCATTTATTACCCATCGGATCCAACAACGATTTTTCGTGTAATCAGATAGACTCATCGCTGAATCTTTATTGACCAAATATTCGTATAATAGAATGTATACTCCTGACAATCGGTTGAATCAGACAATAGTCTCCCTCTCGATTCGATGTCGATAATCTACTCGGATCTTCTGCGTATAGAGGTATGTCCAAGACTTTATACAATTTTGTCCTCATGATGTTATTTTCTTTCTGTAGAAAAAAAGTACTCTCATGAAAACACAGCTTTGACATGTGCCCAACGAAATCTGAGAAAGCAGTTGCCCGTACTTAAACGGAGTTTTCAAAATTATGGAGAACCCAATGTGCACTGAAAAACACAGAATAATTGGATTTTTTAGTCTGAAGTGCATTTGCTAGAGGCAGGAGCATTAATTTTGTCAGGGGAATCGATTTTGCCTAGATTTTTGCTGGAAATCTGAAGAATATTTACATAAGCCAAGCCTTCGGATGCGATCCTGCTTGATTCCTGTTTTTAAAAATCTGCGGTAGAAAATCTCTACGTTTTTGCTGCGGAATTCAAAGCACTACAGGATACGTTTCCATATTCATAGCATGTCTCTGGTGGCAAAGAAAGGTGGACCGATGATTAGTGACGACGGGATACGAATCTTCGTCGAACGCCTGACTTCCCACCTCTGCTCAAGCTGTTCCCTTTCCATATGTACGTAGACCTTTCCCCCTAGCAGCCTCTTTGCTTAGGTATCGGTTAGGCTAGGCCTGAAGTCCGCTAAACAGGAACTGCCTGTGAAAGCGGTTGCGACTGCGTAGTGACGGTCACCGGACGTGACCATGCCTTCTAATCAGCTGCACGAATCGATGACCCGGCGCCGCCCGTTGAACTTCCAGCGGCTCCTCTCCCTGCCTTCAAATCTGCAAGAAAAGGGCTGGCTCAGGTCTCGAGCTGGAGACTCTTTGCTTCTGCATTGCTCCTGACGACCTTTCAGGCGGCTATCTGCCAGTCCGTCGGGTCTCGCCCGCACTGTCCCCTCAGCTTCCGCGTGTGCTTTGCCGTTACACTGACACGCGAATTGTGGGCTGAACGTCGACCCAAATTCCACAACGTTTCCAGAACATTGCTCGAGCTAAGACGAACGTCCATTTTCTCGCCATCAGTATCAGCGATACTATAGGCTGAGGTTATGAAGCCACGTGTAATGTAAGCTGAAGGCCAAATGGAGGATAGGTGCTAAGAAAGCGACGGGCGTGGTATGCGGAGGGAACACTTAGCGTGTTGCACAGTGCAGACGCGGTACATAGCAACAATCGCCGCGTCTTAATCAGTGTATCAGTGCAGTTCTGTGGCTCGATTTCGAGTATACATCTCCTCTGAGGGCTACGGAAAGAGCTCCATAAAGTGGTCAGTATTAGCGGGTGTGCGTTTATTGCAATGAGAGGGAAGAGTGGGCTCATCGTTACAATTCAGGTTGCATCACGTCATAGGCACACCTTTTGTTTGTTAATCGAAGATCATTTTTACGGAAATTTACAGTTTCGGACACGAAATTTCGTAAATAGTGAATCCTCAAAGACTGCCGAAAATCACCATAGATTGCACACACCTCTGCTCCTTAGTTTAAAGCAGTGTACTGACATGACGAATAATCTATCCGTCTATCTAATTATTTGCCTAATCTAGTGATGTTTTCGGCCTAGATGTAGTGTTCACTATCGTGTCCACACAGTTTAAAGCAACATTGCAGGCTCTATGTTGTTCGATGTGGCTTTGCAATTAGTGGCTGCCATTCTATTTCAAACATTTGCCGCTGGCAACAGTCTTTTCGGAGATGGGACATCTGTCGTTGAGATGAACGCCCTTTTGGAGTCACGCTTCGCCACAACAAACTCAACCACGCTCGCAGAATGGGAGCGTAGTCTGCCGTCGGAAAGCGAGAAGAGCGAGATTCGCAAGGTACGCAGCAGACGTGAAAACAAGCCAAAGTTCCCAAAATTGATTAGAAGCGCCTTCTCTCGAAGGATAATCTCTGTCTCGTCGTAGGCTTGCCTCAACCATCATTTCAGTTGCTGAATTTCATCTACAGCCAAAGAACTTTTGACAGCCTCACCGGCGCTGTGGTGAACAACTACGCTTCGCTGAAGGGCATCATGGATGTGACCATTCTTCAGGTGATCACTAGGTTCTGACTCTTGAACAAATAATGGGTGAAATCTATTGAAAATTTGTGAGCCAGTCCACCCAATCATTCACTACGATTCCAGCATCGAAAACTATGGTTTTACGCGAACCAAAGGTCTCCTTCATCCTTTAGCCACTCATGGTGTACCCGCATGCGTAGTGGAATTGCATTCGTGGTCGAAGTACATGTTCATACGTTTATGACCTCATAAGGGTGAATTGGGGTGGATGTTTGTAAATGTATTCTGCGCTGTTCATGAGAAGAACTGATGATGTGAAACGATGTCGCAGGAAATGCTCTATATAAGCTGCGCCGTGATTTGCACAACTGGTTCAACTTTTAGGCTGTTAAACAATTTCTTGACGTTTTCACTCCTTGCACACAGCGATACCACTTCACTGCATACAATTCATGACTACAATTTCCTCCATTTCTTCTAAGTGACGAGACTCCGCTAGTGGCACGTTTTCAGCTCTTCTTGTCTTGCGGAAAAGTTCGATCAATGTACCACTCCTCTTTCAACATATGTGGTTTGAACAGCTTTTGTTGGCGCTGGTGGAGTTTGCTAAGATCCATGACGCATTCAACCAGTTCTTAAATTTCAACTGGGTGACTCTCGACTTGTACATTTCCCATATTTGGTGAAGAGGTAATTAGTAAAGAGCATTAAAACCTTCCTTTTAAGAGAGGTTTTTGAGCAGAGGACGACAATAAGGATGGCTCCTATGAAAAAATATAAGCGAAAAAAGAGGGACAACACGAATTCTAGCAAGAACTGCAACGAATTTTATTTCATCCGAAGAGATGCTTTAGCATAGCAAACTTCTGGGTGAAAATCTTCAAGCAATACCCAATTTTGTCCTTGGAAGCCTTCCAAATCGAAAAGCTCTAGGTCAGCTGAATCCGCTCACAGTCGACCGTATATGTACTTATTATGCTCTTGCTGAAATCTCGAATATTTGAATACAGAAAATTTTCGAGCATTTGAAGTCGAATATAATCGAAAAGATGGTTTTTCTGAATATTAGAATTCGAGTACATTCGAATATTCAGAAAAGCCAGGTTTTTCGAATATCGGAAAAACGATGTCCGTTCCTCCACGTGGTGCTACTGGAAACTGTTCGCTCTGCAAGCTATGCCAAACACTCACCCTCGTTTGCAGGCGACAGGCCGGCCTACGAACGTCTTATGTCACATCATATGGTTGATGGCGCTTAAGAGTTCTCGAGTAAATGCTACAGCGCCCGCGGGAGCCGATGCGCACTCGCAAAGCTCGGTGAGTGTGAAAAGTGTGCGATGGTCCATAATGCGAGGATCGGGTATCGGAGCCAACTGAGCTAGCCCGAAAGTCCCGCAACGTAGGCAAAACCCGCGTGGCAACGTTGAATGTGGGTACGTTGACGGGCCGCTGCGAGTTGGCAAAGGCACTGGATCGAAGAAAGACAGATTTCTGTGTGGTGCAGGAGACGAGGTGGTCCTGCTGGAAGTCAAGGGACATAGGACGAGGCTCTAAGACCGTTCTATGTGGAAGTCTCTGGGCCACCAGTAGTGTCGATATGATCGTCTCCGAGCGTTTCCGTGACGCGATTGCAAGCGTAGAACGTTTCGATGACCGCTTGATGAAGATTGTTGTCGCCGTAGAAGAGCGATAATGTCATTTCTTTCCCACGTGTGCTCCGCAAACAGATTGCTTCGAGCAAACCAAGGAGGAGTTCTGGTCCCTCCTTGATGAGAAGACAGCGGAAGTGCCGCCACAAGATAGGACTGTTGTGGCAGGTGACCTTAATGGTCGCGGCGGAGCAGCGAAAGACGATTACAGCTGTCATGGTGGTTTTGGCTATGGGTCACGCAACGCCGATGGTGAGCGTATACTTGAGTATGCAGACTCACACGACCTCACCATCGTGAATACCAAATTTCGAAAGCGTGATTCCCACCTCAACTTGTTTTATCGCCAAAATGCAGAATGACTACGTCCTTGCTAGGCGTTGCGACCAAGGCCTTGTCATAGACGCGAAGACCGTGCCGTATGAGACGGTTGCCACGCAACGCCAGTGATCTGCTCGCTGAAGGTCACACTTGCAAGACGTAAACATGTCGAGCGATGCGGGTCTGCTAGAATCAAATAGTGGCGAATGAAAGAGAAGGAAGCGCAGTTATTTCTCGCATTCGGTTGCCGATGGTGAAACTGTCGACGAAACCTGGAAGGATGCTACCGGTGCGATAACTCGGGCTCCACGCTTCGAACTCGGCACAACGAAGCCTGGACAACGCTGGGTCGACAAGCAGGCATGGTTGTGGACTGAAGATGTCAGAGAAAAAGTCCGAGAAAAGAAACGGTTCTATCACGTATTTACGGTGATAAAACAGGCCACAGTTGACGGAATTATCAAGAAGGGAAGAAAGCCGCAAAGAAGGCAGTGCCGCTGCTAAAGCCGCATACTACGTCAATGTCAGCGAAAAACTGGGAACGCGCGATGGTGAGCGTTATCTTTACCGACTCGCCAATTGAGAAGTTCTTTGGCATTACTGACGAGAGCGGTCATCTTCTGATGCATCGGAAGAGGCAGGGGTGCACACAAAGTTCTGTGCGTTAAATTATTTTAACGATTTTTTAACGGAAATTTTTCGTTGAATTTTCGGTAAATCGTTAAATTTCCTTAAAAATACAATTAGCTGCAAACTACTATTTTAAATAAAAAAAAATCAAGATCAGCGTTATATTATATGTTCCATCCAACTTCAACAGATCAACAACTAAAGTTCAAGGAATGGAGTGTAACACTACAAGGTAACTTAAACAATTCATTATCAACAAGGTGTGGACAGTAAAATAAACGAACCTTCGGCAACAAATTGTCTTCATTGTATGGAATAACACCTGGCATAGGATTATCAATCAAGAGAGCGGTACTTAGTAGGCTGATGCGCGCATCGACAAGGCATCTATCCTAAAATGTAAGATCAGGCGGACCTCGAAGTTTCTCCCCCTTTCCTGGTTCTTTGCGAAACCGTTTTGTGTGACTGTTACACGAGCGTGTACACTCTCAATGCGGGAAACAGCCCTCTAAGTACCGAAAGAATACAATTAAAAGCCAGGAATGTTAATACTTTGGCGAACGTACGATTTTCGCGAGTTGTGCTCGAGACCAATCGAATTTTTTACATCGCCGAAACCCTGATACGACATCGTATCACACGGTCTCACAAAGCCAAAGGGTGTGACACGATCGTTGACTTGTTAACGTTCGGGAAAGTAGCCTTCTAAATTTTGGTTATTAGGGCACGTGTGGCGCAGTCGGAGGCGGTGCTGGCTTTTGCATGCATATCCTATATCAGGTTCCTGATTCGGATTTCCCGCCAACGCCGACCAAGGCTTCCACTCCTCTGTGAATTCTAGGTCGGTGAATTGGTACCAGACTTGTTTGGGAAGGATAAAGCGCTGACTTCTTGATCGGCTGACCATCACCGATGATTTACTGCATGGACAGTTACGCATTCAAATCGCCTCCAGGACATCCCGTAGAAGTAGAATGGGTGGTGCATCCTAAAAGGGATTGAGTGTCGGCGTTCTTCATCCATTTACTAGCGTTTTTCTCAAATCATTTAAAATAAGTCCACCGACCGAAAACATTCTCTCGTTTTCGACTGCTTTAGGTGGCGAGCAAAGTAGGGATAAGCAGCGCCAAGTGAGGATAAGCATACCTTACGAGGAGGTCAGACCACTAACTTTGTGGATTTGCTGACGTGCTTGACGGCTTGACGAAGAACTTTCTAGCCTCAATTGCATTATTTCCAAAAATTCAAATGCGTCATAGAAGGCATGAGAATAGCATAAAAAGATTAAAATATTCTTGCTGATTTCAATAGTTTTTCAGCAGTAGTCCTTGCGAGGATGAGGACTACAATATTAGTAAAGACTGAGGGGAATGTGATAAACTTACTGAGAACGAAGGCCCGTTAAAAATTCCTTTAAATTTCTAAAAATTTCCGTTAGGGTGTTAAGCCAGATTTGAACGGAAAATGCCGTTAATTCGCTAAATTCGTTAAATCGTTACCCGTTCAATGTGGACCCGTGGTGAGAGGGCTGTGAAGCGGTCGCGCGACTACTTCGAGGAATTCTCGAATGTAGAATTTGAGCAACTTTTCTGGGCCTTCTACATCTCCTGTCTACGGTCCCGTTCAGAAGATAAGAAGAAAGGAAGAGATGAGCGAAATCGAAGCAGCTCTGAGGAAGATGAAGTCAGGAAAAGCCACTGGGCCCGGTGAGCTGCCCGTCGACTTGTGAAAGTTGAAGGACCTGCAGACTGACTGACAGAGTTTTTCAATCAGGTTGCTGCTGAGAAGAATGTGCATGAGAGTTGGCAGCAAAGCACGACCATCCCGATTTGGAAGAAGAAGGGCAGTCCTGCAGACTGCACTACTACCGTCCGATTCGCCTTCTTTCGCACAGCATAAAAATCTTTGAGCGAATTGTAGGTCGACATATGCGGAATTTCTTCAAGCTTTCTACAAAGCAGTGTGGTTTCGTTTCTGGCTGTGGCACCGTTGATGTCATTCATGTCGTTCGTCTTCTGCTAGAGAAGCACCGCTGTGGATGAAGGAAAAATGACTGGAGCAGGCTCTTTCCGATTGGAGCAGCTTATTTCCCAGGACCTGCATAATTTCGGTGTATCTCAAGCATGGCCTACGTTGGCAGTGCTCTGTAAGAAATGCCCAGAGAGTGCGCCGTGAACCTATTAACTGAAGAGGGGCAACCGCTCGCAAACTGCACACGCGGGTGTGTTCGGAGCGTGATTACTCTGCCAATGCATCTCGAGGATTTCGTAGGCAGCACAATGTTCTTGAAACACACTTAAGCATAACTAGGGCGTAGCTCATAAAGATACCGTTCGATAGAGCTTTTCGAGCTAAACAAGCAGCTGGGGAGTTGTGAGCGTGACATCGCGCCAAGTGCCTTCAGTGTTCTGCTCGCCCACACATTTGCGTGCCGCTAGCTCGCTGTGTCTTCCCGTGGTGGTCAACCGAAATCGGAAAAAATAGGGTCGCACAAGCCTCACCTGCATTTTCGCAGCGCTGTAACTTACCATTAGTTTCTTTATGTGCAACACCGTTGTGCTTCAGTGTGTTTCAAGAGCATTGTGCTGCCTACAAAATAGAGCGCGACAACTCTGACAGTTGCATTGTCAGAGTTATCGCGCTCCGAACACACCCGCGCGTGCAGTTTGCGAGCGGTCGAACTTTTCGGTTAATCGGTTCGATCCTATATGAACTGAGCACGGCGGACTTTCTGGGCATTTCTGACAGAGCACTGGCAGCCTACGCCATGCTTGAGATACTCTGAAATTATGCAGATCCTGGGAAATAAGCTGCTCAAATCGGAGGGACCCTGTTCCAGTCATTTTCCCCCACCCACAAAAAAAATGCGGTGATATGGTAAAAATGTATGTATATACGATTGTGTAAATTCGAGGAGAGGAACGTTCTCAAAAACCAAAACTTAGATGAATTGTGTGCATACGAAAGACAACTCGTCCGTCGCAATGCAGCACGATTTGGCAAGTAAAATTAAAATTTAAGGAAATTTGGTTGAATTTTGAAAGTGTTGATAATTTTTTATGCTGTCTGATGGAGCTTGAGCTGCTTAACTCAAAAAGTGCTTGTTTTCTATAATTAATTAACTTTTGAGGGGTTATTTCAAAATGCCGAGAAAGCGGCGAAAATACGGCCAAAACTGTACATATTAGTGCACCTGGCTAATGATAAAGATGACAAATTCGACGAAGGAAGATCAATATTTTTATAGTCGCTGGAAGGCTGAGTTTCCACCAAATCAATCACTTTGCTCATGCTCCAGCAGTAAAACTAGTTGTGCACGTGTTGTGTCTTTTATCGCTTACAAGCCCTGACTGCAGCGTTTTCCTGGAAGGAGAGCGAATCGTGAGAGCACGACAGTGTGCACACGCGGCCTAACTATTACCACTGGAAGGGTAATGGTACGCAAGCAGTCCCGCGATTTTGCTACTGGGCATGCATGGCGCCGAATGCAGAGGAGTGCTTGGCACCGCACTGAGCTGTTTCGCACGCTCTCTGCTCTGTTTTGTTTGTCGATTGTGCCTCCGGTTTCTAGGTTGGCCGTATGAAATCCGCCTTGAATTTCTGAACGAACGTTTTTAGTGGCGTGGTGGCACCTGCTCACACCTGCTATCCCCCTGTTGCACACTTAAATAGTGATTGAGGCTTTATCTTCTTTGAATCGGCACTGTTATTGTCTTTTTAGTAAAGATTTAAACAGTACTAACTTTGCTCGTGTTTAGAACCATTTCTGTGTGATCCATGAGGTAATTCCAAGGAAGGAACATCAGCGGTTCCCGAGAATGTGGGGATACACTGCGATCGCTTCCAAAGATTGGGCGCAACGGTTGGTTCATTCTGTAATGGAATACTCGCAAGAATAGATTTATTCGCTCTTACTAAGAAAATAGGTTGGATTTCTGCTACTGAAGATCCGCTTCGCACTTGCTAACTCAGCACGTAATTAAATTTCAGCACAGTTTAAGTTCTTTAGAAAGTAAGTGCATTTTGGACTGACAAATAACGTGTAAAATGAAATATGATATGGTAAAATGAACAAATGTCAAGAAGACGCATGTTCGGCACCGACCAACTGCAATACAACATAAGAGGCTGGCTAAGAATAGACGACAGGGGAAGTCAACAAGAGATTTCTTAGAGTACAAGTAGTTAGTAAGGTTGCTTCTGCTGTGGTCACACTTTGCTTAAATTTGGAACAATTCTCTACGTTGGAAGCAATTTCTCCCGTGTTTTTATGTCTTTAATAGGCTACAAACTTACGCACGAATGTTCGCGTCGATGAACTCCATTCTGCTATCTTCAGCGCATTTGGAACCGCAGCTACGACTCACTGATGCTCTTTGCTTCAGCCCGATCCACCACTCTGCGGCCCACTTCGACTCCGAAGGCCCAGTCTGTGCTCAGGCGGCGGCCCTGTTTGAGAATACAAAGTCGAGATCCCTGGTAGTCGCTGGTGCGAGCAGATACGCTGTCAAAGGGTACCATTCTCTCGAAGACACCTGGCGAGGAGCGTAGCATCGATTGAAACCTGGTTCCAGAGACCATCCTTCCGATTGCCAGAATTCTTTTCAAGTGGCGGATGCAGCGCACAACAATCGCACCATGTTCCATGTTAGTTAGTAAGTTGACTGTAAGGTCGCACACCGGTTCAGCTGAACACATGTTTTTGCAATGAAAGGAACATTCTGTTTTAGTTTGTAAACACCGTGATCAAGGATCTCGCAGAGCAGGAGAGTGGAGCAAAGGAGAAGAATAGCCATTTCTTTGTTCAGTGGCATGGCATGGCTCAGTCAAGGTGTGCCAGTCTTTCACCATGCTAAACTCATTTTTCACTACAGTAGATGAGCTTACTTTAGTTGCGTCGCTTCCGACGCGTTTATTTCGGCGGGCATAAGAAACAGCTCAATCTACGACACCGATATCCCCGCCATGCAGGTAACCTCTTGCCAGATGTCACCTACTGCTATTGCTTGTTAGGAGGTGTTAAGTCACGATCAAAGCTCCTGCGCGGGGCAGCGCTCAATCCCGTACCTTCTGTTTTCCGGGCAGCGATGCTTACATCACCAGACTGTTTGATCGAACCGAACATCCAAGATATCTTCCTAAGAACCACAGTCACCCGTGATATCAGACTAAGCCGGCCGCTGATATCAGCATGAAACCGCCTATTGATGTAAGGCATAATATCGCTGCCCGGAAAACAGAAGATGCCGGCTCGAGTCCCGCCTGACGCAACACTTTTGATCGCAAATAAACATGCTTATCACTGTTTGTGTCTTCCACAGCAAGCGCTCCAGACTTAAGCAAATGTGTAAAGCTTGCCTGTGCTTCTCTGGAACAAGCCATAATTTCTGTTTCTTCAGCTACGGAGGAGCTTCAATCGTCTGGCATCAGTGTTGGGCATGAAAGCCTCGACACCGCGAGAGGACCACGACTGCAAATTAACCGCAGGCACCAATGTCTTCGGGAGATATGTGAACGATGTCTCCCCAAACAACGTTTGCACTACTCCAGCTGAAGAGAAGGTGAGACTCTTTCATGTTAAGATTCGTCAAGGAGGACCTAGAAAAGACCTGCAGAGGCATCAGGCGAAACAATACGAAAGAAACAGATGAAGTGTGTTCGCCAGATCCTCCACCGCGAAGCTTTCCGTAAGCCCCAGTTTATACTTGCGCCGCTGCGCGGCGCGGTACGATGGTCAGGATAGATATCGACCGGGCGGCGCGAAAAATCGATATCTATGGCGGACGTGGTGCCGCGCAGCGCAGCGGCGGAAGTATAAACTAGGGCTAAGGCCGGAAACAGAGTTCTGCGGCACCGCACCGCGAACTCGTCCGTTCACTCCTGCGACACCACAGTGGTAGTACCAACCAGGGGTGGGCGGAATTTCTGTTTTCTGTTTTCTGTTTTCTGATTTTCTGGCCATTTTGGGCAAATTTTTTCTGTTTTCTGTTTTCTGGGAAAATGGCCTAAATTGGCCAGAAAACAGAAAATAGAGCTGCGAAAAAAATTATATAATAGAAATCCAATAAAGAGAATCCAAAAAGTATCATAGAATCATGAGTTTCATCTCAAAATAATGTGTCTAGAGTATTTTAAATTGCAAGCATGTAAGTTTCTGGATCTGCCCTTGTAGAAATTGCACTATGCACTCAAAACTATACCACTGTTTGTTTGATTGTATAAGTGCTGCTGACATGGAGTCCCTTCACAGGACATTTCTCCACTTTCGTAATTTCGCTTTGTAGTCTCTTGAATTTCTGCAGTAGTTTAGACTATCTACGATTACTTAGAACTTTATGCAAAGGCTAGAAAACTAGTGTTCTGAGGGGCATTTCATTATAATATATGTTAACTATGTGCCGTAGAGTAATTGTGGGTAGGATTATTCTCCACCTCCGGTTATTGAAAATTGTTGGCTGGTCTTTCCCAATGATCGTAAAGCAAAGCCTTTGACGGAGCTGCTTTTCTAACTCTTGTTCAGCTTTTGGTTGTCCAACATTAGTGAGAGGCTGAAAAGTTTTAGTTACCTTTGACTTAACTGGTGTAGTGATAGAATAGTGATACATAAAAATTTTAATTTATCACATCTATCATCTGTCGTCCCGGTGATCATCGAGTTATTCGAACGAGCACCAGCAACCTCCATTTGTCCTTGTCGCTTGACAGAGTGCTCCAATGGATCCTCCTCGCCGGACGGACACGAAGAGCGTCATATCGTTCGTTCAGGGCTTCCACGAAGAAGTCCGACCAGAGCGTTGGTGGGCATCCTGGTATTCTCTTGACATCTCGCGGAATCCAGTCAGTGACGGCTCTCGTCCAGCGGGTGTCTGCGAATCGCATTACGTGGCCGGACCATCTAATTTTCGACGACTTCGCCCATGCGACAGCGTCCCTGATCTTCGAACGTCGGCGAAGTCGTGTTACTCCAAGCATCGCGCTCTCCATTCCACGCTGCGCGTCGCTGATCACGTGTTCATCCCGCTTCCGTATAGCGCAGGTCTGAGGCGTATGTTAGGGCAGGAAGAGCAGTGGAATCGAATAAGCTAGCATGGAGTCGGACGTTCTTCGTCTTCTTCACGATTTCACGCTCTTTAAAAGTTCCCTAAACCACTCGTTTCCTCATACCCAGCTCCGGTGCTAGGCCGTTGCTCATGTTGACTTCGCGAACCAGATACACGTAGGTGGAGCAATCGGAGATGTTCGTTCCGTTGAGCGAGAATGGGGCATCATAAACTCGTCCGTTTCTCATGAACGTCGTCTTCATAAGATTCCGCTGCAGTCCAGAGTTCCCACATACACGATCGAAGTGGGCTAGCGTTCGCTCGGCCTGGCCATGCTCGGTGTTATGAGCACGATGTCGTCAGCGAAGCGAAGATGGTGCAGCTGCCGGCCGTCGACCTTCACTCGCATGTCTTCCCATTCTAGTTCGCGCATGGCGTTTTCGAGGGTGGTGCTGAAGAGCTTTGAGAATACGGTCTCTCCCTGCTGAACCCCTCCCTTCACGTCGATGATGTCGTCGTTGTGGAGTGGTGAGTTCTTGGTTGTTAATCCACTTTGACTCTGATGTACTGAGTAGGAACATCCTGAGCGAGCAGAGCTTCGATGACTGCCTCCGTTTCGACGGCATCGAATCCTTCTTCAGGTCGATGAACGTAAGGCACAGCTGCACGATGAGCTTCGTAATGATGTGTATGTGGTCGATCATGCTGAATCCTCTCCGAAATCCTGCTTGCTCGCATGGCTGTCCTTCGTCCAGCGTTCTGCTAACCCTATTCAGGAGGACTGGAGTGAACAGCTTGTGGATTACGGGCAGCAGGCAAATCGGGCGATAATTGCCAATGTCGGGCATGTCTCCCTCCCATGCAAATCGAGATGTAATATGATATGAATGTATGATGAATAATAATATGATGGAAAGGGTATATGTTTGATCCTTATTAGATAATGTCTACGTATTTAAAGAAACACTTTCACCCAAAAGTTTTTGCGCTGACAGCCTCTTCTGTCGCACTCTCGTGTTGTTCTGTGAAATATCAAGCCAGTACCCAAAACATCTTTGGCCCGTGTTTGGTGCTCTATAAGGCCAGTCTCTTACGAGTGGGACCCCTAATCCAGCGAATCGTCTGTTTTGAGAGTACACTTACATTTGGACTGTGAGCCTTAAACCGCTATATTTTAATATGAATGCAATAAGAAAAATTCATCATTTATAAGCCACTCCTATAAACGCTTGCAAGTTAAAACGCTGGTCCACGACCAATTTCTAGTCGTGCAAAAAGCACTTGCTACTGGACAAATAAATCTTCCGATTGAATAATTAGGTAGTATGATAATTGCGAAAATTTCTGTTTTCTGTTTCCTGATTTTTCTGTTTCCTGATTTTTTGCTTGTTTTTAGCATTTCCTTAAACGTTTGTATTGGGGTCTCAAACGATTTCCCTTCGTAAGTCCTATGTTTTTAATTAATGCCTGACTTGGATAGTTTTGTGGTCGTTTTTGGTCACAAATGGGCTCGGAGAAGTCTTGTAGAGTACCCCTATACAACGTTTTCTGTTGTGAAAAAAAAGATTTTTATGCACATCGGTGTCTTCTACCGCTTTGAGCTAGCCCATTTGGCGGAAATAGGGTCGGGGTGGGGGTCACCTGTACGCTGTGAGTATTCACTTTGGTAGGAAGGCATGATGTCCAGATACATGAGAAATGGCCTACCTCACTTCATTGTAGAGCACATCACTGCAGGAAAAAATCTAGTTTCGTACATCCCAAACCGTTGTGAAGGCTGTCCTACATGGGGACCCCCTGACTCTATTTACGCCACCAGTCGCTTAAGAGCGTCCACCACCAACTAGGGTTGCACATCCACCCCTCCCCTCCCCCGAACTGAGAACATGAAAGCAGCTTGGTGAATAAAGAAAATTAAGGAAACATGCACGACGAAAAAATGACTGCAAGAAGCCGTGCAGTTCTTCGTATTTTCCTCTAAAAAGTACGCAGTATTGCGTACTTTTAATCCCTTGTGGCATCGTCAAAAGCCGCCAGGTTCATCGCGGCATGGCGGCAAGCCGCAAATCTCTGTTTTCGGCCTAACTCGCAGAGACTTTACAATCAGGGATGAGCGGGTTAACCGTTATTCGTTATCCGCTATCCGGTTTCCGGTGGGTTTTGACCTATCCGTTTTGCCGCTCGTTATCCGGAGATTTTTGGCCGGATAACGCACAACAAAACGAATATCTCCGGATAACGAACAACAAGATCTGGATCCCTTCTGATTACGTATGGCTAGTTAAATAATTTAAGGACACTTCTCTAAAACCGTTTTGTGATTTTTCCACTTATAGTCGAGATACGCTTGCATGCTAGGTCTGTGTCTTCTCTTAGTTCCCAATGGTATAGTTAGGCTAAACTATCTACCTGCTCATAGCGCGTCTTGAAATGCAGAACCCTATTTCTATTTGTAAAGCTCTCACCAAAATTCCTTCTAGCATAAAGTACGATCTGGAAAAAACAGTTGATCAGTGGAAAAAGGGATAGACGTTTGTATGAATCACCTAGTTTTAAGAATGTACCAAATATTCAAATTTTGCTCGACTATGTAGCTGTTAGAAACTATAATAGGCATAGGCATGGCTTCGAGTGACTGGTTGATTAAAAGCCAGTACCTTAATATTTCCACATAATTCCAGATTCGTCTATAGGGTTACGAGTAGTTGCTGAACAGTGGGTCCAATACTGGAACACAAACTTATCGTTGATTCGGCTGAGGTTTTGGGACAACCACCTTCAGAGTCTGAAAAAGATAAGCAAAACTCGAGGGAGTACTCGAGCGGGTTGTAATAGTTTCTTAAGCTAATGGAAGACATTTTCGGGGTCAGGGGAATGAGGCCCTTTAGTGCTGCTGTGTTTGACTGCAATACAACACGGGTAGCTAGTCAGGCTCTGTCGTGCGGGCGGGGTACATGGCCAACAACCTAGCACCAGAGCTGAGCAGGAGGAAACGAGCGGCTTGGGGAGCTTTCAAGAGCGTCGAAGAAGTCGTGAAGAAAACGAAGAACGTCCGACTCCGTGCCCACCTATTCGACTCTACCGTTCTTCCTTCCCTAACATACGCCTCAGAGACCTGGGCTATACGAAAGCAGGATGAACAGGCGATCAGCGTCGCGCAGCGTGGAATCGAGAGGACGATGCTCGGAGTGACACGACTCACGCAAGTGAGAGAAGGCCTCCGGAGTTCCGAGCTTCGCCGACGTTCGAAGATCAGAGACGCTGTCGCATGGGCCAAGTCGTCGAAAATTAGGTGGGCCGGCCACGTAATGCGATTCGCAGACACCCGCTGGACGAGAGTCGTCACAGATTGGATTCCGCGGGATGTCAAAAGAACACCAGGACGCCCACCAACGCGTTGGTCGGACTTCTTCGTGAAAGCCCTGAACGACCGATATGACGCTCTTCGTGTCCCTCGAGCGAGGAGGATCCATTGGACCACTCTGGCACGCGACAGGGACGAATGGAGACGCTGCTGGCGCCCGCTCGAGCAAGTCGATGATCAACGGGACGACAGGTGATACAGGTGAATGGAAGACATGATGGAGGAATAACAAAGCAGTCCAGCTGACCACGACTATAGATAGAAACAGCCGTAAGGCTGTTAAGCCACCCGTGGATGAGTACAGATGTCAGGGAATGGCGCATGCGTCAAAACTATTATATTTCTATGCGGATATGTTTACCTGGTTTTCCCCATTCTTCGTAAGGACAGTTTCGTTGTTCAACGCCTCTTTCGTTTTTTTCCATCAACATGAAACTGCCGTACTTGAAATCATCACTGGCTTAGCAATTCCTCTGGCTTTTCTGGTCTTATCCAGGCTTTGAAAAAATCGCTCGTCGTAGCAGAGAGAAATCTGTTTCTATCTTCTTTTTTTCTGGTTTTACTACGTGAACTTACACTACCACTCCCTCCAAATACAACTAGCAGCAATTCAGCCTCTCCGAGGCAATGTAGGGAGTTTTCTTCGATCTGAGCAAGTGTCGCGATCGGCGACCTTTTTGGGCGGGATCGTTTTCCCCGCAGTGATTCCTCGCTTTGGCTAGGTATTCTCTTCCAGCCAGGAGTGGTTCGCCCCTTCCAACTCCAGCGGTATTGCTTGGTTGCTTAAAAGCAGTGATAAAACCGTGTTGAAGACACCACTGAACCACACAATTTGGTGTATCGTCCAAACGTTGTTTCACACACATAGTGGTCCTTCGACTAGCAAATTAGAGCTTTCTGATCGAAAGAACTCTTCTGTTCGACATTTTGTCTTCACAAAATTTAAGCACTTTTATGCGGGAAGGCAATTACAGGCAGTGTCAAAACAATGAAATTGTTGACAGCCAATTTCGTATCATACACAGAAACCAAGCAATATTCGCAAGATGATCAACTTCCGTGCGAAGAAGTACTGTAGGCTCGACCTCATAAATGGTGGCATCTAACAGATTGTTTCGGGAAAGAACGAACTCAACACCCTTATATCTCAAGTCAAAGAAGATTACAACAAACAAAGTCAAAAGAGGAAAGGAAAAACTTTCTTCGAAAAAATTATAAAACGAAACAAATTCAACGATCTGATTGCTTCTGCAACAGAAATGATCTACATGCCCAACAACCGAAGCATGGAATAACAAAAACAGGTTGACCAGGAGCCGGATTCATCAACGACTATCCCGCGGGTATAAGGGGTAGAGATACCCGCAATGAAGCCTGCGTCTCTGACTCTTGCGTTATCTCTGCCTGACTCTTATCTTATCTCTACCCCTTATCACCCGCATACCCACGAGTTAATTGTTTATGAATCCGGCCTTAGAAAGCTTCAACAATCCGTCCAGTTGATGACGTAGCTTTGCAAAGATCTCCGATTATCCTAAACTCCAGTATTCCTCAAAATTGGAGTGAAGACCACCCAAACACATGCAGACAGTGAAGCCATCCAATCTGATACTGATGAAATCCTACTGAAACGAAGAAGAGTTCCCAGAATTTTGGGCAGTCTACGAAGCACTGGTTCTTTAAAACCCTATATTGTCTACAATAGAAAAAATAGAAAAAATGGTGCTGGTGAAAGGCAGTCTGAAGGAAAATCAGAGTGTGTAATAAAAAGAATTCAGCTAATTCCAGAAAACTATAGGTGGATAATCTAAAAAAGAAGTACTTAAACAAACCTGCCAACAAAGCTAAAATCATAGACCAGTTGGTGGATTTAAAACCAGCTGATGGAAGGTTACAAAGATGCGCTACCGTACTCGACAAAATCTGCATGTTTATCAATCAAATGGCTTCTGCAGGTCAAGGTGTCCGCAGCACAAAAGATGCTATGTGGACAGAAACTATTTTAAGTAAGTATACTTTACGACGTCATCAAACAGGTCTTGACAGAAATAAGGCGCAAGGAAGATGTTACCGTCGGTGAACTGATGGATTACATTGAGGACGAAATTGCCACCAAGTCATATGTGCAACCTCGCACGAGTGAATTTCGGCCACAACTTCAACGCGTACCGCCACTTAATTCAGAGCAACTGATCGAAGACGTTTCCGAACAAATCGTTCTGTGTGTTATGTGATAGAAGCAGACATTTTGCATGGTAATGTCGAACACCATTTAAACCTCAACCAACGACAAATTGTGTTGAGCAAAAAGCTTTGCTGGAAATGCTACTCAAACACCCATCACAGTAAAGACTACGCAAGTCCAGCTGCACATTCTGCGGAAAAATGCATCACTCGAATTTGTGCTACTACGGTACAAACGCTAGCAAATCCGATGCACTTGCAAAACATTCTAATCCTGATTCACCGACTCAAAAACCCAGCGCACCCACAAAAAGCGGCAAGCAGCCATGCGAACATCGAAGATGAAAAGGTTAAGTTAACTGGCAGAGAGCAGGTGGTTCTCATGACCGCTGAAGGATGCATGTGGAACCACAACACCCATCAGTATGAAAGAGCTCTATTCTTTTTTGACACCGGCGCACAAAAAAAACAGCCATACAAGAAGAATCCTCCAGTTGGCTTGGATTACCAACCTTGAAGTCAGAAACTTGTGTGATGTTCGGAATAGGCGGACACACTGCGATTTTCCAGGCATATCATCGCCTTAAAGGTGAGCACAGTCCAAGGAAATGAATTAGAATTCGTTGTACAAACCATTAGCAAAGGTCTTCCTTCGGTAACAATTTGTCCAATAGACTGAATCTTTTTGCAAGAATACGCCATATTTCCCTCAAACTCTAGACTGCATGGCGAACACCAAATCCCATCCCTCAAATTCTTGTTGGCTATCCTCCATCACTACTACGACTTTGTGCTGGAATCTGATTGTACCCTTCCTACTCCTTCAGGGTTACGCATTGCTAAAACCATATTCTGCTACGCCGCTTATGGCCGCGGTGCGATCGAAGCTGACAACGAGACAGTTCCTGCGCCCATTCACGAAGGGACTGCTGTGACGGAAGCCGACGAGAAGAAAATACTCAACAAACTATTCGAGCTTAAAGGCATGTAGATCTCTCCTAACGAGATCAGTTCTGCCGACGGCTTTCTCGAGTATTTTCATAACTATTCTAAGACAGCAACATTTGAAAACGGTTACATCACGGCCCCGTTTCCACTTCGATGCAACATCGTGAAACTGCAAGATATAATAATTATGCCTCTACCATTAAGCGGCTTATAAGCCTTCACAACCAGCTCGCGGAAAACCCAACGCAAAAGCAATGATACTGTAAGATCTTGAAAGAATACAAGGGTAACGATATCATCGAAAAAGTGCTAAATTCTGAAGGACCCAACTATATGCCCCATTCTGGCATATGGCGTGCGCAAAAGCCGAAACCACTGGGTTGTGTTTGACGTGTCGTAGAAAAGAGAAGGCCAGCTTTTTCTCAATGACGTGACGCAAAAAGGCGAAGCCCTAGTGAACAAGATTCTCGACATACAACAAGTAGATCAAGCAAAATTATACTACACTGTGACATAGAACAGCCTTTACGCAGATTCGGCTCAAAGAAGAACACAAGATCTGTGCAGATTTCTGTGTGTAAAAAATCCTGACTTGCCTCCTGCCAAAAAGAACATCGTATAATATCGTTTCAACCGCATACCTTTTGGAGTCACCTCTCTCCAAGTATTCTTAACATGTGCCTCCTCAGTCCAAACAGACACCCCTATCGAAAGAGATAATAAAAAATCTCTATGTTGACAACATTATGCATTCGGCAGACACGCCAGATGAAGCGCTATCGAAATTCGACGAAGCCAAATAGCTTTTTTCGGGGATAGGCATGAACCTCCAAGAAGTCGTGTCGAATTCAAGCGAAGTGAACGTGAAAATCCTAGAAAATGTAAAAATTTCTGGAGGTAAGATCAAGCTGCTAGGCGTAGACTTCAAAGCAGATACAGACCAGTTACACCTATTGATAAATCTCAAAAAAGCAACACCTTACAAAGAAAGATGTTGTGAGTCAAATTATTTCGATCGACGATCCTATAGGTTTTGCTGGTCCGCTCACTGTAAAACTCAAAGCATAAGAGAAGTATATGATTCGAGCATCAGCTAGAAAATATTCTCCAAGAACTTGTCGCACAATGGGAAGAGACATGTCATGTAATCAACAATGCAGAAATATTCGTACCAAGATACGTCTTTACCGCTCCAGCAGTACAAGCCTGTGGGTATTTTCTGACGCAAACACAATAGCGCTCACAATCTGCGCCTTCTTACAGAACGATGACACCCATGAGGTTACGTCTGTTATAAGCGTCAAAACCAGGCTTCCGCCAAACAAAACCAAACAAACCACTAGACTTGAAATCCTTAGCATGTTGCTGGCCGTTCGCCTTTCCAAGGCAATAATCGAAGCGAAATCAACATTGCGCACCTCAACATTTTAAGCGACAGTGAAATAGCACTCTCATGGCTGAACTCTAGTTACAAGTTTCCAATCTTCGTCGATAATCAAATAATTTGCATAAGAAGAATCAAAGGAATAGCAGCAATATTTTTCCACATCCCCACAAAGAGAAACCCTGATGACGTTGGAACTCGAGGAGTGGATGCACAGCAACTGACTCAACTTGATTGGATTCATGGCCCTCAGTGGATAGCCAACAAAATTATACCGTCGTATGTACGAGAAATAGGAAACCTAGAACATTTTCACCCAAATGAAGACGACAATTAGAACGCAATACTCGAATTAGATTGTACACTCACAGTCAGTAATTCAAAACCATGCCTAATAGGTCTTGCAAGGTTTTCACGCATGGATGAAGCCATAAGAACAGTCGCAAGACTTGGAATAGCGATTTTCAATTGGACCACAAAAACTAATCAAATGGGTGCAACATTAATGACTCTCCAACACATCAATGCTTTCAATTCTAGTTGGGAAATAAATTCTGGTGACTACAAGTCCGCTGAGAATATTCCTATATCGTTAACACACAAACATCTCGATATCAACGCTCTTCGAAAGCGATTCCCTCATCACCGCATTTTCATAGACAAAAATGGCATTATTCGATAGTTCAAGTTGCATCCAAGTTCAAATCCAAGTTGCAAAATGCAAATCTTCCGGGACAAAATTTCCCATATACGTCGAAAACAGCTCGGGCTTAGCACGACTACTCCTAACGGATATTCACAAAACAAACGCGCACTGTGGTAGAGACCATATAAGCCGCATGCACACTCGGCAGTGGCGGCAGCAGCAGCCGTGATTAAGCATAGGAGCATCGATTTGGCAGGAATCGATGCCGCTATGCTTAATCACGGCTGCCGCTGCCGGCGCTGCAAAGTGTGCATGCGCCTATACTGTGCCTTGCCAGGCAGCGCTCCAGGATTATAAAGCCATCAGGAGCATTTCGTAAATTCTTGAAAGGATGCACCATTTGCCAAAGGTACCAAGGTTTCCCATTCGGTGCACCTGACATGCCTCATCTTGAGCTAATCACCTAGAAGTAGTAAAGAATATGTCTACTGGAGCGTTCCTCAAATCTTTGTTCCCTTCACTTCTCGAAGGGGTGTTCCCAAGCTGATACGTTCGAACTGTGGCACGAATTTCAAGCTCGGGCATCGTATCATCGACTCTATGCTCAAAGAAACTGAACCATCCACAGAGTCCATGATGTCTTATAGCGCACGTCTTGGAATAAAGTGGATCTTCAATCCTCCCGGAGCTCCATGGATGGGAGGTGCCTGGGAAAGACTAGTCGGCACAGTCAAAAGAGCTCCAAAAATCAGTGGGGAGAAGAAAGTTATCCCATGCCGCTTTGTGCACTGCTGTCACTCGTAGTGAGGCAATAGTAAATACTAAATCTCTTACCAAATTTGACCCGTCCGACATTTCCAAAATTCCTTTACGGCCTATAGACTTCTGACGATCAAGTCTTAAATACTTAGTCGAATTACCGCCTCATGAGTGCGATACTTATGACCCAACCTACGACCCAGAGTCAATTCAAACAGTCTCACAAGCTAAAAAAACTCTCTATAGATCAGAGCAACTTGCCACCAGATTCTGGGAATGGTGGAACACTGAATACCTCACAGCTCTAGGGAAATTCAACGAGCAGACCGTAAGCAGCCTATGCATGTGACAGTGAGAGAGTCTGTCATCGGAAATCGTCCTCATATAACAGCAAAATATACATCGGGGTTGCTGGTCGTACGGCAAAGTCGTCGAGATCGTGCGAAGTAACGATGATCTAGTACGATCGGTAAAATTGTTCATGCCAAATAAAAAGGTTCTACAAAGAGCACTTAACATGTTATACCCCTTGGAAATCCGAAGCAAAGAGGCGCAACGTTCGGCGAATGTACCAACAGCCAACGCCACTGAGGAAGATAAGCCTACAAAAACTAGTCGACCTGAACGAAAATCCAAAGTCCGTGCTGACAAAATATTCGAAAAATGTAGTAGATTCAATAACACCACGATCTGTTAACTCTGAAACAGCAGCTAGCACAATATCAACCACGATGACTCTGCTCCTAATTGTAGCCTATCAAAGCGGCCTAGTGTCAGCCACAGAGGACAGCCTAAAATGCAACTCGAACTCCTTCATAGCCACTTCACTCGGAGTCAAATTCGAACTTTGCTTTTGAAATACTTGCAAAACCTTTCCGCCCACGGCTGGCAAACTCTTCTCTTTGCCATTTACATCGAAGAACGATTCCATGGCGATTATGATGCGTTATGCAACCACCACAAGATCAACCACGGTTAACAATACTTGCTCACTTCCTCATATCTGTGGGGATTCACAAACTCTTCTGTCTCGGAATCTCATCGCAAATCCCCAGTACTGGTCTCAGTCGTACTCCTCGCTTACATAATCGCATGTTCGCTTCTCCTAGTCGTCTCTTGTATTCGGAAGGGCACAAAGAACCGGAGTGATAAACGCGTGGCCCTCGCCACACGAAGAGATCGCAGAAGTAGCACAAATGGCAGAGTACAGCTGATCGCATTCGCACCTGCTCCTATTGGGCGTAAACGCGCCCTTGCAACCGTCTTCACGCTGGCAGCAATCACTGGCCCCCTTGTAGGAGCATGTCAACACGGACATGTCACACACACACACACACACACACACACACACACACACACACACACACACACACACACACACACACACACACACACACACACACACACACACACACAGTTGAAATGATTTGCGTGAATAGAAATAACTGTTCTTTGAGTTCACACGGGATCCGCCTTTCATTCTACAACAGCAGTGTGGAAAAGGAGCTCAAACTCTTGCCTTATGTAGAGCAAAAGATAGATGACACCTCAATTACGGCCATTTCGATAACTCAACCAACATACATAATTTTAAATAGCAAATTCCCAATGTCCGATAATGAAACCCTTTCACTATCAGACAACTACCGTCTTCCTTTTGAATGTCCCACGTCATCGATGGCGTTCAAAACTTTGAGCAGTGCAGGAATAAAATTCTATGCTCATGCGGGTTCACTACAGCACATCAAGTTGCAGATGTCCCCCTAGAATCGATTTAGCACCTGCGCTCAGACATCTCAAATGTACTACCAATGGCGACTACGCCACTGGTACTCGTCAATGAAAGACGCTCAATAAATGCGACCACGACAACAGGATAAGTCGGCATCTCAGTAAACTCAAAAGCCATGCGTGACAGGGCTCAGTATGTATTGCAGCAAGAATGCCAAGTATCTGTATCCGATTTAACAGGCTGTTAAGAAGGAGCAGAGCTCACAACACAATTCGCACTGACTTTCCAACCTGGACCTTAATCCAGTACGAGAACATCGTATTTTCCATACAATGTGATCCCACCGCGAAGTGCGCAAAAACCGTGCTAGAGTTCTCGTCCGCGATAGTCAACCAGGAATGTCACACAGAATGTAACGGGAAACTCATAAAATTCAGAATCAACGTGCCCCGGCTTTTCTACCACATTTTAACGGCTCAGAATTTCTCCATTATGTACGCAGCCAAAGCACTTCTGCTTCTAGCTGGTTCTCAGATCTCAAGTTACACGATGTTCTGCCATTAGCGGCGGCCATGCAAAAGCATTGGAAACTTTCTCTCGGCAGTCTTGGAACCGCAGTCTTACGATAATCACTTACGCAATTGGCCCAACAGTACTTTTTCTCATTCTTAAACTTACGCTTCAATGCTTAGCATGTTTTCTAAGAAGTGTCGCCACAGTAGTTGTTTTAATTTTTGAAATAGTACATCGCCTATTACGCACCTTTGACAAGTTAGTACGACGCTTCCCTTAGATACTCGTTAGTCACAATTCCTGCTCTTTCTGCTCCCTTTGCTATCGTTCAAACACTAGCCAGCTGCGGAGACCATGCAAAAAGAAACAAAGATGCTGCCTCCTTCCGTTCGCCCCTACAGTCACTCTGGCAGAGCACTTCCTCCAGTATGGACGAAGTTTATCTCGCTGTCCACTTCGAGCCATTGATGGACGCCGTTGAAGAGCTGAAATCGGATATTTCTGCCTTCATCTCCGACGCCAACTCACGCTTCGATACTACTACCAAGAATTGACGTTTCAACGCAACACAATGGTTAGGTATCTCGATGAACTTCTTCAAAGAACTAAGCAGAAATCAAACTAATTATTCTGCTATGTCGAAGACAACAAAGACTCCTATCGTACGGGAAGGTGTTGCCGTTTTCCCGACCCCGTATCCCACGCTGTTCAAGCCGCTACGCTTCGTCTCTGCAACAAATGTCTGCAATGATCCACCCGGACGACTGCGGTATTCGCTGCAGCTCCTGTGGAAGGGAGCACAACGTGTTGCTGTGCCCCACAAATCCATACAGGCGCAGTCCTTCAAAAGATGCAAGAACTAATGCGTCAACGCGGCCGCTGAAGGTGCTTTGACACACTGGCTCAGCGCAACTCTCCTGCTGCTCTCGTTCTCTGCTTCCATCCTCCCGTGCTATCCTCTGCATCTACCGTTCTCGTTGTCCTGCCGCGCCCTCCGATCATCTCGACACCAACAAAATTTTTAGTGCTGTGTGATCGCACCTTCGACTGCTAACGCGAAGCGTAGCTATTCGCACTCCTTTTCACACAGCAGCGATCCGTTATCCGTTCGGTTTGAAAGAACCCGCAACACTAGAATGTCGAATTACCCTAAAGTACGCTGTACAGCTCTTTGTGAACTTTGTTGTGTCAAGCACTCCCTCGGTCGATGAGAACAAGAACAGCACTGTTCTCGGAAACAGGCAACCGAAGGTTTTCTGGCTGGTAGTACGATCATACAATTTTTCGCCCCGCGCGATGAGCAGCCACAGACGCAGTGCTCCTAGGTGGGATGTTATGTGAAAATTGACTTCCTACAAACTTCCGAGGTATGCTATGTTGTATCTAGATATGTGGTTCTTAGAAATGAAGCTTCCTGTCACAATGTCTTGGTGGCTTTATCTTGTTCACTCGTCAGTAAAACGGTGTCTTCGAGTCGCTGAATGTCAGCCAAAGCGAATCAACTCCAGCAGCGCTATCTCAAGCATTCACGCGCCTCACCACCACGGCCGCGGTTGTGGTCATTATTAGAACCTTGCAGGGTGACTGGCTGTTGAGACCGCCTCGGACGAGCTTTAGCGGACGAGGTGAGTAGGTTTTGAAACTGGTGGAGCAAATTTTGCGCCACAGTGTTGGAAATATGAGTTTTGCTCAGTTTTTGTCATTCTTGTTCTAATTTTCATGAGTTTTGAAGGCGGAAAGGGGACTCGGAAATGGAGTCGTTAGTTAGCAGTAGGATGAATTCAGAGCAAATGTTGCTCCACGAGAGCAACATTTGCTCTGCTCGATTCCCTATCCAGCCGTGAAATCTTTTCCGAACACAAGCACCGCCCGTGATCACCATACCGTAGTAGAGCGCGTCCCTCCGCCCTTTACAATAGGGGAGACGCCTAAGATATATGTTATGCGGGGTTGGTAAAATTTAAAAAATATATATGTACCTCCACGGATCTCCCTCGATAGAGAGCCTTCGGGCTCTCTTGTTAAGAGGGATCTCGGCCCGCTTGTCGCATGGTCGCGTGGCGCGTCTCCGGGTGGTGGATAGGGGAACAAAAACGCGAACCAAATGCGACCGTGTACTGCCCACAGACGCAGGTAGGATGCACGGGATGGACTCCTTGCTCCTGCTGTGTCGGGTCGACGCGTTCCTTGGGCGTGGGAGCGGCATGTTCGTGCACAGTGTGCGTGGATGTGTTCGCGCCTGTGCGGATTGTAACTGTGTCGGCTCCGCCAAAAGTTGCACTCAATAGACTGGGAGTACTTCGTAAGGCGATTCGAGGCCGCCTTAAGTCTCGCCCCGTCCCTTCGGGCAGTCTGGCTGGCTGCCCGGAGTTCTTCACCCGCACGACAGAGCCTGACTAGATACCCGTGTTGTATGGAAGTCAAAGTCAGTCACAGCAGCACTAAAGGGCCTCATTCCCCTGACCCCGAAAGAGCCCCCATTTCTGCAGCGATGGGAAGGACGAGTACGGAGAGGCTGCTAAAATCTCAGGGCCTAACCAGGCTGCGCAAATTGAGAAGGACTAGGATGACGATCTGTACTTACAACGCCCGCACGTTTGCGTCAGAAGCATCCGTCGAGGACCTGATGATGCAAGCCAGGAAAATCAAGTACGACGTCATCAGACTGACCGAGACGAGAAGACACCACCACTACACGCCGCCTACGACTCCGGAGAAGAACTGTTCCTCGGAACATGCGACAGCAGGGGAGTAGGCGGCGTTGGTGTCCTCGTCAACACGCACTTGGCCATGAACATCGATTCGTACGAGTCTCTGACAAGTCGAA
>OX377201.1:60573005-61002466 GCA_947396885.1 Heligmosomoides polygyrus polygyrus | reverse complement strand
CTCGGTGTTATGAGCACGACGTCGTCGCGAAGCGCAGATGGTGCAGCTGCCGGCCGTCCACCTTCACTCCCATGTCTTCCCATTCTAGTTCACGCATGACGTTTTCGAGGGTGGCGCTGATAGCTTCGGAGATATGGTATCAACCCCACTCTTCACGTCGATGACGACATCGTTGTCCAATAGTGAAATCATGATCGCGAATCCACTGTACAGCTCTCGAAGTGCTCTAATCTAACAGGATGAGTGAACAGTGAACAGCGTGAACAGGATGGCATGTGGGCAGGTGGACGTGGCTATCGAAGAGATCGGAGTAGAAGTCGTGGACGACCTTCTCCATGGTCCTTCTGGAACAGATGACGGTTCCATCAGGACGTCGGAGAGCGGTCATCTTGGTCTTGATGTTGGCGAAGTTCCGGCGGGCATTGCGGATGCTCCACCCTGCCTCTGCTGCTTCAGCCAACACTTCCGCCCTTCTCTCCTTGAGATCTTCCTTTATCGCCCCTCTGCATAGCTTCGCAAGCTTGGACGTCAGCTGGTAGTTGCCTGACGCTCGTGCTGCTCCACGCTGGCGTATCAGCTCGAGAGTTTCCGGAGACAGACGTCTCTTGGTGGTCTTCAAGCTCTCGGTTCCCTCAGCACTATCGTGGAGATGGTGCACGAAGCGGTCGTATTCCTCATCGACGTTGTACATGACGGCATCTTCTCAAAGGCCGGCAGGAGAGGTGTAGAGGTCCCAGTTGATGGTCGTTCTGGGATTCCTCTTCTTGAACTTCGCAGCCTTCTCTCCTTGACGCGAAAAGCGAAACCTCGCGCGAAGGAGGCGGTGGTCCGATCCCGTGTAGAACTTGGGGACAACGGAGAGGTCGGCCAGGCAATACCTGCGATTGAAGGTGATGTGGTCGATCTCGTTGTGGAGCTGGCCACCGGGGGATCCCAGGTCCATCGTAGGGAGGGAGGCTCTGGAACTGTGAGTTTCCATGGATGGCCTTGGTCGAGACGATAAACTCAGACAGCCTTTCACCTTGCTCGTTCCACTCCAAACCGTCGGTTCCGATGTGAAGATCTTTCGGCGACCTTCGTGGCCCGATCTTGGCGTTGAAGTCGCCGACGATCACCTTGTAGAAGGTGTGATCTTTCTTATAGAACTTCTCCAGCTCCACGTAGAAGTACTCGACCTCTTCGTCGTCGTAGTCGGATGTTGAGTCATACGCGACGAACACAGTCAAAACTGGCACAGCCACATCGCTTCAGTCGCAAACGTCCGATTCGACTTGTCAGAGACTCGTACGAATCGATGTTCATGGCCAAGTGCGTGTTGACGAGGACACCAACGCCGCCTACTCCCCTGCTGTCGCATGTTCCGAGGAACAGTTCTTCTCCGGAGTCGTAGGCGGCTTGTAGTGGTGGTGTCTTCTCGTCTCGGTCAGTCTGATGACGTCGTACTTGATTTTCCTGGCTTGCATCATCAGGTCCTCGACGGATGCTTCTGACGCAAACGTGCGGGCGTTGTAAGTACAGATCGTCATCCTAGTCCTTCTCAATTTGCGCAGCCTGGTTAGGCCCTGAGATTTTAGCAGCCTCTCCGTACTCGTCCTTCCCATCGCTGCAGAAATGGGGGCTCTTTCGGGGTCAGGGGAATGAGGCCCTTTAGTGCTGCTGTGACTGACTTTGACTTCCATACAACACGGGTATCTAGTCAGGCTCTGTCGTGCGGGTGAAGAACTCCGGGCAGCCAGCCAGACTGCCCGAAGGGACGGGGCGAGACTTAAGGCGGCCTCGAATCGCCTTACGAAGTACTCCCAGTCTATTGAGTGCAACTTTTGGCGGAGCCGACACAGTTACAATCCGCACAGGCGCGAACACATCCACGCACACTGTGCACGAACATGCCGCTCCCACGCCCAAGGAACGCGTCGACCCGACACAGCAGGAGCAAGGAGTCCATCCCGTGCATCCTACCTGCGTCTGTGGGCAGTACACGGTCGCATTTGGTTCGCGTTTTTGTTCCCCCATCCACCACCCGGAGACGCGCCACGCGACCATGCGACAAGCGGGCCGAGATCCCTCTTAACAAGAGAGCCCGAAGGCTCTCTATCGAGGGAGATCCGTGGAGGTACATATATATTTTTTAAATTTTACCAACCCCGCATAACATATATCTTAGGCGTCTCCCCTATTGTAAAGGGCGGAGGGACGCGCTCTACTACGGTATGGTGATCACGGGCGGTGCTTGTGTTCGGAAAAGATTTCACGGCTGGATAGGGAATCGAGCAGAGCAAATGTTGCTCTCGTGGAGCAACATTTGCTCTGAATTCATCCTACTGCTAACTAACGACTCCATTTCCGAGTCCCCTTTCCGCCTTCAAAACTCATGAAAATTAGAACAAGAATGACAAAAACTGAGCAAAACTCATATTTCCAACACTGTGGCGCAAAATTTGCTCCACCAGTTTCAAAACCTACTCACCTCGTCCGCTAAAGCTCGTCCGAGGCGGTCTCAACAGCCAGTCACCCTGCAAGGTTCTAATAATGACCACAACCGCGGCCGTGGTGGTGAGGCGCGTGAATGCTTGAGATAGCGCTGCTGGAGTTGATTCGCTTTGGCTGACATTCAGCGACTCGAAGACACCGTTTTACTGACGAGTGAACAAGATAAAGCCACCAAGACATTGTGACAGGAAGCTTAATTTCTAAGAACCACATATCTAGATACAACATAGCATACCTCGGAAGTTTGTAGGAAGTCAATTTTCACATAACATCCCACCTAGGAGCACTGCGTCTGTGGCTGCTCATCGCGCGGGGCGAAAAATTGTATGATCGTACTACCAGCCAGAAAACCTTCGGTTGCCTGTTTCCGAGAACAGTGCTGTTCTTGTTCTCATCGACCGAGGGAGTGCTTGACACAACAAAGTTCACAAAGAGCTGTACAGCGTACTTTAGGGTAATTCGACATTCTAGTGTTGCGGGTTCTTTCAAACCGAACGGATAACGGATCGCTGCTGTGTGAAAAGGAGTGCGAATAGCTACGCTTCGCGTTAGCAGTCGAAGGTGCGATCACACAGCACTAAAAATTTTGTTGGTGTCGAGATGATCGGAGGGCGCGGCAGGACAACGAGAACGGTAGATGCAGAGGATAGCACGGGAGGATGGAAGCAGAGAACGAGAGCAGCAGGAGAGTTGCGCTGAGCCAGTGTGTCAAAGCACCTTCAGCGGCCGCGTTGACGCATTAGTTCTTGCATCTTTTGAAGGACTGCGCCTGTATGGATTTGTGGGGCACAGCAACACGTTGTGCTCCCTTCCACAGGAGCTGCAGCGAATACCGCAGTCGTCCGGGTGGATCATTGCAGACATTTGTTGCAGAGACGAAGCGTAGCGGCTTGAACAGCGTGGGATACGGGGTCGGGAAAACGGCAACACCTTCCCGTACGATAGGAGTCCTTGTTGTCTTCGACATAGCAGAATAATTAGTTTGATTTCTGCTTAGTTCTTTGAAGAAGTTCATCGAGATACCTAACCATTGTGTTGCGTTGAAACGTCAATTCTTGGTAGTAGTATCGAAGCGTGAGTTGGCGTCGGAGATGAAGGCAGAAATATCCGATTTCAGCTCTTCAACGGCGTCCATCAATGGCTCGAAGTGGACAGCGAGATAAACTTCGTCCATACTGGAGGAAGTGCTCTGCCAGAGTGACTGTAGGGGCGAACGGAAGGAGGCAGCATCTTTGTTTCTTTTTGCATGGTCTCCGCAGCTGGCTAGTGTTTGAACGATAGCAAAGGGAGCAGAAAGAGCAGGAATTGTGACTAACGAGTATCTAAGGGAAGCGTCGTACTAACTTGTCAAAGGTGCGTAATAGGCGATGTACTATTTCAAAAATTAAAACAACTACTGTGGCGACATATCTTAGAAAACATGCTAAGCATTGAAGCGTAAGTTTAAGAATGAGAAAAAGTACTGTTGGGCCAATTGCGTAAGTGATTATCGTAAGACTGCGGTTCCAAGACTGCCGAGAGAAAGTTTCCAATGCTTTTGCATGGCCGCCGCTAATGGCAGAACATCGTGTAACTTGAGATCTGAGAACCAGCTGGAAGCAGAAGTGCTTTGGCTGCGTACATAATGGAGAAATTCTGAGCCGTTAAAATGTGGTAGAAAAGCCGGGGTACGTTGATTCTGAATTTTATGAGTTTCCCGTTACATTCTGTGTGACATTCCTGGTTGACTATCGCGGACGAGAACTCTAGCACGGTTTTTGCGCACTTTGCGGTGGGATCACATTGTATGGAAAATACGATGTTCTCGTACTGGATTACGGTCCAGGTTGGAAAGTCAGTGCGAATTGTGTTGTGAGCTCTGCTCCTTCTTAACAACCGATATTTTCGAAATTGGCCAGTTTTCTCGCCCAAAATCACCTAGGGAGCTATTTGGGGCGCTGATAACGAATCCGACGTCTGTTATTGAAAATTCCGTTGACTTCGGTAGGTTACTTTTTTGAGGGTGGTCCGGTCAGGATCACCGATTTTGCTCAAACTTATAGGGGCGGGGGCTTATTCAATGTGCCGAACACAATGCCGAAGTCCATTTGGACGATTATGGCAGGAGCCCGTAACGATAACTGAGGGTGATCGGTGATCCTAACCCGACCACCCTCAAACGGGAAGTAACTTACCGAAATCGACGTGGTATTCAAGAACGTATGTCGGGTTCATAATCAGCGCTCCAAATAATCCCTCGATGATTTTGGACGAGAAGATTTGGCCAACTTTGAGAATATCGATTTTCGATGACGTCATCGTCCGTCTGCCGCGGCCTCGAGCAGCCTCTAGCGGTGTCCTCTACGCGAAACCGTCAAAAAATCGATGTCTCCAAAATCGGCCGAAATTGATATTGGTCGATAGCGCTTTTCATGCTGAACAGAACGGCTCCATTGCGAGTGTCGACAACTCAAATATGGACGAGTATGAGCGCAAGAAACTTCACCGCTGCCCTCCGCTGCTCTAAAATGGCACCTGAAGCTAAGGCAGTTTAGGCAGATGGGGAGTTGTGAGCACTTTCTCGTAAAGCATCCCAACTGTTCTACTTGCCTACGCATTCGTAGTCCGTTAGCTCGTTGCGTCTTTCCGCAGAAGTTGACTGAATTTGGAAAAAAAATCGTGTCACACAAGGCTAACCTGCATATTCGCACCGCTGTAACTTTCTACAGTCACAAGATACATTACTGTGTTTCAGCGCAGTACTAGAACATTTAGCTGCCTACAAAAGCCACTAGTTGCAACCAGAAAGGTTCACAGGAGTTATCGCGCTTAGAACACTCCCGCGCGTGCAGTTTAGCACAACAACGGTCGATGTTCTCCTCGCCCTTACTCGCCCAGATTACAGTTTTTTCCTACCCTGAATAACAACATTCAATTCAGCATGAAACGCTCAATCGAATGGTATCAAGCACGGCCTGCTCCGAAGACATCGATTTTCGATGACGTCATCGTCTGTCTGCCGCGGCCTCGAGCAGCCTCTAGCGGTGTCCTCTACGCGAAACCGTCAAAAAATCGATGTCTCCAAAATCGGCCGAAATTGATATTGGTCGATAGCGCTTTTCATGCTGAACAGAACGGCTCCATTGCGAGTGTCGACAACTCAAATATGGACGAGTATGAGCGCAAGAAACTTCACCGCTGCCCTCCGCTGCTCTAAAATGGCACCTGAAGCTAAGGCAGTTTAGGCAGATGGGGAGTTGTGAGCACTTTCTCGTAAAGCATCCCAACTGTTCTACTTGCCTACGCATTCGTAGTCCGTTAGCTCGTTGCGTCTTTCCGCAGAAGTTGACTGAATTTGGAAAAAAAATCGTGTCACACAAGGCTAACCTGCATATTCGCACCGCTGTAACTTTCTACAGTCACAAGATACATTACTGTGTTTCAGCGCAGTACTAGAACATTTAGCTGCCTACAAAAGCCACTAGTTGCAACCAGAAAGGTTCACAGGAGTTATCGCGCTTAGAACACTCCCGCGCGTGCAGTTTAGCACAACAACGGTCGATGTTCTCCTCGCCCTTACTCGCCCAGATTACAGTTTTTTCCTACCCTGAATAACAACATTCAATTCAGCATGAAACGCTCAATCGAATGGTATCAAGCACGGCCTGCTCCGAAGACATCGATTTTCGATGACGTCATCGTCTGTCTGCCGCGGCCTCAAGCGGCCTCGTCCTCGATACGAAACTGTCAAAAAATCGATGTCTCCAACATCGATAGATGTTGATACCTTTCGATAGAGCTTAAAGTACCTTAGGCGCTCTGCTTGCCTACGCATTTTAAGACCGTTAACTTGACGCGTCTTCGCGCAATGATTCACCGAAATCGCAAAAAATGCGTCACACAAGCCTCACATGCATATTCGCAGTCCTGTAACAGTGCCTCTTCCTAAGCTACACTTTTCTAATTTAGTGTACTACTAGAGACCGTTTTAGTGCCTACAAGACCCACAAGTTGCAGTCGAAACGATTCGAAGTTAAAAGAGGTGTTGCGCTCCGAACACACCCTCGCGGCAATTTGCGGGCGGTTGCCCCACTCGATTGATAGGTTCGATGCGTAGCAGCCCGCACAACGCAGCGTCGCCGGCGGCGTCGCCAAGAGCTCCGTAGGGGGTGTTATACTTCCGTCGCCGACGTCATTCAAGGGTGGCAGAAAATGCGCTCCGATGGAGTGTTTTGGCTGTAGGTTGGTTCTTCGTTCCCGGCACTGCCATCATTCTCGCCGGACTTCGAATTACGAAATCGAGAAGTGCAAACGTCTTGTGCACACCAATAGTGCCATTCGCTAGAACACCGAGTGTTTGTGGAGGGAGTGGGAGCTTAAACCTTACCTTCCCTTCGCTTCGCTTTTCTGTCCTTATCGCCCGTTTTATTCGCATTTTCTAGGCCTTTTCGCTTGATTGCGGAGCAAGTAACACAAAACAAAACCGTGAAGAAAATAAGCAGTGTTTCCTCGCTTTCTGAAATGATAATGAAAACCTCTACGAAGGGCTTTTTCGAAATACAGTTCATATCAATTAAGACTTCTATTTTCCTGTGAATTTCGAAAATTCCGCGAAAATTTAACTTCATCGCGATTTAACGAAAAAGGCCTTTGCTGAACTCCAATAAAAAATTTCTCGAAAATGTTGGTAAAATCGTTAAATCGGTAAATCAATAGTCGTTAAATACTCAACACTGCCCCGCACATCTATTTTTTATACGTGAAATTCACGGAAAACATAAACAACTCATGCGGGTACTAAAAGAAATGTTAACAAAAAATCTCAAAAGGAGAACGTGATGAACAAGAAGATTGAGAATAGATATCTACATTTATAGAAGGGAAAGCAATTAAGCGTTTCGGAAATGTCTGTCTAAAAGCTTTTTGAATTTACTCAAAGAGTCAGGAATGGGGGATGTTTTCGATAATTTGACGAATTCTGAACCACCCCTTTGTGTAAAGAACGTGGCACGCAGAGAAGTCGTAGATGTTGGAAAATGGAGCTTTGCTGGTGCACCTCGAGTGGTGGAAGGCAAAATCGTGTAAAACTGTTACACAGATAGACCCGTCATTGAATTTAGAATTTTGTAGATCATGGTGAGGTCGTATCTTTCTCTTCAAATGGCAAGCGACGAGATATCGAATATTTTATTGCGTATAGGGGCAGGCGGTATGATGGAGTACCCGTGTTCATGAAGCCTTATCCACAACTTTCTAGTAAAGTTGTTTCGAAATGCTTCAAGTTTTATTATGTTGCGACTTGAGGACGGATTAAATACGGTTTACCATATTCAAGTTGTGGTCGTATATAGAGCTTGTATGCAGAAAGTAAATGTTTCGCTGAATTAGTGCTCAAGGACTTGAATATTTTGCAGATAGTTCTATTGGCTTTACTGGATACATCACCACAATGAGAATTAAACGAGAGCTTAAGGCCAATAAGGAAACCTAGATCCCGAACGATGTCCATGCTGCTGAGTTAGGCCTCTATTATTATACCAGCGTCCGTCGCCGGCTCCGCCGGCGACTGACGCTGGATGTGCGGGCCACGCCAGGCTTCATGTATGGTGGGCCACGCTGAGAACGGAGCCCAAACCTAGATGGGATTCCTTACTCACCCAGCGTCCGTCGCCGGCTCCGCCGGCGACTGACGCTGGATGTGCGGGCCACGCCAGGCTTGCCGGCTTCGCCGGCTTCGGGTATGGTGGGCCACGCTGAGAACGGAGCCCAAACCTAGATGGGATTCCTTACTCACCCAGCGTCCGTCGCCGGCTCCGCCGGCGACTGACGCTGGGTAAGAAATCATCCCTAGCGTCGAAGTCGAACACGTAGAAACGCACGCCTGCTACAGATTGATGCCTTGCTGCGCATCACTCACATCCCTGTGTATCATTCAAGAAAACGCCCACAGCACTCTTGCTTCATCTGGAGTCGTGTTCACAACCTATTGCAGGTCGTCAGGCCTAATCGAACGCCTGACCGTTTCCGTCCAGCCGCCGTGCCTTATGCGACGACGTGTGACGATCTTCGGAACGGGTGACTTCGGACAAAAACCTGTCCTCCTCTGCATACAGTGCTAATGGAAATTGGTCAATGCACTGCAGAAAATTGGGACCTAGCGGCAAGACTTGATTGAAAGCCTAGACGAACCATGCATAGGTCCGACGAACTTCCTTCGCTGAGCTATCCTGGTCCACCGCATAAAATTCGAGGACCTGGGCAGGTATAAATAGCTTAGTAACCCATCCCGCGAAGTTAGTATGCATCAAAGTGAACAATTTCCAAATCAAAAAGAGCGCCTTCCAGATTAGGATATTGATTGCCAGATCGAAGTGTGAGATAAGGACGCAACAGCCGCCCCGATAAATTTTAGCAATAACGCCCAAGTGCAACAGTAACGATCTTGGAGGGAAGCAAAAGCGAAAGGTGGGCACATCGACGTGTTCCATCAGAGATCATGGGATCATGGGGTCTGAGTAGCGCTGCGTCGCAGACCTTTTCCGCAACGCTGCACGTGTTGTCTGAACCCGGCAGCGGCGGCTCGTCATAGCCGCGATGACGCCTTGCGAAACCTCATCAAGTGGATGTTCTTTGGTGAACACCCGGCAGTAGCAGCGTCGTGATAGTCAACAGCGGCGGTCATGGCTGCCTGGGTAGTAAACAACGGCGGTCATGGCTGCCTGCCATGCTGCCATGTTGTGGTGTTTACTGTTGGCGGCGGCGATACGACGAACGGCTGGGTCTAGCGACGGCTGTCGGCAGAAATGTCGACGGAATGTCGGCAGAAAGCGACAGAATGTCGGCAGAAAGCGACAGACTGTCGGCAGAAAGCGACAGACGTCTCCCGTCAGTGATTCATGCCTCTCTGCTTTATATAATAGGATTTTGTCTACAATCAATTCTACAGTCTCGAAACATATTAAGAAAAGCACACAATGTGAGCAAATTCCAGGCAGACGTGATCACTTAGCGTTTCTAACTGCGGTCTGGTTACCAAATGATGACATTGAAAACGCGTTCCGATGCTCTCCTGTCGACGTCGGCGACGTCTGTGGCGACGTTGGCGTCGCCGACGTCGGTGACAGGCTGTTGGTGACGGGTCGCAGCGTCGGCGACGCGTCACCGAAGTACAACATAGGCCTAAATTTAGCTTATCCCCCACCGCCGCTATTGTCTTCTTCTAACCGGAGTTGGTTAACGTTAAATGTAAAGTTGGCATGGTCCTAAAATACTGCGTCAAATCGTAAACCTCGTCTTATCCGGAGGCATTATAGCGAGTGAGGACCGCATCCGATTTGTTTGATCGCTCCAACTGTGCGCATAGTTGAATCCAGCGTCGTTAATGAAAAGAAGCCTCTTTGTAGGAGAGCAACTCTTTCTGCAAAGGTTGGATTTTTTGACCACAAAATTAGGGCCGTGAGAGGGAAAACCGAATGGAAAAGGAAAAGACGATAGGGAAAGGGAAACATTTCATCTTTCAGGACGTTGTTGGCAAATTCGTTCATGTGGAGCAAAAGGAAGCCAGCCGAGAGAACATCAGCTTATGGACATCTGTAATAGAGGACGCCTTCCCCGTTGGTGGATCCTCTTCGCAGCTCTCTGCCGTAGTCGTCATTTCATTATCGGTGGTCATTGTTTTCTCGTGATGTGGAGTCTATTCTTGCTGTGCCACGCAGTCTGTCGACGCGCAACGCTTTCTGTTGGTAGGCAGCTGCTTCCAGTTCGTCGGAGTTGCGGCGAAAATGAACTTAAAATGGGAAGACTTTAATGGATAGTTATTCGATAAGTGTTCTGACCGTTGCAGTTACCACATCACTCTAAATTTATGTCTTTCTCACTATCGCTGGTGAACAGGAGGTTTAGGGGACGCGAGGCGGAAGTTGTGAGTCTGGAATGGCGCCTAGACTTGCAAGATAAGAGCGTAAAGTAATATATGACACACGATTATGCTGTTTTCAAAGGGTAACCGGGCCAGGCTCAGCAGCCTCAGACTACGGCTTTTCTACGGATTGAACCCCTGTTTCAGCTACGAAACAGTGAAGAGATTGGCAGGTTTTAGAGGTGTTCAAGAAACGTGGAATGTGTGCGGTATCGTGTGTGTTGTGTATGTGTCGCATCCATGAGTGCATGTATGTGGTGTGTGGCGTGTGGATTCGCGAGTGTGGGGAGAACGAGGAGCAAGAGGGCTCCACCATCAAACCACTCGTTTGAAGATGTTCCATGAATACGCCACTGGCCGCTTGACATATCTGTTGGCGTAAAAAAAAATCCGGCCGCTAAAAACGTCGTGTGGCAGATAGCAGCTAGCTTGAACGGATCAACAGTTCTTCGATAGCTACTGCTCAGTTGATGCCTTTGTAGTGCAACTAAAGGAGTCGCCGACTAGCGTATGCACCCTGAATCGATTCCAGGTTCGGTCCTGGGGAACGAAGCCTTTCTTCATCCAAGGATCGGTGAACCGGTAACATACTTGTCTAGGAGGGAAAAAACACTGACATGCCATTGGCTGCAAGTAGTTGTAAAGGCAAAGTAGACACTCATCTCGTCTACGGCCTCCGCGGTATCAAATGGTGCTAGAATGTGTGGCCCATCCCGTAAGGAAGCTAATTTACACCTCAACTAATTAACATAATTAATTAGACTCTGATCGATTCTGCGCCGACGACATTGGTACGGTTTCACAAAATGTTCATAACTCGGTTCATTTTTCGAAATTAGAAAAATCCAATAGCTTTTTGAAAACTGAAGGAAAAGCGCTTTCAAACGCGAGGTTCGATTTTTGGCACGTATTTCTGCAACAATGGACCAGAAATCGAACCCCACCGCTCCTATGAAGACCTCCCTGTTGAGAGCGGTTTCTGGTATGGTTGGAAAGCGCTTTTTTCTAGTTGTTAAGAGGCATTGGCTTTTTCAAATTTCGAAAAACTTATCGAGTTAGGATTATTTATACAAAATCACCTCAATTTTTTCACTAACCGCCCCGTATTTAAACCTTTCTTTTGAAAAGTGGTTCTTATATGGTTAGAAAGTTCTTTTTTAGTTTCTAAAAGGCCATTGGCTTTTTCAAGTTTTGAAAAGCTTACCGAGTTATAGTCATTTTTGTGAACGTCGAATGTCTTCGCTTCTATGACGTCGGTGCCATATGGACCAGGGGTCGATCCAACCTATTCATTTCAGAAAACCTATATTTTTTTTACTGTGCATGGGTCAAGAGATGAGTGTAAGATTTCAACTGTGTGGGTGATCTGCTTCAGGTAATAATTCATTAATTTTTCTTGAAAAACGAGAAATTTAAATGCGATCCACCCTAATCATATCGAAGATCGCTGCGAAGAAGATAAGTTTTTTACTGTATCTGTAGAAGATAAGTTTTTTGCTGTGTTTTTTACTGTATCAGATCTTACACTTTAAGATGGCACGATTTTCGCTCTCTGATGTTCTTCCTTCAAAAGGTAGAAAATTTTCGCCGTGAGAAGTCCATTCTTCAGCTGCGTCTCCGTCATCGATTCCAAGAGTGTCTCAAAAATTTTGGGAGAGAGCACTTAAGTCGTCTTTAGTAATTAACACTCGGCATTGTATAGAGTACAATTTCGAATCCAGATGTTGCTCTTTCAGGTACAAAAATGTGTAGTGTCCACGAGATGCTCGGAACGTCTGAAAAGTTGAACTCGTTGTGATTATTTCAACAACTGCTTGCAAAAGTGATTTATTTGTAAACATTTTAAACATTTGTACACAAACAAAATATTATTATCAAAAGATTACATGCACAAAACCTTTATCAGCATTTTCTTATAACAAATGACTAGATCAAACAGTTAGTCAGTAGCACGCTTCCCTGAACTAATCTGACACGGTCGATGCTGTTCCTGGAAAAGAAGAACCTATCAAAGGATGCGCACTAAAAAATCGCATTAAAATTAAAAAATTAAATGCAGATATAAAATAAAACGGTGGTCTGCACAAGGGGGGGTCGTACCAGATCCGCTCCGGGAGGGGTCGTAAATTTTCGGCAAAAATTAAACCCCATGCCTGACCCCTCGACTCCTTACACGCTACCTGTTGCAGTGAGGGTTCCATCTCGGTGAAAGGCCAGTGTTAGAGGGATGCGGTAGGGGGTAGCAGGAAATGAGGGGTGGATAAGGGAAGATAGTAAATAGGGGGTGTATAAAAGCCCTGGGGGTATGATTAAAGTGTCTACCCTCTGTATTGTGCCGCACGCCACTTAACTGGCGATCAGTATGAGATAGATCGACCTGATCTACCACGATCAGGATGAGTTAGATCGACCTGATCGACCACATATGTACACACCATCACGAAGCTCATGGAAGTATAGCGAGAGTGCGAGCTGCCGCTATGCCTTACGTACTTCGACCTGACGAAGGCATTCGACTCCATGGAACGTGCAGCGGTCATCAAAGCCACGCTCGCTCATCCTGTTACATTAGAGTACTTCGAGAGCTGTACAGTGGATTCTCGACCTTGATTTCACTATTGGACAACGACGTCGTCATCGACGTGAAGAGAGGGGTTCGGCAGGGGGATACCATATCTCCGAAGCTCTTCAGCGCCACCCTCGAAAACGTCATGCGCGAACTAGAATGGGAAGACATGGGAGTGGAGGTCGACGTCCGGCAGCTGCACCTTCCTCGTTTCGCTGACAACATGGTGCACATAACACCGAACATTCAGGCGGAGCGAGTGCTGGCCGACTTCGATCGTGTATGAGGGAACGGTGGACTGCAGCTGAATCTTACGAAGACGATGTTCTTGAGAAACGGACGAAATTCTGATTTTCGCTACATTCTCGCTGGACGAGAGCAGTCACTGGCAGGATTCTGCGGGATGTCAAGAGAACATCAGGACGTTCACCAAGGCATTGGTCGGACTTCTTCGTGAAAGGCCTGAACGAACGATATGAGGATCCATTGAAGCACTCTGGCACGCGACAGGAACAAATGAAGGCACTGCTGGCCTCCGCTCGACCAACTGGAAGGTTGAACGATGGGTGGCAGCCGACAGGTAATAAAATTTCATTTGCTGGTTTGCCCCTTCAGGTAAAAGAATTACTTTTTGTGAAAATTCACATCGTTCGCCTACGACTGTGTGACCGACTCGAAGTGTGCTTCAAAAAATCTTTGTACGTCGTGAAAATTTTATTTCTTCAAAAATGAATTTAAATTGCCATTGACAATTAACTTCAAAATTTCATGGAGTGTGTTTCAGATCAAGATGTCGCTCATTGAGGTGCAAGAAATGTGTTGCATTGTGTCACTTTACAGGAATCTGCAAGTCATTTAACTGGTCCTGACTGATCCGGTCTTCTCGTTAAATGATGACTTGATTTTCTACATGTCTCATCGACAGCGGTCGATGCATTCGGCTCGAATGCAGGTACGGGCGCCTGCGGTGTAAAAGGCAGCGCCTCGCGCTCGCTGAGGTCAGCAACCGCCAGAGTTGACGAAAGAGGGAGGATCCCGGCTAAACCCATTCCGGCTTTTTCTCGTCTACGGACCCCACCCGCCCTCCCATTTAAGTTGGAAAAAGCTGAGAGCAAGTAAAATCTGATCTCTAAATGTAGTCAGCGGGCTACACCATACGGCGGCCTCCGACATGGCTGGTATGGCGTCAGCAGTGGGTCTTCAGCAAGTAGCCACCAGTATCGAGACTTGTATCGATCTCGCTGTAGCGCCAGAGACGCTCAAGATCTACCGGCGAGTAAGACCCAGTTCTTGGATTTTATTTCCAAGTTTCGGGGCGCATATCAGGCCTCCCCGAATTGAAGAACGTTTTTGTGGCTCATCTAATCCATCTAGGCAAGATGAGATTCCTAGATACCACATCTGCGCCCTCACACAATACTTCGGTTCACGGCCTTCGGACGCAGACGTCCCACGTTCTGAAAGCGCTGCCTAGAACAGCGAATAAGTCTATCCAGCCTGCTAAACACCATCCCATCATACTATAGCTATAACAATTAAAGCAACCGTAGTCGAAATTTCAGACCAAGCCGTCGTACGAGTTATCATGGTCCTCATCGCTTTCCTGGGGCTGTTAAGGAATAGCGAGCTTTGCGCGCTTCAGCTCCAACACTTTTCTTATAAAGGTGAGGGCGTATGGTGGATTCTGATTTTTCTACGTCCAAGACCTGCAGTAGGCATAAACGTGGCGTTGATTCAGGCCTGATCCAGACTTTATTATGGCAGCCATTCTTTAAAGCCAGAGGCTCTCTGCTGCCACAGTCATTTCTATTCAGTTCGTGCAACGGAGGCAAGCTGAATGGAGATTTAGCTGCTCGGGTTATTCAAAGAAAAATCTCTAAGTTATCAGGCTGGGCTCATTGAAGGCCGACACTCCATTCACTTAGGGGTGGGGCTACCCACGCAGTAAGGACTGGGATCGCCACTGGTAAAATCATGCTAGCTCTTTGCTGTAAGTCCTTTGAGACATTTGGATGCTCCATGAAACCGTCCCCTTTGGCATACTAGGGTGACCGCAGTCTCAATTGACCTGCCACTTGGGGAATTTAGTTCCATCTTCATGATGCGGTCAGCTCGTACCTGCACTTCGACAGCATCTCGACTGACACGGCCGCCGACACTACAGCCTTTTCTGCTTTCCGCCGACGCTCACGAACGCACTGTGGTGTATATGTTATGTTAATATTAGATGCTGTACATCTAATCTTCTCATGCCTTGCATGTACAATCCATTGGACCCGAGCGATGTTACCTTCAGAGTTAATATATCATCGTGTGACGCCTCAGTACGCGTATGTCCCAAGCATTCCACATGTATGTATGTAAACGTATAGCTTCTTCACGTGAAACGACGCGTAGGTATCTAACATGCCACATATGTGTGTAAACGTATAGCATACACAACGAGAACGTACATACGCACGACGCCGACAGATAAAGCCTTCCCCCCCCCCGTTCCGTTCAATGTGTAGAAACATCAAAGCGAAAGTTTCGCCGGAGTATATCGGAGGCGAAACTGTCGGTTCGCTTCGCTGGGCAGAAATCGGTCCGGTGCGGGGCCTCTGCGTGCGCTCGCCAAACACCGCCAGCTGAGTCATGCAAGCAGCATTCCGCCAGGCCGGGAGCAGACGGCAGAGCGCGACCGCTAGACAGCCAGTGGACGGGCTGCAAATTCGCCATGCTTCGCCGTCGACCCCACCTGCCGCGACTCGCTCGAAGCGGAGTCGCTCGGACTTCTACCATGAGCTCGGACGGCAATGCTGCCTAGTGGACTTTGTGGTGGCTTCGCTGTTCCACTTTGCGCATAATTGCCATGAGAAGGCCTTGAAATCGGATGCGAAATTGTCTGCGTTGCTAGGACGGAGTCATGCCTTTCGTTAGATCTTCGGAACACTGTTAGAAGTAAGAGTGCACCATGTCTCTCTCTGATCCCAAACTCCCTCCCCCTCATTAATGCCGACGGTTTTCCTGTGTTTTTCGAGCGTTCGCGAAGGCGCGTTTCTCGCAAACCTACGTCCTCTGACGTCGATTTTCGCCGATGATTAATCCGATTTCGGCTGCCGTCGTATGCCTTCCTCAGCCTTCGCTGTGCTGGGGTTTCCCAACATCGCGTTGTTCTTCTGACTCCCTTTTCTGACGTCAGTTGGAGAATTGGCGGTGACGTCAAGCGCTTCGTCATTGTCGCCCTTCAGCGCGACTTCATCAGGCTTCTCGGTCGCCGCACTATGATTTTCATCTATCATCCGAGTGGTGGTGCCCCCCCCCCGTGAAAAGGGTGCTATCCCTTACGGCAACCTAATGGTGCCCTTCCTTCAGTACGGAACTACAGGCGGGACAATACGTTAGTCCGTGCGGGCCCATTTTTTGCTGTTTGGACAGGTTTTGTGATTTTTCAAGGATTCTGACAATTAACTTCTAAACAGCGCTAACTTCTATTTTACCACAAACGTATCCATACTTTCCTCCTCCGGCCTTGTGGAACCATGGCGTTTAGAGGGAGAGAGGTGACGCGCAGCAATGATTCTCCAAGCCTTCCTGACTTCCGATAATAGCGAAAGGCTCTTTTCAAGCAGGAATAGTGGGACTGCTGCTACTAAAGTGTTCCTGTAGCGACGAGGATGCTTCAGCATACGTCGAGTCCCACCCACCTCGTTGGATGCGTTGATGCCTCTTTGTTTCCGTCCGTTCCCTCGATCCTCCTCATCCGTTGTCCGTCCGTTATTTTTCTCGAGCAGCGACGCCATTATCGCCCGCGGCATGTCCCTGTCCACCTTATCGATTTTTGATGGAATCCTTAGACGATAGAACGGCGGAGGAAGCTGGGACCACCCACGTGATGCTTGTGACCACGGTGTCGCGGATTCGTCCCAAAGGCATCAGCTACGAAGCCAATCTAAACGCAAGAAACAGGACTGAAGTGGACGTTGGGCACGGTTTTGCTGAGCTTTCTCCCACTGCCGAAGTCCTCCTCTAACATTCCAGCAATTGCTCACAATGGCGTGGAAGTTCTCCTTGAATGAAGGCACTCTAAAATGTCTACAAACTATGTTTCAGCCCATTAGAAAAAACTTCTTCTTTTAGCATGCCTAAAATAAATAAAAAAGTTAAAATTTTAAAATATCTTTTTAAATAAACCAGTCTCTTTCTGAAAAATATGAGTGCCGGTCAATCCAGAGGCGAAAAAGGATTTAATGTTAAGCTATGAGGAAAAAACTTTCAAATCCAAATATAAAAATAAGCTAGAAGAGCTCGTTGACGAAATACCATTTGAGTAATAAAGCGTCCAAAATACGGCGGCATGAAGGATTTAAAATTTTGCATACCCACTATTGGTATTTTTCATTTCGATCGGGAACTAAACAGTGTTGCAGACAGAAACAGGTAAAAATAATGACAAGATCGCGATGCCACATACTGTCGAAAGCTCGCCAGCTTTCTGAAGGCATTTAGACACCTAAAACAAGGCGGAAAATCGTGCAGTTTTCACTGCTCCATTGGATGATTGGGCAATTTCAGATTTCCATGAAGTTCTCTTTTTGTGTCACCTGTGTAATACACCAAAAACTTGTTGACTTGAATGGGAAGCTGTTTTGAGAAATTTTTGAAAACCGTTCAAGAAAAGTTGAGCAGCTTCCCCCAGACGGATGGCATTTTCCAACGTCCGTTTAAAACACGCAAATTTAGTCGGAGCCATCTCGGGGAGCACAGAGAATTTCTTCCATCAAATATGTACTAGGAATTGAAGTGCAGAAACTCACAATGCGCTCACCTCGAAAGTCCCTTTCGTGTTTGGTGCTTTGAACTGACCTGAAGAAAGGAAGAGGTCAGGGTTTGTCGCATAATCTGATGATCTGTCGTTGCTCCAGGACGACCAGAGAGAGTTTGCTTGCGCGGCTCAGCTTTTCGAGCGGAACTTTGAAACACGAGACGGTATTTCGTGGTGCAGTATGGTATGATATGGTGGGATTTGCTCAGCGATTCACGGGGTTCCGTGGGCTGTGTTCAGTTTTCCTAGGATGGATAGGAATTTCCCGTGTCTGATCCGTTTCGTGTATATCATTGGATTCTCCTTGCAATGCATACCTCGCTGCCCATGAGCATCATACTACTTCTGGTCTGCTTAGCAATATCTGGACATCTGTAGCATCGCGCAGTGTAGCATAGAACCGATTGTTGCAATGCCGGCATGTTTTGGAGCTTGTTTGAGGCAGATGCTTATTCCATGAGTATATCAACGCAGTCACGATATAAAAGCCAAACGAGCTTCTCGTAGGCGGACTCTCCTCTAAAACAACGGAAGCGTATCGCTCGAGACTGCTTGTTGGTGGCGGGAGTGTCTCTTCTGAAGGTTTTCTTCGATCTGCCAGCGAATGGTGGCCGTGCTGGCCACGGGTACTGCTGTGTATAAAGGTGAATTCGTATCAGGGATGCTCATTTAACGGTTAACGATTTAAGAATAAGAATTTACCCACTTGATCAATGGAAATGTTTCTTACAGTTATCAGAAGAGCTGATCTCTTCGCCGGCGCCGGCAAATACCATCCCCATTCTCTAACTCATATACAAGTAGCGGCTCAGGAGGAGGAACCAGCTTTTCAAGTACTAGAATGGGCGTCCGAAGCCTACTTTGCTCTTCTTTTTCAGCATCTTACTCAAGTTTATTCACTCAAGTTGACCTTCTTTCATTAACCTTGATTTCACTTTTCATGCCTAATGTTTGCAATTGTTGGTCCATCACTATTTTGGTTTAATTACCCAGGTTTGAGGCGGTGAGCGTTTTTTGCGTACGATTTGCGGCGATAAACCGCGTGGCGTGGTCGATCTATGTACCATTAAGGCGAGCAGACCAAGTGAAATTATCAAGCGACGGACCGGCTAACGCAACACATTTAACGAATTTAGCGGATTAACGGCATTTTTTGTTAAAATCTGGCTTAACGACTTGACGAAAGTTTTCAGAAATTTAACGAACTTTTTAACGGAGTATTTTCTCAATAAGTTCATCACATATCCGCCTAGTCTTTACTAGTATTGTAAGCCTCACCTTCTAGGTTAGGACTGCTCTTGAAAAACTATTGAAATCAGCGAGTATAAAAAACAATCCATTCTAGCACAGTCGTAAATGGCGGAAAGATGTTGTGCTTCAATGCCAATTTTTGGGTTTGACCTAGGGGCTTGTTTCCGTGACGTCAGGCACAGCGCGCGAATTTTTTTCACTTCCATATATGATATTTTTCATACCTTCTCTGACGCATTTGAATTTTTAGAAGTAATAATTAAGTAATGCATTTAGAAGCTAGAAAAGTTTCTTGTCGAACTGCCAAGCATGTCAACGAACCCACTAACCATAAGGTCCTCGTAAGATGTGCCAACCAACACTTGGCGCTGCTTACTCAAAAAATGCTTTTGCTCGCCACCTGGAACAGTCCAGAGGAGAGGATGTTTTCGGTCGCTGGACGTGTTTCAAATGCTTTGCAAAAGACGCTAACAACAAAAATTTTGGAGAGGTACTTTTCCTGAACGTTAAGGTTCCACTGATAGACTTTCGTTGTATTTTATCAGTTCCTTCGGCGCGAATAGACTTGGAGAAGTCGCCTTGTAGCCCGGCCCTTTACGACATTTAGTGTTGTTCGATATCAAAAGTCAGCACCGTCACGTTCTAACCCAATGATAACTGTGCTGGGCCATTTCTGATGTGACTGGATATATCTTGACGCCTTCTTGCCAACACGAATACTCACTAAGTAAAAGGTGACCCTTCCGCGAGAATATTTGCGCTGTTCCTTCGGTACTCAGTGGACTGCTGCACGCATCTAACTTGTACTTGCTAGTAGAACACTCACACAGAACGGTCTCGCAGATAACTAGAAAAGGAAGGAAGCGCCGCGGTTTGTCAGATCTGATTCGAGCTCTGATTTGTTGCTGAAGGCTGGTTTATTTTGCTGTCCACTCTTTGTTGGTACTGAATTGTGTATGTTAGTTGCAGTATGTTACGTAGTGTTCGATGAACTTTAGTTGTTCACCTATCGAAGTAGAAACACTAATCGTCGTTTCTGATTTTTTTCATTTGAAACAATATTTATTTCTCAGCGAATTGTATGTTCAACGAAATTTGATGATTTACCAGAAATCAAGCGAAATTTTAAAGTTAAAAAATCGATTAAAAATGTAGCACTCAAAATGGAAGGGTCTGAAGCGTATGGCTAAACGGAGGGGGTGAGTCATAAAGGGAGAATCCTCACCCCTCAATTGGTTTGAAAATGTGTCTATTTTTGCCAAGTCGCTAAACCCAAGGAGTAGAGGGTCACAATGGGATAGTTCGCGGCACGCGTTTGGGGGTCTTGTACGCCCGCGATGCCACTGCAAGCAGTGGCTCGGAGCGCAGGTGGGTGAAGGGTTGACTTGTGCGAGGGAGGTAAGGGGTTTGGTTCCTCTGCTGTGCTGCGTTTTTGCATTTCAACTGATTGGTTGAGATTTGGAGATTTGGAGATTCTGACGTCTATACTATTTTCAGACGTTTTCTGCACATTTTTCTAGCTGTACGCTGTGGTATTCAACGTGGTGATAAATGTTCAGTACCAGTGATACACAGGTACAAAGTGTCACAGTGTAGTGAATCGCGGTGTCTTCCTCCATGGTTATGAGCACGCAACCGAAATCCAATTGAAGACGTACCCTTTCCTCCGAAACAGGAGTTCCACTCAAAAACGTTATCATATGCCACCGCTTGCTTGCCTCTCCACGTCCATCAGTTCATCTTGCGGATCCCAATCTTTCTCTTCTTCTTCCACCACTTCCAGCTGATCATCTTCGTCAACTTCAAGTTGACGTGCTTCGAAGTCCTTGAGTATGCTTCGGCCAGCTTGATTTTCTCCCTCGAAGATTCCTTGTCTAAAGGTGGGTCACACTTCAGCGTGAGCAGGTGGATCACCACTCGACCATCGGCGGACATTGTTGGTGTTAGGTTCTAGAAAGTAGACCTCTGATTTCCAGGTGACAGGCAGACATGAAGGAAAGAGTGTATCGATGTCCTTTAGCTTAATTTGCGGGATCCGCACACCTCGTTTCTCATTTGAACCACCTCCGACGTCACAACGTAGTCTCCTTCGAAAATCCGAGAAGGATGGTTTTTCCCGAAACCTTTGGTCCATGTATGGAAACAGACTATGAGGAGCCTGTAGCCTTTATACGCTACCCGTAAGGTGCTCAGTGGTGCTTCATGTACTTTGCACCTGCGTATCACTGGTGTTGAACATTTTTACATCATCATTTTGAACACCACAGCATTCAGCTGGAAAATTAGGTATAAAAACGTCTGAAAATGCAGAGACGTCAGAACCCCCAATTCTCTACCAATCATGTTGAAACACAAAAGTACAGCAACGCAGAAGACCCAAACCTCTGACCTCTCTCGCATCAGTCCACCCTCTACCCACCTGCGTTCCGAGCCACTGGCTGCAGAAGCATCGCGGGCGTACAAGACTCCCAAACGCGTGCTGCGCCGAATCCCATTGTGACCCCCTACTCCCTGGGTTTAACGACTTGCAAAAATAAACACATTTTCAAACCAATTGAGGGATGAGGATTCCCCCTATATGACTCGCTCCTCCCGTTCAGACATACGCTTCAGACCCTTCCCTTGTAAGAGCATCCCTGTGTGCATCCCTAATTCGTATCTCTGCTGAATGGTGAGCATCGAATCGAGTCCTTCAGGTCCTGCTCGGTCTAACCAAAGAGGGCCTCGATTGTTCGGATTGACAAATTCGTGCCGATCGCACAGAGGATTGTCTTATCCTTACAATTATCCTTCATTCACGGCTTGTGCAAGATCTCTTATCACGAGCATAACAACTTAACTCGTTGGAACAACTGAAGCCGAGCACCTAGCATTGATCGGTGTACGAATGGGGTTGAAACGATATGAGTCGCCCTTTTTCTGCCTTTTTATTTTGCCCGAAAAATAGTAGCACGGACTTCGGTACGTTTTGATAGACAAATGCATTCACGCTGATATAATTTGGAAGGCGCTGCGGTTGTGGGTGCCTTCATCACTATGTTTGTCACTATTTGTATTAAGTTTTCGAGATCAATATGGAGTTTTTAGTGGCAAGGTTACAATGACCATGAGTTCTAGACTTCCTTGCCTTCATTTGTACAGTTATCCATAGAACCACTCTACCACGATTGTCCTTCATAACGGAGGCGTTTTTATGCGAGTGCTGCGGAATATTCGCAAGCTACGTATTGGGCTCTGTGATGGAATACGGCTGACGTCTATTTGCACCGAGACCAATTCAACACGCCTCCGTCCTTTCCATTTCAGGTCCATATTCGTGACATTAAGTAGAGTTCTACGTATTGTCGCAGCTGAAGACAGCAGTTGCTTAGGTAATGACTTCCAACATATTTCCCTCGTTTTTGGAGAAATCTGTTCGTTTTCAGTAGCTAACCTCGGGAACTCTGCCTGACCGTGAGGCGCTCTGCTTTCTGTTCCCTTCTGTGGCTTTTCATATATGTAGATAAATTAGTAAACCAATTTCCCGGACACAATTGAAGAAAAACGCAGTGTCAGCGCATTTACTCAATTTCGCAGAGAAACCGGAAGTCGTTCTTTCGATGTAGCTACCCTTTTTATCCGGTAGAGAAGCATTTTTTACGGAATGCTCATCCGCTAGTCAACTGCGTCCTACTTTCAAATTCAGTTGCTTGAGTCCTTTCCACAGGACGTTACGTCTGCCAGTCGTGCCACCGTTCGTCGGCCTACGACAAGCCTCTCTCACCGGAAAACAAGCGAGTGCGTGGTCGCGGACGCCACTGCGGAGGGCGGTTTCCGCGTGAATTCCATTTCGGGCACAACTCCGAGTATCGATCGAACTTCCCAATGATTCGTGGCCACCCCAGGGAGAGGGGCACTTCGCTATCATCTGTTGGACCCATGTCTCGACCGGTCCGTCTTCGCTACGTCTCGCTTCGGCCAGCGCTATTCGAACGACCATGGACGGCCTGAGGTGGAATTCAGACCAGAGCTCGTCACTTCATGAGCTCGTCCGAACAACTCCACTGCGCTCTGCCTACATCTGCCAGTGTTTAATCTGATAACAGCTGGTTACTTCTGTAGCGCTGCCGTCACTGCGAAATCGCCTTCTCCTTCGGATCCATCTCCACCCGCTGGTGTCGCTCACCACTACAGACATCGATGAGCTCACGCCTTTTCAGCAACAGCCGATTGCCGCCGCCAGACACATAAGTACCTGAGCACTGATTTACTTCCCATCTCTGTGCTTCATCTGCCGCACACAACCGTGTTTGTATGGAGGGGAGGGCGACCTTGCCGAGGAAATCGGCAGTGTTGCGCTAGTTCGCAGTGGTGCGATTGGCGAACGCTGCCAAATGCCGCTCATCAGCAGCGGATCCAACAACGGCGATCTCCGTCGGATAGCTTCTGAATGCCGCAAATAGGCAATTTCACGCCAGTTTTGGGTGCGTTAAGAAAGCAGCAAAACACTAGGAAAACCTTGCACTATACCAAAAGACCACGCAGTTCTCAGCCGATCTGTTCTCCTAAAGAATGCACTCGATCGCACTCGATGTCGTTGCGTTTTGAGGAACCCACTCTTTTGTATCAGAGCCGCCGCGGAACTCACTATCTCTTATCTCTACAAGTTCATAGATGACGCACCTTCCGTTGCCTTTGAAACCTTCAAGTGTACACTTTTACACCTAAAAATATCACTGAATTGAAACCTGTGCTGTGGTGTTCATGTTGGACACTGTCTGAACATACAGCAGTAATCCTATTATATAAGGCAGAGAATCAACAATAATACCGACATGATCATGAGTGACTCTTCAGTTTTAGGAAGCCCTTTTCCCTCCTTTTATCATAATTTTACACTTACAAGCTTGGGCCTTCCATGACTACAAGCACTGGTGGGGTTTAGATTTGTTTTGTATAAAATAAACAGTGTGCACAGCCAGTTTAAATGTACGAATTCAACGCGATTAACTGCCTCCAGCAATTTGTTGGCCGTATCTCTCATTTTCATGCCTTCGTTTTCTGCAATAGTTCATCTATGTATTTATAGTCTGAGTACCAACTGTCCATGCAAAACGCCTGATCTCTATCCAAATAATCTCCACAGTTGTCTTCAAATTTCCATTCTTCGCTTTAGGTTGGAGCATAGAAGGCCTAACTGCGAGGCAGCGTCGATGGCTTAACTGCGAGCCTGCGTAATTTCTGTGCAGCAGTTGATCATACAAACCATACGAATTTTCGATTCTCGACGCTGGAGAGTGCTAAGCAAATGTAGCCACTAGCATGCATCAGCTCCTTGCGCTCACTCCATCGTGCAGCTCAGCATCGTTTCTGTGTGCCGCCATCGAACTCCTTGTTCTTTTCAGAGTTCGTATGGAAGTGGATCAATGCAATGGTAACATTCCTTCTGAGTGCGATTTTGACACAACGAAGTTCCATCAGATACACGTGCACGTGAGTCGGCCACAGTCTAGTTTCGACGCACGGTTGTTTAAAAAACCTAGAATTCAGGATCCGCACTCGCAGTCTTCATGTTCATTCACCATTCCGAAGCGATACGTCAATCTGAAGTTCTTGAACGCTGGTGCTCAGGGAACCGTCGTGTAAGCCAGTTCAATATTTGACGGTTTCTCTCTTTCAAGGCAGTGAGCGTTTGAAGAAGGCCACAATACTGCCTTTCACTGCAATGATTCTCCTCCCTCCCTTTGGAGACTACATTCTCTTCATTTGACAGCGGCTGATTTTACTTCACTTTCACAAGGTTATGGAAAGTGTCAATCATTTTATAAAAGGAAACTGAGACTACCATAACGTCGCAGCAACGAATGCTTGGCAATAAAGGGTAAATGGGAGTGTCGCCTGCTCGGATTCCGTCAAATCTTAACGTTTTGGCGAGGTCGGGAGCAGTTTCATTCCGCATATCTTCCGAAATAAAGTGAAATGAGGTAGTGCTTCAGCAGTCGATTCATAGAACTTCTACGATGTCAGCCATGCGATGTGCCTTTAGCATTGCTGCGAAAAATGTGTGGTCTATCACAAGTACAGGTGCAAGCTGTTCTTGTCTGTATCTCTGTAAAATACCGTGTGTTCTGCGTAGGATTAGTGATACATTGAGCAAGGTGCTAATGTGCCTTCAGTGCTGACGACTAGACCGATGTCAGATACTCAACAGAGAGCGGGTTCATCAACAATTAACCAATGGGTATGCGGGTGATAAGGGGTAGAGATAAGATAAGAGTCAGGCAGAGATAACGCAAGAGTCAGAGACGCAGGCTTCATTGTGGGTATCTCTACCCCTTATACCCGCGGGTTAGTCGTTGATGAATCCGGCCCCAGATTGCAATGAGGACCGTTGTTCTTTTGAATGAAATGAGATTGTACGCGAGAAGGAGAGGCGCCAAAAAGTGAGCAGCATAAATATGATGTTGCTTCATGTGCTTCAGTTTGCTCACAAAAAATACAATTCCTTATTTATGGTCTCGGGGTTAACCATCGCAACTAGAATTTGTATAATTTTCGGAGGTGGGGCTGCGTATATTTTACCAGCATTTCAGGTACTTTTCGGGTACTCGTTTCGGGTACTTATGAAGCAGAGGGCCCGTGGTGCCGTGGGGCTGCCGTTAAACATGTTAACGCGGCAACGGCAACGGAAACGCGGCCACCCACAGCACCCGAGGACGAGTGCTTCATAAGTACCGGCCCCGTGGTGCCGTGGGTTTGCCGCGTTAACATGTTTCCCCGCCACACCACGGCACCACGGGCCCTTTGCTTCACAAGTACCCATTTAAGCTAGATATTAACAGCATCCATTTCAATAGTGAATTTTCTGCTCATGTGGAGTTTTTAGTTCATAAATCGGAATTCCATTATAGATTGTAAGCGAACATTTGATGCATACGGCCTCATAGCGAGAAATTCCAGCTCGGCTGACGACACCGTCACCAAATCAAAAGTCGCAATCAAGAAGATGCAGCAGCCATTTGTGATGACTATGAGTGCTAGACGTGCCTACAGGGAATTCATCTTGCTCACAACGATCAAGCATCCCAACGTGAGTCGTTTTCGGCATTGTGCCTACATGGAGGGGTGAAGGCTGGGAAGCGGTTCACCTACTTCATCTTCTATAGCGCCCTATTTGTGGTTAAAAATACGCGTTTGCACAACGTAATCTGTTTACGTAGATGAACATCACAGTCAAATCCGATCAGATGAGAAGGCTTAAGTTTCTTCTAACGGTAAATAGGGACGTGCTGTATTCTTGAGCAATGGAGAAGAGTCATCCGTCAATCTTCACGACATCTTCGTGCTAAGCAGAGGACCGGTCATTGCTCATCTACCTATCAGTCTACTAGTGAGGAAAGTACATACGAGAGGGCGAGGAGGGCAGAATTTTCGTTGTTGACTTCTGCTTTATGACTTTCTGGCCATTTTGGACACATTTTTTCTTTCCTTTTGATTCGGTTTCTAGGAGAAGATCTGAAATTTGTCAGATAACAGAAAATAGCATGGCACTGAAATCTTGTCACATAAATATCCGACCGCCAATTAAAATTTAATCTGCATGTCGACGTAACAGCCTCTACTGCAAAAAATGCTGTTAGGCTATTCCAAATCGAAAAGCGCTTTTTGCGCGATAGCTCTCAGAAATCGTGCCGTGCACTCGTCTTATTCATCTGATTGATGGAAAGATGCTACTATCATGCAGTTCCTCCGTTGCGGATTTCTCGTCGTTTTTAAATTAGATTTAATGAATCTCCAACTTATATACATAGCAGTCATGACCATAAAAAACCATTATTTTTTATTTATCCATTTATTTGCATATAAATCCACGTACAATTCTACAATAAGAAAGGACACAACAAAACAACAACATGATTTGCAGCATAACATGGGAAAGGAACAACAAGAAACCTCACCAAACCAAAATTCAATGGCGCTATATGTGTATTATTTACAGGAAAGAGAAAAATTTGCTAAAAAAACAAAAAGAAGTGAAATATCTTGGCACAAGGTGAAAAAATTAGGGGCTGATTAGTGGAGCTGTTGACGGAGAAGAGCAGTGTCCATGTCTGGTCCGGCACGCTGGAGTACCAGAAGGTGGTGAGCTAACTAAATGAGGTGGTATTGTCAATTTGACAGAAACCTGCTGTTCTGAAGAACAAAGCCAGTATACCACATTCCTACGCTGCAACAAGTCGGCTAGGCCTTACACATTGTATTGTCAGGTGAACCTGCGAGGTCTTCTGCAACGACGCTGGAATATTTATGATGTTTCTGTGCCTCGAGGTTGTTAGGTGGAACTATTTATTGACCTGACGTTTCGACCGTCTCGTCGTCGTCTTCAGAGGCCTAAAAAATGGTTCGAGGTTTTATCTTTACAACCTACCCGACCAAGCGCCTCACCCGCGCTAGCGTTTCCGACCTAAAGCCGGAAACGCAATGCGAAAACCCGAAAGGTGAAGGAGAACTCATACGATGCTTCACCATCTTGAGTGTAGCGACTCGCTACCACTCGACGGTAAGAGACCAGTGGCGAATGAGTCGTACTGCCCGCTCGTCATACATTACTAGTACTGAGGGCAGCACGGTCGCTCCTGGTCATTCTCAGATCTCGCAGTGCGGTGCAAACGGTGCGAGATCTGAGAATGACCAGGAGCGACCGTGCTGCCCTCAGTACTAGTAATGTATGACGAGCGGGCAGTACGACTCATTCGCCACTGGTCTCTTACCGTCGAGTGGTAGCGAGCCGCTACACTCGAGATGGTGGAGCATCGTGTGAGTTCTCCTTCACCTTTCGCGTTTTCGCATTGCGTTTACGGCTTTAGGTCGGAAACGCTAGCGCGGGTGAGGCGCTTGGTCGGGTAGGTTGTAAAGATAAAACATCGAACCATTTTTTAGGCCTCTGAAGACGACGAGACGGTCGAAACATCAGGCCAATAAATAGTTCCACCTAACAATCTCGAGGCACAGAAACATCTAAACATTGATAACACTAATGCCGAGGTTTCAAGATGAGAGGACATGGAGTTTGCTGGAATATTTGTTGGGAAAGCTATTTCTGAAAGTTTTACAAGTTAGGCATGCACAAAGAAGATTAACGCAAAGAAAATATGCACGCTATTGAAAAGGTTCATGATAATTACACAAGAAAGCTACTTGTAGAATTGGCGGTTTTTTTAATTCCTAATGCATCCATAAGGAACAAATATTTTGGGTTGCATACGCTGGAGGTGAAAGGTATTTGATTTATGCATGGTTCACAGACTACTGCTAAAGTCAGGTGTTTATACTTACTTACTTTGATACTTTGGTGGTCCTTTTGTCGCTTGAGGTCTTCTCAGCGGGGACCACAACTCTTCCAGACCGCTCGATCTCTGGCTGCTTGCATCCAGTGAGGCAGACTCCGCTCTCTGAAAGATCTTGAGAATGAGTCTGCCCATCGCGTTGGCGGTCGTCCCAGTGGTCTCTTATGGTCTCTCGGGAGCCATTCTGTGACACGGAGACTCCATCTATCGTCCTTTCGTCGAAGCAGGTGTCCGGCCCAGCGATATATGGACTTCTTCATGTACTGCAGCGGGTCTGCTAATTGCGACTTCTCCCGTAGCTCCGAGCTTCGTAGGCCTTCTTGCCATTGCTGACGAAGTCTTGTCCTCAGAAGACATCTCTCCAGTGCACGATGCGTAGTTTGCATTGCTCTGGCGATTGTCTTGTTGTCGGGCCAGGTTTCCGTCGCGTAACACATCGCAGGCAGTATAGAGGCGTTGAATATCGAGGCCCTGAGGCCGGAATCCTTGACCTGATCGGTGACTTCGCGAATCGAACTGAAGGCTGCCCATGCTGCGTGTCTCGTGCGGGCGAGTTCAGGAGCGAGGTCGTTATCCATGTTCCGTTCTCTTCCCAGATAAACGTAAGAGTCGGCCCCTGTTGTAGAGCGACTCCATTTAACCTTACGAGTCCCGTGTTACACCACTGGTTGACCATAAATTGTGTTTTGGACATATTCATGTCCAATCCAATCTTCATACCTGCCACATTGAGCTCGTTCAGCATTTCCTCGACTTCTGCCGTGTTGGTAGAGATCAGAACAATATCGTCGGCGAAGCGAAGGTTGCTGATCCGTTTACCGTTGACAAGGTAGTCTTTCATGGCATCCTGGGGTGCCGCTGTGAATAGCTTGGGAGAAATCATGTCTCCCTGCCGTACTCCTTTCCCGATAGGAATTTTAAGCTTTCGATCGAACAGCTGGATGGTAGTCGATGTGTTCGAGAAGCATTCGTCGAGAAGTCGGATGTAGGGATACCAGCGTGCGCAAGTGCGTTCAAAACGGCGTTGATTTCCACAGAGTCGAACGCTTTCCGGTAATCCACGAAGACAAGGACAGGTGGGAGGTGGTATTCGCGGCTCCTCTCGATGAGCTGTGAGACAGTCTGAATATGGTCCATGCAGGAAAAATCCTTGCGAAACCCTGCTTGCTCCACTGGCTGATATTCATCCAAGCAACGCTCCATGCGGTTAAGCAGTATCTTGGTGAAGATCTTGTACACAACCGAGAGAAAACTGATGGGTCGATAGTTGTTGATATCCTCCTGCTGACCTTTTTGAAGATTAAAACTGTTTTCGACTCCTTCGATGAGTCCGGAATCCTACCGAGTCGAAGGTAGTGGTTGAAGTGCTTGGCAAGAAGTGAGCAGAGGGCACTGCCACTCGCACGAAGGAGATCAGCAGAAATGCCGTCCGGTCCGGGAGCAGTGCCCGGCTTCATCCTTCTGATAGCATGAGCAACTTCTGATTCCAGAATGGGAGGTACTTCCTCAGCTGGTGGCATCAAGCATTTCGGGACAGTGATGGAAGAACGGAACAGATCTGTGTAGAATTCCTAAACGATGGCCTCCATCGCTCTTCGAGACGTTTGCGTTGTTCCATCCTTATCCACAAGGGCTGACATTACTGCCTTCTGATCGCAGAGATCTCGTTTGCAGCGCTTTATGCTTGAACTTTTCCCAGCGGCTTCTAACAGCTTCAATCTTCTGTAGGCTTGAGTGGTCTCCTTCACTTCAATTCGACAGGCCTTCGAAATGGTGACATTTTCCAGATGGGAAGCATTAGGATCCAGTTTAACAGCTCTTCTTTGCTCCAAGAGTTTAATCGCATGTGCGTTGAGTCTTGAAGCAGACGGTGATGTGGCTCCGCAAGAGCTGCTAGCACATTTCAACAGTCCTTTGGAGAGAAGGTCGTAGTCTTCCGATGGATCTTCAAGAAGATTCCAATCATACGACTTTATTGCATATTCCAACTCCTCAGACTTGAATGTGGGGATCCTCACCGTGCCGCTTTATGAGTGTCACGCTTGAACATCCTCTTTTTGAGAGTCAGCTTCGCACGTACAAGACGGTGATTCGAGCCGGTGTCAAATGAAAGCAGCACGGAGACGTCGAACAGACTCCAGCGTCTGTTTGTAAGAACATGGTCGATCTCCGAACGTGTTTCTCCATTTGGGCTTTCCCAGGTCCATCGTCGGTTTGAAGGCTTCTTAAACATAGAATTTCCATGGTAGAGACGGCACGCGGATAGGAAGTCTATCAGGCGCTCTCCGTTTTCGTTCTATGAGGAAGTTCCATGTGATCCTAGCCTCCATTCGTCGTGATCGTTCGTACCGACGATAGCGTTAAAGTCACCAACGACAACTTTGTAGTAGCCCTTCTCGTCGTTGACAGTCCTTTCGAACAGCTTGTAGAATTCCTCCTTTTCTTCATCTGTGGCCGCAGATGTTGGAGCATATCCATTTATGATGGAGATGGTTCCTTGATCTTTGGTTTCCAGACGAAGAACAGCTACTCGCGGACTGATGATCTTGTAAGAGTCTATTAGGTGGTGCACTGTCGAATTGACGAGAAATCCAACTCCGCCAATATTCCTTCTGTCCACCTTTGCTCCGATAATGAGAAGCTCGTTGTGGTCGGTCCTTCTTATGGTTTCCGTTTTGCCTTTAGTTTCCTGCAGGGCGATAACGTCGTATTTGATGTTGCGGCTTCTGTAAAGCAGTGTCCGAAGATCCTTCTCAGATGCGATCGAACGACAGTTATAAGTGCAGACTAATAGGCAGTTTCCGTGTCGTGGTGGGAGGGAGTTTCCGGTAGTTCGATTCCAATGACGTCCTGATAGTTTAACTCCGAGATTAGATGGCCCCTCGCCCGAGGTGGATGCAACCGACGTCGTAGAAGTCCAGCTCCGGCGCGCGGAGGACTGGGGGGCGGGTTTAGTTGTTTGAGCCATAGCTGTGGTCTGGTTACTCACATGTTCCTGGCCAGGGATACAGGAGAGGCGCCCATACACGACACCCCTGCATGTGCCACCTCATCGCGGTGAAGGGGTGAACATCACTTTGTGATGGCTAATGGCACAAACGGTCACGCAGTATGCGACGCTTGTCGTATCGTCAGGTGTTTATGCTCCAGAAAAATTCTTCGAAATCGCTCCCTATCAATCTAGATATCCGGTTTTGAAGATAAATCTTAAGCCACCCAAAACCAGGGTGCGTGCACAGTCCTTTACCGTCAGGGCAGGCGGCGCCTACCTTAGAGTCACGGAGAATCTTACTGCTAAATTGAATCTGAGTCTGTTCAGAAGAGTGGCGTCTAACGTGTTGCATAATCAAAGATCTCCTAGTTTTGTTTGATACGGACCCGTCATTTCCGCTTACCAGGGTTGTTTGCTGCTGTATTTGTTTGGTGTTTGATTATATATGTTTTGTATCGCGCCTTCTCATTTCTTCACTATTTTGTTGTTTTCTTTCACACGCTTGCCTTACGCGAACGTAATAAATTTATTACTTAATTTTTACATTTTCGCTTTAGCATGAAGCGGCTGTTAAGGAAGATAGAAGTGCTTAGATGGAAGTTTAGTTGCGATCAAAACTCTTGTCCTTAGATGGATGTTTAGTTGCGATCAACAGGCGGGACCCGAACCCGCACCTTCTGCTTTCCAGGCAGCGGTGCTATGCCTTACACCACCAGCGCTAATAGTTAATAAAAAACTATGGTTCCCATAGAAATAGCTTCCAAAGCTCTAAAGAATCCTTCACATATTACAATAATGCGAAGAGATGTGGGCTGAAATATAGAAGCAATAGCGAAGGAGATATCTTCATTGACTGCAAAAACCCAGTTATATGTTATGGCACCGTCGATTCAGAAGGTCATCTTATTTGCGCTTACAGTTTTGGACTGTGGAACACGGGTATGCTTCCGTGTTGCTTCTATCATCTTTATCAAGATGCGATGGCTAATTGTTCTGTAAATTGGAGTCACCTAGCAGTCAAACCAGTGATCGAATCAATTCTATAACTTCGCATCACCTAAAGTGTGCCCCCTAGATTCCGCGTATCACCGTATCACAGCCTTACAATCTATGATCTAGTCATTAGGACAGTATGCAGTAGAGAGTTAAGAAAGCTCAATAGCAGCGCGGCATCCTTGGGATCTCGAGAGCCCCTAACATGGGTGAGTTAAGAGTTAGAGGTACTTTTAAGAAATTTCTCAGAAAACTGGTTTTCCCGCAGTAAGACTCTTAGTCTTTCTTGATTTTAGCTTTTGATTTTAGCTCGAGCGCTCGTAGTTGCTGGGTCTTTATGTCGAGATGTGTGTTTATTGCTTATCGTTTTATCGGTTATTTGTTTGTTGTTTCACCGTTTGTTGGTTCTGTTTTAGTATTGTGTAGTTATTCGCGCCCACCAATTGGTGGACGCCTATAGACAAAGATAAAGATTTACTGCCTACTAGATTTTCCATTTCTATGAAGAATATGTGTGTGTTGCAGGAATTTATATTAACCCTACTTCTTCTTCTTCTTCTTCTTCTTCTTCTTCTTCTTCTTCTTCTTCTTCTTCTTCTTCTTCTTCTTCAGCGTTTGTCCCGCTTCGTGGCGGGGTCCGCTATTCTGGTGTCATGACGCCACCTTTCCCGATCCAGCGCTAGATCGGGATGGACACCAGCTGCTTTCAAGTCCGTATGTAACGTATCAGCCCAGCACTGCTTCGGGCGCCCTCTAGGCCGCTTTCCTATTACCTCGAAGTTAAGGCCTATCTTGCGGACGCTGTCTTCTTCTCCACACAGAACGTGGCCGTACCATCGTAAGCGAGCTTCGCGCATCTTGTCAGTTATCGGCGCGACACCGAACTTCTGCCGAATAGCATCGTTTCGGATGCGGTCCATGCGCGTAACTCCTGCCGTCCAGCGCAGCATCTTCGTTTCCATGACGCTGAGGCGCGTTTCAACTTCCTTGGTCGCTGACCAACACTCAGCGCCGTACATTGCTACCGGCCGGACGACTGCTCTATAGATCTTCGACTTAAAGCGCTCTGGTATCTTCTTGTCGCAGAGCACGCCAGTCAACGAGCGCCACTTGGACCAAGCTGCACTCACGCGTGAATTCACTTCGACCATCAGTTTGCCGTCAGACGCGACTGCTGATCCAAGGTACTTAAAGACCGTAGTGCGTGGAAGCTCGATGCCGTTAACCTTTATGGAGCTGGACTCGGTAACGTCCGTCGTTAAATACTCGGTCTTCTTCACGTTCAATCTGAGTCCAAACCGCTCGAAGCGATCACACCAAGCTTGTAACTCTCGCTCGAGTTCTCCTTTATCTTCGCTAGCGAGCATCACGTCATTGGCATAAAGCAACGTCCAAGGGACGGTCTTCTGAAGATCTCGTGTGATGGCATCCATGACGACAACAAAGAGGAGCGGGGAAAGCGCAGAACCCTGATGTACTCCAACAGAGATGGGAAACTCCATCGAGGTTCCAGCTGCAGCTTGAACTCGACTCTTTGAACAAGAGTTGAGAATTCGCACCCACTCTATGAGCTCTTCAGGAACTCCATGTTGACGCAGGGCGTACCATATCACTTCACGCGGTACGCGGTCAAAGGCCTTCTCCAAATCGAGAAAGGCGATATGCACTGGCTTCTGTTTCTCGCGATGCTTCTCTATCAGGAGGCGGACGGCATGTATGGCATCAACGGTGCCACAGCCAGCCACGAAGCCGCACTGATTGTTGGAAAGCTGGACGATGTCCCGAATTCGTCCATCGATAACTCGCTCAAAGATCTTCATGCTGTGCGAAAGCAAGCGAATCGGACGGTAATTGGAGCAGTCTGCAGGACTGCCCTTCTTCTTCCAAATTGGAATCGTCGTACTTTGACGCCAACACTCAGGCACTTTCTTCTCCGCCACAACCTGATTAAAGAACTTCGACCACTCAGCAGGGTACCAGTATTTGGACTTCCATAAATCAGCTGCCACGTTATCGGGCCCAGTCGCTTTGCCTGGCCTCATCTTCTTCAAAGCCGCTTCAATCTCCTCCACGGTGATCTTCTGAACGGGGCCGTGGGTTGGAGCCGTAGAAGGGATGGCTGGATGAGGAAATTCTACTGTAGAGATTTCCTTAAAGTAGTCGCGCCATCGCTTCAATGCCTTCTTGCGGTCCGTAAGAAGATGGCCATTCTCATCATTGATGCCGAAAAACTTCTCAATATCCTCGGTCTGCCGATGGCGATTCTTAGCAAGCCGGTACAGATACCGCTCGCCATCGCGTGACTCGAGCTTCTCGTTGACATCTCCATAATGAGTGGCTTTTGCAACAGCCACGGCCTTCTTTGCAGCTTTCCTCGCTTCTTGGTACTTCCGCCAGTTATCGGCCGTCTTTTCGCCGAGAAACACGTGATAAAGCGACTTCTTCTCTCGCACTTTTGTTTTCACGTCATCTGTCCACAGCCATGCCTGCTTGTCGACCTTCCGTCGCCCAGGCTTCGTAATGCCGAGTTCCGACTGTGCAGCTTGACGAATCGCGTCGGTCATTTTCTTCCAAGTTTCGTCGACAGTTGTGACTGTCGGTAACCGCACGCGAGAAATCACAGCTGCTTCCTTCTCTCTCATTCGCCACCACTTGATTCTTGCAGCACCGCATCGCTCGACCTGCTTCAGCCTCGGAGGGTCAATCTTCAGAGTGCAGATCAGCGGTCGGTGCTGTGGGGCGACCGTTTCATACGGCACGATCTTCGCGTCTGTGACAAGACTCCGGTCACGATCCTTCACAAGCACAATATCTATCTGAGACTTGGAGCTCCCACTATAATATGAGATGAGGTGGGAGTCGCGTTTTCGGAAGACGGTGTTTACAATGGTGAGACTATGCGATTCCGCATACTCAAGAATGCGCTCACCATCGGCGTTACGTGATCCGTATCCGAAACCACCATGACAGCTGTACTCGTCTTTCGTAGCACCTACGTGCCCATTAAGGTCACCAGCGACTATGATGACATCTTTCGACGGTACCTCTGCTGTCTTCTCATCAAGCAGGCTCCAAAATTCATCCTTGGCTTGATCGGAGCAGCCAGTCTGCGGAGCATACTCAGAGAAGAAGTGGTAGAGTCGCTCCTTAGCGGCGACAACGATCTTCATCAATCGATCGTCAAAGCGCTCAACGCTTACAATCGAGTCACGAAATCGTTCGGAGACGATTATTCCGACACCACTGGTGGTCCTGGGACTTCCACATAGAACGGCCTTGAAGCCACGTCCTATGTCCCTTGACTTGCGGCAGGACCACCTCGTCTCCTGCACCGCACAGAAATCAACTCTTCTACGCTCCAGTGCTTCAACCAACTCGCACGAGCGGTCCGTCAACGTACCCACATTCAGCGTTGCCACGCGGGTCCTGCTTACGTTACGGGACTTTCGGACTAGCTCAGTTGCCCCCCGATGCCGTCCTCGCATCAGGGACCCTCGCATACTTCTCACACTCGCAGGGCTCTACGAGTGCGCGTCGGCTCCCGCGGACGCCGTAGCACTATCACGAAAAACTTGCAATGTTATGAACCATGTGATGTGACATGGGTGTTCGTAGGCCGGCCTGTCACAAGGGCCTGTCGCCTGCAATCGAATGTCCGTGTTCGGCTTAGCTCGCAGAGCGGGCAGTTTCCAGTGGCACCACGTGGATTGGCTCCTCTACAGACCACGTCTCTACCTATACAGACTACTATCATCTTCACTTCATACCATCTTCACGTTAAATTGGACACCTTTTGCGTCATGGCGGACACTTTTGAAACCAAAACGATCATCTTCAAAGGTAAAACAATCGTGTTCCACATTAAACCAGACACCAATTATAAAGGTCGAATTTTTTCTCGCGGAAGAATTCACCTTCTTGAAAAATTTGCATTTCACCTTTCCAAAAAAGGCGAACACAGTCTTTGAAGCTTTATAAAATTTTTATTTTTATGATAAGGAAAATTTCATGCCACCCTTCATTTTAAAATACAGGAAAGCGTCAGTAATTTTCTGTATGCTTAAAGGACGTATGGCCCCATGCAGTCCTCCAGCACCTCGATTTTCCTTTGATTGATAACAAGAATTCTATTTATAATTGAAGTCAAAACAACATGATTTATCCAATGTCATTCAGCATGATTTGAGAATCTTGAATTCGAGATGATCCACATTAAGCAAGCCCGTAATCATCTTCTTTTGATCCACATTCGCTCCTTAGTCCCGCCTAGTTGATCCCCTTTGCAGGAATAGATCTGCCCAGTAGAATTTTAAAAATTTTAAACGGTTCCAAAAATGGATTTCATGCCATCACTCCATGCATTCTCAACTGTATCCTTTTTCGCTAATTGTTAGCGACCGTACCGCTTTTGTTTTAGAGCCGATTTTTGCTCATTTTCCCGAATATGAGTGAGGATTACAAATATAGGTTTCAGGTCCGCTTAGATAAAAAAGTAAGATAGTTGTCAGCCACCAAATTGGCAGTGCATCAGGGTTCCAAGGAAACGTGTCCTGCAAATGCTACTTCACTCGTGTATGAAGTGGCTCCATTCAGACGAATAAGCACTGCCACGCGGAATTAGGTAGATGACGGATGCGACCGATACGCGATGAAGTCAACTCAAACTTGGGTAATTAAACCTTTATTTTAATAAACATAAATAACACGCGCACACGAACGAAACAACACATTAAACGCATCGATGGCAATGCACTATGATGAGATAAGGCAATAACATGAATAACGCGATGATAAACATGGATGACTATGATGATACTACCCGGTATGCAAGGCACTAGACAAGACAAACGAAACATATATTCATAGAGTAACATACGACCAAGATGTAGATAACAGAACATGAGAAAAGACAAAATCGATTACAACACTAGAACATGCAGGAATACAAAAGAGTACAATGAAAATGACGAACACAACAAATTATGAACGCAATAGGAACCACAAGGTGTGTAGCTATACAAACGATTCGTACGCGGCGGCGCGGCGACAGAGGCCGCTCATCGCGACGTCCACGCCGGCCGATGCGTTGACCTCGTCGCGCGGGCGGGGACCGCCGTCGTGACGCGACGAATGCCAATTATCGCTCAGGAGGCCTATTCTGCTGCGGCTTTATCCAACTGCAGGGTGTCGCAAAAAATGTATACACTGTTTGAAAGGTGATAACTTTACTCACAGTAGAGGTACTGAAGAAGTTAAGAGCTCATATGAAAGCTTAAGAAAGTGGAAATTTTCTGACATATGTGTGGTATTGATTGCGCCATGCACTCGTCTTTTCCACTCGATTGATTGTGCTTCGCTTGAATACTTGTTATAATTTCTTCGCAAAGTGACCATGTCGATTGATTTGTGCTTCTTTCAAGGTTTAAAGCTCGAAGACACTCTTCTGATTGCGAAAAATGCACAGTATCTCCTAAAAAATGCAGGTACTGTTTGAAAGGTTCTAAAATTGCTGCAAGTGAAGCTTTTGGAAGATGTTTGAGAATCATATGAAAACAAAGATTAACGAGATTTCTGTGGCGCGCAAATAGTCAAGATCGCGCCATGCCCCCGCCTTAAATCTTGCATTTCAGACTCGATCGATTGTGCATGGGTGAATGCTTGTTACGTTTAGAACTTGACAATTATGTGAAAGACAAGTGACATGCGAGGTTGCTAATTGCACAAAATGTGAGCAGGAGCCCATTTTCCAAGACGGATTCTGTGGACTGATGAAGCAACATTCAAGCTGAATGGAGATGTTAATCGCCATAATTGCAGCTCCTGAGCAACGGAAAACGTTAAAAGAAGCACAATACAGGTTAATCTGGCCAAGTTGTAACAGGAAAAAAACAAAGTAACAAGCAACAACCGCATGGAGCAATTCATACCACTTATATGTTGAAAAATTTCCATTTCCTTAAGCTTTCATATGAGCCCTTAACTTTTTCAGTACATTTACTGCGAGCAAAATTATCACCTTTCAAACAGTGTATACATTTTTTGAGACACCCTGTATTCTAGAATTCGAGGAAAGCTGAAGAAATTTATGAAACTGCCATAACCAGTAAAGCTGCCATGACAAAAACGTAGAAGTCGAATGTCGCTATGACCGTGGTTTGTTTAGAGAATTTGCGAAGCAATGGAGATTGCCTTGTGCTTGAGGTCGCATGGACACTTCATGGTTAGCAAGTTAAAGCAGCAATCAGCATAAAATTTCCCAGTTAGAATCCTTTGTTCAAATCTCTGAATATCAACTCCCCCCCCCCATTAAACTTGCAAGGACATCTACGGACCTCCGATCCAATACCTGCAAGGAACAACGACAAAGAGACGAAATCTATGACGGCAGCTTTAAACACCGCAGAAGACAGTATCTGAGACGTCAATGAACTAGAAATTAGGAGCGTGACGAGAGATGTTACATAATACAGTCGGACAGACACATAAATGCAAGAAGTGTTGACTGATCAGGCTCACTTGTTGCCCTAACACAATTTGATGTGCGAACTTACATCAAAGCGCCACCCGAATGCCGACTGCCTGAGGTAAGTACTAGCCAGCACATAGTTTCACTATAAATACTCGAGATAATGGCGGCACTTTTATATGCCTTTCTGTTGTATCCTACTATATATAAAAGAGTAGTGTGTGTGTTTCTGTCCTTACGTACGTCACAACTGGAGTGGGGGCACGGCGTATTGGCGATTCTCAGAGATTGATGGCAATCGAAACCGGCCAGAAACTCCATCCCTCGGGTAATCGAGGTCGCTAAACACGAATCTGGAGTTCGTTTTTGAAGTATCGATCGCCATCAATCGATACTGATCAAATTGTAGAATTTTATGGATGTTGTTCAAGCGGTCCGAAACTTTAGCCTTGATTCTATGACCACTTCCAACATCCCTTCACATGTTATATTGATTCCCCCTGTTAAAAACCTCGTTTGCGACCTTGTCATTAACAGGAGACCGTCGGCTATTTAGCGCGCAATGGAGGGTCCGAAAGGTCGATTATTGTCTAGCACCGGCACACATTAGTCGATTTCCTCCGGCAATGCAGAAAAGGAGTGGCGCAAATAGGGTCTGGGGATCACCCCTTACTCAGTGGTGTACGCTTTGGTAAGAAGGCATGTATAGTACAGTTACTTCATAAATGGCCTCAATTCACTGTAGGGGTAGAACACACTATTGCTGCAAAAAGTTCCGGTTTCAAAAAGCAAATAGGGCTGTAATACATGGTAACACCCCCAGACCCTATTTGCGCCAAAAGAGTAAGAGGACTTACCAAAATGGTAAGAATTATATCCTTCCCAGCCGTGAGAGCGAAAAAATCCAACAATTTTGAATGCTATGAAATATTCAGAGAATCATCATTTCATTATAACGGGGCGAGGATATTAAAAATCTTGTAGAGTCTATAAATACAAACATTCATCGACCACCCTCCAGCGATCTCGATTAGCCCCAGGGCTGAAGTTTCCAGCCGCTGTCGATCACCAAAAATCGTTAAGTACCGCCAATACACCGTGCCCTCACTGCAGTTGTGACGGATGGAAACACACACTACACTTTTATATATAGTAGGATCGACAAATTGATCAATACCGGTTGACGGCGATCGATACTCCAAAAAAGAACTTCAGATTCGTGTTCAGCGACCTCGACTACCCCAGGGCTGAAGTTTCGGACCGCTTGAACGACATCCATTAAAAAACTTACAATTTGATCAATATCGATTGATGGAGATCGATACTTCAAAAACGAATTCCAGATTCGTGTTCAGCGACCTCGATTACCCCAGGGCTGAAGTTCCTAGCCGCTGTCGATCACCACCAATCGTTAAGTACCGCCAATACACCGTGCTCCCACTGCAGTTGCGGCGGAAGGATGGAAACACACACTACACTTTTTATATATAGTAGTAAACCTACCTTCAACGTCATACAGCACCCCTACACCAACATTGGACCTCGTCGCGTCCGCCGCGCCCGACACGGCCTCTGCGGTAGTGGCGGCCGACCCTCTGACAGCTGCCGCGCTGGCTGACCTCATCGCCGCAGACGCGACAATAAATCGTTTGTGTAGCTACCCCCCCCCCCCCACCACCACAAGGTACGCGCAAGGAATAGATGGGAGAAACCAAGACCAAAAAACACGCGCAGAACAAAACCCCCTCCTAACGACCCTTCCCGGACGCGCACAGCCGCTCGATTGACCGCAAGCCCATGAAGAATGCTGAAAGCGCTGATTCCTAAGAAGACCCTGAAAATCAGGAAACCCAGAGCAATAGCCCGGGGAAGGAGGAGACCCAGACCGCGCGCGTGGCGGTCGAAATGGGGCGCTGAATCCGTCAAAGGAGACGACTTGTCGTCAGTGTAGATTTGTGACCCCACGCGGCGGACCAGTATGAAAGCTGGTTGTGTAGTCAGACACCATGCAGAAATGCTGCCTTATAGGAACACATGCGGCAGCTTCACTCTTTCAAAACGGCTATTTCCTTCTAGTCCGCCCATGAGACTGGACAATGGCGTCTGTCCATATCTCGCAGAATGATTTTTGCCATTTAGCGAAGCCCATATTTGCAATATTTAAAAAAAAATTCCACTCGACCGTAATCTTATTTATTTCCTTGAGACAAGCTCGGCACTGGAGTCCAGACTGTTGCTGCAATTGCAGTGACCGGGCCCGTTCCACTAAGAATGTCCTTTAGATGTCCTCCCATACAATCGCTGCTTCGCTCCCCTCACTACACACAGAATTTGTTGAACTCCTCTACAAATCAATGACGGAATCGAAACCGAAGGAGGACTGAAATCGACGATTGACGACATTGACACCCTCCCAAAGAAAAACGTCACTGTACGACCCCCTTTCGATTCTCGAACCTCAAACCTGACCCAGAATAGGGTTATTATTGAGTAGTGAGAGGAGAGAAACAGCGAAGGACATGTTTAGTGGAACAGGTCCGGTCACTGCAATTACAGCAACAGTCTGGTCTCCAGTGCCGAGGTTGCCTTAAGGAAATAAATGAGATTATGGTCGAATGGAAAATTCTTTTGAAAAATTGCAAATATGGGCTTCGCTAAATGGCAAAAATCATTCTTCGAGGGATGGACAGACGCCATTGTCCAGCCTCATGGGCGGACTAGAAGGAAATAGCCTTTTTGAAACAGTGAAGCTGCCACATGTGAACTGCCAGCTCCATGTTTTCTATAAGGCAGCATCTCTGCATGGTGTCTGACTACACAACCAGCTTATATACTGTCCCGCCGAGTGGAGACACAGATCTACACGAGTGAAGTAGCATTTGCAATACAGGTTTCCTTGGAACCCTGATGCCAATTTGGTAGTTGGCAACTATCCTACTTTTTTATCAAAGTGAACTTCTTCTTCTTCTTCTCCTGAGCGTTTAGTCCCGCGCAGTCGCAGGGTCCGCTGTTCTTGTGATCTGTCGCCACCTCATCCTATCAAGGGCGTCATCTGGCGTGGCGCCGACTTCGGCGAGATCTCTCTTGATGACGTCCTTCCATCTTTTCCTAGGGGCTCCTCTCGGACGCTTTCCGGGTGCCTCGTAATCTAGGGCCAACCTTGTGGGGTGATCCTCTGGTCTCCTGAGGACGTGACCGTACCACCTTAGGCGCTGCTCCCTCATCTTCAGCTGGATCGGGGCAGTCTTCATCACTGCCCTAACATCCTCGTTTCGCACCCTGTACCGACGGGTCCATCCACATGCCCACCTCAGCATCCTCATCTCTGCCGCGTGCAGTTGCCGCTCCTGCGCCTTACCCAGGGCCCAGCACTCACTGCCGTAGAGGAGGGCAGGTCTTATAACTGTTCTATAGAGCTTGCCTTTGAGCGTCCTGGAGCATCTACGGTCGCAGAGGATCCCTGTGGACTCCCTCCACTTGAGCCAGGCTGCGTTTATCCGTCCCCTGACCGCCTGGTCCACACTTCCTTCCTCGGATAGGTCACTTCCGAGGTAGCGGAATTCTTCCACCTTCTCGATCGTTTCCCCTTGGCAGTCTAGGATCGATTCAGCGCACTGCTCAGAGCTGATGAACTTCGTCTTCTTCACGTTCAGCCGTAGGCCGTTGTCCGCAAGGGCTCTCTGCCACAGCTGCACCTTCTCCTCCAGCTCCTCCTGGTTGTCGGCTACTAGGGCGATGTCGTCCGCGTAGAGGATCGTTCTGAGAGGGCCTTCCTCAAGGTGGTTCACTATAGAGTCAAGCGTCAGCAGGAAGAGGAACGGGCTCAGAGCCGACCCTTGGTGTACCCCCACTGTGATGTCCACTTTCCTTGTCACCCCGTGTGGAGTTCGTATCGCCGCTTTCGAGCCCTCGTACATGTCCCTTATGACCGTGATCAGACGTTCCGGGACACCCCTCCCTCGAAGGGCATTCCAGATTACGGCCCGAGCTAGCCTGTCGTAGGCCTTCTCCAGATCCAGGAATGCCAGGTAGCAGGGTTTTCGTTTCTCCCGATATTTCTCCATCACCTGACGAGCGATGAAGATGGCGTCTGTGGTGGACCTCCCAGGCATGAAGCCCCACTGCACCTTGGAGATGGGTACCATCTCCCTCAGCCTTGAGTCGACCAGTCGTTCGTAGATCTTCATCGTGTGTGAGATCAGTTTGATCCCTCGGTAGTTGGAGCATTCGGAAGCGTCTCCCTTCTGCTTGAAGATGGGGACTATGGTGCTGTTCCTCCAGTCATCCGGCATCTTACCTTCTTTCGTGATTCTGTTGAGGAACTGCGTCAGCCAGTTGATTCCGAGGTCCCCGAGCACCTTCCAAGCCTCTACTGGCACACCGTCAGGCCCTGCTGCCTTTCCGAGTTTCATCTTCCGTATGGCCTTGCGAACCTCTTCTTGCGTCCAGGGTGGGATGGGTCCTTCCGTTGGCTGTTCTTCCTCGGCCTCCCGACGAGGGAACTCCTCGTTCAGGAGTTCCTTGAAGTACTCCTCCCATCTCTCTCTGACCTCGACCGGCTTCCGTAACACTCTACCGTCGGCACTCTTCACAGTCTTCACTACTCGAATGTCGAGGCTAGCTCTATGACGCGCCTTGGCCAGGCGGATGGCGAACTTCTCTCCCTCTGGCCCGTCTAGTTTCTCGTACAGGGCATCCATTTCCGCGTTCTTTGCCTTCGCTACAGCTGTTTTTGCCAGCCTCTTCAGCTTCCTGTAGGCTGTGAGATGCTCGGGTGCCCTCGTCTTTTGCCACAGCTTGTAGGCCTCCTTCTTCCTCTTCACCGCAGCCTGCACCTCTTCGTTCCAGAACCATGCCGATTTATTCCCTCTGGTTCCTCCCTTTGTTTCTCCCAGGGTTTCCTTGGCACATCTCAGGATTGTTTCGGCTACCCTCCTCCAGGTCTCATTCACGGGACCAGCTGGATCTGGAAGGCCTGCTTCAAGCACTGCCCTTCGTAGCTCGTTCCGCTCTGAACCCCGCAGTCTCCACCATCGGATCCTGGGTTCCGTCCTCACTTTGGGCCTGGTGGGTAGAGGTATGCTAAGGTCGGCTACCAAGGGTCTGTGCTGTGATGCCACGTCTTCTCCCGGAATGACCTTCACATTCCGGACTGTTTTCAGGGCAGCCCTTCGAACCAGGATGTGGTCGACCTCCGTTCTTCTTCCTCCGCTAGCATAGGTCACCTTCTGGCTCTCCCTCTTCGCGAAGAAGGTGCTACAGACAGCCAGGTCGTGGGCGATAGCCAGATCCAGAATTCGTTCTCCATCCGGGTTTACCAGGCCGATCCCTTTTCCTCCATGAACCCTTTCCACTCCTCTTCTGCCACTCCCCACATGCACGTTCATGTCCCCTGCTATGGAGAGGTAGTCGCTTTCTGGTACGGACCTTATGGCTTCCTCGAGCGAGAGGTAGAAGTCATCCTTGTCGTGCTCGGAGCATCCGGTCTGCGGAGCGTAGACAGACATGATGGTCCAGTAACCCTCCTTCGTGTCCAGCCGCAGTGACATGATGCGGTCGTTTATTCTTTGGACAGCCGCTACTGAATCCTTGAGGGACTCCGCGACAGCTATCCCTACCCCGTTCCTCTTGGTGTCCTCTCCGTTGTAGTACAGCTTGACCCCTTCTCCGATCTCCTTGGCTTTCGCCCCTTTCCATCGCGTTTCCTGCAGACACAGGACTTGTATCCTTCTGCGCTTCATCAGGTCAGCCACTTCCCTAGATCTCCCGGTCAGCGTTCCCACATTCAGAGTCCCCAGTCGAACTAGCTTCTTTAGCCGAGGTCGTTCGGCCCTCGGTAGCCCTCGCATACTGACCACAGAACTCGGGCGGGGGTTCTGTGCGCCACTTCCGGGTGACGTCCTAGCCTTTACACTGATTCTATTGCGACTTGTGATCATGGTTTTGTGACGAGGTTTCTCCATCAGCCGGCCTGTCAACCTGGGCCTGACGCTGGAACCGTTGCCATTTTTGCAATTTTTGCAGGGCATGGCGTGCCCGAGCCGGGAGTCGAACCTGTGACCGTTTGTGCATGAAACTACACTACTAACCACTAGGCTAACTCGGCTCCTTACTCATATTCGGGAACTTGAGCAAAAATCAGCCCTAAAACAAAAGTGCTACGGTCGCTAAGAATTAGCGAAAAAGGACACAGTTGAGAATGCATGGAATGATGAATATGGAGCAAAACCAGGTAAATTTTATATCATATAGATTGCTATGATGAGGCAAAACCTAAAATTGGCATGAAATCCATTTTTGAAGCCGTTTAAAATTTCTAAAATTCTACTGGGCAGATCTATTCCTGCAAAGGGGATCAACTAGGCGGGACTAAGGAGCGAATGTGGATCAAAAGAAGATGATTGCGGGCTTGCTTAATCTGGATCATCTCGAATTCAAGTTTCTCAAATCGTGCTAAGATTTTTACGCCGTCGAGTGGACCATGTTGTTTTGACTCCGAAAAGTGTGGAAAATGTGCATCTCGTTGGATACAATCGACTTTGACAAGAGTTATGGCAAAGCGGTGGAAACGAGGATTAATCCGCCGGCAGTCGCGTTTTGGCGGGTAATTACTGACGGTGCTGTGCGTGTAGATAAGCACTTGTGAACGATACAACGAAAACAATTGTGGAAAATACACACATCCTTTTTGCAGTTTTAACTATGCAGCATTGTTATCTATTCAGTTGAAGAAAAATTGTGATGACCTAAGCGAGGGACCTCTTATTTTAACACGTTGAAAGATGGCTGCTCTTTTGCACACTGATATAGTATTTGATTATTTGAACTGCAAAAATCAAAAGTTCAGAAAATGTAAGGCACTGTACTCAATTGATAGCGGAAGTGAAATATAAATTAAGAGAAAATGAAGATTTGCCTTTGCCTTTATTTGGAAGGTGTTCAGTTTGACTTCATAACCATTCAGCTTCGATAAGTGTCCAGTTTGACGTGCAATGGTAAGGAAGCGTTGGTTACTGACAGGAATGCATCTTTAAAAGCAATAAGTACTAAAGCGATAATTTCCAAAATGTTCAGTTTCTTTGCATTTTTGGCTGTGTCTGACGATGTCTGTTGATATTCTAGCGCAGAGTCGATTTGTTGTTTTCTGGGAAATTTTCCGAAATTTACGCCCTCCCTGCTCCCAGTTCTTCTCTCGATTTGTTCCTGTCAGTGGTACCTGGGGATAGCTGCGAAACGCTAGGTTTTCTTGTTAAGAAGTGGAAGAAGGAAAAGAGGTTCTAGCGCAGAGTGATGAGGCCTCACGAAACCGTTGCGCGAGCAACGATTTCCTTAGATTCGATCTGAATTCTGTCCGACTGCTTAGTACGTTTTGCTTCCAGATTATTCGTCTCCTCAGCGCTTTCACGCCACAAACTGATCTTCCACGATTCCGGGAAGTGTACCTGGTGATGGAGTTGATGAGCCACAACCTGCACGAAGTGATCAGTAAATTGCGGTACGCTTGGCTGAATTTAGTCTGCAGCGCAGAGTGGACGAGGGGGTGCAATGCTTATTGTTATCTCTGCAACTCTGTAGCTGTCATTTTACTTTCAACACTTCTAACCGCAACACAGAGGAAGGTGAAGAGGTTTCGTTCATAAACTACGTAGGCTGCATAGTGCGTTTTACGCGCACTTTTCCGCCAAACTGTACACTTCCCAAATCAAATTGTAGCTCCTCCTAGTCAAGCATGATGCTTTTGAGATCCGACTGAACAGGTTCCAAATCAAAACGTGCGTTTTCCAGATTAACAAGAGACTCTCCAAGAAGGTTAAAAAAGTTTTTGTTCAAGGAAAATTTAGTGTGATTTTCTTTGATGTTTTTTTTTAATTCACTTGTCCCAATAAGTGAACCCACTGTTTCACATTTTATGGAATTTTTATTTTGAAGGGTTTAAAGCTGATTTATCCATTCGTTCGAAACTCTTTAAAGAGGGAGATTAGTAGTCCAAACATTAGTCTTCAATATGTCTGTATTCGAGGCCCGGGTAAGCGCAGCGGGAGAAAGCGCCAGCTGTCGCGTGCATCCAATTTCATGTTCTTGTTTCGGATTTCCAGTCCAGTCCATGCCAACCAAGGCTTCCATCTCTCCATGGTCAATGAATCGGTACCAGACATGTCTGGGAAGGGTGAAACACTGACCTCGGTTGTCCACCGCAAGTCGTTGTCACGTGGGCTGGAAACCCGAAACAAGAACAACTGGATGGACGCGACAGCTGGCGCTTTCTCCTGCTGCGCTAACCCGCGCCTCCAATACAAGCATGTTGAAGCAATTTTGATTCCTACTGTTCCTGACAACTAATCTCCCTCTTTAAGAATGCATGGCCAGATACGCATTCAAATTACCTCCACGACACCTCGTAGAAGTAGAATGCGTGGCACATCCCAACGAGGATTGTCCTTATCGTTGTCCTTCTTATCCTTATCCATGTGCACTGACACAAGGCAGGTTTCGTCCGAACAAATATGGTTCTATCTTTGCTCTTTGCACAAGCGTTTTTGGACAATATGATGCTTTAGTCGCTCCACCGTTGTGAGGAATCCATCTGACAATTTGTGTAGCGCTGTATCTGAATTGGCGTCATTGACTGCGGTAGTGTGTTGCAAAGGAAGTTGGACAACAACGTTGCTCTATTGGACTTCTTCTAAATTTGTCCTGCTGAAAAGGGGTGTCCGGTTGAATACCTGCACATTTCAGCCTGGATCACCGAACATTGTCGTTCTTTGTTTATCAGATGCTGTGTGCAATCAAACATCTTCACAATTCCGGCGTCATCCACAGGGTGGGTCCGAAGAGCAGCCGTAGGAGTTTCGATGACATTGCAGAAGCTTCTTCCAGGACCTCAAGCCGTCGAATATTGTGGTGAATGACAAATGCGTGCTGAAGGTACTTGATTTCGGCTTGGCGAGGAAGAAGACGGTGGACACGGCAATGCGGATGAGCGACTATGTTGTCACGCGCTACTACCGCGCTCCCGAAGTTATCCTGGGACTGCCTTATTCGGAAAAAGGTTCGATGCGAGCAGCTGCTCTGCTGCCTTTATTGTTGCTATGCCTGCCTCGATCTGGCGTCTGTCTGTACCTTCGTTTCTGCACACATTATCCAGCATTTGATTTTGACGAGCGTTGCATTTATCCTACATAACCTATTACTACATATATTTCAATTAATCCGCGTGTCACGTTGCCCGTTACAACGAGGGGGGCAAGACTATAAAGGGCGTCTTGGACACGGCGGCTTATACCAGTCGGCTGCTTCCTTTAGCTTAACCTTTTTACGACATTGTCCGACGATATTGCGCGCTGTCCCACACAGCAGTCACTTGAGAACCGCGCGTGTCGTGAAAGGGTTAGGTGTCGGGTGTTGCGCCGTGTGTGCCTCCTTGACTCCCCTTTTTAGCAGGAGTGGAACCTGGGGGAGGAAGCACACCTTTGCTAGTGGTTCATCGGGGCCTTACGCCTACGCTCGCTCCGCTCGTTCCCTGCCACACGGTACCTTACAATAATACGGATTCCAAAAGGCCCTGCTGCCCCAAGGGTGGCGCGAGGTTAGAGGCTACGCACCCTGAACCTAAGTAACACCCCTAGTCTACGCTATACCTAGCTGAACCTTCATTCGGATCATCCGAGGTCCTAGGCGTCCCCACGACTACGGATGACCATAGGTGTCCTACGACGACACGTGCGTAACAACCAACATACGAATATGTATGATAGACGCTATACGTCCACTTCCATTACAGTACATAAGGTAACCTCATGCTGTTTATCTACGCCTACGATACGTACGATACGTAATCAACACATACAATTCAATACCCCTACGAGTTACTAGCCCTGGAGACCCTACCTACGCAACGGGGACGAGAACCGGACCCACGGGGCACATCGTGCATCCTGCCGAGTGACCTGTGCCAAGCCACGGCAGGGATGCCGATGGCGGCCCCGTGGTTACCTGCTACGGCTGTCTGCTGCAACGGCGGGTCTCCTTCCTGAGCAACGACGAAGTCCTCCTGCAGCGATTCCGGAAGTCGGCGTATTCAGAACTACGCTGGATTCAGACAAGCAGAGACGATGCCGGCTGAGACGAACGGAGTCGAATACGAATGAACCCGTGCGGTAGGCCTGCGACGACGGTGGGCTTGGCGCCCCCGCGTTTCCGGATCGTTCGGTACACTGTAGGCCCTGCGGGACCGGGCGCGCTGGATGTTCGGGCGCCCTTTAATCGTCCAATCGTGCGCAGTTGCGATGCGCCACGACAATGTCGGGATTCAGAATACGTGTCACCTGCTCACCTGTTTCGTGCTACAAGTGTCACGTGTTTGTCGCTCTCCTTTGTTGCCTGCAAAGGGATACCCGGTGGGGAGGGTGGGGGGGGGGGGTGGGTAGAGAGAGTTACTACATGAATCGCTCGAGTATTGTTGCCATCGAACAACAAACGCTATCGACTGATTTCGCTCATGTTTCCGGGGGACTACGCATCTGTGTGTACATGTCCGTCCATTTGTTTCTCGCCACGTACGAATCGGCCACTTCTGATCGTGAGCGCAAGTCGCGTTAATGCAACAGAGGATGGAGAGGCTTCATAGGAACTGCTTTGAAGATCCTGTGCTACCATCTCCTATTTTCCTATTCTATACAGTGGGCAAGACCGGCGTTTTTACTGTAATGAAGGCAACTGGTCCAAAGGGAAGAGGAGAGTGACAAAGTATTCTGTTCTCGGGGCCTGTTCTAATTGTTATTACGACCTGACCTCCAATGGGCGTTAGGACGCTGAACGTCTGGTACTAAAGGTACTAGTTAGCCAGGCTATCGACTGGTCTGGCTGCCAGATTTCTGCATTGCATTTGAAAGCGTTTCATTAAAAGTCCGCGCATCTACTGTAAAAATCTACCACTATATAATTGAGTTAGCTCCCTGCCCTGTAGATGGTAAGGCGTATCTCACTCAGGTTGGAAACCTGGCTGAGATACGCCTCGTGGAACCACGCGCTATCTCATGGAACCCCTTGCGACGCCTCCGCGTACCCTGCGCGGGTAACGTCTGCCGTTCAACATGGGATGTTGTTGCAGCAGAGGAAGCGCAGCCTCCTCCTGCTCGACACACCGGCGTCTGCGCGCGTTTCTAAGTGCCTAAATCCAGAAGACGGGTTCCCATCGTCGCACCACAACCGTCTGAACTCAGAAGATCGAAAAGAAGGGAAGCAGAGGTCACATCGTCTCGTACGACGACCGGCCGCATGCAGAACTCAGAGTTATCCCACGTTGAACGGAAAAGTTTACCCGCGCCAGGTACGCCTCCGCGTACCTCGCGCGGGCAACGTTTGCCGTTCAACATGGGGTATTGTTGCAGCAGAGGAAGCGCATCCTCATCTTGCTTGACACAACGGCGTCTGCGCGCGTTTCTGAGTGCCTGAATCCAGAAGACGGGTTCCCTTCGTCGCACCGCAACCTTCTGGTGTCAGAACATCGAAAAGAAAGGAAGCAGAGGTCACATCGTGATCTTACGACGACCGGCCGCATGCAGAACTCAGCATTATCCCATGTTGAACGGAAAACTTTACCCGCGCCAGGTACGCCTCTGCGTATATCTCCCCAGTGCAGTATTTTCTCATGGTCAACTGTACGTGGCGTGCTCGCGAGTTCGACAGAAGTCCCATCTGAAAATTTGGTTAACACCAGGATTCAGGTCGATACCAAACGTAGTATTCATCGAGATGCTTCAGAAAATGTTGCCTTTTTGTTGTTCTGTTAACAAAATTGTTTTGAAGATCACACGTACTTTTTGTGTGAGAGTATTTTCTGAGAACAAGGCTTAAACCTATAACCCCGCGAAGCGGGCAAGTGCGAGACACGCCGTTAGGCGTGTCGTAGCACTTGTCTTATAAAATTCTGAAGGATGAAATATTGCGCTGCAGCTAAGCTGATCAACTCAAACCACTTTAGTGGACATATGGTCTGTCGGGTGTATATTCGCCGAAATGATCAACCACCGCGTTCTTTTCCCGGGACTGGATCGGTGAGCGCAACATTATTTCGCTGTCCAGTCTGATCAGGAGACTAATTACTGATTTAGAGTTGATCAGTGGTCGAAGATCGTCAACGAAATGGGCACCCCTGGAGAGGACTTCATCGCGAAGCTCGGCAATAGTGCCGCGATGTGAGAAACATTCACACATTTTTAAGTTGGCTGTGTATGGAGGTAGATTCGCTTCTCTCGTGCTTTGTTGAAATGCGCTAGCCTCTCATAGTAGCGGCCACGCCTCTATGTACCTTCCAAGTGCGGCGAGGCGTGCAAGAATTCTGTTTACCTGTACCATTCTGTTGGTGAGGTGGTGTGCTCGTATTAGTCAACTCTCACCTGGTCAACTCCCAATTGAAGGATACCCGCAGCCGCAGTGGCACCTTGAGATGAGATGCACACCACCGGAAGCAGCTTCGAACGCCGATTCAGTTGTAATGCAGTAATGTTGTCAGCTGACGCTCAGTTGCCTCGACCATCAGCTGACTGGTGTACAGAGACACAAAAGGTGCGAACTAGGACGGCAGCAGCGACATAGGGAAGTGGTAGACGAAGTATTTGAAATGTGTACTACTCCCCAAACATGTTCGTCAACCATATAACCACTTGCCGTGGTTTTGACACATCCCTCGGGGCGGAGTACAATACATCCGGAGTACAATACATCCACGACTCTTCTCTATATTCCAAACATACTAGAGCCTAACTGTGCCATGAAATATTGGGGGGCATCAGCCACATCCCTCGGTGACGGATGTATTGTACTCCGCCCCGAGGGATGTGGCTAATGCCCCCCCCCCCAATATTTCATGGCATAGTTGGGCTCTAGTATGATTGGAATTAGAGAAGAGTCGTTGACTATTAAGGATGCGCTTTGGCTTTAGTTTTATTCGCTTTTCTGTTTGTCTTCGTTAATCTTTAGAGAAATGTTCTGCTGCAGCATTTTCGCATACTCTAGAGCATACATACGTTTTGCAGGTACGTGAGATCGTTGCCTCCGCAAGTTGGAAAGCCAATTGAGGAAATCGCGCCGGACAGAAATTTCTTGAAGGACACCGAAAATGTTCGCGCTAATCTCACAGGTGCTCTGCTGATTCTCTTTTCTTCTTTTGTTTTTCACAAAACACGTCTTTTCAGCTGATTACGGCAGAGATCTTCTCTCCAAAATGCTGGTGATTAATCCGGACAGTCGGTACTCAGTTGAGGAGTCCTTGAATCACCCTTACGTGAAAGTCTGGTTTAGGGTAGGACCCCACTACTTTGCAGAGTGTGAATCTCTCGTGCAGTTGACGTACCCTAAAATGTTCAGGACGACGAAGTGAATGCTCCTCATTCTGAGAACCGTTATGATGAGGAAATCGACTGTGCTGACAGACCGCTCAGTGAATGGAAAGGTTGGCCTTTTATGATGCCTCGACTAAGATGATACCGCCTCGTTTTTTAAGAACTTATATTCGGCGAAGTGAAGCAGTTCGAAAGACGACACGACATATTTGGATAGCGAGCGCTTCGACGTCCACTTTCGAAGACAATGTCGGTCGCGGATAAACCTCGTTTGTGTCGTAGAAGGGCTGTGTTTGCTGTTCTCAGGTGTTCAGGTCTTTGTGCTGCAGAGGAGCTGGCATGGCTACATCAGGATAGCTTCACCATCCTTTCGAATCCTGGACAACTTCGGAAGCTTCCGTGCTCAGATTGCGATATTGCTGCCCTTTTGTGTAGTTACGGTGTCCCTCTGCAAGGTGTCCAATCATTGTATCGGGTTACCCATGCGGCCGGGTAGTTTGAGTTCAATAGTTTTTACGAGGCAGAGTTAACTAGTGTCCGAGTGCCTGCTCAAAGAGTTATTCGTGTATTTTCTGTGTTCAGTACCTCTGTTTGTAAGCAGAGCTGGTTTCTAACGTCCTGTACAATGCGATGCGATGCTTTGTAAATATGCCTCGGTTCTGTTCCGTTGTTGTGTCTTCAGTCACTATAGTCAGATGTTTCTAATCAGATGAATTGTGCGTGTACTATCCAAAATGAACTATAAACTCGATTTGTACCTACCACCAGCTTCCCTCTGCGCGGTACACTTAACAGTTCAAGGACGAGGTCCCGTGCTTTCTAGAGAATTTTTGTTCATGCGTTTTCTCCATCGATAGTTTGGAGAATGTGGTGGACAACTTCACTAGTAAGGTGGCAGGTGGTGCTTGTCGTTATTCCTGTTCAATTTATCCTCTGTAGGTCCCGCATGGCTTCCTCGCGAAGAGAAAATCCCAGTACGGGGAGTTTCGGATGATAATATTTGTTTTCTTTTAGTACCTTAGTTCTCCATCCCCTTAACACTTTCCCGTTCCTTCGGGTAGTCTAGGTTGTGCAGAACTTCTTTCTTCGTCCACACGTGTGAGACTTGCAGTGCCGCAGAAGTTCACGACTGCATTATTATACAAAATATTACAAGAATGCGCCACTAGGTCTCTAGTATGCTTAAATCTGAGGAGCACCTGGGCCAGTCTAGTCTGATTTCTCTAGCGCTGAACCACTCCATAGTTGACTGTATGCATACGTGTTCAAACGCGCTATCTTGTTGAAAAAAGTGGTGCCTACGAAATCTTCAGAGATATAGCTGTATCAGCGTCCGTCCCCGGCGCCTGACGCTGGACGTGTGGGCCACGCTAGGAACGTAGCCCAAACATAGCTAGGGATGCTTTTTCACCCAGCGTCCGTCGTCAGCTTAACCGGCAACCAAAGCTGGGTAAGGAAGCATCCCTAGCGTCGAAGTCGAACCAAGAAAAGGAGCGTCTTCTACACATTGATTGATGCCTTGAGTGGGCGGGGTGCTGCAAGTCGATGGCCCCGTGCAGCGGCTGTGCCGTCAACACTTGGGACACTAACCTGCCCCATGGGGCACCCGAAGCTGCCAAGGTCAAGTACCCCGGGGAGGTACATGGTCCTATGCCCTCAAGTGCCACTTCTGAATTGAGGATTCCCTGGGTCCATCTCTTCACCTCCCACCGAATTGAGTCCCTTCAGCCCTGGGCTGCAGCCAGCATGTAGCCGTGGGGAGACACTACCCAACACATGAATTGCCAGCCTGTACCATGATGACGCTGCCCTCGCGACGTCCATGCAGAGGGCCAGAATCTGCCCCTCTGCACGGACCCCGCGAGGGGCTTTACAGGGTGCGTAAAGAGTACTGACGCAGTAAATGGCGGTTGTGGAAATAGTAATGTGCAATAAGTTTTAAAATATTTACGTGAGAAATATGGAAAATGATCTTGCAAACACGATAGAATAACTCGTACATCGGCTCCTTTACTGTGAATACAGGAACGAAAACGATGAAAAATTCATGAGCACGCGCCGCAAGTACTCGCTTGGATTTCGTCCCGTCTTTTAACAGGGTAGCCTTCTGCGACTGGTCACTTCTGTTGAAAGTAGGTCAGACCTCATTCTTTAAATTCGCCTAAAAAGAGTAATCCAGCTGATTCAAGTTTAAGCTGTGCTCGTCTGAGAAACTGTCCACACCTGCGCGCGTTATCTGTTTGCCGTTATCGGACAGAGAGTGATAATTTTGGATTCGAACGTAATCGTGCTTGGACATCTTGTAATCATCAACTGTTATGACAGAGCCGTGGCTGACGTTTGGGTTGCTGACCTCTTTCCTCATCATCCGTTTCGAACAGCGCCTAATTCTCTTGTTAAGGAAGTATTCAGCTGTCTGGGTAACAGACAAAAAGGGCCACCGTAACGGTGACGATCATGTTTCTTCAGTGTTTTCTTGAGTGTTTTTTGAGCACAATACAGACAACAAAAATAGCACACAAAAACCTAGGGGGTAGAAAGAGAAAGCTGGAGCTGAATCAAAAAGTAGGTGGGTCAGTATTTTTTACGCACCCTGTACAGGCTTTCCCCGGTAACCCAGCAATAACACACAGCAATAAGAATAATACCAGAACTGTGAGATACTAACGGACTCACCGCATTCCCTCGAGTTGCACACCAAATACCAACACATATTTATCGCACAACATTATGCCGACACAGTAGGATAGATGTAGAAGCCGATGACGCGATGATGAAATCAGAGTATGGCCTATGGCCCCGTTTATACTTCGTCGCGGCGCGATGCGACGCCACGCATAGTGGCCATTTTGATTGTGCGACGCGATCGATCAATTTGGCCTCATTGAGTGGCCATCGCGTTACGCCGCGACGAGGTATAAACGGGGCCTATGCTATACTCCCGCCCGCTGTAGCGACGCGGGAGTGCACAGCGACACGACGCTCACGATGCGCGCCGTCGCCATCGCTGAGGCTGACATAGTTCACGTAGTTCTGCAGACGGTACGGAGACTTTTGCAGAATTTTAGCGAATCAGCTGATTCAGTGCATTTTCTTCTTGGATTCCTTGTTTTGTCGATCGTTACGTTCGTGATTTCGCGTTCTCCTGTTTTATCGCCTTCTGATCCGTAAACCCTTGTAGAGTTATGGTTTTCAACGGTATTTCGTCGATGTCATGTTTAGCTATAGGGGCGGGGGTTCCGCCATGCCTGTGTCGACTCATGCATTTCTTTCGCTCCTGATTCCATCCACAGGCACGGAAACCCATAAACCAGGTATGTCAGCAGAACCTTCATATGACTTGTCCGGCACAGAAATGTAGATTTCGGTGCCGGCGAGGAAATTCAGAGGCGAAACAAATGCGAGGATCGGCACAAAAGTGAGAAAAATGGCCTCGAAAAAATTTCTCCTCAAAATACTAGCCGTTTAGTTGGCACATTTCTGTGCCGGACAAGACGCATAGAGGCTCTGATGACATGTTTTGCACAAACATGTAGATTTCGGTGCCGGCGAGGATATTCAGAGGTAAAAAAGGCGAGGATCGGCACAAAAGTGAGAAAAACGGCCCAGAAAATATCTTCTAAAAAAAAACTGGTCGTTCAATTGGCACATTTCTGTGTCGCAGAATTCGCAGGGAGGCTCTGATGACATTTTCGGCACAGAAATGTAGATTTCGGTACCGGCGAGGATATTCAGAGGCAAAAAATACGAGGATCGGCACCAAATTGAGAAAAACGGCCTAGAAAATATCTTCTCAAAAAATTAGTCGTTCAAGCCGTCGAAAAAAACCAAAATGTCTAGCCACGACGAAAACCCTACGAGGAGAACAACAGGGACATGATCGCATGACCACCCAACATCACCAGACGTGCGTTGAAATTGCTGTGGTATGGTCACGAACCAAAGAAGCATTGAAATCAGTGAGCGGAAGTGCATAGAATAGGGCACGAAATCGCTCCCCCCTCCGCGACCATCGCTGCCCGTCGCACGGGAGTATGTTTCACTCCCGCGACGCGGAGGTATAACACCCCTCTGCGACGCATCGCGGGAGCGATGGCGCGTCAACTGACAACCGCGCCCCACTGCGCCGTCAGCCACTGCAGCGAAGCCGCGCTGTTGAAAGTTGCCCCGCGCCCGTCGCAGGAGCGACGCGGGAGTATACCATAGACCTATAACCGGCAGAGTGGAGTGGAGAGGATAGAGACGCAGAGGGGCCGGGCGCTTCACTGTATTGGATACTCCGCGCCCTCAGCCCTGGCGACCCTTCTTGGAAAGGTCGCCCTCCATCCGATCGGCAGTCGATGCCATGGCAAACTGGGACGACCTCGTGGCCAGGCCTCGCGGGCCGGCTCCGGCTGAACTAAGTAGAAGCTGGCGGAAAGGGCGACGCCGGATCGACGCGTCCCCGCTCGCGGTCGGTGCAGACGAAGAATGAAGTGCCAATTCTGTGCGCCGAGCGGATTATACCCGCTCGGGTGCGCGCGCTCCTCCCGCGGATCGATACTGGCGGAGGCGGAGGCAGGCCGCGCGATGGGCACCTCATCAGAGCGCGCTGCAAGCCTGGATCCTTCACGGAGGACCGAGGGGCTGCGAAGGTAGCGAGACGCCGCGACACGGGGCGTATGGCGCTTCCGGCAGACTAGGGGGGGGGGGTACCAAAATTCGTACATCCTGACAGTCTCCCGAGCCTGTTGTAGTCGAAAACTTGTGGGGGGGGGGGGTGGGAACTTGATTTTCGCTGTGACGAACCACTACAGAAAGTGACCCATGCCTTCCTCCTAGGTATATGGTGGGATTTTCTGTCTCCCATTGATTTTCCTTCCTTCATTGCATCTGAGAGAAATTCAGTCTCGGGCTTAAAAGCCTAATATTGACTGATTGGATCGCTCTAATTGCTGTGAAGCGCTCCCGTCGACCAAACCAATCCCACAACTCCCACCCCGATTGATCATGACTGAGAGAAAACCGATAGCATCACTCAAATGATCGGTGGATCGATATTGACTGCCTGATCAGCACTTTTCCATGCAGGTCGATGATATCGATCGATATGTAGACCGCCCGATCGACCATCATGGAAGCGTCGTGTTAGTCAACACCGGTAGCAGTGGCTGTCATCCTGACGGTTGACGGCGGCGATTTGCACCCTTTGGCGGCCCTTGCGCCCGTGGAACGACAATGATCCAGCCTTGCCGCTTTGTATAATAGGATGTATAAAGATGATCTCGGGTAATTTATGATGGTTTCACTGCTCACCTTACATGAGACGTGTCATCGCCTATCGTCTGCTCAACCCCTGAGAGGTCAGAGGCGTGACGCTACCGTACAGCGGACGCACAGCAGTTCTCGCTCCACCTGTACATAGACCAGTTGGTCTCTCAATAAACTCTGTCTTATCTCTTGTACTCGCCATCACATCCACTGAACCACCGCATTAGGGCGTATAGGTCCTACGTCGTATCGTCGTATACATTTGGTGCAACGGCCTAACAAGCCTAAATCTCTCGTGTCAAAGTGTAAAAGCGTTGGAACCTGGAGCATAAAGTCGGTCGAATATAAGATCGCATTCTCTGAATCCAAGAGAATAAGTCTAGCGTTAAATACCTGGACCACAAAGTCGATTCTGTTCACGATCGCACTTTCTAAGTAAGAAAGTTAAGTTTCCCGTACGCTAAAAGTACCTGGAGCAGCCTCTTTCCTTCGTCGCTAACAACACTGAAGGAGAATTTTTAAAAAATGGCATTCCATTCAAGGAAATTAGCAATCATGTTGAGCTCAACCACGCTTCGTGATTTAGTAACGTGCTACAAAGAGCATACAGTTAGCCTAAACTGCGCAATTCAAATTGACTCTAACTGTGAGAAATGTAAGTCTACCACAGATCGTTTTGAAGAGTACATAAGAGAATTAAAAGAGGGTGAACAAAGCTTTCAAAAACTTTTTATCGAGTTAAGGGACGAGTACATGAACTGCAAAGAAAAAGCAGAGAAAAAAGAGTTAATGGTTGAATTAGAGCAAATTGAGCGAGAGTCTAACTGCACAAGGTTACAGCAGAAGCCGTCGAGCTTACATATAGTTTAGGGGCACGTGTTGACGAATTAAGGTGCAGTAAAGAAAGGAAAAGAGTCTAATTTGAAGCGCATGATCTTAAGCGACTGGTGAGGAACCCACAAGGGGGGACGCTCTCCTTGACTTAGTGCTCTGCAACGACCAAATGCTGATTCACGAAGTGTCCGTAGGACCTCCATTAGGAAGCAGTGATCACTGCACTGTAACCTTCAAATTAGGCTGGCGAGTGATGAGACAAAAGTCGTTATGGAAGAGAGACTTTAATGCTGCTGACTACGAGAATTTCAAGCGGCACCTGACAGAAATTGACTGGATCGGTACTATGGCTTGTTTGAGGACAGTTGACGAACAATATGAAACTCTTCTTGCCGTTCTCCATCATGTGATTGACCTATATGTACCAATGCGTGAAATCGTGTCGAGCAAACTAAAACTTCCTAAGTATCCAAAACGAATGGAAGGTTACCGTTCTTTTCTTTGGAATAAGGCTTCCACATCAGGTGATATAAGTGCATGGGCGGATTATGCGACTTTCAGCGCGAAAGTAGACAAAGCTCTTTTCCGTTACAATCTCTATACCGAGAAAAAAATACTTGATCAAAACGATAGAACGAAATTCTATAGATACATTAAGTCTCGTAGTGGTACTAAGCAATGTGTTCCTACTCTAGTCAGTAATGACTGTCTGTATTTCTCCTCTCCTTCTGATAAAGCCAATCTGCTTGCTCAGGTGTTTCAAAAGGTGTTTAATAAAAATGATCTTTTGACCAAGGATTTAGCAGCAAGTAACGATTTTGATGAATTATCAGAGTTTCCTGAGATGGGACCTTCTCTATGGTTCTATAAAGAAGATATCTCTAAGACTATACTAGAATGGCCAATCAGTTTTTCCACATCACCGGTTACGTTCCACTTGTTTTCATCAAAAACATTGTGCAATACATAGAATACGCTTTAGAACACATTTTTAACAGGAGTTATATGAAAGCAGAGGTCCCTTCTCGATGGAAACATGCATTCGTTACTCCTATTCCTAAGAAAGCCCCTTATAGCAATCCCACGAACTACAGACCAGTGAGCATTACGTCTGTATTAGCAAAGGTTTTTGAGAAAATTGTTAGCAAACACATCCTAAAACATATTGAAGAAAAGAACGTTATTTCTGATAATCAGTTCGGCTTTTTGAAGGGAAGGTCGATTGAGACTGCTACGCTTACAGCGTGAAATGGTTGGACGAAAGCTGTTGAGGAAAAGAAGCGTATAGATGTGATCTATTTTGATTTCTCTAAGGCTTTTGATAGAGTTCCATTATCAAAGCTGCTACTAAAATTAAGATTGGTCGGGGTTCATCACATGATAGTGAACTGGATACGTGAGTTCCTCTCAGAAAGAACTTACCAAGTTAAGATAAATGGGCAGTTTTCAGAGATCTTTAAGGCTTTCAGCGGAGTACCGCAGGGGGGAGTTCTTTCCCCTCTGCTCTTCCTGCTCTATACCCACGAACTGCCGAGTCTCTTTCACGATTTGGAGTTATTTGTAAAATGTATGCTGACGATCTATAAAACTATTGAAAATACAGATGATTTATATGCAGTTCAAGAAGCAGTGAACTACATAGATTCCTGGGCTGAGAAATGGGAATTACCTCTAGCAGCAGAAAAATCTAAATGTTTTGTCATTGGGACCAATCGCACTGTCGTAACCCCATCTTACAAGCTAAGAGGTGTCACATTAGAAACAACTACATAGATTCCTGGGCTGAGAAATGGGAATTACCTCTAGCAGCAGAAACATCTAAATGTTTTGTCATTGGGACCAATCGCACTGTCGTAACCCCATCTTACAAGCTAAGAGGTGTCACATTAGAAACAACTGCTGACATTCGTGATCTTGGCTTCCTAATATCTAAGGACCTCAGCTTTCACTTGCATCATGAAGCATTGGCCAAGAAAGCTAACTACCGCATCTACAACCTTTTTAAAGTACTGAAGAGCAGAGATCCTCAAATCCTTCTGCGGGCGTATAAGACATATGTGAGACCCATGGTAGAGTGTGGAACAACAGTTTTCAATCCTTCGAAGAGAAAAAACATTCTTCTTCTAGAACATGTTCAGAATAGTTTCACTCGTTAGCTGATGATGAGGTGCTACGGGAATAACTATTATCAGATGCCAAATGGTGCCGAAAGAGCGGAGATGTTCTGATTACCAAGCCTTTTCATACGAAGGAAAAGAGCTGACCTCCTCATGATGTTTAAGATACTCACTGGTAGGGTTTCTATAAACCCACTCAACTTTTTTGGCACTAGGCTGACAAGAAACATAAGAGGGAAGCTCAGACTTTATGTTTCGGTGGCGAAATCACGAGCCCGAGCAAGCTTTTTCACCTACAGAAATTTAAAGGAGTTTAACCACATTCTGAGCACAAATGAGGAAGTCTTAGGTCTATCCTTGCACGGTTTCAAGAAGCTGCTTTTGCGAATGCAATAAGTGCCATCGGTTGTATTCGTTTGTTTTTGATTGAGTTTATGCGTTTTTATTCTAACATTGTATTTTTACGTGTGGCCTTAGCTAACGTCATGAATAAATAAATAAATAAATAAATAAATAATTTGGGCACAGTTTTCAAAATAACAGTATGGTTGCTGCCGCAGTTCCAACATCCTCAGTGTTTCAAAGTAGCCAATCGAATTACGAAAGCATTGAAGATAATGCCAGTACCGTAACAGTGCAGCTAGCTAAAAAGTAGGCAGACCAAGGAGTACACCGCTCCATAAAGGCTTCGGAGGTGTCCTTACCTAAATTTTTTGGTAATTCAGAGGAATTTCCAGAGTATTGGGCAGTTTTCGAGACGCTGGTTCATAAAAATATTGAACGTCATCGAGAAGATCATTCCTTTGAAAGAAAGCTTAAAGGGTAGGGCAAAACTAGCCATACAAGGCTTCCAGTCATTGCCGCATAACTATGAATGGATGGTGGAAACACTGAAGGACAAATACTGTGACTATTCATAAGTAGGTCACAAATTGTCTGAAAGCTGCTAAATTTAATGCCAGCTAGAAATTTTGCCAACAGCTGTTCCTTAGTCCTCGGAAAAATTCAGGTTTTAATAAACCAGATGGTATCCGGAGGATATGACGTTAGGTCTACGTGTGAACCAATTTGGACAGAAATCATTTTATCTAAGTTTCCTCATGATATTGTAGAACCTTTGCTCATAGCTAGCAGAGCAGTGCATAATCAATCAATCGATGAACTTATTAGTGACCTAAAGAAGAAAATTGCCATTGTGGTCTACATTGAGAACAGACTGGGCGATACGATCCACGGTGAGATCATCTCAACGCCGCGTAGATATGACGTCCCCCGACCTCAACCAAATGGGGGATGTATCTTTTACAGCACTGGTAAACATGCGTTTTTGTCATGCAAAACTGTTATTGACAAATCAACCCGTAGAAGAATTTTAAAGGAGCAAAACAGATGCTGGAAATGCTGCTCCTCACAGCACGGCAGCTTTAACTGCCAAAAGCAAAACTGCACCGGATGTGGAAAAATGCACCACGCATAAGTGTGTTTCAAAAAAGACCCTAAGGAGCCCAGAAAAGGTCCTGCATGGAATTCATTGCAACGAGACCATCAAAACTGCCATTATCGCACAGCAACTGATAATAAAAAATGCTGAAAATAAACGCTATTGTACCAAAAATTTTACAAATCTTAGCGCAGTTTCCGATGAACCTCAAACTTTTAATAAGTTGTCACCAGCCTGCAAATTAACTGTTGCAAACAAAAACGCGTTCAAGCGAACAATAGCTACCGAAATACGGAACCAGTCACTGAAGCAAAGACCACTCACATCAAAACGTGAGAAGGGCGTTGCGTCTATCAAGCGACCGCGCCTGCCATGGGGCATGCCCTTTCGCACGAACCTAGGTCAGGTCACCACTTTTTTAGCTGGATCGGCCAGGTCACCAAGAATATACTCTCAATTTCCCAACAAACCGTGCCACAAAAAATTAGTACTGAAAAAAGAAGTGATGGGTAGTGCTTACGGAATTCTTGAACCTACGTTGGCGAAGATCAACAGGGAAACTCTCGTAAGACCGCCGGAATAACACATTTTTACTGAATCATGATTCTTCAAAAATTGGTACTGTACTAATTGGTGTTTAAAATCTGTCATGTTTCCCTTTGTTCCATACCTCCGTCGCCGTCTACAACTCTCAACTAGCTGCTGCTGCTCAACTGTCCGTCAAGCTGTCCTCAACTATCAACAACCAGGTTGCAGCCGTCAAGCCCAGACCGTCAACAGTCTCTCGAGTCTTCTACACATCCGGTACTTATGGTCTGCAAGAGTCCACCAAACAAGCCGATCGATGAAGGCATCGTGATGTCACACTTTTCATGTATATCATGTCATGCTTCAATTACATTTCTCCGTGTAATTCAAAGAAATCGTTTTGACCTCACCGGGAATATCATCGCCTATCGTCTGCGATGATGCTCAACCCCTGAGAGGTCAGAGGCGTGACGCTACCATACAGCAGACGCACAGCAGTTCTCGCTCCACCTGTACATAGACCAGTTGGTCTCTCAATAAACTCTGTCTCATCTCTTGTACTCGCCATCACATCCACTGAACCACCGCATTATTAGGGCGTATAAGTCCTACGTCGTCGTCGTCGTGTACAAGACGAGTTCCAACACATCACGTCCCTATCAGGGGTGTGCGTAATTACGATTTACGATTTACGATTTTACGATTTACGGTGATTTTTGGCAATTTTTTTACGATTTACGATTTACGACATTTTGGGTCGTAAATCCTAAATTTTCGTAAATGTAATCTTCGGTCCACGGATCAGAAATGTCCACATAACGTGATATAATTCGGATTATGACGATGTAACCACTTTTAAAGACTTTCCTCATAGCTCGTTGCTATTACCTATTTACTTTTTTATGTTCTGCTGTGGCACTGTGACAGAACAACGCAGTTTTGTGGATAGGCCACTCGAGTTAATTCCTGGCAATGCAACTGGGCTAGCCTTTTTTCTGGTCACACTCTAGTACAGCATCTCACATTCGAGTGGCCTGAGAGCATTTCATTCCTGTCCAGAGAAAAACATGAAAATAATCCTTGCACTGGAATGGAGATAATCACTTGCTGAACCATGTTCTATGCTGCAACCATCGCCTCGTCAACTTGTAACTTTTTCACTTGTTCACCACATAGACGACTCTTTCCAATGCACACGAGTATAAGTCATGCAATGCCGTCAAGGAATATTGGACTTGATTGGAGGCTGTGGAATAACAGCCGTAAAGATTTGGAAGAGTAAAACAACCATGTTTTGATCTAATTATGACTGCACGTCATGGAGGCGGAGTCTATTTACGTATGATGTGCGCCTTAAGCAAAGCGTCTGACATTTTCATGATAAAAGTGAAAAAGTTTGGCGCTTTTGGTCTCGTTTTCAGTGGTTTGATTGAGGCTGTTGTGTTCGCCCTATGCGATCCGTTCAGAATGCTAAAGACTGGGCAAAAGATACGATAGCGTTTGTTACAAAGGTAGTGAAGAGCAGGACTGGCGAATGCAAGCAGTCATTAATTAGTAATGCAATATTTTGGAGTTTCCGAAATTTGACAAGTGCAGACAAACCTGCGAGCGAAGTAAATTCCGAAAGTAATTACCTGGTATCGTGGAACGTTCCAGAAGTTGTGGTTTCCTTCAAAAATGATAAAGGACAAAGCATGACGTTAACCAGTCCTTGTTTGAGATGCGTCATCCATTCTTTCTACCTCTATGGGATATCGCGGAGGTCATTTGGGTGTGGGTTGGCCTAAAGAATGAACTGCGGTTGCCGCCGATGTAGAGGTCAGTGCTTTATCCTTCCCAGACAAATTAGGTACCAATTCACAACCCAGCAGGTGTGGAAAACTTGACTGCCCGTGATAGGACTGTAATCAAGAACTCCTATTCTAGAGCATGCGGTAACCATCCTCCTCCGACTTCCCTACTACGTGTTTCCCCAATACTTTTAAAATGCACCTTGTACGAATCAGTTAAACCACTATCAATTCAAGCTGCACCTTTCTTCTCTACTTTACTCCTAAAGAATGCCACAAAAATATCTTCTTTTGAAATTTCAAGTCAAAAATCCGACTATGATGAGTGTCCAAAAATGTGATCAGACTCTTTCAATCGTCACACAATTCCTTCCGTCTGCTTCAAAAATGCTGTTGGGTACAATTCGAAACGTGGGAAGGCTTAGAACTTTAGGTGTGTCATACCAAAGAAATGTGTCATGCGCTCACTCAGTAGGAATGCTTGTTGGATTATTTGTGCAAATACTGTTTTCGTCGAGTTGGCCAGCGATCAAATTATTTTTTTTTGATTTTGGATGGAATGGTTTTTGTTGATTTATTCGGAGTTGTTGCGTTTGATTCTACAAAGTCATTGTCTTATATGCAAGCCAATGGCTAGTAGAATGATAAACATTTTTGATCGTCCACGCAGTGTAAGCTTTTTATTCGGGCACCCTGTATAGGCGCCTTTTAAGATAGCGTTTTTGAAAAAGTGGTTTTGAACATGCGGTTTTTGATCCTCCAAAAACTTGTCCAGCTCGAATTGAAAGGTGCTATTTGATTTTAATTGCTTCCATCTTAATTAGAAAAGTGTCCAGCTCGAGCTGTAAATGTCCCAACAAAACGTGGCTTCGATTACGTTCAATATAATGGAAAAAATAAGGAAATTAGATGTATTATAAGTCAGGCACCTCTTACGATTTACGGCTTACGATTTACGATTTACGGCGATTTTTCGTAATTACGATTTACGATTTTGGAATTTTGGATTTCATTTACGCACATCCCTGTTCCCTATCAACCCAGCCATGAAAGCTCCGCCGTTGCACTTGCACCTGGGAAGCTCTTTCATCTCGTCTCATTTCTCTCCGGTAGAGCCTGTCCTCTCCGGGCCCATTTCTTCTCTTCGGAAAAGATCACCTGATACTGACCATGAGAGCTGTACTTCTCGAGGTCCGACTAGCATTGAATCTCGGCACCGATTTTGTTATTTGTTGATGTTCATTAGCCACACGAGATTGCTAAATTCGTTTATTGGCCGACGTTTCGGCAAAATCGCCTTTTTCAAGGTCCTAAATGAGACAGAACATTCACAAGGTTGAACGATCAAATCGCTCGACAAAGCCTTGCAGGAAAGCCGATGAAGTACTACTCAGCAAACCAAAGAGATCAATTGCAAAGAACCGACCTTAGGTGGCTCCACAGAAGTCGATGGTTGAAGAGACCACATGCTAGGCAGTCAGGTATTGGTTTATATAGGACAGTGACTGCCCTCGCACTGACCCAGGGCAGACCGCGGCCCGAACGTAAGTCAGCCCACAGAGTCGCGAAAGCTGTGCTTCTGCTAGCGATTAAAGATTGGCCCGCCTAAAGATCCGTCTGATCTCTTTGCATGTGTGTGCGAGCGTAGCAGTCCTGAGGAGGCGGTCAGACGAGGTTGACGCGACTTAGTTTATTGGGTGATGTGAGAACTCCGGTTGACGCTGCTTAGTGCTGTTCATTCCGACAAGGAGGCTCATCTCAGACGAAGTCGATGGCCGTTAGCGGACTGGGTGCTATTTGGAACAAACCGGAGGAGGCGACTCTCACTCCTCCTGGATATCCTCCTAGAATGGCCACTCGCTGCCTTTTTCTTGCCGGTGTAGAGTACTTTTAGAAAAATCATGAGATGGGCTTGCAGTTCTGACCTGTTTGTATTAGAAGCGAGATAATAAATATTCAGAAGAATCACCAGTGAATCTTCTTCTGCTTGAAGCCGCTGTTGAAATACTTGGCAACCGCGCCATGTAGGCCTTCGTCCTTGCCTATTTGGGAAAATTCTTTCCTAGTAGGAGTTCTACATTCTTTTTCCAGCATTTTTTTCCGGCTTCTTACCGAGCTAACACTGAAGTTATTTTCTACTGCCTCTATTGCTACATACTAGATGTTTCTTTCTTTAGTCCTTCTGACCACCGAACAATCATGAATTCATAGAGCTCTCCAAGTCCAGAACACAATTTGAAGAACTCTTTACAAGAGTCACAAAAGAATGTACTACTCGTACTCTATACGCTTCAACAATGACTAGAACATCACAATAGGTCAACGAAATCAACAAAATGAGATCATCTGTCTGGATTCTTAACAGGAAATCGCTCTGGATGCCTTATTGAACGAATAGAATAGAAATCTGTCCGGTTTCCTTCGTGAGACTTCCTTAGAAACAGAGACTCCGGAACCTAACGAGGATCCGTTGACAAGTAGTTCTGGTCGGTGTATTGGGGATGAAGCAGGGTGCTCTCACTTACAACAGCGCTGTTAACGCTACTGCCGTTTGCCTGAAACGAGATTCATGAGAGAAACTTCTGAACTTCAAGACCAGTGAAGTTTTATGACTCGAGACAAAAAAAGCATTTTCTTTTGAAAGAGTCCCTTTTACACCAAAGCAGAGTGTCTTTGAGGCAACAGCGTTAAGGTGAGCTGATCCCATTCTGGTTTCTTTGAACGCTAAATGTGAAGGTTCTCGTATCATTTTGCATTTCGGCGCTGAAATTCATAAACGTGTCTGACAAGGGAAGGGTCTGAAGCGTATGTCTGAACGGGGGGCGGGGTGAGCGAGTCATATAGGGAGTAGGGTCCTCACCCCTCCATTACTACAAAAATGTGTTTATTTTTTGCCAAGTCGTTAAATCCAATGAGTAGAGGGTTCCGGGTTCCTGAAGTTACAATGGAATACGACGCATCACGAGTTCGTGGGTCCTGCACGCCCGCGATGCCTTTGCAGGCTAGCGGCTCGGAGCGCAGTAGAAGTGGGGTTGCTTCGTGCGAGGATGGTCGGGTGTTTGATCCCTGTGCGCTGCTGCATTTTTGCATTTCGACTGACTGGTTGAGATTTGGGGGATTCCGACGTCTATACCATTTTCAGACGTTTTCTGCGCAATTTCTAGCTATACGCTGTGGAAAGTACATTTCTTGCGACTTGGGCCACACTTCAGCGTGAGCAGATGGATCACTACTCGAGCATCACTGTTGGTGTTAGGTTTCAGAAAACCTCCAGCAGATGTCTGGTTTCCAGATGACAGGCAAAGGTGAAGGGAAGAGTATTTCGATGCTGTTTAGGTTAATTTGCGGGATCCACAGACCTCGTCTCTCACTTGAACGACCTCCGACGTCACATCCTGGTCTCTTTTGAAAATCCGAGCAGGATGGCTTTTCCAGAGGTCATTGGTCCATCTGTGGAAACACACTGTGAGGGGCTTGTAGCCTTTATACGTTGCCCGCATTGTGCCCAGTTCTGCTTCATGCATTTTGTACATGTGTATCACTGGTGCTGAATATTTATGCATCATCATGTTGAATACCACAGCATTCAGCTGAAAAATTAGGCATAAAAACGTCTGAAAACGGTATAGACGTCAGAGTCCCTAAATCTCAACCAGTCAGTCGAAATGCAAAAATGTAGCAGCGCACAGGAACCAAACAGCCGACCTTCCTCGCATGAAGCAACCCCACTTCTACTGTGCTCTGAGCCGCTTGCCGGCAGAGGCATCGCGGGCGTACAACACCTCCAAACACGTGACACACGTGACGCCGTGTTCCATTGTGACTTCAAGGACCACCTACTCCTTGGGTTTAGTGACTTGGCAAAAAAGAAACACATTTTTATACTAATTGAGGGATGGAGATTCTCCCTAAATGAATCGCTCCCCCCGTTCAGCTATACGCTTCAGACCCTTCCATTGTGAATGTGTTTTATTGGACTGAATTACATGTGCTTCAAAACAGTCCAATTCCTCACGCAGATATTTCGTTTTCGACGATGTTCGCTTCGACTACGGGAAGGTCAGAAATCGGCTTCACAATGCTCATATTCGCTTCCGAAGTGGAACTGCACGAGCACGACTCAGATGAAGGCTTCTTCGCAACGCTAAGATTACCTCCTCAAACACCAAGCTCTACGTCCTTCTCTGCACGGAACGACGAAATAAGTTAAGAACTCGCCCTGCACACAGACCAGGGCAACGACTACGTTCGGCAGGAGCGAAATACGTGTCCGTCGCGGTAACAAAATTCTACATGCTCCATATGTCGGAGGAGGTGGGGGCAGTGGACTTTCTTAGCAGCAGATCTCGGCTCTAGATAGGGCTCTAATAGGGCTTGGGGAGACATCCAATACGAATTCTCACCTTGTGCATGGCAAGAGTATCGCTGCTGACGTTGAAGGAGACGTCCGAAGGAAGCGGTATTCTCTCTGACGGAATCACCACACAGCCGAGGACGTCCCACTCTGGGGATAGCTGACCCGTGGTGAACAAATGCTCACTAAGACGTGACACCTGAATGGAAAATTGCTTTCTGGCAGCGTAGAAGATGGACGCGTGAGGAAAACTCACGCCTACTATGCAGATTAGCGACGACAACATTGATGCTGTCTTGAACGGGAAGTACTGTAATCCATCCTCGTACATTGGGTAGTGCACCAGAGCTGGAAGCCCGAGAAGAGGCTCACCACCAGACAATCGCAGGATAAGGCCAACTGAAAATTGAGCGTGGAGCACCGAATTCCCATTGATCAGCGTGGGCCGAAAGTACTCGGTGCTGTCATCCTCTGCTGGCTGCTCCTCTGCTTTTTGTTCTTTTTAGCTGGGCTGAATTTTGGTCCAGAGAATGAACTTTCGAAAGAAATCTCCATTCCTGGAGCAAATGCTACATTTCTTGCGAGTGGCGGCACACAAGTAAGATGTTGCGACTGAAAATACTCGTTCCGACGTCGACATCGCGAAGACATTTCAGTCAATGGAGAACTATCGACCACCCATTTCTCAACCTAGACCGAGGCTGCGAACGTTATTTTTCCCACAATCACTAAATCAGTGCCTGAAGTGATTAACCTCTTGAGTGCTGGTGACAGAGCAGTGAATCGAAGAGCGCATTGCAATTTTTGGCGGTGTAGTTAATCTTAAAAACGTTGCACAACACTACAAAGTCAAAGAAAAACGTGTGAAAGGTTCGAGGCGTACAGAGCTGTGCCAGTGAAACAGATGTCATTATTCCATTACAGCAGACGGCTAAAGGTTGTTTCCGTGGAGTCGCAAAGCACTGATAAAAATTCGGTGACCAGGACTAGCGCCAGACGTCGTCGATTTTTGCTCATGTCTAAGGATGCCGTGAAATCGAATCCTCCTCTAACAACGCTGAACTCGGTTTCTGGAGAGGGAGGTTTCAACGCTTTCCTCAAAGGCTAAGCTTCACCGACTGAGCAGTCACGCAAAGACGCAAGAAGCTCTAAGCTCAACGACGAAAAGGCTCCCTCTTAATAGGGTCCTTTCCAAAATACTACTGGGAATGGCTTAATCCAAAGTCCAGAAGAAAGGCTACTGTCGATTTCACAGAAATACGGTTTTCATTGGTGAACTTATAGCCGAGTACAAAGTGAAGGCGGTCTCGCGCACAGAACAGGAACCGCAGTTCCCTCAGGAAATGCCTTTTCTCGAGCGCAAGAACTCAGAGGAGCAGGAATCGAAAAATGTGTCCGATCGAAGAACAAATGTGGAGTTTTAGGAATTTTCTACATATGGAAGCAGCCTGCAGGGGGCAGGGTATTACACCTGTACGGCGAGCAACGGCGTCTGAGAGAGAAATCACTGTTTGCCTCTGACCTATCAGTTTGCCAAATACACCATACCATGTGCGGATCAGCGTTTGCGGATCAAGGTCACTAGCGTGACAATGGAAGGCGAAGAGATGGACATGCCTGTGTATCCTGTTAGAGATCCATATGTATTGCTGTTTTTAAGGTAGACGACGCACAGCAGTTGTGGAAAGAGAATAACGTAGACGAGATCAGCACAAAGGTACCTGAAATTAGACCCCGAGTTTTTCAGAGGAGTGTCTTATGGCTCGATGAGCAAGGCTTCACTCACCATAAGCCATAGATGCTCTGAATGGTAAGGGCCATAATGGTGGCCATCACGCCTACAGCAATGATGGCGAAACGCATCACCAGAATTACCTCCTTCTCCGAAGCCTAAAATTGCATGTCTCGTTTTGCGCTCTTGCCTCTGACCATGAGAAACCTCCAGAGCAGTTCTCACATGCGGCCTTATTGTCAACTTCCAGATGTTGTGGGCGAACATGGACGCAGCAGAAAGCACTGAAGAGTCTGCTGAAGACATCACCGCTGCCGAGACTGCCCCGAGCCCTGGAAGCAACTACCACTGGTCGGGAAGGTGTGCGGTTTGAAGCAGCATTGTTGCTCATTTAATCCCTTTCTGGCTCCCCATATAAATATTTTCCATCCTTCCCGTGTCTTTCAAATGTGTTGCTATCCGGCGTCAGAAATTTGCTCACAAGGGAAGGATACTATGCACGTGACCGTGGGACTTTCAGACGAGATGTATAAAACAAGGCTGCGGCTTCGAACGTTGATTCCAAACATATGTTCCGCTTCTGCTAATCTCTTCTGTGAACGGAGTAATCGGAGCATTATCGACTTAGCTCCTTGGCGCTCTAGCTGAATGCAGAGCGGGGCAGTCACAGAGAGTGAGCTCAAATAGGGTGAAAACTGTGCTGGCCCCACTGCAACTGGTGGTGCGGAGGATAGAGGAGCGACACAATGAATCGGGTGGTTTGTGGTTCGAATCCTCGGTGATGCATGGTTTTTGCACTTCCTAAAAAAGTTCGGCCACGATCAACGAAGGCCCAATATGTCAAATCGCAACGGAAAAGGTCACCAGAAAGGAGACAGTTTCCTCGGTTCTATCCTGCTTTCACGACTCCGGGGCTGGAAAGCTTTCTTCGCCTAAATGTGACATAGAGGGCTTATTTAAGACGCTGATACCTGTTTCAGGTCCCACCGCCCATACCTACAAATGGGTGATCAGTGCCTTAAACAACCCCTCTCGCTAATATTTTTCGACCGCGGGGTCGGTAAAGGCAATACTGCCGACTTATCTTCCAAACTGTGTTCTCATCAGCGGTTGTGTTGGCGGCGTTTAGGAGGAGTTCAGTCCTTCCGACACTTCATGTGCTCCTCAAAGGCAACAGAAGAAGATCGCCAACAGCTTAGCATTCATTTGGCGAGATGCGGAATGCAGGAGCATCGAGATAGCGGATGAAGAAGGTATCGGGAGGATCTTCGTGCCAGTATATGTCAGTGCGAAGTCGAGTCCCTTCTGGTGACCTTTTCCGTTACGATTTGACATAGAGAGCTTTGGTTGATCATGACAGATTTTTTAGGAGCTGCAAAAATCCTGCATCACAGGGAAATCGAACCACAAACCACCCTGTTTCACCATGCCGCTCCTTCCATCATCCGTGCGAGCACTGCTCTGCAGCCAGCGCAGTTTCAACCCTACTTGAGCTCGTTCTCTTGTGGTGGTCCCGCTCTGCGTGGACCTAGAGGGCAAAGGAGCCTGCTATGAAGATGGTCCATAACTCCATTCACAGATGCGCACATCAGAAAAGGAACACACAGTTGGAATCAGCGCTCGAAGCCGCATCCCGCGATATACATCTCAGTCCCATGGTCACCTATTATGTTTCCCTTGTCAGTTTCACTGTAACGCCTTTGCGCGCAGTCGCCTTTTCATTTTCACAGGAAGCATTGAGACTGTAAAGGTAAACAAAGAGGTAGCGGAGCATACCTATGAATGCGACCCATTTTGGAGTGAGGTACTGAAACACGAGCGGTACAACCATGTTTCGTTTGTCTTCGGGAATTGACTCGACTTTCGTACCATTATTCCATGGCGAGTAGTCGGTCATGCGCCAGTCTGAAAGAATGCTTTGGTTGGTCAGGGGCGATGTTGGAAAGTGACAATGCATTGAAACGGGCCTAAATGGGGCGTTCATCAAGCCTGCATTCTCCTTCTTGTTTATTGCCAATCCTCTCAACGCCTAATCCTAGTGTGGGGGTGGCAGTGCGTGTCGAACTGCTATGTGCAGCGGAATTCTCAACCTTCGATAAGGTCTCCCAAGCTGGCAACAAGTTCGGCATTTTTCGGAACTCTAGCGAAGTTTGAACCGCAACCCCGAACTGGCTGGGGCAAGGCTGTTCATCGGGGTTTATTCGTGCCACGACAGCACAGTACCATCCACGCTTACCAACCGACGGTGATCTGGTTGATCGGGTGTCCTGCTTAGGATTCTTGTACATAGATTTTCGCTGATCAGGAACACAATGGTGACGTTACTGAGCTTTACTTTCGGGTTCTTTGGTTAATAGGGAATGAAACGGGAGGTGGACCTACACATAATCTGGGACCGGGGTGTAGGATTTGGAACATTTTGCAAGGGTAAGTGGATAAACAAGGGCCTTACAAGAGAATGACTAACGATAACCAAATGTGAATGTCGCGCCGGGTTTCAAAAATTGACGGAGGAATACCTACCTTCCATGTTCTTGCGTGTAGCGTACCTCCAATGGGGGCTTGCTGAACTTCCTGACGAAGTCAATGTCGGCTTCATCAACAGCCATGCCTGTTTTCCAAGTATTCAAAAACTGTTCAAGACTCCATAATGGGGGTTGCATCTGCTTAATGGCTTCCTCAGCCTCAATTATTGTAAAGGGAGCAGTCGCACGGATTGACAAGTGGCCTCTCTGCGGGGAGAGATGAAAACAAGGACAGCCTTTTCCATGCTCGTGCTCTCTGGTGATCTCTGATCGAGAACCTCTTTGAATGGGAACAGCAACGGATGTAATCAGTTTTGCTTCTACTGCAGCTCAATGCCGTATTCAGCCAGCCTCTCGAAACTCTGGACTAGCAATGCCGAGACCAGTTCCGTGACACAACTCATACACTGCAGACGCACTCAAGCCTAATGCTTGCGGAGCGTCAGCTTTCCACGGAACCTTGGATGGCGACCCAGATATAATACATAGCATCTCGAGGCTGGAAGCAGCTGGCCTGCATGCCGACTGCAAATATAAAGGCGAAAGCTGTGAATTAAACATATTTCCATCGCGAATTCTGACCTGTCAACGCTTGCCGTACTGACTGTTGCTTGGTTGCATGTGCATGACCTGCCGAAGTTGTGGCCTGATCACAGGCTGGTCGTGCGAAAGGGCTGGCGCGAGAGCGGTGAGTCATGGGGGCTCCGTAAGAATGGTGGACCACCTGCGGAGCGGCGGCGCAGAGAGCAGAAAACTGCTATGATGACGTTTTTACTTACTATTTTGCACAAATAGACTCTAAATCTCACATTACCTATATCACCTTATATCACTATTATATTATTTACATCTTACCGCTCTGATCACAAGGTTGGAGCCAGCACAGCTTTTTTATAGTTACTTGTTCAAAAAATCAAGTCTTTCCTAAGCGACCTTCCTTGTGATCAGGTGAGGTCATGCTCATTTTTTTCAAAAACAAACATTTTTTCCTAAACGGACCGATGTCCAGAGCTGACATGTAGCTTTAGAAAAGCACAATCTCTGATTGATGTATGACAAAAAACGCGGCTCATCTGGAGCTGTTTTCGATGTGATCAAGAAGAATGGATCATTGGTCGATAGCTCGTGTGACTGCAAGGTGCTATACTTGTACTTTGTTCAACAACAAAAAAACGTAACTTGTTCAGTTTTGAGAGTATGCAAACCCGGGTGGCATTCAAAATACTAGAAGACTTTCTCTTTCTTATGAGCATAAATCCACCTTTTAGGAAAGGCATCTTCATGCGCGGCAGGGAGTGGGTTATTTTTGCTCGAAAAAATTGGAATAGTTTTACAAAAGTGTACATAACTCTCTAAATTTCAAGAGTTGTGCAAATGCGGGCAATATTCGGAAAACTAGAGAAAATGTTCTTTCTGATGATTACAACATCGTTTTTGAAAAAGGCATCTTCACGCGCGGCGCGGGACTGCGATTTCTCTGCGATTTTGCTAAAAAAGAGCAGAGAGATCGCAGCCACAGCGCCGCGCATGAAGATGCCTTTTTCAAAATTTGATTTTGCATCCAAAAGATAGAGAATTCCTTCTAGTTTTCTAAGTGCCGCCCGCATTTGCACAGCTCTTAAAATTAAGAGAGTTATGTTTATTTTTAATTTTTCGAGCAGCAAAAATCGCAGCCCTCCCGCCGCGCATGAAGATGCCTTTTTCACCCCCGAGAATAGGGAATTTCTTCTAGGTTTCTGATTGCCACCCGCATTAGCATAAATCTCAAATCCGAACGAGTTACGATCGGTTGAACAAAGTACACGTACAGCGCCTTCCAATCACATCGACGAGGGATCGACCGCTGATCCAATCTATTCTTGATCACATTGAAAATAGCTACCAGATGAGCTGCATTTTTTATTCTGTATTCACCAAAGGTTGTGCTTTTGTAAGGCTACATGTCAGCTCCATACATCTTTCCGCTCAGGTAGAAAAATGTTTATTTTTGAAAAAAATTTGAGTGTGACCTCACCTCGTCACAAAGAAAATCGCTTAGGAAAGACTTCATTTTTGAACAAGAGCTAAATAAAAGCTGTGCTTTTTGTGGGCTCCAGGAAGAACGATGTCTCACCAGCTCTTTCACACGGCCAGACAGAGCAGTATGGGACAACGCCGTGTTAATGCAGTTGTGAAACCGAGAATGCTCCACGTCGTACTGCCCCTTAGTTCGTTGCCAGCTTTAGCCATCTGAAGCGAATGTGATGACCAGCAAATAGTAAAGAATTCTCACAGGAATTGAAACCGGCTCTGCATAAATAAATCAGCGAAAGTCGAAAAGGCAGTAGAAGGGGCCATCCGCAGCATGCTCAGGCTGCCAACGTGTGCGTTCTCATACTACCTGCTCACGTGAAACAGGGCGATTTGAAGAGGTTTTTGGGTCGGAAGAATAACAATGCATCTAATCGGTTGATTTCACCGCGCGCGAGGATACAGTTCGTGCGTTTCCAAAATTTGTTTGGATTTTGCGGTAACTCCCAAGCAGCATTAATCGAACCTATCGCTCCCAAAGGGGTAGAATGGCCGTTGCGATCAAAATTCTGCCGCTGTGCGTGACTCGAACTCGCACCTGTTCAAGTGTAGTTAGCAGAAATAAGCGGTGATCGAAGCAGTTCATTGTCCTGGCAATCAGCTGCATGAGCTGGTAGGTTTTTGCTCCAGGCCGCAAACTAACGCACAGAAACGGCCACTATCTTACGGGCTCATCGTATACGTCACACCCTCCGTTTGCTGGACTATAAGATGTGCCTGCATCTGCGCTTTGTGTATGGTGAAACCACTGGTATGCCTTTTGCCCCAAGCCAAGTGCCGTGCCCACACAATGTGTTCATTGGGTACAGAGATCGAGTGGGTGGAGTAGGGTTGAAATAGCACTATTCGAACAGATTGGTACCCAGTGCACCAATGTGTTGGCAACTTGTAAGCGCTGAAGGAGGGATAAGCAGTCAGCAGTAGTGCACAGAAACGCTGTATTTTTTGGAATAGGGAGGGCGGTGGGGGGAACGATGGGAGCAGCACCTGTGTTGCGAGCAATGGCTCCTATGAGTGCAGGAGGCACGGCCATTAGCAGGCAGCCGATCCCGGCGACGAACGAGAGCCACTGAGCTCCGGAGGAAGTGCGAGACGACAAGACCCGTTGAAAGTACACCTGAAAACCGTCATTTCACTTGCCATCGAAGTCTTCAACGTTCTAAGTCTCAATGACCTCTTCAGCTGCCGTCTTTCAAAAAACTTTCGATTTTTCTTTCGAATTTTAATCTATAAGGATCTTGCCCTTTCCATTTTGTTGGCACCGCAGTATGTTAGGTATCCGATGGATAGAACTTGCTTGTACGTTGCCGCTTCCGAAACGTCAGTGGTGAAGGAGCAAATCAAAAAGGACCGTGTGCTTCAAGGCTGGTATACGCTGACGCCAACTGTGATGTTATTTTCTTGCAGTTAGATGATCTGCTTACTACCGAAAGAAGCCACTACAGTGAGCTTCAAAGAGACGATATTCCCCTTGTCTGTTTGCTATATAATTACCAGAGCTAGGTTACGTCGAGAAACATCCTTCAACAATAACATTAAGAACCTGTTGGGTTTTGACAAGAAGTTGAACAGCGAACATTTGAGGAGTTCGTTAACCTGAAAGAATTCAATCCCTGCCGTTCGTTTCCGTTATTTGGCGATCTCGCTTGGATTGTAAGGCCAATTGTCTACTTGTCCCTGTCCACTAACCCAGTATGAGTACGTCTCTTATTGTTAGTGGCGGATCCCTGCATTAGTTTTGCATTAGATCTATCCTAGTCCCGGGGCCACATATTAAAAAGTAGGTAAAAAAATGAATTGAGACTTACTGAGTGGCTCCTAGAGAACGAGTTAGAACCTAAAAGAAACCAAAAACGAACGAACAAACAAAAAATAAAAATCGCGGCGGTTTACAACCGTCTCGGCGGACAAATAGCGACGGAGTGGAGGCATTTCGCTTGCTGACCACTGCCTGACATGTTATAACCAGGACCCAACATGGTGAGGGGGCACACAACTTTGCCTGCTTACAACCGCAACAAATGTTTTTTGTTTTTTCTCTTTGTGACTTTTCTTGTTTAGATCTCATGTTGTTCTGTAGGAGCCGCTCGGTAAGTCTTAAGTGGATTTGTTACATATAATACTTTTTAGTTGTGTGCCTCCCGGACTAGGATAGATCTGTTTTTCTTCCTATTCAGCCAATAAAGGATAAAGGATAAAGGACGGCGTTACTCAATCCCTTATGGGATGCGCCAGCGCATTCTACTTATTCTTCGGCCAATACGATTCTATAATAGATGTGCCATAAAGCAGTTCTTAATAGCTTAGATCGCAAATCAAATTTTATGAACTACGGTTAGGTCGCAAAAATGGAGAACATGAAAAGATAAGCCCATCGTTAGAGGTCCTAAATGCTAACGTAGCATCGGACGGAATAAACTATCAATAAGTCGAAATGATTTCAGGAAGGATGATTTGAAGAAAGAAAAGTAGCAAGAGCTCTGAAATTAAGAGTCACGGATAGTAAGTGGGTACTACTTCGGTACCTGCCAAGGAATCCCGCCGAATATGAGGAGCAGCATGCAGTCTATCCACAGCCATGTTTCCTTGAAGCCTCCGATCTCTCCGATCCAGTCACCAGCGTTTCGACTGATATCCCTGGTCGCTTCCTGGAGCAGAGCCGCGGGCACGCAGACCCACTGAAACTGACGAGAATTGCTTACGCCCGTCCTACACGAAGAGACACATGACCTCGAGGAGGACAAGCACCATGAGTGGTGAGCAACTCCAAAAATGTTCGAATCCTAATGTCTGCGGGAAAACGTCTTCAATTCAGCGCAGTCCAAAGTAAACAATCAGTGGAAACCAAACTACATTTCTTTCTTCGATTCCACCCAACGGTGGAATATGGTTTAGCCACGGCTTCCCGACTCCACCAGAATTCGTGCGTTGTGGCGTGTTGCACTAATGCCATGCTTTGTTTCAGAAACTGCAACCGATTTCGACCATTGTTAAAATGTTGTCGTCAGTCCGCAGTTTCCTACTGAACTGTCCGAGCAAGCACGAAACAAAGAAGAGTCTCCTCGAACACGACTGAAATCGAGTACATGCGGCTGACCCACCACGCCATCCCTCCTACGTGCGCGTATCCGTAGTTCAGTCACTCTCAGCAACTTCCACCGATGTGCTCCGTCGCCCTCATTCCACTGCTGGGGTTCGCGCAATACAATTCTAAGGTGGTTGTGCTATAAGTCCCCCTTTAAGTCAACAATTCACACATTCTATCGTTGGTGATGACGTGGTAGCACAGTCAGAAGGGAAGCCTGACGTCATGCAGGCCGAGTCGACGTTCCTGGTTCGGCTCCGGCCAAGAGCAATCAAGCGATCCGTCCCTCCGCAGGCCGTTAATTTATGCCAGATTTGTAGCCGCGATAATGCACTGGCATGGTCTTCTCGAAAGCTCTGGCTGCACGTGAGTCTTTACACCATCGATTTCAACTACGAAGCACAATATGAAATTTATCAACTACCTGCAAACGGCGTCTCAGTTCGGCACGTTACGGTTAAATATTATTAAACGGTGCGGAAGGCGTGCAGCAACGTATGGTCTAGCGAGGGCGCCTGCTCTAGAAAACCGCGGCGACTCACCAATCCGACGAATATGCAGAAAAGCTGAACGACATCTGTGTAGGCGACAGCGTAGAGGCCGCCGGTGAAGGTGTAGAAGACGGCGATGAGAGCAGAGATCACCACCGATATATTCTTGTCGATCTGGAGGATCACAGACAGCGTCGCTCCTTCAACGAGAATATTGTAGAGTATGAAGTTTCTTGCTCGTATGCGATGCGACATTCTTTCATATGATACTGGCTAGTAGGGCGAAACTACAAAAGAGGTTGCAGGGCAGATTCGTTCAAAATGCTGTGCAAATTAAAGCGCTCCCCCTCGTATCTCGTGTGTATTGTATAGTCAAGTCATGCTTTGCAAGGGTGGGGGTGTACTGCCTTCGATATAACCACCCGCAGAAAACCTCTTAAGGATCGCTAAGGCTAATATTCTGCTGTGGTCTTCGTCCAGCTGTTAAGAATTCCTGAATGGTGCTGCATCTATCCTTCTAACTCACCGAGCGCAGAGAGAATCGCAGCGCTCCAGAAGACCTCACCGAGCAGAGCCGGCAGGAACATCAGGCCGCCGACGCGTTGTCCGTACTTTATCTAAAGAACGCATCATTCTTCGTTGCGTCTGAGCCCACACACGTTTTCAGTGAATCCCTCTGCGCCGACTTTCACGCAGACCTGGAAGGGGTCGAGCATGGTGACGTATCCCTCCTCTCGCATCTTCTTCGCGAACAGCAGTCCGCCCATCACCAGGGAGAGCGCGTAGCCGACTGGGGCCTGGCAGCCCAGCAGGCCGCCGTTGTAGAGGGCCTCCGCCGTGCCATTGATGTACGCTCCTCCAACCCAGGTGGCTGAATTCGGAGAATTAGACCAGATACTCAATCAGCCATCCCTATGCCTAATCGACGTGTTTTCGCAATGGGACTTTTTCCCCACAAGCGAAGGGAACAGTGGTCACCTTGTAGTTTCTTAAGCCACGCCAGCGTTTTACGAGTGGCAAATGCTTGTGAAGGAAATGAAGAGCAAATCAGACGCCTTCGGGAAGTTGGTAAGGACAGCAATGCAAGAGCGAGTCAAATGTGTTGCCATACACCTATTTTATGGGAGAACTTCCAAAGCAAACTTCTGAAAAAAGTAAGTAGTTCAGCGAAGATCACCAAGAATCTGCAAATAAATAGTGAAATAGAATCCAAATTTACGTTAGCGTGCAAAAATGGGGTGTTTCGGCCTATTTAAGCATACGTTTGGGAACCCTTCTTAAACACTAAAAGAAGAACAATGCTTTCCTACATAAAATATTTGGCTCTTTTTCAGGCAAGTTGAAGGACATGAGACGAATTTCTTAGCAAAAAATCATGTTATCGAAAAATCATACAATATTATTCACAGTATAAGATGTTTAGAACTCCGGAAAACAGAGAGCTATGCAGTAGAAAACAACTCGCCGCTTACATTATTTTGTGATCATCGATTTTACTGCTCAAGAAATTTTTCCTTCCCTGATTCAATAGCGCTTAGCTGGCGCTTCTATTAGGCTGTTGGCTTGGTCACACGCCTCATGATCATTAATTCTACATATGAGCACTCTAGCTGCACATATGAGCGGTTAAACACCTGCCTTCCTTGCTTATGGACAAAGCTAACGCAGTAGGAGAGGCGTTCGTATAGAGCACGTTTCGGAAATCTTTTCAGTTGTAGCAAAGTTCGAGTGATTACTGGGGGGGGAGGGATTAGATCAAACGATTTTCAACTGTCCCACTGCCCACAGCGTAACACTTCCAGCTGAAGATGATAGGACTCGAAACTGTCCTTGTACTATTGGTGTGTAACCTGAACAGGGTAGTCTTTAACATCAGCCAAGAACTTAGATTCAACGCCGGCCATAAGGACGCACCACTCCGACAATACCGACCTGCTGGTATGCGTTGTCAAGGGAGAGTAAGGATAGTCATTTAAACATAGGTAGCGGCGGCCTGTCTGACTGCTGGCTGGAGCTTCGCTTCATAAATCGTTACTCATGGATCAGCATTTACCGGTCGATCAGTTTTGGTGAAATGCTGAGAAGTCAATCCAAAGGCGCGGATATGCATTGTTGTTCTCATCGACTACACGGCAGAATTTATTCACCTGTGAAGGGTCTCAGGCGTTTGTCTCAGCGGCGATGAGTTTGTGGGATCTGCGCGTGCACGCATGTCTCGGAATTTAAGAGAGCCGGCGAAAAGCTCTGTTGTATGCGGATCGGTGATTCGGCAGGGAGCGACGGCGTTTCATAGGCGCCGACCTAGGTGTTCGAGCCCTGCCTTACGGAGCTTTTGCATAATTAAAGTGCACATTACTTGCTTGGTATTCATCACCCTCCCAACTTTTCATGAGCATATATTTCACTATACGCCGCCAAGCGCGAGTTCAGTAAGTCCCGTCAGTAAGATCAGTTGTCCTCCCTATGTACCACACTTTGTAATTTGCCGGGGACTTACTGCAGAGCCACTGTCTAGATGAACGCGGCATAAAGAAAGTAGCAGTAATCACAAACAGGAGGAAATAGACAGACATGATGATGGCAGGCAGGTAGCTACTGCAGCCCCTGCAGGTCAGCGATTAGCTCACCGTCATCATCATGTGTGCAGCTGGACGGCATATCGCCTTGAAACACGTCTGGTTGGTTGATTATTTAAAAAATGTAGAGGGATTGATTTTTCTTGACCGCGTACCGCGTGAAGTGATATTGTACGTCCTAGACATCACGGAGCTGCTCATAGGGGGGTGCGAATTCTCTAGTCCTGCCCAAAAAGTCGAGTTCAAGCTGCAACTGGAACCTCGATGGAGGTCCCCATCGGAGATGGACGGAATTTCTGTTTTCTGATTTTCTGGCCATTTTGGGCAAATTTTCTCTGTTTTCCATTTCTGGGAAAACGGGACTCTCTTGAGAGCTCACCAAGCCGCTCGTTTCCTGCGGTTCAAATCCGGCACTAGGTGGTTTTCTATGTTGACTTCGTGACCCAGATACAGTAGCTAGAGCACTCGGTGTTCTTTCCGTCGAGACCGACATGGGCATCAGAAATTGCCCGTTTCTCATGATCATCGTCTTCGAAAGAGTCCAACGTCCAGGTCCAGCTTTGGGGATATGGTATCCCTTTGCCGAACCCCTCCCTTACGTTGATGATGATGTCGTTGTAGCATGGTGAAATCTTGGCCGTGAATGCACTGCACTGCTCTCGAAGCACTCTGATGTACTGAGTAGGAACGCTCCGAGTGAGCAGGGCTTCGACGACCGCTGCAGTTTCGACGGAATCGAATGCCTTCTTCAGGTCGATTAACATAAGGCACAGCGGCAGCTTGTGCTCTCGCGATACTTCGATGTGCGTGTGTCTGTGTTTCCTCTCTAGCCCTAACCTGGAAGAACCAGAGAATTTATTTTCCACAACACTCGTAGTACTGCTATTACCGATGTAATCGTTAGGGTGTTAGCTATGAAATGAAGGATGAGTAATGTTACATACTTCAAATGACGAGAATCCTAGGATCTTTGGGTCAAGAATTACAATTCGCTGATTGTATTGAATTTTGAGTGTACTAGAATTGCTATAACCGTCTACAAGTTAAAACGCTTGTGCTCGACCACATCTCTAGTAGTCTCTCTACAAAAGCATTTGCTACTGGAAAAGTGGATCTTTGGATAGAATAATTAGATCTTCTGATAATTTTGAAATACTGGAAAAGTGGATCTTTGGGTAGAATAATTAGATCGTCTGGTAGTTTTGAAATTTTCTGTTTTCTGGCGTGGCGTTTTTGATTTTTTTGTTTTCTGGATTCTGTTTTCTGACGATAGCGATGTTCTGTTTTCTGGAAATTTTTTAAAAATTCTGCCGATCCCTGGTCCACAACTTGAACAGCGCTGTCCAACCCTCGCTCGGTTCGCAAGAGGAGACACGAACATCAAGGACAATTCTCGGTCGGTCGTTCCCTAGCAGTGAAGGACACCGTCGTTCTCAACGATGTCCAGGAGGATACGAAGATTACCACCCGTGGTCTAGTGTCAAGATTCGGATGTACCCAATTCACAGCCGTCAGCTGCCTCCAAGTCTCAGCTACCGGAAAGTGGTGACCCGATGGATCCTGCATACCATGCAGTTCATCCGCATACCCTGCCTGTCTCTCCTTCTCCGCTCGCCTCGAAAGGAGTTAGACGAAGAAATCGGCAAGAAAGCCCCGCCATTCCCTCTGTTCCACCTGTATACGGTCCCGTTCGGAGAACCACTGCTGAGGAGACAGAAGTGACTCTAAAGAGGATGACGCCGGGCAAGGCAACAGGCCCTGATGATCTGCCGGCCGATTTGTGTAAGTCGAAATCCTGGTATCCAGCTGAGTGACTGAGGATGTCTTTAACCAAGTCGTTGCGAAGAAAGTACCTGATAGTTGGCAGATAAGTACGACGATTCCGATTTGGGAGAAGAAGGGCAGTCCAGCAGATTGCACAAGCTACCGTCCAATTTCTTTGTATTGACATAATATGAAGATCTTTGAGCGAATTGTTGATGACGCAATCGCGACATCGCCCAGCTTTCTACCAACCAATGTGGCTTCATAATTGGGTGTAGTACTATCGATACCATACACACCCTTCGTCTACTTATAGAAAGGCACCGCGAGCAACAGAAGCCGGTGCATCTTGCCTTCCTCGACTTGGAGAAGGCCGTCGATCGTGTTCCGCGTGGAGTGACATGGTATGCTTTAAGACAGCATAACGTTCCAGAAGAGCTTATTGAGTGGGTGCGCTTGCTCCGCTCTTGTTCGAGGAGAACAGTGTAAGCACCAGCTGGTAGGCCGATGGAGTTTCCAATCTCTGTCGGAGTACATCAAGGGTTTGCGCTCTCCACTGCTCTTCATCTTTGTTATGGATGTGATATCACATGATATTCAGCGGCCAGTCCCTTAGACGTTGTTTTATGCTGATGATGCAATGCTGGCATGCGAAGATGAGAATGAACTCCAGCGGCACGTGCAAGCTGTGGGGAGTAAGGAATGAGAGCGGGTGTGGTTGAGAGGAGTGATAGGATAAGGGAAGGAGGATAAGAAGTAGACCAGAGTATATAAGGGGAACAACTTGAATAAACATGTTACTCCCCGTTGTTTTGTTCTGTGCTGAGCCCACAACTGGCGATCAGGCAGAACTCAGAAGAAGCACAGGAAGCAAGAAGAAGAAGCCCGCTGAGCAACGTCTACCGTTCAGTGAGTATTGATCTCAGAGACAAAGATGACGTACGAGGGACGAATGGACGCAAGCAAGGCGGTTGTGGTTCCAGGAACGCCAGGGACGGCGGCGTCTGTAGCTGGGAAGCGTACTGTAGCCGTACGCCCGACCCGTATGTGCCGTGCACGTCATGGCGGACCTGGTGGGGAATATTCTCCAATTTCCTGGTGCTCGCAGAGTAACCGACAAAAAGATAAGCGCCTAATATTTTTACAGGAAGTCGTTAACTCTAATTACGAGCTACAGGAATCAGTGTTGCAGGGCCGCGAGCTGGAAGACGTAGACCTCAACGAGTTGCGAGCTGCCATGGAAAAACACTACCAGCCAAAGTTGCTACCGGCTGAACGCTTTGGTTTAATGTCCAAAGTGAGAAGCCAAGGCAGGCTTTACATGAATTTTATACGGAACTCAAGCGAGCAGCGAATGGATGCAGTTTCGAGAAGATAAAAGACCACCGAGATGCTGTCGTCACGATGGTATTTATCGGTGGCCTCTCGTCATTAGAAACCGGAAAACGACTGCTGGAACAGGATAAGGAGGCTTTGGAGCAGGCCGAGGCCTATGAAAGGGTAGGTGCTAATGCCCACACCTTAAAGATGGGCCCTCACAGTTGGGTGTTTCTCAGGTAAGAAGGAAAGGCAAGAAGAACCGATAGGGCCCTAGTATTCCACGAAACTCAGAAGGAAATAAGAAGAAACCGGGCAAGGGCCCAGCTTGGGAAAAGAAGAAGTGCGGAGTTTGAGGAGCACTAGGTCACCTCGGTTATGAATGTTTCAAACGGGAAAGGGCCGGCCTATTGTAAGCTCTGTCAGAAAAAAGGCCACTTTCACTTTCCCGTAACATGTAGAAGGCTGGATGAGTTTGCAAGAAAAGACTCCCGCCAGATTCACTGGTGTGTGGAGTCTCCCGGCAGCTCCGACAGTGAGGAGTGGATGGTAAGTACAGGCGTGAATGCGGTGCAGGTGGAAGAACGCTGCCAGACTCACTGTCGAGAGCGAATGAAACCAAGCCGGTGAGACAGCCTTACGAGCAAAAGGCAGGCGATATCACGCTGGAGGGTCGTTGAACGGAAGAAAGGAAGAGGAGATGACGCCATACGAGGGGCCCCTTTGTGTAACGTAGGAGAGGCTTTGCCGTGGGGTAGGAACTAACCGTCACGTGGCTACTGTCGGACGAAAGCATCACCGGCATGGAGAGCTGGCAACGTCGAACGAGGAAGAAGAAACAGATAATGCTATAGATGAGTTGTCTGTAGAACCACCAAGAATGCTGAAGGTGGAAACGAACGATCGAGTGATACCGTTCGAACTGGACACAGGCGCTTCTATGTCAATTATTGATGAAAAACGTGGCACATGTTAGGCCAGTCAGAATTGCGTAAAACGGATGTTGCGGCAACGGCGTATAATAATAAACAAATAAACTTTCAAGAAAAGGTAGAGGTATAAATCTAATTTGCCGACAAAACAGCACGGCTAGATTTACTTGTGTTCAGAAACGCTATACATTCCCTCCGTGGGAGAGATATGATTCGCGCGCTACAGATCGACTGTGGGCCACATTACTAGAACGTTCATCATGTGAATGAACTAAGGTAGGATTGAAGAAAGATGTAATACGGCTACTGAATCAGAATACAAAGCTGTTTCAAGGAGGTCTAGATAAATGTTACCACCCCTCAGGCCGAATTGAAGTTTAAAAATAAGACAGTGACGCCAAAGTTCTTTAGAGCACGACCGGTGCCTGTAGCACCAAGGCCGAAGCTAGAGGCCAAATTGGAAGAGCTAATGCAGACGGCACACTCAGGAGAGTGGAGCATACATACAGAGTGGGTGACGCCGTTGGTTGTAGGGCCAAGCCAGGTGGGAAGATCAGGATATGTGGTGACTATAAAGTCACAGATAACCCACAATTTGATATAAGCCAGTATCCAAGGCCTGAGGATTTGCTTCACATGTTGAACGGAGGAAAGAAGTTTTCTAAGCTAGATTTGTCAGACGCATATATGCAAGTAGAACTTAAACAGAAATATCGACAGTATACAACAATAAATACCCACAAGGGATTGTCTCAGTATACTAGAATTCCTTTTGGAATTGTGTCGCCCCTGCCATATTCCAAAAGATAGTGGAAATGACGCTCGCAGGGATAGAAGGAGTACTGATGTACCTAGATGATATAACGGTTACTGCTCCAAATGATACTGGTCACATACTACGGCTGGAGAAAGTACTGGAAAGGCAGGATTCCGTTTGAAACAGGAGAAATGTGAGTTCTTGAAGCAGGAAAAGGAATTTCTGGGATACGTTGTTGATGCCAACGGAATTAGACCATCGCCTAATAGGTTGAAAGCGATGATAAACATGCCTGAACCAGGAATTTGAAGGAAGTAGAGTCCTTCTTAGGGATGGTTCAGTATTACGGAATCGCTCGTGTAACCCCAGATATTTTTGTTCTTCAATCAAACATTTATTACTTTTTTCTGAGTCAGTAACGTATACGTCTCTAACAATGTTCTATTGCAAGTTCGGTTAGGCCAACTCAGTTCCTATGGAAGCAGCATTGGACGGAAGCGTAATGGCGGCCTAGGTATGACCAGAATTAAGACCGGATCCCTAGGCGCTTCCTTCTTTGAGCTGCTCGAGAGTGATCTCCTCATTCTCGGAATCACGCCATAGGACGTACTGATTGACTAGCCTGTGACTTCCACTGCTACACAACAATCAATCTACTTAATTTAATCATATTAAATGAAAAGGAATTCTTACTTTTATTCTCACTGCTTTATGAACACTCATCTTTCAGGCTCCTTGTATTTGGTTTCTTTTCTAATGGCAGCACATTAGCGTAAAATACGAAATTACAGTGCATAATGATTCTCTGCTTTTACTTTACTGATGTGCGTTGTCTATCCTATTTGTACGGATTGTTTTGTTTTGTTTTCTGGATTGCTATTTGTGATTCTATCCTGTTTTTTATGAGCGCACTCAAAGTGCAGTTATAAATAAATAAATAAATAAATTACGGAAAATTTATCCCGCGTTTAGCAACGTTGGCGGCACCACTAAAGGTCTGGTCTGAGAAGGGAGTCCCCTGGAGATGGGGTGAAGAACAGAAGCAAGCCTTCAACGCTATAAAGGCAAACGGCTGCGGGAACCCTTTCTCACTACAACCCGGACGTGCCTGTGGTATTGGCAACGGAAGCCTCAGAGTACGGGTTGGGAGCCGTACTTATCACAAATATGAGAACGGTTCCGAAAAGGTGACAGCCTATGCTTCTCGCTCTCTAACGAAGCAGGAGCGAAACTATGCGCAAATAGAAAATGAAGCTTTAGGAAGTATATGGTGTGGAAAATTTTAATCAAATCCTGTATGGAAGGCGTTTTGTCTTACTGATGGATCATCAGTCGCTTGTGCGAATCTTCGGCATAGAAGGCAAAGTTGGGAGGGGGGATGGGAATTCAGACTCTGCCCATAATTCAAAAAAGGGCAAAAAGGTTGCATCGATAGGCCTTAAGGCTAATGGTATATTCGTTTGATATGGAATACAGAAAGACAGAAGAATTCGGGAATGCCGATGGTTTGTCAAGGTTGCCGGACTCAAGGAAATTACCGAGTGCAGAAATGGTGGTTCATGAAGTGTTGGTACAACAGGTTGCTGAAGAAGTAATGAAAGGATTTCCGATGACAGAGAAAGAAATAGCACAAGCAACTAAAGAAGATTGTGTATTGAAAGCAGTATTGTATTATATACGGAATGGTTGGCCATCTATGTTGAAGGAAAGTAGGCTGAAGCCTTTTGTGTTAAAAAATCTGTACTATTGACGCATAAAGGATGTATACTGTGGGAGAACGTGTGGTAACAAGTTTAAGACCCAGGTGTTGAAGATCCTTCGTAACAGCCATTATGGTCGCAATGGAATGGTGAGCCCAGTGAAAATAAAGGTTTGGTTCCTAGAGATTGATGCAGTTATAGAAAGAATGGCAAACGGATGCGAGATATGCGCAGCTTTGGGTAGAGACCCAGTGCGCACTCCGATGCACCTCTGGAGGAGACGGAAAAAGTGTGGCAAAGCCTCCATATAGACTTTTGTGAAGCAAATGGTAGTAAATGGTTGCCAAATCGAAATGGCTTGAAGCTATACGCATGGGGTCCACCACCGCGGAAAGAACTATAGCGAAGCTGAGGTAAATCTTTAGTAGAAATGGATTGCCCAAACGTCCAGACGTATAACAGCATACTGAATAAAGGATTGAGGTCGAATAAGAGCGAAGAAAACGCAGTGTGGGATCTTCTGTTTAAATGTAAAGTAACCCCACACGTAGCAACTGGGAAATCGCCAGCAGAAATGCACTAGGGCGTAATCTTAGAACAACGTTGAACATTGTGCGATCTGAAAATGAGAAGTTTATGAATAAATATGCGTTGAAGATGAAGGAACACTATGATAGAGGTAAAAAGGAACGGAAATAATAGTAATACAGGTGGCAGGTGGATTCCCAGGATAATTATAAAGACTTGTGGAACAAGTACGTTGAAGCGAATAAATGAAATAAATGTTGCGAAAAATCTTGTTCGAAGATGATCATGATCAGACATCTGATCGGGAAAGGTGGCGCCAAAATTCCAGGAAAGCGGACTCCGCAACAAGTGGGGCAAACGCTGAAGAAGAGGAAAAAGAAGAAAAAGAAGAAGAGCTCCAGAAACTCGTGGAAGCTGTTCGGGAAAAGTGGCCGAGACGACCTTCAGTGCGCTTTGTTCATGATAACGCCAGATCCCATGTTGCTAAAGCGACCCACCAAAAAATGAAGGAGCTGTGCTGGGAGACCGCACTTCATTAGCCATATTCTACTGACACAGTCTCCTTAGGTTACCACTTGTTCCCTTCCTATGCAGTGGCTTTTTGGCTAAGAAAGTTTCACAAAGTTAGGAGACTTAAGGTGGACGATCGCCGACTTCTTCGTTTCCCGGTCTCTCCAACTCCTGGAAAAGGATGTTGCTGTCCTGCCCTGTGGCGACTAACCATGGTGATGTATCGTTGATCGATTTGCATTCTACGCTGAATAAAGAAATAAGAAGAAATAATGAAATGGTGAAAGCCCATCAAGTTTTTCGGGTCAACCTAATATTTGTAATCAGCAGTCCAGGTTCCATCCAGCTGCCTAGGTATCCACTCAGTGCTACGCGAATGGTCGAAACCCTTTCCTGGTCTATCCTTCGGAGACTGAAGAAGCAAAGGAACCGACCTGTCATGGTGAATATGCCCACCAGTGTGCCAATGTTTCTTCCTGCTAGCATCACCTCCTCGGTATGCGCTCCCTCAGTATCAGCACATTCCTTGGCCGTCTGAATAACAAACGGCTCTGGATTTGCAACGAGATCTTCCAGCTTTTAAAAGCACTTTTTAGAGTACGCTAAGTATTCCGCTGGATTCAACAACTCTCTTCTGCGGTTCATTCGCTCCGATGTGCGCGAAAAGAGCTCCTACAACACTGCTTCTGTGCTCAAAAAGAGACGAGTTAAGACGGATTAATCGATAGCAACTCGTAACATGCCCAGAGCTCCCCCAAATAACGGTTTTCTGAGAAGTGGTAGATACCGACAGATTCTCCTCTTTGAGATATGCACGCACGTGTATGTATTCTCCTCTACTACAGTACCGGACGCGTCTTTCGAATAGACGCCGAAAAAACCGCACTTTTGCGGTTTTTGCGTCTTTTTGTTATAACTCGCCCAAAAGCCATCTATTTGAAAAACCAAGGGCATATCTGAGTTCAGGAGATCGAGCTCTATCGTTTGGTGTATACATTTCCTATGAAAGATCAAAAATGGCCAAAATAGAAAACTTGCGCTCCATTGAGAAGGCTGGCCGCGGACGAGTTGTCGGCCGCAAGGCGTCGAAAACCGTTACATGCCCACAATTCCGCTAATTTGAAGTGGTTTGAGAAACGGATAGTACCGTTCGATTCGTCTCTTCGAGATCTACACAATCATATATACACCTTCGCCAAACCACCGCAGTTTCGCAGCGGGTGGTCAAAAATGACTGGAGCAGCCTTTTTGTTATTAGAGAAGCTTATATTCCAGGACTTGCATGTCCTCGGAGCATCTCAAGCATGGCGTAAAGTGTTTTGTCATGTCAGGAATCCTCTGAGAGTGCGCCGTGCACAATGCATATAGGATCGAACCTATCAATCGACTGGGCGCGACAGCTCGTAGAGTGGGCATTTCGAGAGTTTTTATCAGAAATTCGCAGCCGCCCTACTCAGGAATTGCTGTACTCTGTTCCGGCGAGACTTTGGAGTGCGCTGTGCACAATACATATAGGATCGAACCTATCAATCGACTGGCGCGACAGCTCATAGAGTGGGCGTTTGGAGAGTTTTTATCAGAAATTCGCAGCCGCCCTACTCAGGAATTGCTGTACTCTGTTCCGGCGAGACTCTGGAGTGCGCTGTGCACAATGCATATAGAATGGAACCTATCAATCGAGTGGGGCAACCGCTCGCAGATTGCACGCGTGGGCGTTTTCAGAGCGCAGTAACTCTGTCAAGTTCGAATCGTTTCGGCTGCAAGTCCTGGGTCTTGTAATCAATAAAACGGCCTAGTAGTACGCTAAAGTAGAGCGGTGTAGCTTAAAATACCAGCCCTATCTTTTGTCCATTCGGCGCAAAACGGCGACTTTTGCGCCGTTTTGGGCGAGAAAGCGCCGCTTTGTTATAACTTGCTTCAAAAGCACCCATTTTTGAAAAGAATGTCATATTCGCAATGGTGATCGAATTTCCAATCCGAAGATGTGTAAGCTAGGCAGCTAATTTTGAGAAGAAAATCGACTAAAATGATGGTTACTGTATTGGCCGAAGGAGTACGGTAGGTTTACGGCCTCTCCCTGCTCCCTCGAGATAATTACCTCCTGAGGACCTTTTTGCTTTGGGGACAGTCTGGTGGAAGAGTCTACTGTATTCTACTGAGTCTATTGATCGTGGTCAACACCTAACGGAAGCCTTTCCAACGATTTCGCAGGACTCCACACTAGTGAGGATGCTAGTAGCAGACGACGGTCAGTAGTGTGGAGTGGAATCTCAGTAAAAAGCTTTAAATTCGAGCTCCGACCAGGAAATTCGTCTGTCATTGGAGCCCAATCAAAGAATGACAAGACGGTTCGAAATCCATGTAAACGAAAGGATGCTTCAGAAAGCCAAGATGAATAAACTCGAAATCAATCCCTTTTCTAACTACCCGAATCTTACCCGTTTTCAGTACATAGCGAATGAAAATATGCCTAACCTCGGTTACCAATCAATTCGAAAACTCGCCTAAATAGACCTGTATGGCTTGCAAAATCGTGATTTTTTGTGAAATGCATCTCCTAGTTTCTGACGGCTGACAAAAAGTTCAATATATTGCCATATATAAGTATCATATTAAACAAATATTTCGACTATAGTGAAAAAAAGGTATAGACCGCGAATGCCAATTTAGTGGAGCACACAAAATCCTGCGCGTTAGTTTTTTTTAACGAAAATTTTTAACTGAAAAATTTCGTTAAATTTCCGGTAAATCGTTAAATTTCGTTCAAAAAACACAGCTAGCTGCAAACCATTAAAGTGAAAAAAATCAAGGGAAAACTTATGTGTTTTAACTTCAAGAGGTCAACAGCTAAAGTTAAAGGAATGTAGTGCAACACTACAATTAAAATAAAGAAATCTTTTGGTTAATTCCCGAAAAAGCCGAAAAAGCTTTTTTAAATAACTTTCTTTAAAGTCAAGCACTTGTGAAAAGAATCACGTACTTGAGCTCAGCAGGCCGAGCTCTATCCTTAGACATATAAATCAATAGAGTTGAACAATGCATATAGGCCGGACATAATCAATTGAGTGGGCGCGAGAGCCCGTAGAGTGACAGTTTAGGGAATTTTATTGAAATTCCCAGCCGCCCTACTCAGAAATTGCCTTGAGACTGTCCAGCTTGCCTTCGGAGTGCGCCGTGAATAATGCATATAGAATCGAACCTATCAATCGAGTGGGCGCGACCACTCGCAGAGTGAGGACGAGTGGGCGCGACAGCCTGTAGAGTGACCGTTTCCAGAGTTTTATCGGAAATTTTTAGCCGCCCTACATAAATTGCGCTTAAACTGACCAGCTTGCCTTTGGAGTGCACCGTGAACAATGCATATAGAATCGAACCCATCAATCGAGTGGGCGCGACCACTCGCAAATTGCACGCGCGAGTGTGTTCGGGGCGCAATAACTCTGTGGTGATCGAATCGTTCTGGCTGCGGCTCGTGGATTTTGTAGGCAGTAGAAAGCTTTAGTGGTCCGCGAAAGTGCAGCGTTATAGCTTCTAAACAAGCGAAATTATAGCGGCGCGAAAATGCAGATTAGCCGTGTGAGACACGATTTTTTCCGATTTCAGTCAATCCCTGCAGGAAGACGCGGCGTGCTAACGGCATGCAAACGCGTGTGCTAGCAGAACACTGAAGGCACTTTACGATGACATGCTCGCAACTTCTCAGCTGCCTGAACTGCGTTGGCCTCATCTGCCAGTTTGGAGCGGCGCAAGATAGCGGTTAGAGTTTCTTGCGCCCTTACTCACCCAGATTTGAGCTTTCGACCCTCGCAATGGTACCGTTCTCTTCAGCTCGAAGAGCTCTATCGAACGGTAGCACTCTCGACCAATTCCAGAAAAATGTATTTTCGACGATTTCCCATCGAGGACGTGGGCGCCCAGGCCGAGCCTGCGCGGACGATGACGTCATGGAAAATCGATATCTTACAATTGGGCCCATGCCTTGAGCCATCCCCTGCCCCCTGCCTTAAGCTATCTGCTCGCCCATGCATGGGCGAGCAGATAGCTTAAGGCACTTTACGATGACATGCTCACAAAATTTCAGAAAATTTCGCCGATCTCGGTAGGCTACCTGCCGTTTGAGGGTGGTCGTGTCGATCACCCTCAGTTATCATTATGGGTGTCTTCTGCCATAATCAGCCAAATGGACTTCTTCATCGTGTTAGAAACTCCGAATAACTCCTGCCCTTAGATGAAGTTTGAGCAAAATCGGTGACCCTGACACGACCACCCTCAGTTATCCAGAAGAAAATCCTAGCCTTTCCGAAATCGGCCAAATTTTCAAGAACGGACATCGGATTCGTAATCAGCGCACAACATAACCTCCAGATGATTTTGGTCGAGAAAATTTGGCCAATTTCGAAAATATCGATTTTCTATGACGTCATCATCCGCGCAGGCTCGGCCCACGTCCTCGATGGGAAATTGTCAAAAAATCGCTTTTTCCAGAATTGGTCAAGAGTAACGGTGTTATTGCGAGTGTCGAAAACTCAATTATGGTCGAGTAAGGGCGCAGGAAACTTCAACGCTAAGTCCACCGTCCTAAAATGGCAGCTGGGGCTAAGGCGGTTTAGGCAGCTGAGGAGTTGTGAGCATGTCATCGTAAAGTGCCTTAAGCTATCTGCTCGCCCATGCATTTGTAGGCCGGTATCTCTCCGCGTCTTCCCGCAGGGGTCGGCTGAATTTGGAAGAAATCGTGTCACACACGGCTAACCTGCATTTTCGCAGCGCCGTAACTTAGCCCAGTCATGAGCTACATGGCTCTGTTTCGGCGCACTATTAGAACATTTTACTGCCTAAAAACCCACAAGCTGCAACCGGAAAGGTTTGCACATGATGACAGAGCTATCGCGCTCAGGACATGGCCGCGCGTGCAATGCATACAACAGCGGTCCATGTTCTCCTCGCTCTTACTCGCCCAGATTACAGTTTTCCCCACTCACAATAACACCATTCAATTCAGCATGAAAAGCTGGTCCGAATGGTATCTAGCATGGCCCAATTGTAAGACATCGATTTTCTATGACGTCATCGTCCGCGCAGGCTCGGCCTGGGTGCCCACGTCCTCGATGGGAAATCGTCGAAAATACATTTTTCTGGAATTGGTCGAGAGTGCTACCGTTCGATAGAGCTCTTCAAGCTGAAGAGAACGGTACCATTGCGAGAGTCGACAGTTCAAATCTGGGTGAGTAAGGGCGCAAGAACTCTAACCGCTATCTTGCGCCGCTCTAAACTGGCAGATGAGGCCAACGCAGTTCAGGCAGCTGAGAAGTTGCGAGCATGTCATCGTAAAGTGCCTTCAGTGTTCTGCTGGCACACGCGTTTGCATGCCGTTAGCACGCCGCGTCTTCCTGCAGGGGTCGACTGAACTCGGAAAAAATCGTGTCACACACGGCTAACCTGCATTTTCCCGCCGCTATAATTTCGCTTGTTTAGAAGCTATGACGCTGCACTTTCGAGAACCACTAAAGCTTCCTACTGCTTACAAAATCCACGAGCCGCAATCGAAACGATTCGATCACCACAGAGTTATTGCGCCCCGAACACACTCGCGCGTGCAATTTGCGAGTGGACGCGCCCACTCGACCTCTCTCTGCGAGTGGTCACGCCCACTCGATTGATAGGTTCGATTCTGTATGCATTGTTCACGGCACACTCCAAAGGCAAGCTGGGCAGTCTTAAGGCAATTTCTGAGTAGGGCGGCTGGGATTTCAATAAAATTCCCCAAACTGTCACTCTACAGGCTCTCTCGCCCACTCGATTGATTATGTCCGGCCTATATGCAATGTTCAATTCTATTGATTTATATGTCGTAAGATAGAGCTGGGCCTGCTGAGCTCAAATATATGTTTCTTTTCACAAGTGCTCGAGTTTAAAGAAAGTTATTTAAAAACTCTCCGTCTTAACTGTTCCAGGTGGTGAGTAAAAGTATTCTGGGATAAGCAGCACCAGGTGAGGAGAGGCATATTTTACGAGGAGATTAGACATGCATCTTTGTGGATTCGTTGACTTGTGGGTTCGGAGAGAAAATTTCTAGCTCCAAAATCCATTAAAGGATAAGGATGGAAAACAGCGTTACTCAATCTCTTTTGGGAAGCGCCACGCATTCCACTTCTATGGGATATCGTGGCGATTTGAATGCGTACTTGGCCGTAGACATGACTTGCGGTGGCCAGCCGATGACGAATTCAGCGCTTTATCCCTCCCTGACAAGTATGATACCAATCATACCAATTCTCCGACCCCGGAGGGATGACATTTCACCATTTCTGCACCAACACCATTCGGAGTTCGGACTCGGACTGACCACAGCCCCGCGTTCTGTGGCCGGATAGCCGGCGACCCTTGCTCGGTTCGCACGTCGATGCGATATCCACTGGCACTGCGCCTGCAATAAAAGCAACGGCGACATATTTCTTGATAAGCAAATATTACACTTAAGGTAGAGAAATGTTGAGCACGATGACTCCCGTGTAGGATCCCTAATCAGTTAAATGAACCTTCAATAGTATTAAATCAGAGGCAAGACGTAATCTCAGTTTCATACTAGGTTTTAGGCAATGAAAGCTGCTGTTTAGGTCCAAGATGTAATTCTTTATACTGTACTGCAGAGATTTTCGGTATTTCAAATAAATCAGAGTCAGTTCAGGACCAAATCCTACACATGGTTCGTCTCTAAAGAAGTCGACGTTGCTTTTATTGCTGGCGCACTGCCAGTTGGTATCGCACCGAGGTGCGAACCGGGCAAGGGTCGCCGGCGATCCTGCCGCCGTGCGCAGGGCTCTGGTCACTCCAAGTCCCGGCTCAAAACTGGAATTGGTGCAAAAGTGAAGAAAATGTCGGCTAACTCGAATCCGAGCTAACCTATAATGCTGAAAAGCTGTTAACGCGGCCAACATCGCCGAAGAAACCATTTTGTCAACCAAAAACAGCCCGAAGGAAAAATCGGAGAAAACTAGAAAAACCACTAATTTGACGCAAAGTAGGGCCCACAAAATGACTGCTTCGGAGGAGTCTAGTCCTACCTGCTGCCAGTTTTCGTTCTGTGACTAGTAGAGGTATCCAATGATAGAGTCATGAGCTCCATCGCTCCTGTAGTATACAACTTATAACCCATTTAACATGAACGAAATCGTTTACAGCAGATGAAAAGCGGAGGATTCGGAGTAAACGAACCGATATGGACCGATAAGGTTTTTACTCATAAAGCTATATCGTCAAGCTAAAGAGGAGCTCTCCTGAGCTAACTCTACATAAGTAATTGATCGCATGGGAGAGGGTACTGAGAGAGCAGTGACGATCCTAAAGTGGAGATTTCTCGTATTTAGACACACCTATTTCAAAATTAATTAAATAGGGCATTGTTCAACGTTGCAATAATCGCCGCCTCATGCTATATTCAGTTCTGCTCAGAAGAGTAGAGAATTCCAATAGAAAAACCTAATAAACCTAATAGAAGAATGGCTAATTAGAATTCAAGTGTCACAGAAACTACTTAATTTTGGATTTAAATGAAGATATTGGAAACCTTACCTTCTATGTCAACCTAAAAGAAAATGCTACCGATATCAAAAAGTGCCCATCGCGCTGCCTTTTTACCCCCTCGATAGTGCGCAGCGCCACTGGGGTTCGCACCCAGGTGCGAGGATCATCCGGGCCACGGAGCGCTGGCTCAGGTCAAGTCACAGCGATCTCAGGACTCGGCTGCGTCGAAAGCGTCAAAATATCGATCCTCTCAATTTTCCATAATGCTACATCGATGGAGAGCTCTTGCTATGCTTGACATTGCAAGCGCAGCCGTTTTCCAAATAAAGGCAGAGCGACCGAACAAGCGTAGAGAACAAGAGAAAATCGCGACTTTTTGTCCAATTTAAGGCACTTGAAAACAGTGATTGAAAAGGAAATGAACGTTCCCATTGGTAGTGTTTCAAAGCCACCAAAGAGGAGAATAAGTAGAAAGGAGCTCAACTCGTTTACTCTTGGTTGTAGGAAGTTATAGCTCACTAAAGTACGAAAATCCTTTGCTGAATGCGGAAATGCAAAGGATTTAGAGCCACAAAGTAGGGTAATTAATAATGTTATGAAGACTATTCCGACAGGGGTGGGAGGAACCACCCTTCGTCATGCATCTCTTAGACCAGTTTTTGATGGAAGAGACTGCTATCTAGGGAAATCAGGGTCGAAATGTGGCAAAAACGTTTCTTCAATTTTCTGTGGAGTAGATCCATTTTCACTTATTTTGGTAGAGCTTGCTATCACTGTGACGGCTACAGCACACATAAAACGAATTCAATGACAAAAATAAAAAATTGTGCAGCACCTCGGCCTCCGGCCGGATTGGGTCTCGTCTGATGGGGAAAACATATGATATACAGAAATTACGTCGAAACGTAGGACCCAAGCCCTACGAGAATTTCTATTCACACGTATTGAAACTACACTTTTATTACGAACACCAACTTAATTCAACGCACACAATTTTGAAAAATGATCGGCGAGAAATACTTAAAATTACAAAAATATGAGCAAGAAATTACAAAACCACCGAAAATTTATTAATATTAATATTCGTCACTAGTCTACATCAGAAAAGGTGTAAATATCAGGGGACATCACTGTTGGACTTTGTGGAAACAGCAGTGGAGGGGTCGCTAGGGAGAACATAGCCCGATTCGTAACAGAATTTCTCCCGCTCGTACTAGCGCGAGCGCTCCTACTCCTTCTGGATCTTGAATTCATAGCTGCCCTCACAGTGGCCCATGTCGTCTTTCTAGCCTCATCATTTATTCCATAATACTTCATCACGCACTAAACGATTGTTAAGTTTACGCATTGGGGGTCCATTATGCGCCCGAAAACGCTTTCCCCTTACCTCCCTAATAAAGTCGACGCGGTCAGCTGTTTCAGTCCGTTCTTCAACCGGTATCAGCATGTCCTCGGGTCGATCTGCGTACACCTTAGCCTCTAGATCAAGCGCAAACTTTCTGATATTATCCCCTCTCAATGTTCGTATCTTCGATACAGTTTCTTCAGACACGAAATAATAGTCTGGCCCTAAAACTTCGTTATAATTCCACATTTGTCATACGTAATTAAGCTTACTTAAGCAACCTTGTCGTGGCCGCGATGGCAGTCTATTTAGAACCTGACGCATAGCTGAGCTAACTTCAGCCAGCTCACGGCTCAATTTTGCATCCGTCGCCCGAGTCTCCCGCTCAAACTCCTTCGTAACGGTAGTCTTCTCCAAGAGCTTCAGCCTTTCTAAAAGCTCGTCGAGCTTCCTTGTACAACGAGTGCAGCATGTGCAACTGAATATCGCTGTTATGTACAACGACCACCCATCTCAATCACCAACGAATCAAAAACGCATTTTTGTTTGCAAATAAACGAAATTCTACACATCAAAAACACGAAGCCTCACCTATTTGTAGGATTTTCCAATCCGCGGCTATCATCAACCTCAAATAAGGGGTCTGGCAGATGACCATCTATGGTCACCTCTCCCACCTTTCTCTCACACGTACTCTTCGTACCAACAAAAACGATCTGAAGAGTTCGACTTCTACGCCAATAGGTAAGCAAAAAAAGGTGTGACAACTTAAGTGTTGGAAGCCATGTAGCAGAAAAGAGTTTTCCTACCTTTGCGGAGTATACCTTATCGTGCCAGGACACTCTCCGATTCTCCCCAACTACGCACTCGCCATGAATAGAAGAAGCTGGTAGTACGTCAGCACTTTTCGTGCGCGAAAAGTATACAATAGCATACCTTTCAGCCATGACGCCAATAGAGAAATAATAGTGGGGACAACGCTATGTCCGAAATGGGGTCAATGCGCTCGGCCCACACCCTCGGGCGAGCCCCTAAGAAATAGGGCAGTGTGAGATTGTTCAGACACATTGAGCCATATCTGCCTGACGTTACTTCATTGTTGCCTAACACAACATGGCGATTGGTGACTACATTCACACAATTTTGAAGATGCGTGCTCAAGGACACTCAATTGCTAACATCCACCGTCAAATTGTAAAGGTAAATTTAATAGTTCGAATCTACTGCAGTATAGAAATAGGTTTTAGGAGGGATGCACATGTTCCTATAAAACGTTGTGCCGCTACGTCGCTAAGTTCAAATCAGATGAAGTGCCAAAAGCCAGGATTCCATACACACCTCGCTCATTGGCAGGCATGTGACAAATACATTTTTCATTTTGGCTGAGAGATATCTCGATTATTAATGAGAAATATTGCTAAAAAGGACAAAAACTCTATCTTCCAGATAATGTTCAAATAATAGAAGCCGCCATACACAAGCACTACGCTTCCGATAGCTCAGCATCTGCTGCCGTTGTCGCGGCAGATTTACGAGAAAGGGGAGTGTCTGTAAGCTTGACACATCTGAGGCGAACAAGAGCTAGACTAGGATACCTTCGAACAACCACGAAATACTGCCACATGATTCGGGGACCCAACAAGGAGAAAAGAGTGGATTTTTGCAGTCTAATGCTGAGCCGCGGTGAGACGTTCACGGACTGTGTGTTCACTGATGAATGTACAATCCAAAGTAAGTCTCTCCTTCAAAACACAATCAATCAAAAATATTGCTAGAAATTTTAGTTGACTGTTCTGTGAGGCACTGCTATTCAAAGAAAGGGGACCACTCCTCTCGCTTCCGAAGCAGAGCAAAGCACCCTGCAAAGATTCATTTGTGGGGTGGAATATCCACGCGCGGTCGAACAAACCTAGCGATTTTTGCAGGGGAAATCCGTATGGATAGCAGATTCTACTGCGAAATCCTAGAAAAAACCCTTGTTTGTTTTATAGACAAGGTGTATAACGGTTAGTCTTTGCAGAAAATCGATGATTTTGATCTGTTTACGTTAACTACGGCTTCTAGGACATGCCCGGCTGGTACAAGATAACGCGCCAGCGCATAAGAGCGCTTATACTACCAAGTGGCTAGAGGATCACGAAATAGAAGTGCTCGAGTGGCCACCCGAATCGCCGGACCTAAACCCTGTAGAACTTGTATGGGGAAACATGAAAATTTATATAAGGTTAGCTTTTTTGCTATTAAACGTTGTGCAAGTAGATATCAACAGTTTGGTTCAGAAAGCAGAAAGTCCACACAGTAGAAGACCTGAAGAAGGCAGCCAATGATTATTGGAATTCCTTAACGCCAGAAACCTGTGCACGTTATGTGGAAGGAGTTCAGTGGAGAATGAAGAGGGTAATAGAGGAAGGCGGGAAAAATATTGTAGAGAACAAGTGAATTTTCGGTGCTTTTGTAATTTTTGTAATCTTTATGGGTTTCGTTGATTCTCTTCGATTTCTTTTATATTGTGTGCGTTGAATTAAGGTAGTATTCGTAATAAATGTGTAGCATCATTACTTGTGAATAGAAATTTTCGTAAGGCTTGGGTCCTACGATTAGACGTAATTACTAGGTATCATATGCTTTCCCCATCAGACAAGACCCAATCTGGCGGTCGAGGTGGTGCGATAGGCCGCGATGCTCCCCATGCGGTCAGCGCACAATCGGGGGTCTATTGATTATGCCTCCCTTACTTATGCGAACATCTGAAACATACCTTAACCAGCGGCATTACAGCCATCCTTAACTTTATAATAATTAAGGGTCGAATTGCTGCACTATATTTAGAGAATTTCTTTAGCATAGGATGACTGCTTTGCAAGTTGAGAAAATCCTAACATCAAACACCCAATCAGCGCTCATTTACATGAATACTCACTTTAATAACGACTTAGCTTTTTTTCGGCATATCTCTGACTGCATTTTTATGTCAGCTGGACACTATGCTCCAAGCAAATGTGCAATTCGAATTCAGTACACCGCTTCCGTCGTGCTAGGGCGTGTGACACAGGGATCACCCCCAGCGCGGCAACCGTGGCTACGCGCAAAGGCAGATGGAAGCAATGGCAATAACCTCCAGATACTGCTCCTTACTGTCCTTACTTAATGGATCTGCTACAAATAAAATCCAGCAAACAAGGAGAGAATATTGTCACTTAAACTGTAATGTATGCCTTTGCTGCTAGCTATGTAGCCTTCAGTAAGACAAGCATCTACTTTGCCATGGCCTTGAAAACAGTGTTCTCGTTCCTATGCAACATACACATTCTGCTATACGTGCCACCATGCACGTATATCGAAGCGGCGATATGAGCGCGATGTGCTCAGAGCACATCGCGCAGAGCGGGTACTCGCCAATACTGAGCGAGACCCGCGAGACCGAGTTCCGGTTTCGAATCCGGCCTCCGCCCCCCTTGGGGCCTCGCCAGGCGAATGTTGCTCGCGGGGCCCGTGGGGTGTTCTGTGTCCATTGCGGTAGACACTTGGTGTCTTTATTTGACACCCTCGCTCCCTCCCATGTTGCGTGGAGGGAGCGGGCCACTCAGATCCCTGGGGAACTGATTGGCACTTTCCAACCCGCGCAGGAAAATTTCCCAACGGGTGCCAAAAATTTGCTGCCACAACCTACGCCGCGGCAGCGAAGCCACCCACATGCGCACGGCGGCCACGCGCATCTGTGTGGAGGTGGCTCGTGTCAGGCGCTTGGCTGCGGGGGTGCATCCAACCACGTTCCGTATGCGACGCGGGTGTTATGCGGGCGCCCGCGGCAATGGAGAGCAGAAGAGAAGCCAAGAAAAATGGCTTTCTATACGCTGGCTCAGCAGCGGTCATTCCGGACTCATTCGTTTTCGGAGTCTAGCATCTGTAATGTCCAAGATCCAGCGCTTTCTACCCCTCAGGACTGGCGAATAAATTGTACTGCAAAATGTTTTTTTTAGCAATTTACTCTATTTTTTTCAAATCTGAATTCTTAACAACATGGTAAAGTGCCAGAGTGCTCTCACGTCTAGAAAGAATCCAACAGGCAGCCGCCGGTCGCCAAGAGGCAAAAGGTCCTTAGGAGGTAATTATCTCCGGAGAGAAGGGAGCGGTCGTAAACCTACCGTGGCCGCTGGAGCACTACAGTAACCCTCAGCTGACCTAAATTTCAATTTAAAAATTATGTAGAAATACTAACATGGTTAGATAGGAAATCTCGTCACGAGTGTAAATATGTTAACTGTTTTCAGAATTAACCGCTTTGAACTGAGTTATTGAAAAGCGGCGCTTTCTCGCCCAAAACGGCGCAAAAGTCGCCGTTTTGCGCCGAATGGACAAAAGATAGGGCTGGTATTGTACTCGTTCCGGTTGCTCGTTCCTGCTAGAAATCCACAACGCTTCAAGCGCTTTTCTTGGTGAAATTTCTGTCTCGTACACCAAAATCTTGCAATCGATATCGTAATCGTTGCCGCCATGAACTTCGACTCTATGCTAGTAAGCAGTAGTAAGTGGTGTAAGGACGTTACAGCTAGGTGTTCGTTGATGCGAACTCCCAGTGATATTCCAGTTTCCCCAATATTCCCTGCACTTAATCTCGTAAATTGTCCCACTTTTCATACAAGCTCTAGCGTGGGTACAAACTAGTTACTCACGAACGCAATTCCCTGATAGACACTGCCTGTCATAAAGCCTATTCCTCACAATCTGCTTCCTGAGGCCGTCGTTAGGTACTACGACTAGAACGACATCCTCCGTCGGCTGTGCTCGGGCAGCAGTAAGCTCATCCAAGATGAAAGGAAGGCAAAGGAAGATCCTATTGAAGCGCATTTAACATTCCGGTCTCCTGGATGTCTTCGTTACCGTTAAAGTGGTCAAGTCTAATGCCTCGAGCTATTTTCAGGCCTCCGAAGACGACGACAGGGCCGAAAGGTCTCGTCAAAATAAATGTTCCACCTAACAACCTCGTTGGCGAAGAAGAGACAATACATATTAAATAACAATGCCGAAGTTTCGAGACGAGAGAACTTGGAATTTACACCGTTTAGCAATTTTTCATCAGTTGTGCCAGATGGTTCGGATTGCTTCCATGGACGTCATTGAAGCCATTAGTTGTCGCTCTTTCAAGATTGAACTGAATAAGCTCAACCTTTCGAGACTACTTGGTGTCATCTGTTTGCCAATCGTTTACTCTGACTTTTCGGATGCTGTGGTTCAAAAGTTCAAAAAAATCGCCGAGTTCAACCGTGCGCAGGCTCATTAGCGAGTTCAGTGGTCCCTTAATATGCTACTACTAAGAGAAGATCTTGATATTAAATTCCTTTTATGAACGTAATTTTGCACTTCTCCGCTCCTATCTGCTCCGATTGTATAAATGTTTCTCTGATATTTTACATTATGTCTTCCTTGCTAGCCCTTTAATCTATTGTTGTTTATTGATTTTTCTGTTTGTTTTTTATCGGTTCCTATGGAGTTAGTTCACCACTTCATGGTTCCTTCTAGGCACTAGTAGAGCAAGCACTTTTCTTCATTTGTCAGTTAAGCTTTCAGAACGTCTGCAAGCTTGCACCCTTCCCGCTAGCTTTATCTATCCTGTGGGTTCCACGTCGGACGTTGGCATATCCGTGTGCCGAATCTCTGACAAGTTTTATTGCATATATGGCACCATAGCCAACTGGGGCAGATATTGCTAGAGTAGGGCCACTTGCCGTAGTGCTAATGACTGTTGACTAACTCCAATACGACAATGGTTCAATGTGGCTGAGGACGCATAAAAGAGGTGGTTTTACTTCCGGGGACCGTATACTCTTTTCCTTCTTCGTTAGTGGCTGCGCTTTCCACCTGATCGCACCTCTTTCTCGAGTGTATGGAACAAAATAAGTAACAAATAGGGCGATAAGCGCTCTAAGTAGATTGAAATACGTAGGAGACCCATCTAGTGCGACGGAATACTAGATAATCATGCGCTTGGCGCCGAAGTGCAGAAATTAGACACTGAAGACCAATGCGCACGTTTTTGGCACGCGTTTCGAAACGTACTTGAAGTAGTAATAGACGTATCCGCGTTGATAATTCATTGGTGGACTTCCAAGAAACTACAACGGCCGCAGTATTGCTGAAAGGCAAACCTTTGATTTTCGGCCGGCCCAAACTCCCACGACGAGGATCAGGATGTAGAAGAATATGATCGCCGCCACTCCGAGAATGTCCGCCATCTACTCGTTGAAGGAGGCTGATCCTCTTACCTGAAATGTGTTAGCAGTTGCAAGCTTCCCCGACGTTTCTCAGGAGCACTGGTGGAATCTTCAGTCGTTTCCTGCTGATCAACAACACTTCAGCGATGGTAGGTTGCATGAGTTGAGAATAGCGGCAGAAGGGGACATGCGACGTGAGAAACCGAGTGCTGCTATCGCACAGTGGATATTTTTTCCGTTTATGCGCGTGAGAAACTTCAATTAATCATGACATGCTGATGCGAATCTCGGCCGAGGAAACCACTAACGAGAGATGCAAACGAGGTAGCGAATTTTGAGGGAGACCGGACAACGTCGCTCTTCAGACGTCGTCACAGCAAGGTTTAAGCTCATAGATGAGGTTGCTTTTGCTCGCACCTCCACGTCATGTACAAGATGGTAAACGCGTTATTTCGGCGAACTTAAAACAGTACAATATCTCCCTCTCTGATATTTCTCTTTCTCTGCAGCATTTATCATTCTCTCTCTTTTCTTTCTCTCTAACAATATGAATACGACTGTATTTGCAATTTTAAGATGCCCAACACTCATAACAATGTGTCTCGCGCTTGCCAACTTTGCGCCTTGTAAAAAAATATGTAAATGGAAAATACGTGAATATTGTGCAAATTGTTCTTTTTCTACGGGAAGTAAGTTCAACCTGCAAAAATTCTTGGAAGGACCAATCAATATGGCTTGTTTTCGGTAAAGGCTTCTTCCTTAGTCCTGGTGCGAGATGAATTTGCAAGCTTAATCTTTTGCAAGGCCAGGAATAGACTGAACATCGATGCATGTGAAAGCATATTGGCTCGCTTCCCCGATTCCTTATGTTGTACAGCTTGCCAACCTCGTCAACTATGTCTAGTAGCCACGTTCTGTTGGGTATGGATGGTTTCTTTTGTTCACCTCTCCGAGGACCTGTGCCTGTTCACCAGAAGTTCTTCCTTCAGCTTGTTCACATGGTTGCCAACTCATGGATCTCTAGACAGAACGTGGCTGAAACGAACGCATCGTCTTGTCAACCCAATGAGAGCCGCTCATGACGTCTCAAAAAAGCAGCCGGCCGGCATACGCTTCAGCTCCTAAATAACACCTAATCGCTAGCTACGGACAGAACTCAAGCACACACCCCGGTGCAGAATAGGTTCACACGCTGATTCAACCACCGTTAACCACAGAACGGAACAGAACATTTATTTAGCCACAAGTGACACAAAATCAGTCCTGCACAGAAGATTACAGCAAAAGTTGGCTTCTTGAATATTGGCAAAAGCGATTGGTTCGAAAACTTGCATAATGAGGAACGCTCATTTCTTCTAGCGAATTAGTTTTTCGTTCACTGAAAAAGCTACTATATATTCAAACAAAATATTGTCTCCTCTTACAAAGAAAACTATTTTGTAGTTATCTTCACAAATATCCTTTCTGGTTAAGAACATTTTCTAACTTGCAGTTGAATGTTTTCGACAAATAATTGAGGATTAATGCTGGAAGGTGATTCCAGATTTTCAATTACAACACTGGCCGAAAAAGATTCTGGAAATTTATTTATTGAGTAGGGTTTTTGAAGTTGAAATTTGAGATTGTGCTCTCTGGTAAGTCCGCATTCTCAGTGATACAATTTTCTTATTAGTCTTCACTAATATCGCAGGTCTGCCCTCCCCAGAATTAAGCAGAAAGACGACAGGATATTGCACTCCAATGACAATCTGTTTGAGCTTGACCCAGGAGCTAGCTCCCGTGAAGCCAGGCACAGCGTGAAAATCCGTGCTCTCTCGGCGCCACCAATTTTTCATTTAAAAGCTAGAAACGTTGAGAAGGAGCTAGAAACGTTCCTCACCGATCCTTGAAGCACGTTAACGAATCCGCGAAGAATCTGGTCTGACCCACTCGTAAGGTCTGATCATCCCAATTTGGCACTGGCACATTCATCCTAAAATGGGTACGTGTAGCAGAGTCGGAGGAGATGTCGGCTGTCGTGTGCACCCGATACCACATTCTTTGTTCAGATTTCCCGATCGGGTCAACCAAGCCGTTCATCCTTCTGCGGTCGGTGGATTAGTATCAGACTTTTCTGGGAAGGATAAAGCGTCGACTTTTCCATCGCACACCACCGCAAGTCCACTGTATGTCCAAATACGCATTCAAATCGCCTCCACGACATCCCGAAGAGGTATAATGCGTGGAGCACTCCAAAAGGAGTTCTGTTCTTTATCCTTTATCCTTTTTATCCCAAAATCCTTTTGCACGCCACCTGCAACAGTCGAGACGGAATGTCTATGTACTGTCACTGGACGTATTTCAAACGATCTGCGAAAACACTGACATCAGAAAATTAGCAGAGCTACTTTTCCTAAACGTTAGCATTTCGCTGATAAGCTTTTAATGTTTTTATCAGTTCTTCGGTATACAGCGGACAGGTACATCTTTTGAAATCAATTGCACATGCTCGTAGAGCAGTCGCGGAAAATGGTTCCGCACCACAGGACTAGGAAAGGGAGTGAACTCCTGAGTCTGCCTTATCTATCTTACATTGTAAGATGCCTTAACGGTGTGATGCGAGCACCAGCTCACGGAGCACCGTTCCCTTGAATGATAATTCCGTGCCGGTTCTTCTTGCACACTCTAAGGATAATTGGTTGCTGAAGGCTGGCTTTCTATTTTGAATTACACTCTTCGTTGGTAGATAATTGTTTACGTAACATTGTAGTATGCTACGCTGCGTTCGTTGAACTTTAGTTCTTGACCTGTTGAGGTTGAAAAATAAAACGTTCTTTTCATTTTTTCCGCTCAAATAATAGTTCTAAGTCTATTGTATTTTTAACGAAATTTAATGCTTTCTCGGGAATTTGGCAAAACATTTCCGATAACAACTCGCTAAAAAAAACACTCAGAGCTTTCTGTGCACCCTGGTCTGAATATTGCGTTCAACAAGCAAACAGCGCCGGTGGTGTATTGGTGTATAGCATTCCCCCCCCCCCCACCCCGCTCAACAGGAGTCCCGCATGGCGCTGGAGTTTCGGTCGTTGCATCAGCTTAGCTGGTAGTTTTCTATGTAATAAAAAGGGAACAGCGCTTTGCTTCAATATCTAATCAAAGGTTTAAAAGAAGTGTTGGAGAACTCTTCTTGCTTACAATAACGCGCTTTCATTATTACACAAAGCTCCCTAAAACATCGGCTATTCTACAACGTGAACAGTAAAAGATGTCTACAACGCTATTAAGCTGACCGATAAATCGGATCACGCTTAAAACTTGCAGGATCTTCAGAGGAGCAAAGCCGTCTATCCAGGGGCCGGATTCATCAACGACTTACGTAACTTTAACGGAGAATTGTAAGCTTATCAAGCGATATGGTGAGCGATAAGCCGCGCTAAAAGCTCAGATAACGCGGCTTATCGCTCCCTATATCGCTTGATAAGCTTACAATTCTCCGTTAAAGTTACGTAAGTCGTTGATGAATCCGGCCCCAGAATGATCTAGAAAGTGCAGCAAAACAGCTAAACGAAGAAGTGCCAATGAAGGCAACGAGAAATTAGGCCGATGAATTTGAGAAACCTTTGTATGCAGAGGTATATGGCGTTCTGTAGTAGACCAATGTCATGAAATAGTAGCGGTTTCTTTTGTCGATTGATAATATTTACCCATTCATTTAAAACTTATTCCTAGGCGGGTAACCGACAACGCACTGAAGAAGGACAGCAGTAGGTTAAGAAAGAAGAAAGAAGAAACTAATACGTAACAGAAGAAATAGAATATCAGCACAAACATTTGAAGGTGATGGGGAACGAGAAGAGAACTGAAATATGAACGAAAAGCAAATTTAACCCAAGACGTTCTTCACGAGGACAACCTATTATTGGTCTAAACCCAACTGCTGAGAAGACCATCATTCGGAAGGGTGATTTCTCCGGTCATCAAAATAATCCTACAACTTCACGAAAAGTTATATCACCACTAGGATTGGGCGCTTATAACCACTTGTTGAGCAGTCTGTCACCCGGTAGTGGTGGAGAGTCGCAGTCTGTCTGCAGTCGCATGTGTGGCAGATATCTCAGGTCGCACTGGATGTAAACAGGAGTCCCTTTGGGAAGGCAGGAAAAAGCATATGAACAAGCTGAATAAGCGAGAATTTCCAAACCGCTTCGGAGAGGTTGAGAGACCATGGTGGACGATTAGGCAGCGATTACAGCCGTAGCACGAGAAACGCCCGAAGCGCTTTTGCTCGCGGGTAACGAACCCGTTATCAGAAGGAACGAATGCCTGCTTCTACCATAGAGCTGACCCGTTTGCCGTCCCTGCTAGGCTTCAACAATGCAATGCAACCGAGACGTAATCAACGATGGATCACTAGGCTGTCGGCTGCTTTTTGCTTCAGCTCCAATGCAGTGATTGAAAATATGGTATGACTTAAAATATCAAACCGGATTTTACGCTGAGATTCTTCGTGGCCTTGATAGACCTAAAATCAGGGCATAGCTCTACTTGAACAAGCGCCTTACCCCAGCAGTATCGACTGGTCCATTGAGCCATTACAGAAAGTCTGAATGAAAGGGACTAAACCACGCATGGAATCCACCACAGGGCTGGTGTTCGCCCGCACAATTTGACCAGAAATGGCGCTGAGCAAGAACGTCGCCGTGACAGAGAGGTCGAAAAATTCCGAATTCTCGAAAATTTCTATTGTTCGTTGCTGTGCTTACTAACTGAACTAGTTGGGTTTGATGCCCAGGTCGAGGGCAACTGTGAGGTGACGCCTAGCAAGGTGCATTAAAGTGTAGTAGTCGCTGTTGAAGAAAATATCTTGGCAAGGAAAACGATGGGAAGCTCCGGACCTTCACCGGCAGTGAACGGCCGAAATGACTGCCGCTCCGGTATGAGTGACTTTTATTTGTATTTCACTGTGAAATGTGAAGTTATCGGTCTGCGACTTCTTCCACCCATAATTTCTCATCTGCCGCTTCTGGTGCGACCAAATATGTATGATGCGAACATCAGTCCTACAGCATATCATATGTGTGGGCTCGTCTCGTTTCGTTTGAACACTCTGGAGCGACTGTGGGATGGTAATGGAGTTAGGTACTTTGTGAAGTGAGGAGCAGACATACACCTACATATGTACCGACTTTACGCCTTGCTGGTAGCTGAAGGTGGAAACTTTCGGCGCCAAGGATCCGCCTAAAAAGCTTGCATGGTCCAAAACACTGACAGACGGTTGTTCTAGTGTGGATAAAAGCATTTCGAAAGGCAACAGATAAAAACGACACGGGATCAACGTGCACATCCATTATCAGCTGTTTGAAAACTGCTTTTCTAATTATTAAGTTAGATACTCTCATTTGTATTTCTGCGGAACCCATCTCAGCGGAAGGACTGCCAATCGCCTGTGATATCTCTTCGCTGCATCACTGAACAGCACACACACACATCCCTATTACGCAGGTCCTATTGCTTTGCTCACGACCTGGAAGCAGGGATGTGCGGAAATTTTTCTGGAAAAAGCGGAAGACGAAAGACGGAACGGAAACGCCCAAAAATCGCCGGAAACCGGAACACGAAACGCGGAAACGGAAACGATCCACGTTTGCCATTTTTTCAAAGGTGCATTTGAAACGGCGTCAGAAGCGGCTTTTTTGAACATTTTCTTGTTCAGAACTTTGCGAGCAGCAGAATCTTCCACAGATTGATGCTCCATCACATAGCGAAGCTGAATTCATAATGTTGTTATGATAACCTTTTAGATATGGCTGAGCGATAAATGGAAAAAATTCAGGGGCTTATCTCTCTATTTCTTACTATTTAAGCATGCAGTCTTTTCATATCTAGTTCCTCCGACGGGTTTTTTCGCTGACTTTTTTGATGCATGTGTTTTCTGAACGGTAGACTTAACCGACTTATACACTTGAGGTCACTTACGGACCCACATTTAAAACTGACTCGGGAGAAGTCTAAAACTGGATAAGCCACCTAGATCATTTTCCGTTCAGGAAAGAGATTCCTCTCAACACTTTTAGAAACCAGTGGCATTATGGATAACGTGGTGACCGCACAGATACCTGCATATTCTTACATCAGCAGTTACATTGTAATCACCAAAACTAGTACTCAGAATTCATTCTGGGATCTAAGATGATAACTGGATGACTGATTAGTCATGGTGGGTCCGAACCTTCATAGGAATATTCAGTCTATGCCAGCCTAGAACCCCTACACTCAAGATGACACAGCTGGACAGGTCCTATACGGTTCTCAAAGCAGTACTTGTGTGTCAGAATTCAATAAGTCACCATAGTCAATCAAAATAGCATCTCCTGGTAGATATTCGTGATGCTTCGTTAAAAAATGTGATGCGTAGCTCTATATGGATGAATATCACACCTAACAAAAAATCAGGCAACCGCATGCCACAGCCTTCACTGAACTCTTTGTTTCATGATGCTGCGCTATACGCTTACAAAGCTTTGTAGCCATTTGCAACTAGTGGATCAAGAATTTTATGATCATTCAAATGTTAAGTGCATTTTCTTAGCATACAGTGCGTATATAGCCTTTGTGGCACATTAAATTTGCCCTGCACCTAGCCGTTGCCATTTCTGAATACTTTTTGGTAGTAATCAATTTCAAGACCATTAATACTAGAGTTGTCAAAAAGTATTTCTCTTACAATTGTATGAAGGAGAATTTTTTAACTGATACGCTGATTGTGTTCAATAGAAAGCTAGTGTGGAACAGTGCCCATTTCCGTTTCCGCCTTCCGGCGCAAAAACAGGCAGAACACGGAACGGAACGGAAGAGACCAAAATGACCGGAAGCCGGAATTCGGAACACGGAAACGGAAATTCCGCACATCCCTGCCTGGGTGTAACCAGCAAATCAGCTTAACAGTGCATTCCAATGCATTGAAGCAGGCACAGGACTTGCTACCGACTTCGGCAAAGTGAACGGCTGGAATCCACACCTAGGAGCATTTGAATGAAAATGCGCCTCATTCTGACGCCTCAGAATCAGGGGAGCGGAGTCCATCGTCCGAACTCGCTTTCAAACTGGGATCGTGTTGTGTACTGAGAGCGATCCTAACGATTCACCTGTGTAGTGAGTGCAAAGATTCTATTATGTTAACACATTCACCAGGTGATTCAAAACGTGGAGGAGGATGAGGAGCGAGCGGAGCTTTGACGTGCGTTGGTAGAGATCGTGGAAAATCAGGGCGGGACGTCTTGGCGAGGATGGGAAGCGCTGAATAAAACATCAGAAACTGACGCTGGCGAATCGAGTACTTTCGCCAACTCAAAACAACTTCAGGCATAATTTCGCTGACAACAGAAGACGCGACGGATTCGGCGAATACTTTCTTTCACAGGATCGATTTAAGAATTCGCCGTAGGATGTCAATGGAGAGGAGGCAGAAGAAGCGACAGAGGGACGGACTTGATTGGAGCGGCGTTGCCATATAATTTGAGCGGGCTCCCTCCGCGATTGTATGTTGATGCTGAGATTGAACCAATTAGCTCTCTCTGCCTTACCGCTCCCACGTCAGCACTTTTACGGAGAAAACAATCGAATTGTAGCTGCAGTCACGCCCGACACCAGCCCATTCACGGAGCTTGACGGCCCTCCACGGACGTCACCAGGCAGAAGTGTGAGCGAGTCGTTAAGGGCGACGCATCCTGTGTGCAGGGCATATCTAAGGAGCTAGCTAGTCTGTGTGGCACCCTCGAGGGAAGTTGGCCATCCAGCACATGACCCCACACAACTCTCCTTGACGCTGCACCAGCTGCGACAAGTCAGCTGGGGCGATGTGGACAGCAGGAATCCACGCTCGATGGGAGACGTCGAAGCGTGGAGAGTTATTCAATTCGCTCCTTCGTTCCTCAGCATAATCTGATTTGTCGCGCACTTCAAAAATTTCCGACCGTTAAACGCCCAACTCGGAGCTCTTCCGCAGAACGAGGTTAATATCGAGAATAAATCTGTCGTCGCGAAACGCCATCGAAATGGCGCTTGGAAAGCCCTTCCACTCAGTACGAGATAATTGAGCAAGACCTGGCTTGAAAACGGCCACAGGCAACCAAACCCACTATATCTTGAGCTACGCTGAAAGTGAAGGCAACCATGGCAGCAGATGCCAACTGAAGTGACGCCAAGGAAGGATCGATTTCCAGAGGAATGGGTCCCTCGGGCCAAGTCCATCGCATGGAGGCGTTGCGCCTCCTTTGTGGCTTCCACCTGGGCACTCCAAATAGGGGCGAGAGGGGAGATCTTTCGGAAGGGTCTCGTCACTTCCTTCGCAAGGTGTATGCAAATTAATCTAACTGCTTACTTCCCGGAAGGTGCGGAACATTTAGGGGAAGCCGACGGTTCTAGTGCGCCTTCCGAGTGGCTTTCAAGTCCTATTCCTGCCTATCACACTTTCATTCCTCCGCAGTTCCGATCAAGGTGGTACTAGACTTGCCACTGACGGCAATGACAACAGTTTGCAGCTCATTGAGGTAGAGGTCCGCCGTCACTGTCCTACCTCCTCAACCTAGTGCTCCTTATAATCTACTACCTGAGTCACTTTATTCACGAGCACGCCAGGTTTTAGGACGTCTTCTACCGCGTTCATTCAGATGATTTCCCGGACTCGACGACGGGCGGTGGAGCAGTGTACCTTCTTCGTAGCAACGCTGTTGAGTTCGGCAGTTCAGCTCTGGATTCGTTTGAGAACGAGTAGTAGAAAAAACGAATTCTACGTCGACATTCCTTCCACTACCGAGGCGTTAATTTCTTGAACTGGCCATCCCTCACAGCTTCTGGGGAAATTTCACATGAATGATGACAGTCGTAAATTGTGATGTTTACTTCTGAGCCACGATGTTGGTAGATGGAAAAACTTATTGTAGGTGTGTCGTTCTCCGTCCCCTCTTCATTGGAGGCCTGAATATGGCTAGAAGTTTTTACTCATTCGCTACTCGACCAAACGCTTCGCCGCGCTGCCACTTTGGACCTGAATTCAAGAATGGGCGAAGCCCCTAACAGATGAAGATGAACTTACATGGCTTTCCACCGCTGAGTGTAGCAATGCCGCTACTCACAGCATAGTAGCAAATGAGACTCGCCCCAGATTTCCATGCCCCCCCCCCCCCCCCGGCCGTTCAGCTCACAGAGCGGCGCGAACCGGAGCACATCGCTTGTGATAGCTCATTTTTGTTATTCATGCCCGAATTTGTGGTGGAAATCCAAAGCTTTTCGAGCCCATTGCGCGGTGTTATCTCGCTCCACGACCGCTAAAATGTTGCTCTCCTTTTATTACCGTTGCGAACATCAACTATATGTTTCCAGTGTTGTTACTTGCTTGCCGCTCGCCTCTAAGCGAGGCATTCTTCGATACATATCTTTAGAGGTCTCTAGAGATATAGTAGTCATTCCTTTATATGTATCACCACAGTCGCCGTACCGAATCTGATAAATCTTACCACGTTCCATGCAGTCGTCAGTTCCAGGGTATATATGGACAAATAGCACAACTACCTTAGTATATAAAGAGGCCTTTTTATCTGAGGTCAATCTTGGAGAAATCCCATCTTAAATATGTGTCAAGGTGGTAAGAAATGCTTGGGGTGTTCAGCCTTTTTTTGTCATTTTATTCAGCATACAGAATTCACTCGACAATATAATCACCATCGTTAGTCGCTACAGTGTGCCACCTGAGCGATTCGCTTCTCCAGATGGAGACTGGGAGCCAAACAATTAGCAGATTGACCTTTCAACATCTTCAATTATGGTGATTTTTGCTTCGATAGGAATGCCTCAAGAGAATGAAATAAGTGATAGTCAGAGGGGGCAACATCAGGGAATAGGGTACGTGGGGAACCGTGTCCCAGCCCAGCTCCTCCAATTTTTCTCATGCCTCTTTAGCTACATATAATAACATGTGGCCTAGCGTTGTTGTGGAGGAGGTGCACAGAAACACGCCTCGACCGTTCTCCTCGAACAGCGTTCGTCATTTTCCGAAGTCGGTTGCCGCAAATGCTGCGTGACTGTGCGTCCTTGCAATACAAAGCTCTTCGCGAATCCAGAAATAACAAAGGAAACATCCCTTGAGATGATGGCCCGATTTGGGCTGCGTCGGTGGGTTTTCACTCAAGGGAGCAACACGGCACAATGCATGTTAGAATAGTAGAGGGCCAAACTCTCATCTCCTGTGATCAGCTCTTCCAGAAACTCTTTTCGGTGCAGAAGGAGACACTGAGAAATGAATACCTGGGTAAACAGCGTAAGCGTATCGGATAAGACACGAGGGATCCATCGAGTCAGCACTTTTCTGTAGCCGACTGGTGGCGGCTGAGGACTGCAGGAAGAGTGCTCCTGAGTCCCGTCGCAAGACACAGGTGCTAACCTCCGAATCTCTTTGACAGCATCGAGAACGAGTTTTCCACCGCGCTGACCCGTGTCTCACCCGAGATTTGTTTTTTAGCTTCGCGCCTGCTGCCGGTGGACAGAGTGTGGAGAAAGTGCATAGAAGCAGACCAGATCAGTAAGTGCGGTCAATAGGAGAAACAAGAGGGGACCAGGAGGTGGAACCAGGAGGGGGAGGAGACCGATGAAGGGGACCAGGCGTCCAGACCGGTTTCAGAAGCCGTGGTCGTGCTGATTGTGTGCAGAAGATGTGTTTTCGAGGTTTATGGGCGAAGCCCCACCAGGCGTTTGACGGAAACTAGCCCGCTGAACGTCTGATATTGTATAAAGGAGGTTTTCTTTTGCCTCAAGCCAGCCTTGCAGAAATTCCTAAAACAGTGCTGCCTTACCGAAATTCTCCTTTAGGAACGATAGGGCGGAATGATAGGTCCAGGGGCCGCAGACGAGTCCAAAGGACACGTGAAGCGTGTCGAATGAGGCACTCCCCAGACCCGCGATCAGTACGTTCTGGAGAACGTTTGACGCTCCACCGTTTCCCGATTTGCTCACCATTCTCAGCTTTCTTTCTCTTCGTTTCTCTGAACGTTTGACGCTCCACCGTCCACTCTTGTTTCCCGGTTTGCTCACCATTCTCAGATTTCTTTCGCTTCGTTTCTTTGTTGCCCTTTCTCTGTCTAGTTACGCGTTGCTACCGTGTAACGTTTCTTCCAGTTGCCTGCTCATTCCTACAGGCGAAGAACACCAGGTCGTAACAGCACTTTGATATTCACCAGGAGAAGTTACAATGAGCCGATGACTTGTATGAAGCCCGTTTCTGAAATTTCGCCCGATTACGGTAGAATATTGGAGGTATGGGAGAACTAGCCAGCTGAGCCTCAATGGAGTTTCCCATCTCCGTTGGGGTGCACCTGGGTTCTGCGCTTTCTTCGCTCCTCGTTATTGTCGTCATGGATGCCATTACGTGAGATCTTCAGCAGCCTGTTCCATGGACGCTGCTTTATGCTGATGACGTGATGCTCGCTTGCGAAGACAAAGACGATCTCGAGCGGCAGGTGCAAGCATGGTGCGACCGTCTGGCGAGGTTCGGACTCAAATTGAACGTCAAGAAGACCGAGTACCTAACGACTGACGTGAACGAGTCCGGCTCCATTAATCGTAAGATTAACGATACTGAGCTTGCACGCACTTCGGTTTTCAAGTACCTGGGATCAGCAGTAGCACCCGACGGCAATCTGATGACTGAAGTGAACTCACGCGTGAGTGCAGCTTGGTCCAAGTGGCGCTCGTTGACTGGCGTGCTCTGCTATAGGAAGATACCAGAGCACCTGAAGTCGAAGAACTACAGAGCAGTTGTCCGGCCGGTAGCAATGTATGGCACTGAGTGTTGGCTTGTGACCAAGGAAGCTGAAACGCGCCTCAGCGTCATGGAGACGAAGATGCTGCGCTGGACGGCTGCAGTCACCCGCATGGACCGCATCCGAAATAATGCTATTCGGCAGAAGTTCGGTGTCGCGCCGATAGCGGAAAAGATGCGCGAAGCTCGCTTGCGATGGCACGGTCACGTTCTGCGTGGGAAAGAAGACAGCGTTCGCAAGATAGGTCTTGAGTAGGAAGTATCTGGAAAGCGACCTAGAGGACGCCCGAAGCAGCGTTGGTCCGATACGTTACACACGGACATGAAAATAGCTGGTGTCCACCCTGATCAAGCGCAGAATCCGGAAAGGTGGCGTCGTAACACCAGAAGAGCGGACCTCGCGACGAAGCGGGACAAACGCTGAAGAAGAAGATTGGAGGTAAGGGGGGTCGGGTCAGGATGCATACCAAAAACGGACGTCTCTAGGCGAAATTTGCAGGAAATCGTTGGTCATAGGTCCACAACCTTTGCTTACCTATCGTAATTTTTGCATCCTACCGTAATAAATCGATAAGTTAAAAACGAATCCTATATAAGTGATTAGCTCCTTAGATAAACTATCTAGACGAACTTTTCGTGAAGGGATGACCATGACCCTTACTATGAAATGGTGGTCAATGCTTCAAGTATTCCCTTAGGCGAAAACTTTTGAAGCCATAGTGCAAAATTGCCTCATCCCCTAGACTGGGTCGCAGTGTGCTCACTTTTGGGACCTGCACACCCTTGGCTAGCGAGCATGCATGTGTCTTGGCGCTAACAACCAACATTTCTTAAATAATAATGGTACCCTGATTCCCAGCTAATAAGAGTCCAATTTGGTTGTCAAGCTGTTTCCGCACTAGGTGAATGATTTTCTTCCCCTTACAAGTGTCTGAAGCGTGTGTCTGAAGTTCTGAACGGGAGTCATATAGGAAGAACCCCACCCCTCAAGCAGTATAAAAATGTGTTTCTTTTCTTCCAAGTCGTTAAACTAAAGGAATAAGGGTCTTTAAAACTACTATGGAGTCGGCGCGCGGTGGACTCACGAGCGCTGCGGATCTCTTTTTCGACAGCCCGGCAAGCGGTTCGGGCGAAGTGGGTAGTGGCATTGTTTCATGCTAGAGAGTGTTGGGTTCGACCCTCCTGCGTTGTCGGATTTGTGCATTTCCACTGATTGGTTGAGATTTGAGGGAGCCTGATGTGCACGCGATTTTTGGGCGTCTCTGCGCCTCTTTCCAGCTGTATGCTCTGGAGGGTAGCTTTGTTGCTCCTTGTTTATTACTAACCGGTTTTTAACCGCAAGGCAACGAGAAAGGTGTCACTCTAATATAAAAGCGCTAAGGTCTCCGCACACTTTTGCGGCAACGCAGCAGCCCTATCTATATCTATCAGTATCCATAAGTATAGGGCAGAGACGGAGAGCTAGCAGCTGATGTGCTGCCTACGCGGCTGTGGCAATCATTATTCAAGGCGTTATTGCCGCTGCAGCCGCTTTGCTATGGAAACTGATAATGATGTGATGACAATGATGATGATAATAATGAAACCGCATTGGCAATGGGGTAGGGTGACAAAGCTGAGGATGAGTGCCTCCTGCGCCGCCTTTGACGCCTCTGCACACTTTTTCGGCGAGCGGCGGGCGGCGGACGGCAAAAACTATGAGTCCTTCCGCTCAGCGGCGGCACCGGGTGCTGCTGATCGGCTTGACTCTTCGAAGGGCTAGAGCGCAGACAGTCTGCCCGTTGGAGGGTCGACGGCAATAATGATCCACATTATTATCGCCGCTGCCGCTCCGGTGGCGTCGCTTCCGTCGCCCGCCCCACCCCCCCCCCCCCGCCCACGGCGAGCTCTGCGTCCCTGCCCTATGGTTGAGGATAGGGCAGGAGTTCTTCCAAGCAGACGTTTACGGGTCGGTAGGCCGCTGAACTTCTGCGAGGACAACATAGTGATGTATGAACTCATTAACGTTCTGCATCAGTGATACATAGGCACAATGTGCATGAAGCAGGAGTAGAAGACTGGAATACGGGCAGCGTACAGAAACTACAGGCTCTTCACAGCATGTTTGCCGACATGGACCAATGGCTTCGCTGAAAATCATCCTGCACCGATTTTCAAACAGACTAGGATGTACAGCCAGCTTGAACCAATCATGAGCAACGAGCTTTTCAACGTGAGGATGGCACAGGATTCGGCGCACCAGCGACACGACTTTCGATGCCATTACTACAAAAAGACCTTCCTCCTTCATGTACCCGCAACTTCGACACTTATCTCGAGGTTATTGCCGCATTTTTGCAGATCGAAGGAGAGCTCGTGCACGCTGACGTGGAAGTGAAGTAGCTTCATCAACGATCTCATGTAACTGAAGAAACCCTCGTCGGCTGAGTGAATCTAAGAGATGGCAATGTGTAGTCCATGGTCCTCGGAGAGGTTGAATCGTCATTGTAATCAGAGAAGCCAGCCCAAGAGTCTAGAATAATAGTACAGCTATCTGGAAGACGAAGACACGCTTAAAGAAGGAGAGCATTGCCTGAGTCGCCATGACACGTGTGTAGCCTGCCAAGGTAAAAAAAAAACTAGTCGTGTGGAAGGTACAGCTTTGTGAAAATCGGTCACCTTTCTCCTGAACCTTTACGAAATGTATGTAGCCTAGCCGCCCAGTTCCAGGTGACAGACAAAAATGAGTTAAAGAGTGTATCGACCCAGTTTAGGTCAATTTGCGGGATAAACAAACCTCGTTTCATATTTTAACCACCTCTGACGTCACATCATGCCCTCTTTGAAAATCCAAGCAGAATGGCTTCTACCGAACTACCTCGCCTCGCTATCCATTGTCACGTCACAGCTCGGCGACCAGCGCTCTTTCCAGCCTAGTTGAGCGAGCCCCCTGTGATTGGGGTTTAGCGGGGGCCAACAAGGCAAAGCGAGGATGGCCTACATCTCCATCTCCATTGCCAGGTGTTCGTTGCAGATGACCGAGACATATTGAGAATCAGCGTTCGAAGCCACATCCCGTGATGTTTTGGGTTGTTCGATAAATGGTGCCTTTTCTCCCATATTTTTCGAAGTAAAATTATTTACATTAACAACAAACGATAATCAGTGATGTACTGGCCTTTTTTTGGACGACCCTTTGCCATCTTCGTTAATTTGAAAAATCCTACGCTTGAAGAAGCCTCGGTTTTTTGTTGAAGCGAAGAACAGGTGCAACTCATTTTCAACGATTTGATCGGAATCAAAAGTTTCACCATTCAAATGGTGAAGGAAGCGAAACAAACGGTAAGCTGCCCAAGTTCGACTTTCGATAAATCTTGGCATGGCGTTCTTAAACTGTTAGTGTATTGTTCTTGTTGTAGCCGTTAACCAAGATTGTTACGATCTTCTTTATTCGGCTTACGTTTCGGCGAGTTTCGTCTTCTTCAGAGCCTGGAATAGCCGATAACATCTACAAGACTACCAGCCCAACATCATTTCATACTACAGGGTACTAATACAGGGACGTGATCCGATACCACAGTTTCCAACGACTAACCTCAGAGGTGGATGCAGAAGCGGCCCACCCACACCCGCAGATGGACGTAGACGTGGGTCAATGAGCTTTGGCCCCGAGACAAAGCGACTTAATCAGCCTATGGATAAGACCACGAGGATCGAAACCCACAGAGCTGTGCGAAGGTTGCCAGCCCTTGTGTTGCCGCCAGGCATTCCTCCTTCCGGTTGACACGAGGACTCGTAGCTGCGATGCAAAGCGCTTCTAATGTTCCGCGCGCCGATATGTCACTCCCTCGCGCTAAGATGGACACTGAGACCTCTATCAACGCGCCAGCATGGCATCGAACCCTGTGTTCCTCCCAAGGAGTCTGGACCTTACCTTTTCTAAGGCCATCCAGATGCTCTTTTATTCTGACACAGAGGGATCTTCCTGTCTCCCCTATGTAAACATTAATCTGATGGTGCTAGGTCAACGCTACACAGCGGATGTGGCATCAGTTTCCAATTGAACTCTGTTAATTGTTGACTGGTTATCAAAGAGAGGTAGGGGTTGGCGCTATCATGGAACATAACGCCTTTGCGATTACCCAACTAATGACGCTTTTTTTGATTTCTTCGTTCAATTTCGATTCGACAGTAAGCAATCAATAGTTTGGTTTCTTGGAAGCAGCCCGTTGTGAACTGTACCCTCACATGTGTTGTGTTTGGTGAGGTGGATTTTCTATAATTCCTGAGGAACCCAAACATCCAGTTTGTTAATGTACCCAAGCTGTTGCGATTGCAAGTAAACGGTAGAGTTCAATGTGCGAGGCTTCTCTGCCATCTCTCGAGTTCTCATACCTCGGTTATTTTCGTTTTCGGTTATTAATTAGTCCGCATAATATACATAATTTCATCCGAGCTTGCACCGAGCTTTGCCGTTTCGGAAGTAAAACAATAAGATGTGCCGCTGATGCTCTCTTTGATTGTCCATTTTCAATTTAATTTTAAGCAACTTGTTTTACTAATGACGCTCAGTTCTTGATAGAAGATGATCTATAGCCTATCCTTTGAAATGTTTTATAATAATTTAAACCGGGCAATCACTACTACATAAAAATATACACTTCACGCCATCTATGAGAAGAAGCGACATTAATTATCGAATAACCCAATACATCTCATCTCCAAAGGCCATTGCCATCTAATGTCATATTCTTGCTTGAAGAAGAGACCTTCACTGTCGATGCTCTCCCTTTATAGCTCCCAGCTTGTCGACCTCGCCATCGCCGTGTTGCACCACGTGTTTCTAACGGCTTGGCCCGTCTCCTAGCAAACCGGCAGTGGAATGGTCAACAATTAGGGGAGCTACGATCGTCGTTAAAACTATTGCCCCGAGCTCAAGACTGGTCGACGTCGAATTTCCTACTGACTCTAGGACAGGCCAGAGATGAAGGTTGGTGAGAATTGGGTCGGATTCGGCTACTTTTTCATCCATGTCCTCCAGTTGCTCTCAACAATTTTCAGGCTCGAACCATCCTCCTGCTGAAGTCGCCTTCCGGAACTTCGTAAACAGTGCGGTTTTAACGGGATGCAGTGAAACCAGGTGCATGCAGAGCCACTATTCCAGTCGAGTGCAGGTGCCATGTCACTGGTGCACGCGACCCAGAAGACGCACTCCACAGTGCGCGAAATCAGAGGGGCACTCGTCGTTTCCATGTCGTTTCCTTGCCGCGTCGACGATGGACGCGGCAAGGAAACAACATGGGAACTGATGTCTGCCCCTAAACAGTGGGCCTGGTGCTGAGACGTCTATGTTCCTCATCGCTCCAAGTTGCTGTCTCCTCCCGTCCATCCTCATGACCTCTGCCTCCAGCTTGCTCACACTAGATTTCTTCGGAAGCATAGCGTTGTTATCCCTCCTTGCTAAGTCATTACCTTCAGCTTCTGTTTGATTTACACTTCTGTACACAGTTGCTCTGCTTCGTCGCGTACTACGCGCAGGTGCCGAAGACTACTTCCTCTGAGGGTTTCCTTCTCATTCTCGGAGTGAGTTGCCTGGCGGCGCTAGATTGCGATTGATTTTCTGTTATTGGAGGCGCCAGGTGGATTCAATTTCCTGCTGTTTCAGTGCTGGGTTATGGCGAACCTTCCACAAGTTTCAGTCAACCAGAAGTGGTGCTTTGTTGATGGCCTTCAGCTAGATTGTCCTGATCTCCTCGCGTTTTTACTTAGCGCTTACTATCCTTCTCTGTTCCTATCATGCGAGCGACGTGCAAGGTTTCCTCTATAAATATTTACATTTGCCACAGTGTTCCGTGACCCCTGAAGTCGGTTGGACAGAACTTCGACGGGCCAGAACTTCTCCCAAATTTTGCAGATGAACTCGAGCGGCAGACACAATCCTGGCGCGACCGCTTGGCGATGTTCCGGCTCAAACTTAACTTGAAGAGGACCGAGTACCTAACCGAAGGACCGACGTATGTGAGTCTGGCTCAATTAAAATTAATGGCACTGAGCTTTCCCGCACTTAAGCATCTGTGGTCAGCGATAACTTTTGATAGCAGTCCCACAGAAGCGAATTCAGACGTACGTCCAGCTTGGGCCAAGTGCCCCTTGCTGACTGGAGTGCTCTGCCACAAGAAGATGCCAGAGCGCCTAGAGTCAAGGATCTATAGAACTTTCGCCCGGACTGATCGATGTACGGGGCTGAGTGGTGGTCTGCGACGAAGGAAACGGATAGTCGCGTCAGCGCAGTGGAGACGAAGATGCTGCACTGGACGGCAAGAGCCACGCGCCGGGACCGCATCGGAAACGATACTGTTTGGCAGAAGTTCAGTATCGCACCGATAGCTGCCAAAATGCACGACGCACGTCTCGATGGTACGGCCACGATCTGCGTGGAAAAGACAGCGTCCGCTAGATTATCCTTGACTTGCAGGTGTCAGAAAAGCGGCCTAGAGGACGCCCGACACATGGACTTGAAACTAGCTGGTGTACAGCTTGATCTAGCACAGGAATGATCGGGAATGATGGCGACATGACACCAGAAGAACAGACCCTGCCAAGAAGCGGCACAAACGCTGAAGAAGAAGCAGAAGAAAATTTTGACTTGCAGTTGAGAGTCTTCGACAAAGAACTGAGAAATTATGCAGGAAGCTCATTAAAAGTTTTGAAAATACGAGTCGGAAAAGAATTCTTGAAACTTTTTAACTGCGGTTTTTGCACTTGACAGAAGTCACAATTTTTTACAAACACAATTATTAATTCAGCTGAAACGAACACAATGTTAATTTCTCAACGATTTACGCACAGTTGGGTATAAATAAAGATGTTATTTGTAGGCAAAATCTCTTTTTTGCGACCAGCCTACCTTTTTCTAGTTTCCAAGAAATTGCGAATGATTCGCTTGCCCTGAATCTCTTGAAGTAGGAGTTGTATTTTGATTTCTAGTGATTCGTTCACTCTTCAATGAAAAAATATTACTCTACCCGATGCATTACAAAGTTCGGCGTTATATCGTCAGCTGCATCGAAAGATGTTCAATTCAATGCGCTTGTTGTAATGAACCTTCGCAATCGGTGAAGAGCGCTCCAAACAATGAGCACCATGACCGGAAAATGTGGCGTAACAACGAAAGAAGACTCGAAGATACTCTAACCGAAATTCCTACATGGTTTCGTGAAAGCCGCTTTCCAAAAACATTCATTTCAGAAACCAACATTCAAATGCTGCGCAATACGGTAGGAGATTCATACTACAATTTTAATGTGCACAAACATAGAGAGAAAATCTACTTTTAGGCTCTTTTTTCGTTCTGCATTTAACGAACGCAAAAGGATGAAGATTCCGAGAGAAACCAGACCGCGAAACATAGTTTTCGCCTTCCGCATTCTACGTTGCTCTACATAGTTGTGATGCTACTGAACATCTTGTCAATGGTCTTGGGCATACACCTAGGGTGCATGTGTCAGGAGAAAAGCGCAAGCATGAGCCTACACAACAGAAAAATAGCAACCCTTAAGCTCGATTCTATTACTCTTATTAACCTGCAATTTAAAAAGTCTGTTCAAACAGTCGAAGTGGTGTTGTTTGACCAGTCAGTCCCGGTCCAGTTTTCGATGAGCAGAACACCGTCAAACTGATTGCCCAATTTCGGAGACACCTCCACGGGCAGCCACAGGTTGTACACTCTTGAAATGCACCCACGGCATGGTGAAGGCATCAGCGTCGCCAAGTGCAAGGAAAACTAATGAGGCGCGGTTCTGAGTGCAGTCAAAGAAAGCTTTTGAAAAGCACACCAACGTGGTTGCAACAGAAATACTCAAATCGTGACTGCGAGAAGGGAAGTTCACTTTCAGCTGCAGTGCAGCTCGATTGCCGCAGGGAAGACATGCCGGACGGCAGTTTTATCCTGCCGACTAGGGGCCGTTGCTGCCTCATTAGCATCGTCGACCGTGTCGGTTGAATAAGAGCTAGCCTTCTCCTCTTCTCTGCCATGCAATGGCCGCTATAAGCTCAAGCTTCATCGTAGAGCTCCAAGCAAAGGAAGCGCCATGCTCTCCCACGCGCTTCACGCCGATGTTCTCGCATGAATGAAAGCATAGTAACTGCTCGTTCCGGATCGCTTGCCCTGCTGAGCTCTCTGACAAATCCATCACTGTTCAGTTCTCGCTAAGCACACCGCTGCTTCTGAGTCAGGGACATCTAACGACAACGGCATACATATTACGGGCACCCATGGCTTTTCGCCTTTCCTTTTCCGTGTTGCGTTGATTTGGTCGGTGATTTTGGAACCAACAACAAACTTGCGGACGACGTTTATAGCTGGGTGTACGAGGAAAGCACTTCTTTTTGTTGGTACCCATTATACATTGGATCCGATCGAAAATCTTCGGATAATTGGATTATTCGGATGACGTCGATTTTGCGGACCCCGGATTTTTGGATGATTGGGATAACGACCATTTCGGGAACACCGGATTTTTGGATGATTCGAATAAGGGCGGTTTTGACGCCCTCGAATTTTTGGATGATTCGGATAACGACAATTCCGCGGACACCGAAATTTTGGATGATTCGGATCGGGATATCTTAATCGGTTACCCTAAAATGATTCATTCGATGCAATGGATTCGATAGAAAATCTTCGGATAATTGGATGATTCGGATAACGGTGATTTTGCGGACCCCGGATTTTCGGATGATTCGGATCGGGTTATTTATTTATTCATTTATTCGAATTGTCCGAATTGGATATCCGAAAATGATTCATTCGGACCCAATCTATAGTACTCATGCTATGCAGGTGATTTCTCATCCAAAAAGGCTGCGCAGAGGTTCGCTCGAAGCGAAAACGCACTTATAGAAACAGAAATCAATTCTCATCTCAAGCCGATTTCCATTTGCCATTTAGGTAAAATCACAGAAAATTGCTACGGTTCTTCAAGATAGCGTCAAGTTACAAGCTCGTGTAATCTCCACATAGATATTCAGGCTCAGTTCGCGTTCTTGCTTCGATTAGTACAAATAAAGAAGAAACCTGCAACGTACGCAAGACTGAATTATTTCCATGTTAAGGCATCCCATCCAATTATTCCCCCACCTTCTCCCTCTGCATAAGACGTTGTAGGCACCCCTGAGTTAAAGTCAGCGGGAGCCTCAATCAATTTAGAGCCGTTCCAAGGCAAAGCGTTCATATCGAAATTCATTTAATCCGCTAGTAGACCGTCGTGCAGCTGAGAGAGCTATCTGCGTTTTTCTTCCTAGAACAACATGACGAACTTACCCTCTACTGTTAAACCTAGAGCAGAGCTATGCAACACCTACCTAATAGTACCCTCCAATTCAGGCGAGTCATGCCAGTGTGTGTTTCATTACTTTCCGATACCATCGATTAGAAGACTTGTTCGCCCACCAGGCGTACTCCCCTCCGGTTTAGATTCAACCGTTTTCTTGGGTTGTCGGTCTAACTGCTGTATGGGCACGCCTTAGTACTTCGAGAAATAAGCCTGAAAGAATCTTTGAGTTCATACTAATTGCATCAGAGATCCACAGACGCCAACCTTGAGGTGTCATGCTGCTGCGCGGCTCGAGTGGAACTTTTCTCCATACGGCCATGATGCTACTGGGTTTCCTTGTAGCGAAGGCCATGCGCGCGGCATGCGTCTACCGGCTATTGTTCGGAGCCGAGCCGAGAGAAAGAAGAGCTGTCGAATCGATGTGGGCGAGCGTTTCCAAAACAGCACGACTGGCTGACTTCGTTAGAACGCGATTGATGCATCTCACCAGGCGCAGCAGCTGCGAAATCCCTTTATTCGCGACGACCACACATGGACAACGAGCACGCGGAACATGCCGCTCACCTTGCGGTCGGGGAGGAGAACAGGGCCTGTGGTGAAGCTACTCACACGAGCAGCCGATTGTCGCAACACCGTGTCAGGGAGGATATGTGCCTCAAGAGGGAAGGAGCGCACCAGCGAAGCTGAAGCTCCATGAAGCGCTCACCATTGATGGCGTTTGAGCAGATGATGCCGGAGAACCAGAACCGCTTCGAAAACCCATGAAGTGCATCGCAGAGCAGAACGGCAATCCTGTAATTGATATAGGAGCGGATGCCAATGGGTCAATTAAGATCAATTACAACACGCTTTCGAACTGTCTAACTAGAAAGGGGGTATTTCAAAACACTTAAGACATATGATGCCCCTCTCTCCTCTTATCTTCTGAATGTCCGAAACCTCGTCTAACCTGCATCATTCCCATGGTTTCCTTTGGACCGGTGCTAGCGAAGCATGTTCTAGTGCCAGCGTAAAGGTGAGCCGGTATCCAGCGTTATAAAGAGCTCGGAACAGATCCGTGCGTATCATGGTGCAGGAAATCAGCTTACAAAAGCTGGTTGGCACCCGTTAAGCTATCTAATGCTGAATTCGCCGAAATTCCAGCATCGCTGATGCTACGAGGAAGGCGGCAGATCTCATTCTACACACAGAATGTGGTCGGTGAAGGAGAGCATAGTGCCCTATAGTGATAAGCTGTAGCTTGTTGGCAGATTGTGACAATCGTCTCAAAAAGTATATCAAAGGTCATCTTGATGATGCTGGTTATCTTAACAGACTCACCCCATTTCAGATGAATTTTCGTAACTTCTGCAGACTTCAATTCCTATCAGTACCACCACTTAGCCTATGAATTTATTTTTGCGTATGTTTTATACGACGTAATAAAACATATCAGTGAAAGCACTGTTTCATGATCGCTCAACAATCGCTCAACGACCTGTTTACGTTCAGCTGACGCATTTTCCCAACACATATCGAAGTTTCAAAAAAGTTGCACCGTCAGAAGGGTTTCCTCCATATTATTGAGGACATATTCTTGAGGAAACGTATATTAGCACGGATTTCAATCACACAACAACGTAACAGATGCCGGTGTATTCCGCGGCAAGCTGTTGCCCTTTTAGCAATGACGACTGCACTACCAGGAGGACTAGGCCCCTGCTAATGTTGTCTGCACGACAATCGGGCACCACAGATCCTTCTGGAATTTCCAACACAAACATCACTCCTCACAATTCTTCACGTTCAGTTTTACAGATTGGAGTTATTGTCGGTGGTAAAAGAAAAGATGTCAACTGCAGACCGAACCATGAAGGTTCGCTGAAAATGTTCTCAAAGCCTTTGCACACAAAAGCAGAGAACCAGTCAGCTATGGTTGTCCTTAAAGGGGGAGTGTTCCAGGGTGCGTGGAAACGCATATAATGGAAGTTTTGGAAGCCCTTCTGGAAGTGTCACCATAGACAGTCCCTTATCAAAACCGCTGTGTCTTCGCCGATATGTTCCGTTCTATGCGCAGTATTTAAATCCACGTTACGTCGCGGCGAGAGCTCCTTTCCATGATGTAGGTGGCATGTATAGGAAATGGCTCTCGCTGCGGCATGCCCTTTACGATGGTAATTATTTCTTTTAAAAAAACCGGTAGCGCGCCATCCCACGCACTTCGTTCTCCACCTTCAGAACCTGCCTCAAAAATCGAAAATTATTGAAAACTAAAATTCGCTGTAAAGCGGACAAAAATAAATCACCGCGCTCCTTATAGTACTCTGCATTCCGACGGCGATCGACAAGAGCATCTAGCGTTAGAATTTTCATAACAATACCATCATAATGTGAAACAATAACTTTCGAACAATCAACAATCGGTCAACAATTCCACTGGTAATCACAGCGTGTCTCTAGTTGAACTAGAGGTCAACATCAACAATATCTAGTATCAATATGGAGTGAAAATAGGTGACTGTACACTCAGCAAAAGCTCATCTGCCATCTGCTACGAAACGGAGGGCTACGAAAACGCTTTCAGAACGACCTCCACCTTTGCAACGTCTACCAGCTTCACCAGGTCGTTGGACGAGCCTCCTATGCAGCAAACTGTGGCTACATCCGGATTAAACTGTGCAGCATGCAGTTCTCCCACGTGCTGCCTCTCAGAATGCACCTTCACAATGGACCCGTCTTCCTGAATCTTCCAGACGCAAAGCATCTAAAGCAAATTCTATGCATTTTCAGCGGACCGTGAGAGAAGAGCTAGACAGTTACCTGGTCGTGACCAACGGTAACCAGTAGACCTCGCACCGTGGCCGAAAGGGTCATTCCACCTACGCTGCCATCATGAGCACACCCCTCCCACAACACCATTCCCGGCATCCTCATATCGGTGTAGTAGAGCTTTCCTAAACACGAACAGGCTCGAAAAGGTAGAGGGCCCTATAGGAGAGAAGCAAGCAAACCGTCATCAGTTGCCGCAAGTGCCATGAATGGGTTGAAATGATTCCACCTCACCTGGAAAACTTCTCTCCATCATTCATTTCTTAGAGCAGTTCAACACCTCAGCGAAATTGATTCCGTTCAATCCAATCGAACACAGCCCCGTAATCTCAAAACTTGTTGTCCCTAGTATTCCTTGTTACCCTCTATTGTCGATAAGGTGCTTTTCACTTGCTTTCGTCCAGTAGGCACTGCACGGAGCGTGCGATTTCATGATGCGTGTGGCACACGTACCTGCTCCACTTGCCCGTCAAATTTCCACGCTGCAGAAGGAACGCCAGTGTTTTCTTGACAGTCCAGCACCTCGAAGGCACCACTCATGGTGCCAGCGAGTATGAACGACTGCTCGGCTGGATGCCAAGAGAGAGCTTGCACCTCAAAACAAACCGTATTTCACCTGAAAACGCACTACAAGGCAAAATCTACCTCTCCACTTCGTGCCGGAACTACTTGTGCTGCCTTCGCCTCGTCTAAATCCCATAATATAATCTGCTTGTCAGCTCCTAAAGTTTCACCATAAGGTACATATTATCATAAGACAGCATCGGTGGCTGGCATCGCCGATGTCGGGTATGATGGATTCCCAACCCCAGCGCAAGCGAAGCTAGAAACGCTATTGACAGCTCTTTAACATTTTAATTGAGCCTGGAGCGGCAGAAAGGCAGAACAGAAGGCAAAGGCTGTTAGAAGGATGCTTAGTTGGGATCAGAGCGTTTGCGCCAGGCGGAACTCAAATCAGTACCTTCGGACAGCGATTCTACGCCTAACACCACTTGGCAACGACAGAAACGATAAGCTGGAAGTTCCGTTCGACCAAAGAGCGTCGGAACGGCCTGTTCATACTTCGCAAGTGAGCGACGGAAGCAACTGGTCGGCCAGGCAAATCATCGTCGCGAAGTATGTGACGCCCTAAAGCGAAGCCTTGCTACCCAGAAAGCAGAACTGCGGGTTGCAACCCTTCCTAGCGCAAGAGCTTTAATCGCAACTAACCATCTTTCTAGCAGTTGTTGACAGCGTTCCCGGTAAAATTACGACTTTCTTGACATTTATGTAAACTGCTGATATAGAATTTGGAAACCATAAAAGATTAAAATTGAAATCATCTGCTTTGCAGTACATCCTTGTTTCTATTTTATTAAATTGGTCACGAAGTCCTGAACCGATTTTGTGAAGATTCTCAATTAGTAGCTATGATTTACCATTTGATAGTTGTAGACTTTCTAAAGACTTCTTCGTGGTGTGTAGCCACATTGCCTTCCTTAACTATAATCACGACGCCAATTCCACAAGAGCACCTTGGAGCCATCGTGTTCTATGAATGGCTTTGGGGCCCCTGAGCGATGGTAACCGCTCGAAACATCAACGGCGTACTGGGACTCCACTTTCATCGGCACTGCCAAACGCTGGTTTGCTTGGTTCAAAGGAGGAGACGCGTATTTGAGGCAAAGTTCGCCCCAGACAATGGAAAAATTCGACGTTCTTGACGCTGTTGAAGAAAATCCGGAGGCTAACACCCGAATACGACGAACTCAAGTGCACCCTCCAACACTTCTCACTCGAATCCAAACCCTCGATTACAGAAAAGTGCCGACTCGAGAGGTCCCCCGTGCCCTGACCGATACCACGCGGTTTACCCCTTTCAGTTTCTCCCACGCCCACATCGAAAGGAGATTCTGGATTACCTGATTGCGGGAGATGACAGCTGGGTCTCCTGCGAACCTCATGCATCGTACCGTATGGCTCCCTCGAGGAGAGGACCCGCTTCCGCATGCCAAATCGGGCCTTCATCCCAGGGAGTCTCCTTTGCTGCTTCCAGGATTAGCGAGAAATTTTCTATTACGAACCGGAGCTCTGATTGTGATCGGACTCTACTTCTACTTCCGTCACCAGGACAACCGCCCACGGGATCTAACCCGGTCACAGCACTCACAGTCTGTGACTACTGGTCAAAGGAGCACTAATCAAAAGAGCAATAGAGCTCCTACTACTGACAACCGAACCAGCACCCGAACCGGAATTCCTCTAAGCAATGCAGACACACGCAGCGGCGGACGGGGGCAGGCGGGGTCCCCAAGCAGTGCAACACGCAGTGGTGCACGTGGTCAGACGTCCGAGCGCCAGGGAGAGGTGAGCGACCATGAACAGCATCACAGCGGTTATGGATCATCACAGCGGCAAAGCAACCAGAAGAGTGATGGCCACGGACGAAGTGGCGGGCACGGACAGGAGAACGAGCAGGACGTCTCATCACACACCGACACAGCCGGCGGACGAAACCGACATGTGACCACGTACAGGACGACCACCTACGATCGTAGGGAGACGCGCACGAGAACCACGTCGAGCCCCAATCACTCGACGATCAACCTCTCGCCGCGCTCTCGCCAGTCCCTGCAGGAACTGGAGCTGCCTCCGCTGGAGCATCCGCAGGTGCGCACGCACTACAGCAACGTCTCCGAGAAGGAGAGCGATGGTCGCTTCACTCGCGTCGAAGTGGACGACGACCACATGGAACAGTCGGAGGTCTACACGAACTGAACCGTTTGACCGGCGAAGCTCACAGACCACCTATTGAGGATGTTCCCTTACTCACCCCTCAGACATTCTGTGGCGATCGCCATTAAAGGAAAGCCATTGTCGCTGAGGTTGCTAATAAATAATAATAAACCGCTCCCGCAATAATACATCGTCACGTGTAACATTTACACTAATCAGCTTCAGAAACTGGCGGATGTTGTTCGAGCAAAATGGCGAAGAAGAGCTTATGTTCACCTACTCCACCACGACAACGCTCGGCGTCATAAAGCTGTAGATATCCGTGAAAATAGAAGTTGGGCAGTTACACGATTTCGACAACACTAACTTTTACCGGCCAGTACTCGCTTAGGAGATCCATTTAGCAAATTTGGTATGCATACTTGTAATCGGCAATTCATGCTCTTCCACATGGCATAGTCTCCGTTCGAAGTACCACGTTAAGCTGAAGGCGTTCACTGGTGAGACCTATTCCGACCACCGACCAGCGGAGCCCCCTCAGTGCCGGACCTTGTGCCGGAGCATCGTCACCCTTTACTGTCGATTTGACGTAAATGGAGCATGCGTAGCTGACGCGCTCCTGTGCTTGGCGTCCCATCGCAGACGTATTGGAGTAAGCCTTGGAAACCTCAGTAACTCACAGTTGAGTAGGTTTCATCTTACGCTGTATCTTATCTTATACTAATATAAAAGCGTTAGTCCGTCTGTCTGTGTGTGTCACAAACCTGTGTAAACTTGCAAAACGTGTTGAACATGTGAAGGTAACCCGCACGTACATGTAAAACCTGTCAAGGTTACCCTCACGTGTAAACGATAAAGGAATAGCCCGCCTCAACAAGTAGGTAGGATCGAAGGACCCTTACCGATCAATATTATTGATTGTTCGACAGGTGTTATCGATTTCCTCCCGACTGACCGATTTCGGTGGGAGTCACGCGGATATGACGACCGACGAGTGAGCTCAATAAAAGCTGGAAGGCTTAGATCGGGAGGTCAATATCCAATTACATTATCGATTCAATACCGATCAATAGCCGAATCGATTTAATGCAATCAAACCGCAGTTTCGCGGCCGGTAGGCCGCAGGACGTCTGGTAACAAAATAAAGGAGAACAAATGTCAAACGGCTCAAGACGTTTACATGACATTATCGCTAATTTTTAACTTATTGTTCGAAAATAATTTCAGTTGTACCCATTAGTACATCTTCTTTAACTGTAAAGTCTATACTATCTATGAGTTTCCCCTCGTGAACTACTAGTAAATCGCCCTTATATCAGTAATGTTTCAACGGGGTATTTCACCTAGGTCGGAATCTAATTAATGATCTGAAGTGAATTGGCTAACTCAGCCCACTCTAAGGGTGTGGCCTGAACTGAACTAGGAAATCGATTTGTTAGGAAACACAAACTGTAGCCGGGGTTGGGTCGCCTATTTGCCACTGCTGTGCGCTGTCGCACCGCTTTCCACTTTATTGTTAGTCGACACAGTAGACTGGAGAACTGAAGTGAATTGGCTAACTCAGCCTAACTGACCGACCGACCGCTAGACTAACAGACCAAACGACTGAACACCAGAGCGCCCCGGGCCAGCTTTATATAGAGACGCGCGGATAGGCGGGGACAATAAATGGACGCACATCGCCCGCCGCCTCTGATTGGATGGCCCCGTGCACAGGAGTGGCGAAGAGTAATCGCTCGCCCACGCTGCCGGGCCGGGTTGCAGAGCTACTCGCCTCTGTGGAAGCGGTTCCGAGCATGATAGTGCAGACTCCAGACAGAAGAGGCCGGCATTTCAGATTAAGCATGTTGCAGTTAGTGGCTTTATCGATTTAGCAAATTCATATTGTATAGCAAGCATTGTGAAGTTCGCTAAGGCAACACTTTTCCACTCTCACAAGGGAAGAGTCTGAAGCGTATGTCTGAACTCGGGGAGCGAGTCATATAGGGAGAATCCTCATCCCTCGATTAGTATAAAAATGTGTTTATTTTTTGCCAAGTCGTTAAACCCAAGGAGCAGGGGGTCCTTGAAGTTACAAAGGAATACGGCGCATCATCAGTTTGTGGGTCTTGTACGCCAACGATGCCTTTGCAGGCTAGCGGCTCGGGGCGCAGTGGAAGTGGGGTTGCTTCATGCGAGGAAGGTCGGAGGTTCGATTCTTCTGCTCTACCGCGCTTTTGCATTTCATCTGATTGGTTGAGATTTGAAGAATTCTGACGTCTATAGCATTTTCAGATATATTCTGCCTAATTTCCCAGTTCCATGCTGTGGCATTCAACATTGTGATGTACAAATGTTCAACAACAGTGATACACAGGTACAAAGTGCATGAAGCAACACTGGGCACAATACAGACAGCGTATAAAAGCTACAACTTCCCACAGCTTGCTTCCATACATGGACCACTGACCACGGAAAAACCATCCTGCTCGGATTTCCAAAAGAGACGGGGATGTCACGTCGAAGGTGGTTAAAATGAGAAATGAGGTTTGTGGATCCCGCAAATTAACCCAAACGGCATCGATACACTCTTTCCCTCATTTCTGCCTGTCACCTAGAAATCAGAGACCTACTGAAGGTTTTCTAAAACCTAACACCAACAATGTCCGCCGATGCTCGAGTGGTAATCCGCCTGCTCACGCTTGTTGTAGTATAAGGAGCTTTGTGTAAACAGAAACGCTGATGACAGTTCAAATTAAATCAATAACCGGGTGCTCCTGCACTCTGTCGCAAGGGCGCGCTCCAGTTTCGCTCTACCTAATTTGCGCGGGACCTTGCAGGACGGAAATTTTAGGCCAGAGGAGATTTTAGTTCGACTGGATCTCGTTCATGGCACGGCCGTCCTCTCGCTCCGACCCGCCGCGCTCGTCCCTCATCACCTCCCCCCAGCTGCTCACTAATCTTGTTCTCTATTATAGTGTCTACTTGTGTTTCGTTCGGTGCAATCCCTGTCAGGGGGGCCAGTCCATTTCAAAAGAAATGCAACATGCACCACAACAGATGAATACGTATAAATATGCTTACATTATCCACTGCTGTCCTTCCAATACCAAAATCAGCTTTCTAAATTGCTTTCCTAGTCGGGGGGAGGGAGTAATGAAAACACAGCAAATTGAACAGAAACCTGTAACAATTACAATACTACAAAACCACGAAAACACGTTAAAGCAACGTTATTACCTTAATCAATTAGTGCATAGCGGTTTGCGATTTCTTTCCAAAGCAAATAGAGTTTTGGATCACAACCGTGCTGCAGTGCATAGTGCCCTCCCCCTCCTCAACCGTGCATAGTCCCATATTAAAACTTTTTCAATGTTTCAGCGGAACACTCGGACATTTCCAAGGGAGGGGATCAGGTAAGTTAAGGCATTCATATGTTGTATTGCATGTTGTGGGCGCGTGTAGCGCAGTCGTAGGAGGCGCGACTGTCGCGTGCACCCGATACCAGGTTCCTGGTTCGGATTTCCCGCCCAGGCCAACCAAGCCTTCCATCCCTCCGGGGTCGGTGAATTGGTACCAGACGTGTCTGGGAAGGATAGAGCGCTGACTTGTTCATCGGCTGGCCACCGCAAGTCATTGTATGGCCAAATACGCATTCATGTCGCCTCCACGATATCCCGTAGAAGTAGAATGCGCTGGCGCATCCCAGAAGGGATTGAGTAACGCCGTCCTTTATCCTTTATCCTTTATTGCATGTTGTATGCACACATGCGTAGCTATCGTTAACAATTCATAATGGACTGCCCCCCCCCCCCCTGACAGGGATTGCACCTTTCGTTCTTTCGTTTGTTGAGTTTCCTAATAAATTTGTTATCTACTTGCGTGTTTGTGTGCCAATCACAAGGTTAGCTCCCCGTTTATCTTGGGACATCACCGAAACATAATTCGCTGATCGCGGGCAAGACCCACGAACTCGTGAGGCGCCAATTCTATTGTAATTACAAGGACCCCCTACTCCTTGGGTTTAACGACTTGGCAAAAAATAAACACATTTTTATACTAAATGAGGGGTGGGGATTCTTCCTATATGACTCGCTCTCTCCGTTCAGACATACGCTTCGGACCCTTCTCCTGTTAGCGCCACTCCATAACATATTATTGCCACTCAACATTTTCACACAAAAGTCCCTCATCCCTGTGAGGTATAGATGAGGGATTTATCACTAACCACGATCAAAATTTTGGGAGATTTCAGTACATAAAAACGTTAAACGCGATGATGTACGGGGTCCGTGCAACAGCAGCAAAACTCGACACAAGAATGTTTGGTGTAATTTACGTCATTTCTTCCTAAAACAAAGACATTATTTATTTATTTTTATTTATTTATTATTTTATTATCATGTTATTGTACAATATTTAGGTCTATCCTAGTCGGAGGGGAGCACCGCAAGTAAAATGAAGCAAAATCAAACAGTGTGACCTTTCCTTAAACGCTCTCGTAGGCTAGTTCAGTTAGTCATCCTTATAAAGCCGTTAGTGTTCAATTCAATCGCCGTTGCCAACCACGTGGAATGAAGTGCCCTTCTTCCACTAGGATAGATCCATTATTTGTTTGTTTATGTACTTATTTTCATTAAATGAAAACTCACTCCTGGTCAGCAAGCAGAAGCAAGAGTAACAAACGAGAATTCAAATCAATCAACGTAGCGGCAGTAGGCATGATTTCTTCAGAAATCTATGCACAGTGGGCACTAACAACAGTCATAACGTTTAGAAATAAAGAGCTATTCCCTAACACCAGCCGTGAACTGTTAGAACAGTCGAAATGTTAAGGATAACAGAACCTTTTTGGTTAAGAAGAATAAGGACCTGCCTCCACTTGCAAGGATGTGAGGTGTGATTCTGTTCCATGCAAGGCTGAGAACAGCATCTGAATGTCCCTGTCGACTTCCATCACGTTTCTTTCTCCGTCCTCAAACCGACAACTTTTATGCGACAAAAAGCAACGCGGAATAAGAACAGAAGAAGTGGGTCAAATACAAGCCTGCACTATCGAAATTGACATACCGCTACTCTTTCCTAACGAGACGACGGGAACCACAGAATTCATTACGTCCAGGTCCCATATGTTTATGACTGGCTCCATTGTACCCACGGAAATGAGGTTTCCCTAAAATATTTTCGATTACCTGGACAGGAGGAGCAACAGAACAACTTCACATGATGCTGAATGAAACCGCATCAGTTTTTTTTTCAGGAGTAATCCCCTAGTTTCGATTGTTTTGCATTGAGAAACTAGCAAATGATGTTGTTTTCTGGTTTGTTTTATCCAGAAGGATATTTACTAGTGATAATTTTGAGTGAATCTGGTGGCGATGTCCGTTCCTCTACGTGGTGCCACTGGAAACTGCTCTGCGAGCTAAGCTAAGCACGGACACTCGAATGCAGGCGACAGGCCCTTGTGACAGGTCGGCCTACGAGGTCCCATGTCCCATCACATGGTTGATGACGTCACATGGGTATCGAGATAGTGCTACGGCGTCCGCGGGAGCCGACGCGGACTCGCGGAGACCGGCGAGTGTGAGAAGTATGCGAGGGTCTCTGATGCGAGGACGGCATCGGGTGGAAACTGATCGTGAGCTAGTCCTAAAGTCCCGTAACGTAAGTAGGACCCGCGTGGCAACGCTGAATGTGAGTACGTTGACGGGCCGCTCGTGCGAGCTGGTTGAAGCACTGGAGCGTAAAAGAGCTGATTTCTGTGCGGTGCAGGAGACGAGGTGGTCCTGCCGCAAGTCAATGGACATAGGACGAGGCTTTAAGGCCGTTCTATGTGGAAGTCCCAGGACCAGCAGTGGAGTTGGAGTCATCGTTTCTGAACGATTTCGCGACTCGATTGTAAGCGTGGAGCGCTTTGACGATCGACTGATGGAGATCGTTGTCGCAGCTAAGAAGCGACTCTATCACTTCTTTTCTGCGCATGCTCCACAGACTGGCTGCTTCGATCAAGCCAAGGATGAGCTTTGTAGCCTGCTTGATGAGAAGACAGCAGAGGTGCCGTCGAAAGATGTCATCGTAGTCGCTTGTGACCTTAATGGGCATGTCGGCGCGACGAAAGAAGTGGTACAGCTGTCATGGTGGATTCGGTTACGGGTCGCGTAACGCAGATGGTGAGCGTATCCTTGAATATGCGGAATCGCATAACAACACCATAGTGAACACCGTATTTCGTAAACGCGACTCCCGCTTCATCTCATACTATAGTGGGAGCTCCAAGTCTCAGATAGATTTCGTCCTTGTGAAGGATCGCGACCACAGACTTGTCACAGATGCGAAGGTCGTGCCGTATGAGAAGGTCGCCCCACTGCACCGCCCTCTGATCTGCACCCTAAAGATCGCCTCTCCAAGGCAGAGGCAGGTCAAGCGATGCGGTGCACTGAGAATCAAGGGGTGGCGAATGAGAGAGAAAGAAGCAGCTGTGATTTCTCCCGTGCGGTTACCGACAGTCACAACTGTCTACGAAACTTGGAGGAAAGCTGCCAACGCGATACGTGAAGCTGCGAGGAGCTCGGCATCACGGTGCCTGGACGACGCAAGGTCGAAAAGCAGACGTGGCTGTGGACAGACGACGTGAAAGCAAAAGTTCGAGAGAAGAAGTCGCTCTATCACGTGTTTCTTAGCGACAAGACAGCCGATAACTGGCGGAAATACCAAGAAGCGAGGAAAGCTGCAAAGAAGGCCGCGGCTGTTGCAAAAGCCACTCATTATGGAGATGTCAACGAGAAGCTCGAGTCGCGCGATGGTGAGTGGTATTTGTACAAACTTGCTAAGACCCGCCATCGCCAAACCGAGGACATTGAAAAGTTCTTTGGCATCAATGACGAGAACGGCCATCTACGCATGGACCGCAAGAAGGCATTGAAGCGATGGCGCGACTACTTTAAGGAAATCTCTGCAGTAGAATTTCCTCATCCAGCCATCCCTTCATCGGGTCCAATCCACGGCCCGTTCAGAAGATCACAGTGGAGCGGTTCTGAAAAAGATGAGGCCCGGCAAAGCGACTGAGCCTGATGACGTGGCAGCTGATTTATGGAAGTCCAAGTACTGGTACCCTGCTGATGGTTGGCGAAGTTCTTTAGTCAGGTTGTGGCGGAGAAGAAAGTGCCTGAGTGTTGGCGCCAATGAATGACGATTCCGATTTGGAAGAAGGGCAGTCCTGCAGACTACTCGAATTTCCGTCCGATTCCTTGCTTTCGCACAGCATGAAGATCTTTGAGCGAATTGTCGACGGACGAATTCGTGACATCGCCCAGCTTTCCAGCAATCAGGGCGGCTTCGTAGCTGGCTGTGGCACCACTGATGCCATACACGGCGCCCGCCTCCCGATAGAGAAGCAACGCGAGAAACAGAAGCTAGTGCATATCGCCTTCCTCGACTTGGAGAAGGGCTTTGACCGCGTACCGCGTGAAGTGATATGGTACGCCTTGCGACATCTGGAGTTCCTGAAGAGCTCATGGAGTGGGTGCGAATTCTCTACTCTTGTCCAAAGAGTGGAGTTCAAGCTGCAGCTGGAACGCCGATGGATCTTCCACCTCTGTCGGAGTACACCAGGGTTTTGCGCTTTCCCCACTCCTATTTGTTGTCGTGATGGACGCCATTACACGGGATCTTCAGAAGCCAGTCCCCTGGACTTTGCTTTATGCTGATGACGTAATGCTCGCTAGCGAAGATAAAGGTGAACTCGAGCAAGAGGTGCAAGCTTGGTGTGATCCTTTGGAGCGGTTTGGACTCAAATTGAACGTTAAAAAGACCAAGTATCTAACGACGGACGTGAACGAGTCCAGCTCTATCAAGGTTAACGGCGTCGAGTTCCGACGCACTTCGGTTTTCAAGTACCTGGGATCAGCAGTAGCATCCGATGGCAATCTGATGCGGCCTAGAGGACGCCCGAAGCAGCGTTGGTCTGACACGTTACATAAGGACTTGAAGGTTGCTGGTGTCCACCCTGATCTAGCGCTGGATCGGGAAAGGTGGCGTCATGGACACGAGAATAGCGGACCCAGCTACGAGACGGGGCAGACGCTGAAGAAGAAGAAGAATTTTGAGTGAATCCGATCAGACTATGATCACTGGCTAACAAATAAGCTTAACATATACCAAAACCAGTTCGCAAAATCACAAAAATCAACGTAAAATGCTCAGATGAGTGAGTACTGCCACTTCTTTACAAATCGAACGCCTCGTCTCATCTTGAGTATTGCACGCAAGTCAGAGGTATTATCCCCCAAAAAGGAAGCCCTGGCAATTGAGGTGTAACAACTACATACAGGGTGCGCCATTAATATGGTCACTTTTTGCACGTCATTCTTTGTATTTGTTTGTTTTTATGTTATTTTTTTTTTGTTTTGAACGTTTTTATGTTTACATTGTTTCTTCGGATTCTACGTGTCATCTTAACCGTATATAATGTTTTTTGCATCTCCACACTGCTTCAACCAGAAATGGTAAAGTCTTGTTGTCAAAGAGGCGCAATCTTGGACCCGAGAAGGGCAGGATTTTGTTCCCAACATCGCTCGTCTGCTGAAGCTGCACAAGATGACAGCGAGTTGCTAAGAATGAACTTGAACTATACCCCTACAAGTTCCATCAACTGCTCCGACAAAAGCCTGCACAGATGGAAGAAAGAAGAAAAAAATGTCCAAAACTCCTCGAACGGCACGACCACTGCACGACGCTCATCACTGATAAGAAACTTTTCTCAATTGAGCAGCATTTTGACCGACAAAACTCGCGGTTATTGGCTGAAAGTGGTGAGGATGCAGACACCGTTAACAGAAACTCTCATGCAGCTTCCCTGATGGTTTGGGCCGCGGTTGACGCCACAGGACGGACACGTTGATTTCGTTGAAAAAGGAGCCAAGGTCAACACCAATGTCTACGTGAACGACGTTGTGATGAAGGAGTTGCTTCCCTAGGCTCAAGAACACTCTGGAAATACAACATGGACCTTTCAACAGAACGGCGCACCCGCTCATAAGTTTAAGAAGACTCAGGAGTGGTGCGCAAGGAATCTTGCCAACTTCATCCCTGTTTCTGAATGGCCGACAAACTCGTAAGATTTGAGTGTTATGGATTACTGCGTTGGTTCTAGAGGGTGAAGCCTGCACTAAAAGATGCACTACGATTCGAGGATTGAAATCTTCACGGGAAAAGCATGGAAGGAAATTCCGCAAGCAACCTTGCGCGCCGCCGTTGAGTCCTACCCTAAGCGTCTGAAGGTTGTCATTCGTACCAAGGAAGATCATATTAGATGATATCCATTTTGCGTATTAACTAGATTGTTAGTAAATTGTTGGGCGCACCCTGTATTTACTCGGTTACTGCGGCACAGAGTTAATGGTTGTTGCAATCGACTCGCCTTGCCAGATTACAAGGCGCCCTTATAAATTACTGCTTTGCGCTGCCTGAAACGAAGGAAGTTTACTGTTGACGTGGTTTTCTGCTACCTCCTTCTGAAAGGTGAAGTGAGGTTACTGGTTAAGGAATACTGGAGGTTCTTTAGTACTGGGTTGGGTAGTGTAAACATGCAGTACAACAGAATCATAAGGAAGCATTTTTCAAATTCATTCTTCCTCCGCTGCACAAGACGGATTAGTAAGTTACCAGCTGACGCGTTCCAAGCGAGGAATCTAAAAGACTTCAAAACTCACCAAATGAGCTTAGATCTTCCTTAGTTGTTTAATATTGATCGTCTCAGCTGATTACTACTCTTGCTGACGCCCGAATATTACCTGGGTGGGACGCAAAGACGTGCCCTAACTGTGGCATGTACTGTCACCAGTGCAGCTTCGACACCGATGTAATTGATTATGAAGCATCCTGTGCTCCACTTCGCATTTCGATTGTTTCTCTCTAATTATAATTCCATTCTAATTCTCTCCATTTTTGTTTGTTTACAAGACACAGTGAGAGGTGATTTCCCTAGCAGCTCCTTTGGGGAAAACTCAACTACTTTGGTGAAACTACCGGAACATACCGTTCCTCCTTCATTTAGAGCACTACCCATAAACTAAAATGAAAGGCCATATTAAGGCTGTTTTTCTCGTACAGGTCGGAAGCCGGATCTATAGGGTAGGGAATACCTAACACCCAAAAATTCAGCTCCATGATTACCTGTGTGTGCCCTTGTTGGTCATAGTTAGTGACGTTCTTCCTCGCGTCATCCTTTTTACACCCCTTTTTCTCTATTTTTATCCAAAGTGCTCTGCTAAGTTTTTCTAACACCCCATTTCTTTCGAATTGGATTACAGGAGATCCACATCTGCATGAATTCTAGGAGTAGCTGGTTTCGGTCACACATTTTGTGCATACGCAGTGCTTCGTCATTATGCTCGAGTTTTTTTTTTGATGGGGCACTACTGGGTCTGAAGAAATAAATAAAGGATAAATAAATAAATGTGCTATGTTGCAAAGCAAATCCTGAAACACACCTTTCCAGTTTCGTCGTCACCTGGATCATGCTGTATTGGTTCCAGACACAGTGGCGGAGCGTCCAAAATGTAGTCGTGATGGCAGTACCAGTCTTCATTCTCCTCGTTATACAGAAAGACTTCCAGAGTATAGTTATCCTTAAAGGTGTAAAATGTAGTCGTCATGGCAGTACCAGTCTTCATTCTCTTCGTTATACAGAAAGACTTCCAGAGTATAGTTATCCTTAAAGGTGTAAATATGAGTGTTACGTAGGATGGTGTACTTCATAGATGTTTCAGAAAACAGCGCAAGTTCACTTGGCTATGTTGCCTCCAACGCCGGACTAGTCTCTTGCGAGAATCAGCCCGCACATTCGCTTGTCGTCCTTCCTCTGTTCAACATACCACCTGCGTGCCACGAATAAAAGCCAGCGTCTCCCCAAAGCAAATCGTGTGTCAGTATCAGGGGACCATTGTCTACGTGCTCTACGTTCCTACGTTTCAAGCCATTTCTCTTAAGGCTCGAGTAGCTGTGGTACAAATCATAAGCCGTCATACCGGTGTTTCAATCTCAGCTCCCACTCTGGAGGAACTACTAGCGTAAAGGTAATTGTGGGGAGGGTTTTGGTAGATTTGACCTCCAGTAATAAAGCCGTGCTTGGTGGATGACTTCCGCCATTTGAACATTGAACAAAAGAGAATCTAACGTCCCAATCCAACCTTGTATGAGAATAAGAACGTAGTAATATCTACATGAATCAGCTTCTAGGTGGTCCCACCTTTGCTCGTTGAAAAATAGTGAGAAAAAAATACAGGTAACTACGAATAAACGATAAACGACGCTATCCCATTGGTCAAGTCGTCGAAAGTTAGATGGGCGGGCCACGTAATGCGCTTCGCAGACAGCCGCTGGACGAGAGCCGTCACCGACTGGATTCTGCGGGATGTCAAGAGAACACCGAACGCCCACAAAGGCGTTGGTCAGGCTTCTTGGTGAAAACCCTAAAAGCGATGTGACACTCGTCGTGTCCCTCGAGTGAGAATCATCCAGGAGCAAATTGGCACGCGACAGCTACGAATGGAGACGCTGCTAGCGTCCGCGTGGCACGCGAAAAAAAGAAACGAGATCGCAGGTGACAAGTGATACAACTACAAATAACAAAAATGGTCAACGCAAATTAATCTCTTTGGAATGCAGCTTGAAGGCATGCTGGCACTTAGATAGGCGTCTGGCCTCGACAGTGACTCAAATGATCAAATGATAAACCTTTCAGGCAAGCCTGGTAGCATGTCACTGATCACGATGAACGCAAAGTTCGACTTGGGCCCACAACAGGACGAAAATGATCATTCTCATGTAGTGTCATTGCTGTTTGTTAAAGTCCCATACTATTCCTTGTCGTCACCGACTCGATAACAAAGGCTCTTGCAACTACTGCGCCTCGAATACAAAAAATACAGTGACACTAAAGCACTACGCTTAGGAGGAAAGAGAAGGCTAAAGATATGGCGGATGGATGTGGCGTTCGATGAATTGGCACAGGTGATGTAATGGCGTAGCATCCTGCGCGGAAAGCGGACGATGAGAATTGGACTACCGCCTGGCGCAAGTTTTCGTCGAATCAAAACATCCTTGTAGGAGCTCATCACTGTAGTTATGCACTTGCAAAGTTTTCAAATATTCGAATGGCTACGAATGGTCACAAATTTCGAACATTCAAACTCAAAAATAGGGAAAAATCGGTCTCTCTGAATACTCGAATCTGATATTTCAAATTCGAATGAAATTCGTTCGCATACTTATTTGTATAAGTCACTCTGGCACTGCTCTCATAGCCTTTGTAAAAATCACACAAACATAAACAAAGTGTGCAACAAACTAAAGGGAGAGCTGAAACTGAAGATCAGAACAGCTTTTGCCACATCTCGTCTCATGCAAGGTAGCAGTGGCAAAATGAAGAAAACGTACTCTGTCAATCTTCGACAGCACCACCAAGTTGTCCGCTGGCTTGATCTCGATATCCTCTTTCTCCTCTTCATCGCTATCAACGTGCAGGGTCACGTACGGGTCGTCTGCGTTTGACGCGAACATCGCAATGCCCCGCATGCTGAAACAATAAGGAACCTTCAGCTACAGATAGCAAGCACCCCACTTTGACTCCGCAAGAAAAACATTCCAATCTTCAATGTTACTTATGCATATAGAAGTGCTGGCTGGCATCATCATGCGGAGATCAAAACCTAGACTTCAAGAATATAATGGGGACATTCAAAAAACAAGTGCAACGGGACTTCTTACCAATGCAGAGGACCATGACAGAGATCGTGTGTCCATTATATGTCAAACATGGTAGCAACAATGCAGTTATTCTAAGTCAATCTGGCACTACCGCACTTTTACGACTCCAGAGGATGAGGAGAGGTCGAAAAAAGTCTGCCAAACTTCGTCCAGTGGTTATTTGAGGTGCAGATCAGGGATGGGCGGAAATTTTTAAAAATTTTCCCAGAAAACAGAAAATCGCTTTCATCAGAAAACAGAAACAAGAAAACAGAAAAGCCAAAAACGCCAGAAAATCAGAAAACAGCAAATTTCGTAATTATCAGACGACCTAATTATTCTACCCAAGGATCCATTTTCCCAGTAGCAAGTGCTTTTGTATGACTGAAAATGTGGTCGAAGACAAGCGTTTTAACTTCTAGGTGTTTATAAAAATTTCTAGTACACTCAAAATTCAATACAATCAGCGAGTTGTAAACGTTGTCTCAAAGGATTCTCGTCATTTGAAGTATGTAACATTACTCATCCTTCATTTCATAGCTAACGCCTTAACGATTACATCGGTAATCGCAGTACTACGAGTGTTGTGAAAAATAAATTCTCTGGTTCTTCCAGGTTAGGGCTAGAGAGGAAACACAGACACACGCACATCGAAGTATCGCGAGAGCACAAGCTGCCGCCGTGCCTTATGTTAATCGACCTGAAGAAGGCATTCGATTCCGTCGAAACTGCAGCGGTCGTCGAAGCCCTGCTCACTCGGAGCGTTCCTACTCAGTACATCAGAGTGCTTCGAGAGCAGTGCAGTGCATTCACGGCCAAGATCTCTCCATTCTACAACGACGTCGTCATTGACGTGAAGAGAGGGGTTCGACAAGGGGATACCATATCCCCAAAGCTGGACCTGGACGTTGGACTCTTTCGAAGACGATGATCATGAGGAACGGACAATTTCTGATGCTCAATTCGGTCTCGACGGAAAGAACACCGAGTGCTCTAGTTAGTGTACCTGGGTCGCGAAGTCAACATAGAAAACGACCTAGTGCCGGATCTGGACTGCAGGAAACGAGCGGCTTGAGAGATTTCAAGAGCACCGAAGAAGTCGTGAAAAAGACAAAGAACGTCCGACTCCGCGTCCACCTATTCGGCTGCACTCTTCTTCCTGCCTTGACATACGACTTAGAGACCTGAGTCATACGAAGGCGGGATCAGCGTCGCAGAGAGGGGAACCGAAAAGACTATGCTCGGAGTGCCACGACTGACTCAAGTGAGAGAAGGACTCCGAAGCTCCATCGACGTTCGAAGATCAGAGATGTGTCGCATGAGCCAATTCTTTAAAAATTCAGTGGGCCGGCTACACTACCAACGTGTTGGTTAGACTTCTTCGTAAAAGCCGTGAACGCTGTTCGCTTCCCTCGAGCGAGAAAGATCCATTGGAGTACTCTGACACGGGATAGGGACGAGTGGAGACGCTGCTGCCGCACGCTCCAGCAATTACATGACTACGGAGCGACAGATGATACATGAAAAACTTCGTGTATCACTGTCATGCATCGGCGAAATCAAAGGTATTCATAACTTTCCGCCTCTTACTACTTTTTTATAGCGAAAAGCTGAGCAAGGTTCGGAGTCAAAAAGAAAAGGCTCCCCAAGGCTCTGCAGAAAACAATCACGGGGATGACCAGCCAACAAATTTCAATTTTTAAACCGGAGGTGTAGAATAATCCCACTCATAGTTACTAAGGACAAACGGTTAGTTAATGGGTAATTAATTGTAGTTGGTGCAAATTACCGTTGAAATTGAAATGAACACGCAGCCAAATTATGAAAGACGAGAAATCTCCTATGAAGGGACTCGCACGCCTGCAGCACTTATACAGCCAATCAAACAAAACGGCATAGTTCACGAGTGTATGGCGCAATTTCTATTTGCACGACCACATCCAAGAACGCCATATGCTTGCAATTTAAAATTTTCTTGAAACATATTTTGAAACGAAACTCATAATCCTGTGACACTTTTTGAATACTCTTTTTTTTGGATTTCCATGATATAATTTTGTTCGCAGCTCTATTTTCTGTTTTCTGGCCAATTTTTTGGCCATTTTCCTAGAAAACAGAAAACAGAAAGTTTGCGTAAAAGGGACAGAAAATCAGAAAACAGAAAACAACAATAAGAAACTCCGCACATCCCTGGTGCTGTCACGAATCTGACATCCGTTTTTGAAATTTTGGCCGATTACCGGCCGTATGTAGGTGAACAAGGTCACCGATTTCGCTCAAACTTCCGTCAATAGGGTTGTCTGGCGTGCTGGTCATGAATATGACATGGGCTTTCAAAAATTCGTCCTATTACAGCAGGTTACGGAAGGTACGGTTGATTCAAGCTGTCCGGTCATATCATGATTTCGCTCAAGCGTTTTCAAGGGAGGGGAGAGGGTTATTATTTTAGACGACCATGAATCTGATATTCGTTTTTGGCATTACGCTGGAGTACGGTAGGATAGGTACGAGTAACTACGGTCATGGTCTCCGATTTAGTCTTCGATATTCAATGTATCTCCAGGAATCCATTCTGAAGCGTTCCTTCCCCGTGCGTACGGAACCTACCGTACTCCGGCGTAGTAAGAGAAATGGATGCCAGATTCGTGATCAGCACCACAACCTACTAGGCGTGGTTTGGGCGAATTTTTTAGTCCTTTCCTCGACCTCTGGAGTTTTGAAAGTAAAAAGTAGAAAAAGCCGCCAATCCTTCAACAAAAGGGTCAGCTTTTGAGAAACAAGATTTCCACAGCCTCAAACTTGTAGCCGCAGATTATGTGATGAAGCATGGAACTAGCGGGTGTACTCGATTGGATGTACTAAATGGTAATAGAACTCTTACCGTTTCAGAAACAATAAATCAGTATGGCATATTTAAGAAGTGAGATCTGTTCCTAACGTGGTGGGACCGAAGCCACAGTATGGTGGGAGCTAGAGGCAAGGGAACAGCTGTCGCGATGTCGGCTGCCATATATGTAGCCGCTCGCGGCATTTCATTGCGGCAGAATGCAGCCGAGAGCTGCGGCTACAACTTTCAACTTTAACCGTTCGAGAATTGTTCCCAACGAAAGGTGTCGTCGACGTCGACGCCGCTAATGACAGCAAGGCACCATGGCAGAAAACTCTACAGGCCTTACTGATAATGCAAAAGTCATTTACTTGAAGCTTTTCAATAATTAATTGCATGGGTTCTTGCTGTTAACCTTGCGAAACCTCAAATTCAGCTCGAAGTTTGATTTGCAAGATTACGTCACAATCTTTGAGCCGAAATTACTCATCTGAAAAGGGGCTCAAAAAATAGGTTACCCGCGTTACTTCCTGACGAAGAGGGAGTGTCGCGACTGAAGCAGTCTCCAGATTCATGTGACAATTGGGAGTCACTAATTACACTAAAGTCGCTCATCCGCCACCAGTCGCCATCCTAGCAACGAAGCACACTACTATGGGAGTAAACATAGACATGACAGCAGACAAATCAAAACAAATCAATCTAATCACTGCCATTTTCGGCTTGACTGATGGCTAGCTGTAATCATATTTTGGAGGCCGTTTCAGTCAACAAACATGCTTCCAGAAATAGCGTGGTACTCATCCTTTGGTTCACCTTAATGCCGAATTCTGGCCCACAGTTTCACAATTAAACATGAATCTCTCAAATCGTCGAGCTATACTAGCAATTCATCCAACAGATAAGCTGGGACCCATTCAGCTACACATTGAAACCCTTCTAGTGAATGACATTTACGCGACCAATTAAGCCAACACCGCTAAGCCATAAACGAGCGTAGATTGCTTTCTTGGCTTTTAAGATGGGCTATAAAGCGCAGCGGCTGAAAAAGTAATAAACTCGAACAAGCAGTAGCAGCAGTGAAAATATATTCAAATAGCTGCATAAGTGAACAAACATATATACGAACCCATTATCAGGAGTCGGCACCTCTTCGCCCTCCCTTTCTTTCATTTCTGCGTCCTCGACGCTCTCTCCTACTTCGTTTGATGCAGATCCTCTAACACCGGGAGATCGCTTAAACAAAAACTGATGAAGCGACACGTTTCGTACACACCATAGAAGATATCTTCGGCAAAAAGACTATATGAGACTGTAGAGAAAATGTGGAAAATATAACATGAAAACCTACGCTCAAGAAGACCTACTCTACCTTGGGACCTTCCTCCTTGTCGCTGTCGCTTTCCATATCCGATGTGTCAGGAACTCCTCCTGAAACATTATAAATGGTTTAGAAAAATCGCCGATATAGCTGAATGAAATGGAGAAAAAAGTTGCTCCGCACCACAAATTAACTAAAGCTCTTGAAAGACGAATACGCTTGAATCCAAGAAAGCAAGAAAGACTGGAAACAACAGTAGACAGTCAGCGTTCTACAAACTCCGAGATCATACCTACCGAAAAGATCGCGACTTCAAACATTTTTTATGACGTTATAGCGTCTACCCTCGCTGATGCTATTTCATGACCTCATTTGCGGTTTACACTGTGACCGACAGAATTGATTCTGAACTTAACTCACGTGCTCCATAACTTCGACTGCAACTAATACGTCGACCCCATACTGTGGAAGTACAGACTTGACTTGCTAAGAAGCATAGCTAGTGCGCCATCGTTTACTGCAAAACCGCTGCGCAAATCTTCTCTATGGTGCGGCCTTTTCTCCACAATCCGAAGAGAAATCATAAAAGAATGGAGACTCACTTTGCCTACATGCAAGAGCTTAGCTGATGGGGAGGCTGCCCTAGAAACTGTGCAAATCTTCTTCGGACCCCAATGGGCAACAACGTTTTGCTTTTAAACACCTTGCCGAATTGCAGCCATGAGATACCCTTCACATACCCAGATTACCTTGTTTTTGAAATCATCGTTGACTACAGTCCATTGAAATAGTCACAATCAGCTGCTCCTTATATTTTCATTAATTTATGGCTTCATGAAGCCGGGATGAACAAAAGTTCGACGTTTCTCAGAATACCATCGAACGAATGGATAGATTCGAAAAAAAAACAAGTCGTTCCTTATCGCAGCGCTTCGCGCTCTTTCAACTCTCTGCCGTACAGCCTCAAAAAAGCTTTCACCTAGCAGGAACTATTTAGAGGTACTGGACCTGGTAAGCATGCCGCGAACAAGGAGCGACGATGATTATACCCCGCTCTGGGTTCTTACTACTCACGATTACTCACTGTTCCCTGCTCAAAACAGAGGAGGACCTACCCATAATTCGTGGCGTGCTATCTACGAAGAGTGACTCTTCTTGACAGCGGCGTTCCCTTAACATATTTCTTATGTGAACCCTCGTGGGACGAGAGAACCGTTCACCTCCGAACCGCCCTATCTGGTTGAAAAAAGAAGGTGCTATCCCCTTAAGGTGTGGATAACTTTTGCATACAGGACTACGGCGGGAAAGTGGTAATATGCACAGAATTACCTATACTCATGACTAGCGGAACAAATAACCCCTATAGGCTCAGTTTGGGCAATATTTTTTTGTTGCAAATTCGGGAAAGGTGAAGACACATGACGCATACTCTGAGACAAAAAATGAAAACACACAGACCTCAGTGGAAGAACTATTCACATATACTAGTCGAGTGCATCCATGGTAGCGAATATCAGAGGGACAATCTCTCGAGGGCTCGCGATAAAATAGCCAAGAGTAGCGACGAGTTGCCGCTAATAATTGGACGAGTTTCCTCACAGTGGTCAGGCGATCGTTGCGGGACTTCGCGACAATGCAGTCTTAGTTCCACGCTGCTCGATGATGTTGGCCACCAAGAATGTACGTTAGTTTTCCTTGATAAATTTTTAACTAATTTTTAACGGACAATTTTTGCGTTAAATTGGGTAAATTCGTTAAATGCAACTTCTCTTAGCTGTAGTCAGTTTGGGTGTATTTTAGTATATAAAGAGCCGGATCCTTTTCTTTACTGATTTTTTCGGCTCTATCTAAATACATAGCTTATCTTACGACAAATAACAGTGCAAATATCAACAAAGTTGCTAAACGAAAAAATCATTCCAAAACCGTTCTTGGGCGGTATTACATTCCAAAACCAAGCAGTAACAACAAGACTTATATGTACAATAGAATAACAAATTTCTTACTACGCCTAGTTCGTCAAGCATGTGGCAGTCGTCCAGCTTCAGGGAACACGGACGGTGCAGCATAGCATGGATGAACGTTGTTGAGTGTTTTTGCTTGTTTTGACGAAACTGCTTACAGAACCTGTGCTCGCTAGGTAGACTCTCACAGCCCGAGGGGGTTCTCCCATACTGCCTAATAACTGTTTTGGAAAATACAGAAATTGCCGAATAATTCAGTCCTGGCAGTGACCACGCGAATTCTTTGGTACAGTTCGTCCTTGGAAGATATTTGCGAATTCCACAGACCTCCCTGTTCCACAAATAGCTCCTTTGGTCGCAAGGTTCTGTTTTCATTACAGACGGCAGCAGAGAATCGAATAAACAGCCGCGGACCGATGACACCGAATTCTACTGCACTAGGTATTTTCGTCATTGCCAACTAAGGCGGGTCTCAACGTTGCCTTAACGTGGTCCTACAATTTCGCCTGATGCTGCACGAAGAGCCCACTCAACTTTCTGGAGAAATTAGCGTAACAGGGAAGGAGCCTTTTTCCTCTGCTTATTTCGTTTCTTACCCTTATTTTTTCGCATGGATTGTGTTTCGTATCGTTTTCCATGCCTTTTCAACCTCACGTAACAAACAAATACCCCAACAGAAATCTGAAAAAAATGTACTGCTTGCGAAATAAGAAAAACTAAAATGTGGGAATGAAACGCGAAAAATGGCGCAGGAAGTGCAACAAAAAAACACGAAACGTCGGCAGAGAAAAATGGAGACGCAAACATAAATTGGTTAAAAGGAGCAAGGAAAAAACAAACTTTCAAATAGCTAACAAACTTTCAAACATGTGAACGATATCGGCTGCCCATTTCCGCTGAATCATGTAAATAGAGGGTTTCCTCGCTAACGATGCTGCAGAAGCTCACTTCTGAATATCGGTGCCCGGTGCATGATCCCCATCCATCTGCCCGCTTAACATACAATGAATCGGGGTGATCGGTGATGCAAGGCTTTGCCGAGGAAGAGCTCGAATGATTCCGCAAGGAGTAGTGCAGGAAAAGTCGCCAATTTTGCTGCGAACAACCCGTCGCCATCCTTAGCTATTTACTCTCGACTGACATCACACACTGGAACATCCATAGGTAGAACCAAGACAAAGCGGGGTAAACTTGGCATGGTGTAAAAGACTTCCAAACCGTCGCACATTACATGTACAACACGATGCATTGAAAATAGCAATGCTGTGAAATATGCCTTTCTTGGGTTTGCCACCAACATCCCTGAATCTAAAGTCACTTCTACATTAATAAGTAGAACTCCCCACCTACGCTAACTGCATCTTAGGCCTATGTTATACCATCGCTCATCCCGAGCAACGCCTAATGATAAGCTCTCATGCCCATTCGTCGCGCTACGCGATAGATACGGGACTTTATCATTGGGCCTCGATCGACGTGAGCAATGGTATAACATAGGCCTTATAGTTGGGCGAAAAACGAGGCGGTCCTAGATAGGTGAAAACAGACGGTGCTTTTGCTCCACCACTACTTACCCTGCACCGGTTCGAAAACCTATGGCAGCATCATGATGTTGCGGCTTCATGGGACGAAGCGTTGGCGCAGAGGAGTACGAAGCAACTGGTCCAGTTGTGACTGGTCGCCATCCAAACCAGGGTTATAATAGAACAACTTGGGGAGCGACGCGAACATACAAAAACACGCGATGACCGTGATCGCAAGTGCAACGCCTGTGAGGTGTTACTTCCACGTTCTCAACGTCTACTGCTTTTGCAACTCCGAGAGTCACCCATACTGTTTCTGCTCAGATATTGGGAAGCCTTCGATCTCATTTAATGGAGAAAAGTGATTATTAGAGGACAACGGAGATATTCAATGAAAGACATGGACAACTGTTTTCAATGTGAAGATTTCAGGGTTCCGTTACGAAAAGAAGTCCGACGTACCCACTCTTCAAGAAACCCCGAAGGTCACTACTGTTTCCTTGTATCCACATCCGAATCCCGCAACGTACCCCTGAATTGTATTCGAAAGTCGCAGCTCTGAAGCATGAGCTTCTCAGAGTATTTGATGAGCACCAAGAACAACTCACGGCCGACGACATGACAACGGCAGAGCGAAGAGGTTTATGAAAGGCACTTGCTCTGAAGAACTCTTTACGATTTTCGGTAGGGAATAAATGCGGAGGCTTCGTTGTGATGTCTCGTCAACGAGACATTTCTCTCAGTGAAGCTGTTCTATTGGATAGCAGCACCTACGTAAGGGAAGGCTATGAGCAGTACCTCTCAGTGTGCCCATGTACTACCAGGTGGTTAAAACACACAAGTTGCCGAGGGAAACGAATGGATGTGGTAGTTCAACGAGCAAGACAAGGCTTATGTGTCGTCCTGTGGTGGACCAACAGATCGCTCACCCCTGCTTTTGTACGTACCAGCTCATTTAAGAAACGTGCAAACATTTCTGGAGCACCTGAACAACTACTTTGACGGGCGACAACGATTGGATGACCAAAGTTTTGACGTGGTTTCACGAATGTTGATACAAGAAGAGCAGTTGATGTCGGCACTATTGGGCACTAGTTAAAAATTCCGACTCCACCGACAAGACTTCTGTCGGAAAAAAATTTTTCGCTGAAACTTTGTCTAGAGGGTTACTTGGGGTGGTGGTCACGAAACTGATATCCGTTTTTCACGATTCGTTCGGAGACCACCCATACCGTTAACATGGGTGGTCCAGGCAGGGTTACCGATTTCGCTGAAACTTCGTCTAGGGGGGTTATTTGGGGCGCTGATCATGAATTTGGCATCCGTTTTTCGTTTTACGCTGGAGTACGGTAGGTTACGGACGGTGACTAAGGTAATGGTCACCGATTTCGCCCAAACTCCGGAGTAAAACGAAAAACGGATGTCAGATTCGTTATCAGCAACCCAAATAATCCCCTAGTCGAAGTTTGGGCAAAATCGATGATTAAGACTTCGGCAGCCTTAGTTACCTTTAGCTTCCGTAAGCTACCGGATGTCAGATTCGTGATCAGCACCCCAAATAACAGCCCTAGACGAAGTTTCAGCGAAACCGGCGACCCTGCCTGGACCACCCATGTTAACGGTATGGGTGGTCTTCGACCGAATCGTGAAAAACGGATATCAGATTCGTGATCAGCACCACAAATAACCCCCTAGACAAAGTTTCAGCGAAAAAATTTTCGCCCGAAGTCTTGTCGGTGAAGTCGGAACTTAACTAGTGCCCACTATTGTACTTCCACAACTCCAAGGGTCGAGGAGAGGTCGAAAAAAAAAATTCGCCCAAACTTCGGCTAGGGGGTTATTTGGGATGCTGATCACGAATATGAGATCCGTTATTCGTTTTATGCTGGGGTACGGTAGGTTACGGTAGGTAGGGGCGACTAAGGCTGCCAAGGTCATGATCACCGATTTCGCCTTAACTTCGGCTAGGGGGGGGGGGGGGTATTTGGGGTGCTAATCACGAATATGACATCCGTTTTTCGTTTTACGCTGGAGTACGGTAGGTTGCGGATAATAACCCCCTAGCCGAAATTTGGGCGAAATCGGTGACCATGAGCTTGGCAGCCTTAGTCACCCGGACCTACCGTAACCTACCGCACTCCAGCGTAGAACGAAAAACGGATCTCAGATTCGCGATCAGCACCCCAAATAACCCCCGAGACGAAGTTTGGGCGAAAAACTACTTGGGTTTTCTCAGCTTGCGTTGGTGCGCCCGTCCTACGAGCAGTATTGATGCGGGCGTAAGCACGCTAAGTGCAGCGCCGGTATTGTGAATTCCTTTTGCTGTCGCGAGCCTCTACATGGGAAGGCAAATGCCCTAGTTGAATAGCTAACTTGGTGGCAGAACTGAACAAAAATCAAAAGCCTACCGACAATGAGTTGCTTCAGTTGCTCCTCATCCAGTTTGACTTTGTCTGGTGTCTTCTTCGCGACACCCCTTTGAATCCATGCGATGTCGGAAATCATCGTCAGACCTTCCATGGTCAACCTTAAAGCCAGCTTTATTACAACCAATGAATAATAGGACAATTGCGCGAGTTCAAAACGAAATTCGCATCTTAGCCAAAACTCGTATCGAGTCGTCACTAAGAGACACATGCACATTTATAAAAGAGATAGGGACCAGCTCGGCACATGGCACTGCGAGGCAGGACAGCAACTCGGATATGTCGTCATAACTGAGCCATGCGGCTAGCAAGGCTCTCGGCAGCATCGCGTCGCTGGATTTGTAGGCCGAGCGGATGGTGGAGAGGGCGCGAAGCCGAATGGCCTGCACAGCTTCCACGGCGGCAACAGTCGGGCAGTCATCGGGGAGCTGTGAGAGGCTTCGGAAGAACCTGACGTAATTGCCGGAGCGAAAGGAGATGAGAATGTCTCGCAACAGGTGGAAGAGCTCCTCCTCCAACAGCCCCCTCAGGTCGTACAGTTGCAGCAGAGCGGTTTGACTCGGAATCAGATGAAGAATGTAGGCACAGAGAACGCGTCTGCTGACCAGGTCGGCCGAAACGAGGAGCGCCGCGTCGATCCAGCGAGAAAGGCACTCCTCCAGCTGAGTAGAATGGAGTTTCCAGTCGTAGACATCACACTTCGTCGTTCGGCAGATGTACCCCGTTTCGAGGTAGAAAGGGATCATCTCCTCGAGGATTTGCACAGCGTCCGCAGACGACGCCTCCTGCAAGATCATGTCCTGTCGAACAGCTCTCAGGCGGTCGCACACGAACGAGTACACGGCGTTGAACCTTGCATTTCTCTTGCTTCGGTAGACATCGAGAAGGTGCCGAACCGTGGCGAGCAACACCTTGGGAGGTCGTATCGCGTCCAAGCGAAGGTGGTCAGAGCCTGCTGCCGGACGACTGTACTCCTTCACCATCCTCCGTCTCAGATCTGCGGACTCGTCCGAAGTCCCCTCCTCGGGCTTCTCCAGCGCGTGAACCATGTTGTTGGCGAGTCGGAACTGCACCTCTGACTCCGGACACATCGTGCAGCACCGCCCCACGATGCGGCCACCAGCACTGCGCATTTTCATGGCAACCTGACAGCTTCACAAGTCCACAGCGCAAATCGGAACCACGGCAAGGCTCATGAAAGGGAGGACTGCTGGGATGCAGGTGTCGATCCACTCGCGATTGGAGTGCATTCTTCCGGAATCACGATTAGGGCGCGATCGCTGTTATCCTTCCTCCGCCAAGCCGCGAGCGCTTATCGCACGCGCGCACCTGCCGAAATATCTGGGCTAGTGAATTGACATCTGCGCGATTGTTCTCACGCATCTTTGCGACAGAGCGCGGAATCTTTCCTTCTTAGCCCTGCGCGCTCATGGGGAGTCCGCGGCTAGGTTCTGCGCTTTTCGAGCGCAGAGACAGACTAGGGAAGGGACTCCAGTGTGTAGTGCTTCCAAGCAGCTCGTGCTAGAACTGCTCCCGTTGCTTCGAGCGCAGAGACAGGCTAGGGAGAGGACTCCAAGGTGTGTACCACCAAGGCTGCTCGTGTGAAAACTGCCTTCGTCGCTCACGGGGAGTCTGCGGCTGGGTTCTGGGGAGGGGACTCCAGGGTGTGTGCCACTAAAGCTGTTCTTGTGGAAACTTGTCGCTCAGGGAAGTGCGCAACTGGGTTCTACGCTCTTGAAGCGCAGAAGCAGGCCAGGGAGGGGACTCCAGGGTGTGGTGCGTCCAAGCTGCTCGTGCGAGAACTGATTCCGTCTCCCAGGGTTCTCCTGTGGCGGCGGTAGAAGAGCCGCGATCCGCCACCGACCGATCAACAACCCTCCTCCATATCGACTGACCGTGGTGTCGGTGGATATCGAAAATTGCCACGTCAACGTCTTCGACGTATCAGGTTGAAGGATAGCGACTCCTTACCTGAAGAATCCCACGGAATACCTGTTCCTATGTTCTAGAGTAAAGCTCAGTATGCATCTTTATTAGGGAGGCATACTGTATTGGACTATGAGCAAAGGGGGAAGAAAGGAAGGGAAGAGAGGGTAGGCAAGCCCTCTCGAGGCTGCAGGCGACGGGCGACCTTCCGGTCGGGGCGACGTAGACGTGACTCTCGGTGGCGTAGCCCGGTGCAGCTATCTTGCAGCAGGGCGTTGCTATCGGTAGAAGGGCGTCGTCGTCCAGGGTACGGATTGGGTGCAACCCGACATCTCCCTTCCCACAGTAAGCTCGTCCTCGAGCTTAAAAGCATCATCATTGTGTTGTCGGTCGTTATACTCCGAGATGAAGAAGTGTCAAATATACAGCAAAAGAATATAGGAACTACATAGTAGTCACGCTATAGCTTAAGCTATATGGTGAGTTATTGACTGTAGGAGGAACATGCGAAATTGCGGTCTGTGGTTAATTTACCGGACGGCTTTCGATGAGGATGAATGAATAGCATATCAGGTTGAAGGATAGCGACTCCTTACCTGAAGAATCCTACGGAATACCTGTTCCTATGTTCTAGAGTAAAGCTCAATATGCATCTTTATTAGGGAGGCATACTGTATTGGACTATGAGCAAAGGGGGAAGAAAGGAAGGGAAGAGAGGGCAGACAAGCCCTCTCGAGGCTGCAGGCGACGGGCGACCTCCCGGTCGGGGCGACGTAGACGTGACTCTCGGTGGCGTAGCCCGGTGCCGCTATCTTGCAGCAGGGCGTTGCTATCGGTAGAAGGGCGTCGTCGTCCAGGGTACGGATTTTTGACTCCACGTATAGTGGCCATATTGATTGTGCGACGCGATCGATCAATTTGGCCTCATTGCGTGGCCATCGCGTCACACTGCGACGAAGTATATCCAGCTGCGGACTCCCCCTGAGCGACGAAAGTAGTTCACACACGAGTAGCTTGAATCGCACCCACCCTGGAGTCCCTTCCCTAGCCTGATTCTGCGCTCGAAAAGCGCAGAATCCAGCTGCGGACTCCCCTGAGCGTCGAAAGCAGTTTCCATCTGTGGCGCCCCGACGCAAAGAAAACCTATTCCGATCTGATTTTAGCAGCCATAGTTCCATTCGCGAAATCGAAACAAGTAACACGGAAGATTCGAGAATACATAACAAGTGCGAACTAGATTGGGACGTTTGGAAATGATTAGGACGTATCACCGACTCCGGTGATGCTCATACGGTAGTAAAGGGGCGGGGCCTCGCTGCACCCAAGCTAGGTGTGCTGGCCCTAGCAGACGTTCACCTGTACGCTTAGAGGAGCGACGTTCCTCAATAAAGCCAATTCATCCACTCTTCTGTTATCTTGTATATTTCCGCAACCCACTGAACCACCCATAACGGTGAAAGAGGAAGAAGCAATCCTCACGTCTCAAGCGCCCATAACATTTTGGTGCATCGGCATAATAAGCCAACCTACTCCCGCGTCAAAGAGTGACACCTTTGATCCCTGGAGAAGAGACAAAGCTCCATCTGAGCTTAAAGTCGGTCGAATTCAAGAACGGAAATCCCTTAACTGGGCAAGTCTCCCGTACGCTGTACCTGGAGCAATCTTCTGCGAGTCAGATAGCAAAGTCTCCCGTACTCTGTACCTGGAGCAACATTCTGCGAGTCAGATAACAAAGTCTCCCGTACTCTGTACCTGGAGCAAATCTTCTGCGAGCCAGAAACAAAGTCTCCCGTACGTAAAAAGTACTTGGAGCAAGCCTTCTGCTAGTCAGAAAAAGGTTTCCATTAAAAAGGAACCATCTTTCAGAAATTAGTGAAAAAGGAAGAAAAAGAAATAGCCAAACATAAATAATGGCACTTCATTTCCAAAAAGTGGAGATAATGGGTAGATCCACATCTCTAAAAAATTTAGTCATGCGCTTCCAAGAATATACGATCGGCATAGACTATACCACAGCAGACGAGGAGAACTGCAAAAAATCTCGAGCGAGTATAACCCTTCTAGAATGTGGCCTAAAGCAGCTGCAAAATGGGAGAGAGCTTCTCCAAAAGTCATACGAGGAGCTAAAAGAAGAGTATAGCAACTGCAAAACCAAGTCGGAGAAAAAAGACTTGATGGTAGAAATTGATCAGATTGAGGAAGAGTCTCAACCGCAAAAAACTCTTAATGATGCCAGTGACCTCATTGATAACCTGATGATGAGAGTGGTCGAATACAAGTGTGCGAACCAAGCCATTTGCATTACACTTGGCTATATTTCACAAAAAACGTTGGCAAACAACATTGCAGTGGCTGCAATAGCTGCTGATCAGGTGGTCCAGGATGAGCCAGTCGATTCGGACCGTTAATTTCCAATTGCGAGTGGTGTTGAGCATCTGAATACCAGATTAGTTGTACATTTCCTGATGGATATCATGCTGGGGGGTTTCACACCTGCATGCGTATGCTGTTGCAACTTTCGTAGATGAAGGTAATATACAATGTTTGCTAACGTAATATTCCTCACTACATAATAATTGCATCCAAGATATTCCTTCGACTGGTACTTAGAAGCCTTGTTAGTTGAAATTAATCGTTGCATATGAAATGGTCGTTTTGCTGCATCAATTTCTGGTCGAATCTTTGTGGCTACGTATGTTCCCGTTTCAGGCATTGTATGTATCACCTGTATCACCTGTCGTCCCGTTGATCATCGAATTGCTCGAGCGGGTGCCAGCAGCGTCTCCATTCGTCCCTGTCGCGTGCCAGAGTGGTCCAATGAATCCTCCTCGCTCGAGGGACACGAAGAGCGTCATATCGGTCGTTCAGGGCTTTCACGAAGAAGTCCGACCAACGCGTTGGTGGGCGTCCTGGCGTTCTTTTGACATCCCGCGGAATCCAGTCGGTGATGGCTCTCGTCCAGCGGGTGTCTGCGAAGCGCATTACGTGGCCGGCCCACCTAATTTTCGACAACTTGGCCCACGCGACAGCGTCTCTGATCTTCGAGCGTCGGCGGAGCTCGGAACTCCGGAGGCCTTCTCTCACTTGCGTGAGTCGTTTCACTCCGAGCATCGTCCTCTCGATTCCACGCTGCGCGACGCTGATCGCGTGTTCATCCTGCTTTCGTATAGCCCAGGTCTCTGAGGCGTATGTTAGGGCAGGAAGAACAGTGGAGTCGAATAGGTGGGCACGGAGTCGGACGTTCTTCGTCTTCTTCGCGACTTCTTCGACGCTCTTGAAAGCTCCCCAAGCCGCTCTTTTCCTCCAGCTCAGCTCTGGTGCTAGGTCGTTGGTCATGTTGACTTCGCGACCCAGATACACATAGCTGGAGCATTCGGAGACGTTCGTTCCGTTGAGCGAGAATGGGGCATCAGAAACCCATCCGTTCCTCATGAACATCGTCTTCGTAAGATTCAGCTGCAGTCCAACGTTCCCACATACACGATCGAAGTCGGCCAGCATTCGCTCCGCCTGGCTGATGCTCGGCGTTATGAGCACGATGTCGTCAGCGAAGCGAAGATGATGTAGTTGCCGGCCGTCGACCTTCACTCCCATGTCTTCCCATTCTAGTTCGCGCATGACGTTTTCGAGAGTGGCGCTGAAGAGCTTCGGGGATATGGTATCCCCTTGCCGAACCCCTCTCTTCACGTCGACGACGACGTCGTTGTAGAATGGTGAGATCTTGGTCGTGAATCCACTGTACAGCTCTCGAAGGACTCTGATGTACTGAGTAGGAGCGCCCTGAGTGAGCAGGGCTTCGATGACCGCTTCAGTTTCGACAGAGTCGAATGCCTTCTTCAGGTCGATGAACGTAAAGCACAGCGGCAGCTTGTACTCTCGCGACACTTCGATGAGCTTCGTAATGGTGTGAATGTGGTCGATCGTGCTGAATCCTCAGCGAAATCCTGCTTGCTCGCATGGCTGTCCTTCGTCCAGCGTTCTGCTAATCCTATTCAGGATAACTCGAGTGAACAGCTTGTAGACTACGGACAGCAGGCAGATCGGGCGATAGTTGCCAATGTCGTGCACGTCTCCCTTCTTGTACAGCAAGACGGTTCTGCTGGTCTTCCACTGAGATGGAACCTTGCACTCCGACAGGTAACGTGTGAAGAGCCGCGCCAGGGTGTTGATGAGCGTAGGCGGGAGGTTCTTCAGGTGTTCGGGTCTGATCCTGTCGGGACCGGGTGCTGTACGTTTCTTCACCGACGAGATGGCGTGTCGGATCTCGGAAGGGAGAACAGAGGGGACGACGTATCCATCCTGCGGAAGATGGCATGGGGGCAGGTGGACGTGGCTATCGAAGAGATCGGAGTAGAAGTCGTGGATGACCCTCTCCATGGTCCTTATGGAAGAGGTGACGGTTCCGTCGGGACGTCGGAGAGCTGTCATCTTGGTCTTGAAGTTGGCGAAGTTCCGGCGGGCATTGCGGATGCTCAACTCTGCCTCTGCAGCTTCAGCCAACACTTCCGCCCTTCTCTCCTTAAGATCCTCCTTTATCGCCGCTCTGCATAGCTTCGCAAGCTCGGACGTCAGCTGGTAGTTGCCTGACGCTCGTGGTGCTCCACGCTGGCGTATCAGCTCGAGAGTTTCCGGACACAGGCGTCTCTTGGTGGTCTTCAAGCTCTCGGCTCCGTTAGCACTATTGCGGAGATGGTGCACGAAGCGGTCGTATTCATCGTCGACGTTGTCCATGACGGCATCTTCCCAAAGACCGGCAAGAGAGGTGTAGAGGTCCCAGTTGATGGTCGTTCTGGGACTCCTCTTCTTGAACTTCGCGGCCTTCTCTCCTTGACGCGAAAAGCGGAACCTTGCGCGAAGGAGGCGGTGGTCCGATCCCGTGTAGAACTTGGGGACAACGGGGACGTCGGTCAGGCAGTATTTGTGGTTGAAGATGATGTGGTCGATCTCGTTGTGGAACTGGCCACCGGGAGATTCCCAGGTCCATCGTAGGGAGGGAGGCTTCTGGAACTGCGAGTTTCCATGGATGGTCTTGGTCGACATGATAAACTCAGACAGCCTTTCACCTTGCTCGTTCCACTCCAAACCGTGGGTTCCGATGTGAAGTTCTTCCGGCGACCTTCGCGGTCCGATTTTGGCGTTGAAGTCGCCGACGATCACCTTGTAGAAGGTGTGATCTTCCTTATAGAACTTCTCCAGCTCCACGTAGAAGACTTCGACCTCTTCGTCGTCGTAGTCGGATGTTGGGGCATACGCGACGAATACAGTCAAAGCTGGCACGGAACCACATCGCTTCTGTCGCAGACGTCCGATTCGGCTTGTCAGAGACTCGTACGAATCGATGTTCATGGCCAAGCGCGTGTTGACGAGGACACCAACGCCGCCTACTCCTCTGCTGTTGCATGTTCCGAGGAACAGTTCTTCTCCGGAGTCGTAGGCGGCGTGCAGGGGGTGGTGTCTTCTCGTCTCGGTCAGTCCGATGACGACGTACTTGATCTTCCTGGCTTGCATCATCAGGTCCTCGACGGATGCTTCCGATGCAAGCGTGCGGGCGTTGTAAGTACAGATCGTCATCCTAGTCCTTCTCAATTTGCGCAGCCTGGTTAGGCCCTGAGATTTTAGCAGCCTCTCCGTACTCGTCCTTCCCATCGCTGCAGAAATGGGGGCTCTTTCGGGGTCAGGGGAATGAGGCCCTTTAGTGCTGCTGTGTTTGACTGGAATACAACACGGGTAGCTAGTCAGGCTCTGTCGTGCGGGCGGGGTACTCCGGGCAGCCAGCCAGACTGCCCGAAGGGACGGGGCGAGACTTAAGGCGGCCTCGAATCGCCTTACATGTACTCCCAGCCTACCGAGTGCAAGCTTTTGGCCGAGCCGACACAGTTACAATCCGCACAGTCACGGACACATCCGCGCACACTGTGCACGAACATGCCGCTCCCACGCACAAGAAACGCATCGACCCGACACAGCAGGAGCAAGGAGTCCATCCCCTGCATCCCACCTGCGTCTCTGGGCAGTACACGGTCGCATTTGGTTCGCGTTTAATTCCCCTATCCATCACCCGGGGACGCGTCACGTGGCCCTGCGACAAGCGGCCCGAGATCCCTCTTAACAAGAGAGCCCGAAGGCTCTCTATCGAGGGAGATCCGTGGCATCCACGGATCCACGAATCTCATTGTATGTAGTTTCTGAAAACGCAGATTTTCCGCTTTCTCAACAGGTGTAGCCTTTGTGACGTAATTGCCTGTTGCGGAGTTTTTGCCGTCGTTTTTGCAGTATGAATCAACGTGATACGTTGCGGGACGTTCGTGCTATCTCAGTTCCCCGATGCCGTCCTCGCATCAGGGACCCTCGCATACTTCTCACACTTGCCGGGCTTTGCGATGCGTGACGGCTCCCGCGGACGCCGCAGCATTTACTCGAGAACTATTAAGCGTTATCAACCATATGTTGTGACATAAAACGTTTGTAGGCCGGCATGTCACAAGGGCCGCCTGTCGCTTGCAATCGAGTGTCCGTGGTCGGCTTAACTCGCAGAGCGAACAGCTTCCAGTGCCACCACGTGGAGGAACGGACATCGCCACCAATTGCTTCCCACTCTCAAGCCTTTTTTGATTTTTCGCCTAAACAAAGTGAATAGTCCACAGTTAAGATCGCTGAACAAGACGACGTTAAGGAATCACATACCGCTCGTGAAGGGGTAAGTATAAGACAAGGCATAGTAGGTCGTAATGTTCTGATATTAACTTTTAGTCCAATGCCACCCTTGGTGAAGCAATGGGCAAGCTGTACAAGATCGAGAGGAGGGAAAATATTGATATGGTTAACGCGCCACACAGAATATTCTATCCTTGCTACCGCAGGAGAGTTGACTGCTTAATCGCAACTCACTGAACACACAAAAATGCAAATTTCGAGCGCCACTTGCGAGCCAGTAGAACAGTCGTTCAAGAAGGTATGTGGCGGTTTTCGACGATTTCCTCTCCTGTCTTTCCAACTGCTTCTTTACAAAGGACCACACCAAAACCTGACAAGAGAAAGCAGATGTCTAGAAGTAGTGAAAGACGTAGGAAAGAATGCAGACAACATATTGAGCACCATGCACACGTTCATGAACATCGTAGTAGAGTAGCTATTCAAACGGGTAACACCCTTGTTCCAGTTTTTTAGTCTTCGTGTGCTTTACTGGTTTGTTTACAGAGGACTACATTGAGCTATGAGAGGAGGGCGAGGAGGATATGCCTAGAGACGTAACAAGATCTAGAATTGAAGACGACGGAGATTCTGAGCACATCACATGCCCTTCTATAAAGTTGTTTTTTGCGTGGGAAGTGTGTCCTGTCCGACAGCGATGATGGTGACATTGAGTGGTTAATATGTACAAACGTGGACAGTTGTAACGCTTAATCTCACCTTCAGTGCTGTTCACACCTTCGAGCTCTGTACTCCATATGTGAAGACAGCGAGTGGCGATGCGAAATTCTTGGCAGCGGCCACTCTCTTGAACCTTTTTCGGTATACCACTAATTAAGCACCCAAGAAATCTTTAAAAGTCTAGGGGTGGCAGCTAATTAGAGGTAATACGATATCTTGCTCCATCACGTACGCATTTTGCGTAATCACTACTCCAAGGTTAAGATCGCGCTCGGTGGTTCAGTGGTTTTCGGCTCGGATCGGAGGTACCTAAAACTTGGGTAATTAAACTTTTATTAACAATAACAATAAAATATAACAAATATAAAAGACACAAAGCTTCAGCTCAGCGGGCTCCTTTTCTACTGGATAAATGGGCGAAGCCGACTGGTATGCGAGCGAGATATAAACATGATAACCGGATGTGTTCGCAAAATGTTTTGAATTCATTGACAGATCAGCCTTGTGATACATGATGAATCAGCCATCGAGAGATACAACATATTGTATCGACCTAGAGAAATACATAGTAAATTGAACAACTACTAGAAATAGAGGAACATCTATACTCCCGGCCACGACATTGTCACCTCCTCGCTACTTTGTCCTCGCCTGTTCGCGGTCCCGATGGATTGAAGCTGGGGAGGAGCTGCGGCGTTGTCTCGACTCACGTCCTTCGTTGCGATGACGCTCGTATTGTCTGATCTGGCTTGCGTTCCTTTCCCTTCTTCTTTCCTGAGGGCGATCACGTCCTTTCAACCGATCGGCATCTTCCGAGTTACGGCGTTCCCCAGCCATCTCTCGCTCGAGCCGTAGCTGAAGGTCTCGCACCTTCTGCTCTAATCTTGACTCCTTCGATTGGAGGCTCCGACGCTTTTCCTTAAGGTCGTCAACGGCGGCCATGGCACCATCTTTCTGCCACTTCTTTTCGATCGCATGATTAACTTCGAGCGTTTCTTTTCGAACTTTTTGGAGTTCTCGCTCGGTCGCGTTCATTTGCCGCCGAATCCTTTCCACTACGAGCTGGGTTTTTCCTGAGCATTGGTTCTCAAGGCGTCGGTATCGGCGAAACGCGAGGCGATCTCGTCGAAGCGTGAGTTGAGGACTTTGATGTCGAAAGACAACTGCAAAATGTTGAGAGTGGACACTTCTTCACATGCTGTTTGAATTCATTGTAGAACTGCTGCCATTGATCAGTATGACGTTCGTCACTCTTCTCTCGATCTGCTGCCTTGAATCGCTCCTTGAATTCGTTCTCCATCTGAGTAAAACAAGCAGTGAGAAGATCCGCCTTCAATCCAATTTTGTCCATTTTGTCCTCGTTCGCCTTGTGCATCTTGACATTCTGTTCATGATAAGATTTCATCATTTCTTCAAGGCGCTGTAATTGTTCTTTTGTTTCTGGAGATGACGAAACAGTAACAGCCGGTGCGAGTTGATCAACCTTGCTGGAGGCCTGTCAGAGAATCCTGCTACCTTGTCGCAAAAGCTCCTTGATCATGGTTCCTGATGCACGGCCCTTCTTAGGTGGCAAATCTTCAGATGACGATGACGATGAGGATGATGACGACTGGCGAGGTCTTTTCGACGACGTTGTTGGATCTGAATCCGATATTTTGATTTTTGGCTTCACGGGAAGCTTTGGTGGATTGGGACGAGCTTCCTTGACTTGCGAAATTGGAGTTTTGATGTTCGGCGTCGCAGGCTTGGCGGATGTCTCAGCAGGTGGTGCCGAGGCGTTGCCGATGTTGCTCGTGGCGGGTGCTGGTGCTTTTTCCATGGCTGAAAAGAAGAATGTGGTGCTACAATGACTGGTACAATTATAGAAGCAGGTGGTTCATGCGACAGAAGAAATCTCAGAGAAGCTTTTCCGGCTTCCGGCCCTGCTGCACGTGTGCATGTAGCTAGAGAAGCTTGTAGGATCTGCTTAGGAATCCAAACGGTGAGCTTCACAAATCCAAGGACAATCCTGAGGATGATCCGTAGAAGTCCAAAAATTATGCGAAGCCCACATGTCCAGAATATTGTAGAGCCGATTACGAGCGCAAAAACCATTCCCAGCAAAACTACTATGATTGTCTTGTACCACGAAAGCATCACACCAGCGATATGGAAAAAGTCTGGGAAGACTAACTCATCGTACAGCCTGCTTTCTCCTTTGATCAATCATGTAGCTGTCCCATGGAGAGTTCTCACCCACTGCAAGATTCCTGTCAACTCGAATTCAATGCTTGTAGATCCGCAAGACACTTCACAGATTTTTTGGACTCAAGCAACTTTTGAGCTGATCACCAGTCTTGACGATGCTCCATTGCGCCGACAAGGAACTGTAAAGAACTGGTCCTCGCACCGAATAGTTACCATCGTGTCCTCCGTGTTCGAGAAACAGGAAATGTTAGCGCTTGCGCCTTGTGGGCAGTTGTAACATCTTTGAGCAATCGCATTGCCTACCTTGCACATCGAGTCGGTCAGTTCTATGACTGTCTTGTCATTGTTCTTCACGTGAACAAGGAGTTCGGCTGTTAGAAATGAAGGTATCGTAGCAGAGACTGTCGTAGGGTCGTCTTGAGCTGCTGTGAACGTCACCCATGATCTTCGTGCCGGTAGGCGATTCTCCACTTCGGTCTCAAAAATGCTGGTGATGTTCAGGTTGCTGCAAGCGCAGTTCACCATGCTCTCTGCTGGCTCGCAGATGCAGTTCGTATTTGTGGAGCAGTTCAGCGTTTGTGCTGCTTTCTTGGAGTCACAAATCGATGACGAAGTTGTTTCGTGTCTATATAAGGCTAGTTGCGATCCATCACTGATGAATGCGGAGGTCAGGTCAGGTGTCGGCGGCATGGTGATCGTATTTAGCGTAATTCTCAATCCTTCAAAGTTGAAGGGAATTGTGGGCCTCAACGCGATTGTTTTCTTTTTGAAACTTTTCCCTTGAGCTTTCACCGTTGTTACCTCCACGTGGAATCGTTCATACCATTGACGACACTTGAAAATTTCATAGACCTTGTCGTCTACTGGGAAATTGAAGATGCGGTAGAAAAGACAGCCACTGCTGAGGTAGAAGCATCCGCAGCCTGGGCCACCACAGCTTTCTAAGCATCTTTTGATTCCTGGGTATCCATTTCCAGCGTCGAGTTCGGGAATTATCGAAGTCTCGTTAATGTTCGCACATTTTTCATCCACACAAGAACCCGAATGTGTGCAACGCTTTGAGTCCACGACTCGTTGGATCGTGTTCCGCGTGAGCAAGACGTCTTCCTTGACACGCGTTAGTTGCAGTCCTCCCCATCGAAGGCGCAGCTCCTGGACCAGTGATTGGTTGTTGAGAAGACGAATGCAAGTAGTCTGTTCGAAACTGTTAAGCTTAAAAATCCCCATGGTTTCGCACGCACACTCTTTCGTCCCTCTTGTTGAAATTGAACAAATTGTCGTGTGTTGCGAAAAAAACGTCGATGTTACGGCATCCATTAACGAAGAACAGCAGAGAAGCGATGACTGCAGCAATGAGCGGTGCTCGTAGAAGTGATTCAACATCATGTCGATTTCGTCGACGAAGGTTTCCCCGGATCGTCCACAATTTCGCGATGAGTCTTATAACTCCTCTCAAGCAGCTCCACAGTATCTTTCTTAGAATTCTTATCGGCTTTCCTACTACTATAGGTACGTAGCAGAACAGGTAGACTGCGGCTATCATGAGGTACAAAAGAATCGCACTGACAATGATTGCTGTACGTGGCGAACACTCAGGATTGATCATGTTCGCAGTGCAAAACCAGCAGTGGACGTTCTGACAGAAGGATACTGAGGGGCAAATCACGTCGAGCACAGCTAACTGATCTCCGTGTAAGAACTCCACTGTACATGGTATGGATGTAGGGTTATTTCTGGAGCAAATAGAATCGTCTCGTTCTCTTTTGGATTGTTCCTCACTTCACAGTGGTTTTCTGCGCAGAATTCGTATCGGCGAACATGTTGAGACGTTAGGTGAACTCATCCTGGTATGCATCGCATTATTCCTTTCGCCGATTGCGAGGAGTTAGCTTGGAACACTGCCTTTACCACGTCTGTTACGGATAGTAAGGTTATTAAAAGAAGAACTGTGGTTGACATGCTTCTCGCGAAGTTGACCAACTAACAGTTGCTGAGTTATTGCCTTTCCTTACTCGTGGTCTTAGATTGTAGCGACCCTCTGTTTGTCCCTCAGCGTTGTCAATGTTTTCGTCGTTATTCATTGAAGACGGAATCGGATTCATGTCGGATTGATGCGAATCTCCTATTTCCAGTGGAATTAGTTGGTTCACAGGGCGACGTATCATGCGTCCATTGGGCAACCGGAGCTCCACTTCTCTAACGGCACCACTTGGGGAAGGACTTATGTTTATGTTTATGTTTATTACGCTTGCATAAGGCAATCGTTGAAAAGCAGTCAATGTACAACGACAACTGCGTGTATAAACTAACAAACAATGAAAACAAATAAAATCCAGAACAATCCATTTATCTTAGAGATTCTGGCCATCTCCCACAAGTTTCTTGGAAGTGCTGCTTCGGAGACCAACACAACGTGTCCCACCTTTGGACTTTTGGGAGTGCTGCGTTTATTGTCTATTTGGAGCGCAGCGATTCTCGTAATGCAGTCAAATAATGTTGACTCCATATAGTCCAAAAGCGTTCTGTCAATTGGTGACTCTTTTTGAGAGCCTCTTGTGTCTGCTGACGATTTCGTAGCACAGCTAACTCATCGGATGGGTAGTAGTTCTCGTCTTCGTCCTCCGTTCCTGGTTTCAAATGGATACGTAATGATTATGTCTCGTTGGATGAAGTCGATTGGGCGGAGGATTGGCGTTTCCTCCCATCTTTCCTCCTGGTATGTGAGAGGTCTGCTATTGACGCTACCCTCTATCTCCAAAAGGAGCGTCTCCAGTATTTCCTGTGTTGGCACGATTCGTTGCATGACTTTGTAAAGGCTGTGTTTAATCGACTTAATCAGGCGCTCGTAAAGGGCTCCCTGCCACGGAGCGAACGGCGTGATCGTTTTCCACACAACTCCTTTCTCTGCCATTGCTTGAGTACACGAAATGTCGTTTATCACAGGAAAAACGGCGCTTCTGAGGATTTTTCTCCGAGTAGAAGATTTGGGCCACTGTCTGATGTTATGCTGACAGGTATTCCACGCCGAGCAAAAAATTGTCGTAGAGCAAGCAGGAAGTTTGTCGTGCTCATGTCTATCACAAGCTCGAGGTGCAAAAGTCGGATCGTCATACATGTCAGGATGATTCCATAGACTTTTGTGATGTTGTCGTCCTTCTTAACCGACAGAGGTCCGAAATAGTCTATGCCGACATGCCCAAAAGGACGCGTCTTTCGCACTCGACGGTCAGGAAGGTCGTCCATTTCTGGATATCAATAGGTAGATTGTTAACCTTCTGACAAGGCACACAGCGCGTAATTACCGATCGAACGAGTTGCCGAAGTTTCATGATCCAAAACCGCTCTCTGACAATCGCCATCGTGTGTGCAGTGTCACAATGTAGAGGTAAGTGCGCATGTTCCACAATTAGACGAGCGAGATCGGTTTTGCTAGCGATCAAACATGGATATTTAGCGTCAAATGGAAGGCAAGATTTTCCTAGTCGTCCTCGACAGCGTAAAATTCCATTCTCGTCTTTCTTCGGCTTTAGCTCTTTCAGAGCGCTTTGTCTTTCTGGTGGAAGATGAACTTTTTGGTGATTGCGTACCGAAACTCGTAGAGCCATCTCTCTTTCGGGAGCTGTTATGTACGGACGTACTTCTACCGATCGTAGTTCGGGTATGGTACTCTCGACTCTCTCTCTTAGGTTGACGTTCATGTGATTGAGTAGTTGTTTGATGAATCGTAGAGCATAAGCTACCACTCTCTGACATCGTGGGAGATTATTCTGCCGTTTCCAGTCAAGCAAGTCAGAAGTTGTATTTAGTGTCCCTGCGGTTAATACACAAGCACCACTCTCACTATTTTCTGGTAGCGTGAACAACTTGTGGTCCTCGGACCATAGGTCAGTTGGCTGCGAGATGTAAGATGGCCCGGTCCACCACATGTGACCTTCAAATTCATTTTTAGTTAGCCTTCTCGTTGCGCAGTCAGCTGGGTTCTGCGCGGTATTCACGTAACCAAACCGAACTTGTGGTTGGATTGCATTAACAAGCTGTTTTTTCTCGCGAACGCGATTTCGCACTAGCACGCCTGCAGATTGGTCGTCCGGATGGGAAGTAACCCAGTTAAGAGCGATCTCAGAGTCAGAAAGGACTATGACATCGTATACTCTCCTTTGTAGCTTCGTATACCGTACGCGCTAGTCGTACAGCCATCGTCAACGCGTTTAGCTCTAGTTTGGGTATCGTGGGTTTCTCCTTTATTGAGGGCAACTTGGATTTCCCAGCCACAAGATGTGACTCCGAAGCGGTCGTAATGTAGACGCATGCTGCCATTGCACTACTACTAGCATCCGAAAACCCAACTAGTTTCACAGGTTCGTTGATCTGACCAACTCTTCTGTGAATCTGGCATTGAACGCCGTCGACTGCACGAACGATCTCATTCCACTGCGTTTGGTGTTCTTCTGAAAGAGCAACGTCCCAGCTGTATTCGCATTTCCACAGATGCTGCAGAAATCGTTTTCCATGAAAAGTGATCGGTGTCAACCAACCCAGCGGATCGTACACGGATGCCGCCTGTTCGGAGATGGTTCTTTTCGTCATTTTCTCCTTAGGTGGATAGTTGTTGCAGTTGGTCTTCCACTGAGCTCCACATTATCCCGGGGATTTTCTGCGTGGATTTGTCGCTCAAGTCCTTTTCAGCTATGTGTTGCTTGACGCTGTCATCGTTAGAGATAAATTCTCTGAGGTTCATATTCATTTCGTGGAAAACATTCTTCGATTCTTCGTATAGAATACTCGCTTCTTTCGTCGATCTAGCGGTCATTACCACATTGTCTACGTACGTGTTGTTGTCAATTTCACGGGCAATTTCTGCGTTCTGCGCGTTATGCTGCAAGTGATACTTGATCGTTCCGGCAAGCAGAAATGGTGAGCATATAAGTCCAAATGTCACGCGACTGAAACGGTAGACGATAAGATTGCTCTGAGCAACAGGTTCGTTTGTGTGTCGCAGCCATAAGAAGAATTCTCACTTGCAAGAATGCCTTCTCCACATTGCTGGCAAGAGCGATGTTGCCTATGCGGAAGCGGAGAAGGATATCGTAGAGCTTGGGAAGTAACACGGGTCCTCTATGAAGTACGTCGTTGAGTGAAAGGGAGTCCTTCAGGTGTGCAGAAGCGTCAAATACGATCCTTAGTTTGGTCGTACTCTCGTTAGGCGTGATAACTGCACGATGAGGAAGGTAGTGTACGATTTCCCCGTCTGGAATCTTGTCTTCGTCAACCTCTTCTATGATCCCTTGAGTGAGCTGGTTTTGTAACGTCTCTTCGTAGCTTCGAAGTACGTCTGGTTCCTCATTCAATTTGGTTATCAGTGCTTGAAGGCGACGAACGGCCAATCCCTTATTGTCTGGTAGTAGGGAAGCCTCCTTTTTCCATGGAAATCTTACGCAGTAACCATCCTCCTTTCGTTCAATGGTTTGCTCGAACATCTTCCAGACAGCTTCGTCTGTCCGCTTACGTTCTTCAGCCATTGGGCCTACAAATTCATGCACACCCGACGATTCAAATGTACAGAAGTCTTCCCACGACTGAGAGTCATCGTTGACTACTGCGGAGCTCGCGTTGAGTACCATCGTTTCCTGATCTTTCTCCTTGACTTCAGCGGCAGTAGTTCTTCGTCTGGCAACTAGGTATCCTAACTTCGAAGGAATCAGTTGAAGTCCAGATGGATGCACATATTTCGGTGAAAAACCATTGTTTAGTAGAGAGAAAGGGTCCGCGCAGCGAAGAAGAACCTGTGGTCGGATGTTAGTTGATGCAGGACTGATAGACAACTGTAGTTCGTTGTCACAAAGGAAGCGTTTATCTTCAAGACTGAGTCTGCTGCGTTGCTTTGACTCTGTGACAGTGTCGATCCTTGTGACCGTAAACGAGTGGGATGTTCCTTTCGCGTCCCACATCTGTAGTACGGTAACACCGCATGTTTTCACCATTGGCGTTGATGAGCCGAAAGTGCTTATTGTTAGCTGTTGGGAGTCGACGTCTTGAAGCTGTAATTTGTTGGCCTGTTCGCTGTGAATGAATGAGCGATCAGCTCCTGTGTCTAGCATGATGTGCACTGCCTCCAGTCCTTTCGTGCCTGGATTAAACACTTGAGCTTGTCCTGCCAAGATGAGAACGTATGTTCGATTACTGACATGAAGCACAGTATCCGGTTCTTGGTTTTTTCTTGGCTCTTGATCTGAGCTTACTGTGTTAATCTTTGCTGAGGTGCGGACTTGTTGAGCGGTTTTCGACGGTACCTTCCTCGTGACTTTTTCCTGTTGTGACGCACGAGTTGTTTCCTTCGGGAACATGTTCGTACAAATAGAGGTATGGTGTCCCGAGATTCCGCAAAGTCTGCATGCTCCCCCAGGGCACACGCTTGCTGTATGACCTTGTCGCCCGCAGTTGTGGCACAGCTTCTTGCTCTTTATTATCTGCAGGCGATGACTTTGAGTCGTCACTTCCGTACAGCTTTTTGCAAGGTGGCTTGGTTCAGTGCAATAAAAGCATTCATGTACTGAGGTCCGTGGAGTTTTCCTGGCTTGTTCCTTTCTGAAGGCCACCCCCGGTTTGCCTTGTTTTGCATAATTTGAAGGGTGTGGTTTCACGTGATCGCTGATTTTCAGTTCCTCCGTGGCGTACTCCTTTACGATTGTTAGGAGATTCTTGGTGTTCCATGTCCCTTCTGCTTCCTTCTTAGACTTCTGCCTGAGAACGTGTCGTTGGATTTCCTTGGAGAATTTACTTAGAAGTTGTTTCTGAAGGAAAGCATTATTAACGTGCTCGCCCTTCAACTCCAGTTGCAAGGTGATTGAAGAAAGTTGATCACACAATATCAACTGATCCTCTAAACGATCACTCGTGGCCCGCGAGTCCTTTAGTTTGATCAGAAGTTGCTCCACTAGTGCTTGTACATTGCCATACTTCTCCTGTAGATGGATGATGACGAGTGAATATGTAGAACCAGAGACTTGAAATTGCTTCACTGCTTCTTTCGCCTCGCCTTCTAGAGCTTCAAGGAGAAAATTGAACTTTTACATCTCGTCCATCTTCTTGGAGTGCACATTGTGATCGAAGGATCGCCAAAAGGTTTCCCACTCAAAAATGTCGCCACTGAACTTTGGAAGCGGAATAGGAGCCAGCTTCATTTCTTCAATCGTCGACGTCGTTGAGCTGGTTTGGGCTTGGGATTCCTCGATCTCCTCCTTCAGCCGTATTAGCTTCGTCAGGGCGATGTGAGCTCGATCTAGGACTCCTTAAGCCGCGTCGATGTGCTCTTCAGTCCGTTTCAGAATCTCCTGTTTCGCTGGTGTGTCGTCGGGTAGGTCATCTACTACACTGCTATATTTGATTAATGCATCTTCTACTTTGCCCACTTCGATTGACAGCGTCGCCTTGGTCGTTCGGATTTGCTTCAGGAGTTCCTTACCCTCCACGTGTGCGCTTACGTCTACTAGTGATTCCAGCAGCGTGACATCCTCCTTTAGCATCGTAGATAGCCGGTTGCCAGCACGAGTCAGGAGTCCTTGCCTAGTTGCTAGTAAAGAAGTCATCCGTGTTAGTTTAAGAAAAGCGCAATCGACCAGTAGCGTAGTCGCTGTTAGAGATGTGGACGAGACAGCACGTTGTGAGTTCCAGACGTAGACGTAGTTGGACACAGGACGGAAAGCTGCTAATGCTTAGCGGCACTCACTTCGTCCCTGATCCTTGAAGTCGTGTTCGACCGTTGCCCTCGAATCCGCGCTCGATTGGGGTCCTTGTAAACTTGTCCGCTGGAGACCTCGATCGCGCTCGCTAGAGGTCCTCGATCCGTGTTCGCCAGTGGTCGTGGTGGTCCTCGGAGTCAGTTGTCCCGGAATCCTTGACGTAGCGGCCGATGCACCATAAGATCGCGCTCGGTGGTCAGTGGTTTTCGGCTCGGATCGGAGGTACCTCAAACTTGGGTAATTAAACTTTTATTAACAATAACAATAAAATATAACAAATATAAAAGACACAAAGCTTCAGCTCAGCGGGCTCCTTTAATACTGGATAAATGGGCGGAGCCGACTGGTATGCGAGCGAGGTATAAACATGATAACCGGATCTGTTCGCAAAATGTTTTGAATTCATTGACAGATCAGCCTTGTGATACATGATGAATCAGCCATCAAGAGATACAACATATGGAATTGACCTAGAGAAATACATAGTAAATCGAACAACTACTAGAAGTAGAGGAACATCTATAAAGGTTGTCCAAAGTTTCGCCGACTGCATAGGCTTCTTCTTCTCAGTTCTCTTTTGACAAATCTTCAAAGATGTTACGAGGTAGCTTTTTGAGTATGGTCTTGATCCACATAGCATCATGAGTGTCGGGTATGGCATACCTTTAGGAGTATCATTTCTTTGATCAGGAACGTATTCCATCAAAAATAGTTTCACAAGACCCTGCATCTTCACGTTCAGCTGGTAGAGTGCTCAGTCTTTTTATCACATTTGTGCTTACGGTAGCGGTGTTGTCCTATTTCTTTTTTTAATCCCACCATATATAATAGAGGATATTTCAATAATCCAGGTGTAGTTTTTCATTTTGTCCCTTTTATTGGTCCTGCTGCCTTGTCGATAAGGCTCTATTTCAACATTATCATTTTTACCGTATTGATCGCTTTGTTACTGTGTACCATGTGTGTCATATACCGCCCAGTACACTTGGAAATTTTTCATATTTCTCGAAAAATTTAGAAGATTGATTTGTGGGGACTTGATGGAGCTGCAGCCTATGTTAGAATTCTGTGTGTTCATGTCTTTGCTATCTGTTGTCGTAATCTGAAGTCTATCCGTACTAACGCCGTTATGTTGTGTCAAAAGAATGAATGCTCGTCATGTAATAGTGCCCGGGAATTTGCTACGATTTTTTCTTCTGGCTTAGTCTGGAATGTTTGAAATGCCATCTGTTGCTCTTGATTTTCAATGTTTTCATGGGTTTTTACCGCTATCGATTTTGCTTCAGTCTGACTTACGACCTGAGTGAGTTCGCAAGGTTTTAGGTTGGAAAAAAGTCTCTTCACACTTCGAAAAAAAATTTCACCGTTCTCTTTGTGAGCACACTATCCAGTATTGATCGGTGATTTCGTAATCCTATCACACTTGTCTACCGTTAGCACGCGGACACAGGTCAAGACCCTTCTTGTACTTCGTTATCTATCCAATCTTCTGGACTCAATGCCAGATCTACTTCATGGCCATTTTCGGCACGGCATTCTTCATGAATTCATTAAAGAATCTACAGCACGTCAGGCAGCCGACCAAATTAACGATATATATAATATATATATATAATAGATATTATATATATGGCTTGAGATCTGTTACTTATCGCACCTGTTATGAAAGGGTCGAAAAGTTTTAAAGGTAGATTATTCACTCGAGGACAAAGCAAGGTCAGGAAAGCCAACTGAATAGGACGGCTCTGAACTACTCCATCTTCTCTGTACCGATGGTAGGCAGACGACACGTCAATTGGCAGAGAGGCTGGAAGTGTCTCATAGGGTAGTGGAAACCCATCTGAAGGGTCTTGGCTTTGCATGGGAAATTGGAGCTTGGATTCCATATGCCCTCTCAGATGCAAAACCACATGTTGCAAGACTCACAAGAGAAACAAGAAAGGAACTGGGCTGGGAGGTAATGCCACATCCACCGCATAGCCCTGACCTCGCCCCTACCGAATACCCTCTCTTCCGTGTTCTCAAGCAAGAAATTGTAGAGAAATTTTTTAAAACGTATGAAGACCTTAAAAATTGGATTTAGCAATGGTACGACTCCAAAACGGCGGTCCTGAAGCGAGAGAAATTAGAAAAGTACCCAGTCTTTGGAGAAGCAAAATGAATAGTGGAACAGAATGGAGTTTATCTCAATTGATTTGACATTGTACTTATGAAGTAATAAATCTATGAAAAAAAATGAAAAGACTTTTTCCAACCCAATATTTCCCGACGTCGAGTTTTCAGCGCGAACGAAAGATTATTTTTAAGTGCGACGATCGTAGAAATCATAGATGTAAGTCATTATCACCTTCAGACATGATCCGGAACTCAATGACACAGCAGTTTTCCCGGATACAGTGCTTGCTCTATTTAATGCAACGGCGTCGACTGCTTATGTGCCATCCCTCTTAGAGCGTTCACATTTTACCGCATTTTTAACATCCAGTCTCGTCGCAGGTTTACGAAATCTTCGAGTGCAGTGTTTGACACCAACCATGGAGCTCGATGTACATGTCCAAGTATACAACGCAAAATAACAGGACCGTTTGTTTTTAACACTATACTCGATAATAAGTTTGAAAATTTCGAATTCACGCTCATCTCCGAACAACTGCAAGCCATAGAAATCGGCAGGATTTCGCGATACCGTTGCACTCATTGTTCCGAGCGAATTCGTCCTTCCTGTGACCTGCACATCCCAGCAGCAAGCGGAAAGCACCTTTTCCCCATACGCCACGTACGCTCTTGTGAGTGTGATATGACTGGAGTAAAACACAATTGTCGATGCCCAAACGGCAGTATCGCAAGGCTTCGACACAACAGTGATCCTTCGCTATCGTTACTCAGAGAGTTTGGGGCGAGAAGCGAAGGACGATCCGCCCCCTTTTTCGGCGAAAAATCGGCTTTTAAGAAGCGCCGGACAACTCCAGGATGTTGGGGGAAGACTAGAATCCTGCGATCGAGCTGAGCTTGTCCCCAACGTGTCGAGCCGGGCGTGATGACGCGCTTCGCGGCTTCAGCAGGTGAAGCCCCCGACATGCGCAGGAGGCTCCGCCCCTGTGACGTCATCAGATCGCGAGTTGACTAGCGCAGTACATTACGTCACAACATCAGCGCCGGCGATCGATCCACGGCCGCTGTCTGGCACCCTCCACCGGGCGGCTCACCCTCTCGCTCTCTGCCGCGCTGCGTCTCTGCCCCGTGCACAGGTCTCGGTCGCGCTGCGCTGCGTCTCCACCACCGGCGCGCGGCCATCGCGTCAGGACGCGGCCAGACTCGGCCAAATTTGTGTTTAAACGCGGCTGCCCGCGGTATTTCGAGTATGATGTTATAACATGCCAGCACTATAGTGCTAGCACTGCTGCGCGGCGCCGGCGCACATCTTTGGTTCCATGTTTTGCTCGACGTGGCGATTTCTCCAGAAAAGGCGCTTAGATGCTGAACGTCGTCGTCGGATGGCCTGCCGGTCGCCCAGCCGGCCGCCATTGCACCGCATCGCGATTGGTGCCCGTCGATGACATTTAGACGGATCTCGTAGCGTTGCCGTTCATCGGATGTTCTCCACTCTTTGAAGATTCCTCCGTTCCTTACCCTCGTCTTGGTCATTTTTTCGTGCTCTAGGCTTCGTCATGCCTTCAAGAAAATCGATATTTCTCATTAACGTTTTCGAGAAGTAAGTTCGAAAATCGAATAATCGACAAGTTCAGTTGTGACAGCTGTTTTTGCTTGTTAGAACATTTCGTTAGCTTCATGTATAATAGAATGACGAATCTTTTCTCCCTACCTGGCAATATGGATCATTCTTCTACTACAATTATTAGAGTTGTTAGGCGATAAAAACTTCAAATGCTGAATCCCAAGTCGCTGGCCACTCTTTCACGCCTTTCTTCCGTGACTCGCAGTGTATTCCAACAGCCAGCATCCTTATGGTTAGAGCGGCTGGTGGATGACAGTAGCTGTTAGAAGGATGTCTGACTGCGATCAAAACTCTTGCTCCAGGCGGGAGTCCCGGACATTCTGATTTCCGGGCAGCGATGCTACGCCTTCCGTTCGGTCAAACAGCGCTGGTGGTGTAAGGCGTAGCATCACTGTCCAGAAAGGAAAAGGTGCAGGTTTGAGTGGCGCCTGGCGCAAGAGTTTTGAACGCAACTATACGTCAATCAAAGAACTTGTGATTGCTTTCTACGGTACTTATTCGGTATTTGCCGTACCATACTAGGTTGCATCCCCGAGTTCCGTCATGATTCTAGTGCTAGAAAGCCAGCGGTGCTTGAACCGAATAGGCAGCCAGCGCAGTTGGCGCTCTGATTGACTGACGCCTCCCTTGCCACACCTCTTGCGCTCGGTGGCAAATATCCTGACAAGTACCTGCTATAGTGCGGTATGATGTGTGGAACCTATGCGTCCTCAGCGTATAGTAGACGACCATTCCACTGTTGATTGAAACAGACTTTCGCTGCATAGCCAGTGTTCCATTCTTCCCAGGCAAGTGTAGCACATGAATGAACTGTTCTGTGCACATGAATTGCACTTTCGAAAAGCGTCCTGCTCCAGTGGCTTGTAACTAGTAACTGTAACGTGGCCTGCTGAACATTGCCTCCGCGACATGCCGTAGAAATAGCATAAAAATAGGAACTCAAATAAGGGATTACAGACGCAAAACACTATATGCTATGCCACCCCCCCCCCCCCTCCGAAGTCATGTCTAACCTAGCTTGTGTTCTCCATGTCTGTCGAAGATGTGCATTATTGCTTTCTAGTCACTCCAGTTACTCTCCAGTTACTTTCTTTGGTTATCCGCCTACACCACCACAATTGTAAGCATTTTGATTCTTGTCTTGACAGTGGCGTTTCACCGTCATCCCATCCCATATTTACCGTTCGCCTCAACAGCAGTGTGCCTTTAATTTATTGGAGTGGGCGTCCACAATAGATGACTCTTGTCTAAAACGACACGGTAGTGACGAGTTTTCCGGAGCGGGTTGGTCGAGTTCACCTGCCGTATGCAGGCGGTCGTCGCGGGACGCAAGTGCTCCAAACAATTACCAAGAATTCTGCGAGCGCTTATTAATCTTCATTTCGCTGGTGGATTCAGCAATTCAGCGGGAATCTAGATTATGGAAGTTGCATTGAAAACGCTGTAATAGGAATGAGCGGTAACTACAATACGAGCATGGAGGTTGAAGTAACAGAAATACTCTATTTCCCTAAAGACACGGTCAAGATGGCCGCAAGTTCGACTTTTCAAACGTTGGCACCGTTGGGATGGGTATGAGCTTCTCTTTTACCTTCAACTTTAGCTTAAGTGTATATGGCTCGCATATGTTATGTCTGTTTTGAGGAACTGTCTGCCATACAACTCATCCATTCCCGTCCCGGAAAACTCGTCGGTACTTGTGTCGCTTTGGCCGCGAGTCAAGGGATGTTGATAAAATTGGAGTGAAACGGCTTTTAACAAGGGAAGGGACGGCGTTGTCTGCACCGTTGCTACTGTCGATTTCACAATGTTCATTATTGTTTAAGTTTTTGTGCTCTCATCATCAGTTCTTTTCATTTTTTCCTTCGGTGTTTGATTCCCAAATTCCACGCCAAGAATGTTTTGCAAATTCCTCTGTTTACTACATACGTCTTCTTATACTACATACGCCTGGGTTCCCCAAAAACTCTTCCAATCAGGCGTACGCCTCGAGGTCTCCTAAAAGGAGTGAAATTATCAAGCGGAGTTATAACACGTCTTCCCATTCTCATTGGAGCGCATTAGCCGTCCTACTTCCTCATTGTTCCCATCGCTCATATTTTGTCCCCAATTCTTTCCTTGAACGTTGATTAAACATTAGTATTAGTAACATTGCAACGATAGTGTCCTACGCCTTCTCATTAACATTGCATAGATACCGGAATGGTTTCTTTTTGCGAGCATCACTTTATAAGTGATTTTTTTGCGGCTATGAAAGGAAGATTGAAACAGTGCAGTTTTTGTCTGAAGGAAATGTTATCCAATAGCCTCTACAGACATATGGTCAATATTACTAATAGCCGCGTTTTATCACCTGCTGTCCCTCTATATAATATTATTATTTTCTACTCACTAATGATTGCTAACGTATAACATTATCCATCACTACTAATTACTATGTCATAATATTTTTCCTATCATCATACATTATAACGATTTATTATTTATTAAATTCAAAAAAAAAAAATAAAATTCAGGTAATTCATTATCATTTTTATTTGTGTAGTTTTTATTTAATGATATTTTTACATTGGTAGAAGTATTAAATAATTTTTTATTACATTAAAAATAAAATTTATTAGTTAGTTATATTATTGTATTTCATTATTGTTTATTTTTACTTATTATTATTATTGTCAGAACAGGGATTGGCCTAGAGGTCTGCTTGTTTTTAGACTGTGTGCTGCCGTCGTCTCCAGCACAACTGCAGGATAAGCGCTGCACAATACAGGACAAGCGCTGTACAATACAGAACAAGCGCTGCACAATAGGAGGTCTTGGTCGGAACATTTGCCGGTTTTTACTCTTTCTGCTGCCGTCGTCTCCAGCACGACCGCAGGACAAGCGCTGCGCAATAGGAGATCTTGGCCGCAACGACTCCTTGTTTTTGCCATTTGCGCTCCTGTCGTCTTCAGCACGACTACTGCACAAGCGCGGCTGACGAGGGAGCCTTGGCCAGAAAGTCGCGCCAATGACCTCGGGTGTACTGCGCTCGCCGGAAAATTTTCGTAACGTCGTCCGGTGTTCTAAGGCTAGTCCTCTCCTCGTGCTGCCTTCGGTCATCAAAACTCTCTGAGTATTTATCCCGCTGTGCACCTTGTCTAGCAACTCAGATAAAATAATTCAAATCAATTCAAAACAACCATTGACATTATTTCTCACAAAAAATCGAAAGCGCTCACGTGACTAATAAGCTTCCAGCTACCCTACACCGCATGCTGTAACTGCGAACAGGACGGCGTAGAAGACGTGATCCCGCTGATCCCTTCTGGACTACGCTCTCATGCGCTGATCACACTTTTTCAGTCAAATGCAATCCTCGAAACAAATCTGTGCGGGTTTGACTCTACTTTGACAATGCGCTGATAAACTACAAGTGCTATACGATCTGCGGTGAAATTAAATGTGTCCATAACTTCATTTACACTTTGTTTTACCATTCCTACACCGCCGAAGCTGATATTTTTAATCCGTATACATCCACAGCCATCCCTCAATTAGACTAGTTTAGCGGTCTATACTTCTCCGACCTCGAGCCTCTGAAAATGGTGTTCGTTGGGACTGGAAGGTAACTCTAACGGTGGTCGTCCTTCTAGCGTTCTTAATCATGCTCATGCATTTATTTGGACTGGTAATTATACTGGCTCTGTGTAAGTTACTAGCTTAGATTCTAATAGTGCTATGTCAGTTCACATTAGCCCTAATACATGCGACTTCTCGTATATCTTCGATTTGCGCTGATGGAATTTGTTCGCCGAGGCCAATGCACTGAACCAATGCAATGACTCAGTCTCGTCGGCAAAAGATCTCTTTCCCTTTAAAGCTGCATGTTCATAAACTCCAAGTTTTACATAGCTGACCACTTTGACCGCGACCAAGTTAGACTCATGAGATCGAAAGACTCGCTGAAAACGGCGCAATCGGCCAGACTCTTCAAATAATCGTCAGCAGATTGGATACTCTCTTCAACATGGTGGCCGAGATCAAGAACGACGTACGCATTCTGATGAACCGAACCACGCCAAAATCGCGCTGCGTCTTCTACTTGGTTAACGAAAACGTGGACAACTACTATTCAGGACGATGTGGTCGCTACCCTGATCCTATACCTCGCCCTGCGCGACTATGTGAACTTCATCAATGTAGCCGGGCTTGCGGCCGCAGCATGGTACAAAAGTATGCACCGTCATTTGCAGCAAGTGCCGCGGCGTAAGGCGAGGATATGTCGCACATAATACTACATATTCTATGCGCTGTCACTCCGACAAGGAAGCGCAAGAATTAACTGCTCTGTTCATCCACGGCCTGTACCGACTGGCTCCGCCTTCTTGGCAATATATCCTCGCCTTACTGTCAGCCAACGACGGCAATTTACGCTGTTTCGCCATCGCCGCCGTCCATCGTCAACGCCAGCTACCGGCCAACTCTCTCAATATCAACTTCGTCACTGACCTTGCCTACGGCAGTCGCACGTCTGATATTCTACTTCATTCAATCTCCTGCTATCTCCGTCGCCATATCCCTCTCCCTGTCCCTGCAGCAGCCCTAGTCCTCTTCATCCATCATCAGATTCTGCTTATTATGGTACGCGGTCGCCTTCGTTGCATCGCCTAACGCCTAGTAGCGGCATTTCCACGATGGATCGCTCAACATAAAGTCAACTCTGGTGTCGACGATTCAGTGACTCGCAAGATGGTGGATTTCATAGGGATCGGGAGATGATTGATCGATTGGTTTTTTGTCAGCTACTTAGTTCATGTAGTGTCGCGGTGGAAACAAAGCTGGAAACAAATGATCGCAACGTGAGACGCGCACACCGCGGATCTCGCAGGGCATCGGCAAGCGAAACTCCGCCTCCACCTTGCTTCGTGCTCTTACTGGTCCGATGAGCGGTCGTTACTGCTGGGTATTGTGAATGGGACGATTTCATAAAGATTTGCAATCGAACCACATATTCAGGGTGCTACACAGATCTTACTCGCTCGATGGACACGAAGATCGTGCTATAATAGTTCGTTCAGGGCTTTCACCAAGAAGTACATCAACGCATTGGGGGCGTCCATCTTGACATTTCGCTGGATTCAGTCGGAGACTGCTCATGCTCAACGAGTGTCTGCGAAACGCATTACGTGACTGGTCCACCAAACTTTCGACGACCTACTCCTCAACAGTGTCTGTTTTCGGACGTCGATGGCACGCGGATCTAAAAATCGTAAATCATGTTGACTTCGCGAGCCAGGTGCACATAGATGGGGCAACCCGGCCCCCTTCGGTTCCAGAACCTCCACGTTCGTCCTGACTTCGATGTACTGAGCATGGTTGCCGTGCGTGAACAGAGCTTTGATGGCCACTTCAGTTTCGATAGAGTCGGATGGCTTGTTCAGGTCGATGACCAAGGGACAGCGGCACCTTGCACTCTTGCCGATGGACTTAGCAACAGTGTGTGTTTCCGAGCGTGCTGAATCCTCTCCGGAATCCTCCTTGTACGCATGGCTGTCCGTCGTCTAGCGTTTTGCTGGTCCTATTCAGGATGACTCGGATGAACAGACCTGTAGACCTACAACAAGGACAGAATGCATATGGAGGGATAGTACCTATGTCATACGCGCCTTCCTTCTAGTACATAAATCACGACAGACTTGCTGGTCTTCCACCTGAAGAACCTTGCACTCCGACAGCTAGTGAGGTAAGGACGTGTAAAGAGTTACGCCGAGTGTTGATGAGCATTGACGGGAGGTTCTTTATTTATTTATTTATTTATTGCCAATTCGAGCCATTCACTACAAGGAGAGAAAAATCGCAGAAGAAGCAAATTAAATTGGCTAATGAAAGATGACATGGAATAAGAGAAAGGGGAAAATGAGAAAGAAAAGACAAGAAAAGTGGGCAGGATTCGCGAGTAATTGATGAAGATGGGGGAAACAGAGGACTTTACTGATGCACACATCGCGCATGTGGAAAATGGTGGCTTCTTGTACTTGGTGAGACAGTTAATAAACCGTGCGCGTGAAGAAAGGAATACTGCGAGGCGAAGCAAAGGGCTTACGATACTACAACCATATGTGCCAGACTAGCTGTAGCCTATGTGGGGTGGACCTTTTAAGTGTAGACAAGGGAAGATGGTACGCACCCCAGTAGGCTACCCTGATGGGAGGTCATAAGCCATTTCCAACTCGCGCAAGTGATCGACATAAGATTCGAAAAGTCCAGTGTATCAGGCATTAAAGTTCGTAAAAAAACGCTCCACATTGCACAATTTGTACAACAGCAAAGGTTTTTTTATAGGGAGCGATATCGGGAGAATGAGGTACACTACGCTATACATTGAGAGATCAGATATGGCTGAGATAGTTTGGTACTTGTGAATGCAGCGAGAAGTGGGATATTTCAATGGAAAGAAGAGCATTGACGTGTTCCGGAAGACAGCATCGCTGAAGGCCTGGCTGAAGCATCTGGCAACTTGGCGGTTGAGCTCATATCTGGAATGGAACGGTAATTGCACAGCACTATTACCACAGTTGGCCCCAATGACGTTACATTTTGACCTATGACACTATCACTTGTCCACTGATCTTTCTAGAATCTTCTGCAGTAGCATATAAGGGCCGTCAAGTAGGATGCCGTACGTCTCCTGCATCGTCTCTCACCACGCTTCTCCCAACGGACCGCAGGCGGAGCGCCACGACCCCGGACCACCACCACAGCCACGGAAGCGACACGACGGACTCGGAACCCCAAGCAGCAACGCTCGACCGCGGAGGAATCAACGAAGAAGACGCGAAAAGACACTCCGATATCCCATGTCAATAAATTGTTAGCAGGCCGCTACACAGGGGACTGCGCTCCCGTTATAGCGCGCCAAGACAGCGCGCACGCACGCTGCGCCATTGTGCACGGGATGGCAGTTAGTGCGGAGGCGCTCAAGTGGACATAGGGTTCACCAACTACAGTGTAGCTATAGCTGTGCTATGGCTCGTGAGGCCTATTGAGATCTCAGTTCAGTGTACATCAATTAGTCAATGTAGAGGCATCATCCCTTAGTTGTCTTAGTTGCTGGGCCAAACGGGTCTGAAATGTGCAAGACTTTCTATGTATGAACAGATCAGGATGTAGATTATTCCACTCTGCAACTCTTCGAACAAGGAAAGAGCCTTCATATCCAGTCGAGTTAGGTTTTTCTGGTCTTATAGGGAATGGGTGGCCCCTCAATTTACCGATGGTCTGCGAGGTCTCGAAAAGGTCGGAAATGCTAAGATTAATCTCGCTTGTTGTCAGTTTATACATCAGTGTAAAGTCTGCAATCTTACGCCGGAATTCTAAAGTATCGACATTAAGTCTAGACAGCCGCTCTTCGTAAGAAAGGCCTAATTGACCGCACCTACTAAAGCAGCGATATGTGAAACTTTTCTGGACTTTTTCAATTTCAGCTGTAAGCGCTCTCTTTTGTGGTGACCATATCGGTGAGCAATACTCTAACAGCGGCCTTACATACAGGGCAAAAAGTCTGAAAAGCATCGCTGGATCACGCATTCTGAAAGATCTTAGAATAAAGTTCGAACATCTGAGCGCCTTGCTAGCACTTTCGCGGATATATTCTTCAAAACTGAGGTTTTTGTCATAGGTAATGCCTAGGTCTCGTATCTTATTAACGCAGGTTAGAGTAGCACTCCCTAAGGTAAACGATACATCAGGGTGGTAACGTCCTAAAGTCATGACAGCGGTTTTTTGAGCAGAAATCTCTAACGACCACGCCTTGGACCACTCTACAACGGCATCTATTGAGTCTTGAAGTTTCCGATAGTCGTTGACCGTAAAAATTTTGGTGTCGTCGGCATAAATGCTACAATAACAACCGGGCGGGAGAACGCGGGGCAAGTCGTTAATGAAGATTATGAACAAAAGAGGGCCCAAACACGTTCCTTGAGGAACGCCGCTTGGTGTGGGATAGTAAGGGGAGAAGCTGTCGTTTATTACTACAGACTGAACCCGGTCAGAAAGGAAAGAACGCAGGAATTTCAAAAGTTGACCTTTAATCCCATAGGAGCAGAGTTTTTTAACCAGCAGTGGTATGGAGATAGAGTCGAAAGCTTTTGCGTAATCTAGGTAGCAGACAGACACATAGTTTCCTCTATCTAATTCTCTGTGCCATAAAGGGATGGTGGAAATAAGGGCGGAAGTAGTTGATTTATGCTCAAGAAACCCATGTTGTTCTTTTCGAAGTAAATGATTTTCATTTAGGTAAGCGGTAATTTTTTTGCACAAAATGCGCTCCATAACCTTGCTAATTGAACTGGTAAGACATATGGGTCTGTAATTAGTGACGTCGTTTTTTGGTTCTTTTTTAAGGACTGGACGTACAAGACCAATTTTCCACAGTTTCGGTACTTCGCCATGTAACAGAAGTCGGTTGAAAAGCATCGTCAGAGGAGAGGCGAGCCCTAAAGCTGCCTTCTTTAGGAATATATAAGGAATCCGGTCGGGCGATGTGGAAACTCTGCTTGGTAGCTTTCGCAGCACGCTGTAAACTGTTTCACTCGTGATATCTATCCAGTTCAATTCGCTGTCGGTTACGGGAGGCAGTCTATCACTCGTATCACTTCGTTGCTTGTAAACTGATTTGAAATAGTGAGCAAACAATTGGGACTTACCGCTATCATCTCGAATGTACCCACCGTCATTGATAAGGTCTGGGATACATTCAGTCAGCCTTAACTTCTTTCGGCAGTAGTTAAAGAAACGTTTTGGGCTACCACAACAAGCGATCCCTTTTTCTTTGGATATCTGGTTTTTCTTCAGGTGTTCTGGTCTGATCATGCCGTGACCAGGTGTAAGTTTCATCACCGACGAGATGGCGTTTCGGATCTTGGAATGGAGGATTGAGGGCACAACACATCCACATGCGAGAGGTGGTATGGGCACAGCTGGACATAGCCGTCGTAGAGATCGGAGTAGGATTTTTGGATGTTTGATAAAGCGCAACATCCACACCTCGTGGAACCGATCAGCACTGTTCCGTATATCGGGATGAGTCGGCCGTTGATATCGCCATGGGACCAGTTAAGCCGATGTTCTTGATAGAAATGATTGAAGTTTTTTTTTTATTTAACCTCAAGTGGCCGGTAGAGAGGCAACGCCGGTCAGCAGAAGGTGCAGGCTCGCGACCAGCTTGGTGCTAGGAATTCGATCACAACAAAGCGTCGTCATAACAACATACAAGCTCAGTACCCCCCCCCCCCAGGCATAAATAAAATGACTTGAAATTTGGGTGCCTTTCTCCATTGCCCTTCTGCAAGAGGTGACCGCTCCGTCAGGACGTCGGGGAGCGGTCATCTTGGTCTTGACGTTGGCGAAGTTCTGGAGGGCTTAGCGGATGCTCAACCTTGCCTCTGCAGCCTCAGCCAACACTTCCGCCCTTCTCTTCTTATGATCTTTCTTTATCACTGTTCTGCATAGCTTCGCAGCTCGGACGTCAGTTGGTAGTTGCCTGACGCTCATGCTGCTCTTCGCTGGCGTATCAGCTCGAGAGCTTCTAGAGACAGACGTGTTATTGATGGTTTTCGGCCCTCTTAGTACTATCGTGGAGATGCTGCACGAAGCAATCGTATTCCTAGTCGATGTTGTCCATCACGGTATCTTCACAAGGCCTGATAAGAGAGGTGTAAAGGTCCCAGCTGATGGTCGTTCTGGAATTCCTCTTCTTGAATTTCCGGTCTTCTCTTCTTGAAGCAAATAGTGCAACCTCGCGCAAAGTAGGCGGTGTCCGATCCCATTTAGAAGTTGTGGACAACGGATACACGGCCATGCAATGCCTGCGGCTGTGGATGATGTGGTCGACCTCGTTGAGGAACTGGCCATCGGGGATTCCCAGGTCCATCGTAGGGAGAAAGGCTTGATTATGATTATACATTGTGTAATGGTATGGCGTCATCAAAATGTTGATATCAAATTGCTGTGTGAGCTTCGGCTTCTTTTTTTGCCATTAAGGATTCCTGTGCAGCTGTTTTCCTGGCGCACCCAGCATAACTAAACACATTCTGAGTCCAGGGTTGGAAATGACGTAGAAAGGCTAACATGGCATCTTGATATTGAAGAAAGGGCAAACAACCACTCCCAATGTTTTTTTTCTGACGAAAAACAGTGCGGTCCATACATAACTGTTGTTGCTGGCCAACCTGTGGTGTAGGGGGGGGGCGCATAAAGTTAGCAGACATATTGTTCTTCCAACACAGCAATAAAGCTCGCGTTGTTGAACAGCGTCTCGGGTAACCCGATGGCTAGAGCTGGGCATAACAACACGCCGATGAGAATAGCGTAACTTTAGGAAGCAAAATGAAAATGTGAAACCGGTTGGTTGCTGCATGAGAGTGGCGATGAGCAGCCTGAACTAAGAGGAGGTGAGCACCGGCGGTGTTTACTTTGTAGCTGCTGCGGTGCTCATCAATCTGAAAACGGAAATTGTGGAGCCGTCAGTAGCTGGGCAATCCAGGTTTGGGATTGAAACGGAGCGCAACAACATGAGCTGACCGAAGTCCGTGTATTCGGACTTTGTATGCAAAGACTACAGTAGATGTGCTGTTTTCGAAGACATAGGTCACTACTCATTAGATTTTCGAGCGTGTTATCGGCTCACAGTCCTGTAGTGTATGCAGTGCGTCACATCAGGAAATCAAAACAGCTTATGCACTATATCATATACAATGAAGAACAATTACTTATGCGGTGTGTCACTGAAACATCCTCTTTGAACAAACTACTGCTTCTTGGGTTTCTCAGTGATGAATTTCTTGCCGCCTCCCTTCACATACGATTGGTAGTAGAAGTTTCCGAAGAGCGCGACATAAGAAAGCTCCATCGCAAGACAACTCCTGAAATGTCAATGATTTTGATTGGACGATCCAAATAAGGGCAGTCCTGCTGTAGCCTTGATTTCATTTACTTCTGCTAAAGCATGTCTGCACGTTAGCAATGTAATTCGTTCGGTGATCGTCAATGTAATTCGATTGATCCCTTCTTCAAGCAGTTCCACCTCAACAAAACTCGATAGTATTGATCAATATTGAGTGGCCGATCGACACTGCTCAGTCGTTGTGAAGCTTTTCCATCTGCCATCACATTCATATGAAGTCTCACCTAAGCGAGCATCTCCGACACAGCCATCGGATAAGTGGCGCCCTTCTGTTGACGGCAAACCAATGAACAGATTTGTTCTTCTGTATGTGGCAGTAGGCGCGAGGAGCGCACTCATAGGTGCCGGCTGTCGCCTGCATCCGATGCCAGGGTCTTGGACCGGGTTTCCCGCGCAGGCCAACCAAGCCTTCTATCCCTCCGGGGTAGATGAATGGTAGCAGACTTGTATAGGAAGGGAAGAACACGGATTTTTTTGTCGGCCGCCCACTTCGAGTATTGTATAGGCCAAATACCCATTCAAATCGCCTGCACGACAACCAGAAGCAGCAGAATGCGCCGCGCATCTCAAAAGGGGTTGAGTAACGCCGTCCTCTATCCTTCATTCTTCATATGCAGCAGGATATTTCACATGTTTGCATAAAGGAGAGGAGGTGGAGATATTCATTCCTGCATTGTTACATTGCAGTCTATTACAGAAGGGCCTGCGCCATGGAAGGTGCGAAGGAAGTGCTCATCATAAAAATGTCATAATCAGAATAGTTGAATGCTTAAAACCTTTGCGAAGGTGATAAATTTGTCGTTGTTTGTCTTTGTTTGTTAGAATGCTACGTCTAAATGACACAAACGTGAAGGAATAGGAATAGAGATTATTATTATTATTATTATATTGCCTTGGAAATTTTTTATCCTGACAATACCAATGAGCCTATTCTATATAGACACCACGACTTACGCAGCCGACTAGTTTTCCCATTAATCAGAAATTTTATAGCATTTGTTCGCTGGTTAGAAAAGGCGTTAGGATACCCCAAACAGGAGCACCTGTCGAGTCAACAGCAAAGAACAAACAGTTGCCACAGCAACTTCCGGTAATTCTGAAGCACCGTTATCTGAAAAGTACTGGTCACCTAAGGGTCCCGCTGCTGTGTTGACGAGATTTGCAATGCAGTTCGATATTTAGATGGCAAGAAGAAGCACATAATCTTACCAGAAAACTTGTGGAGTGCTGTCGACTTTCACCCCCTGGCTAACCAGATAACCAACGTGGAACAGAATGAAATGTGTGATGACAAACTGCAGAATCTGCATGGTGGTGATGTTCCTGGCCACCCACGCAGGCACCCTCACCCCCATCGACCGCAGCATGTAGTAGCTGAAACACGAAGTCCATGAAGCTCCTCTGGAGACCCGCGTCGCTTCCATCTCTACTCACCCATACATGATGGAGTGAACCGTAAAATTCATCCACGTAATCCAACTGTTGAAGGCTATGTCGTGAGAGTACGAGATAATGGCGTAGTTCATCGTCAGCACGTGGTGGTACCTGAAACAAGGTTTCGAGAGTGAAGGAACAGAGATGTGGGGCTGAATATTACCAGTGTAGGAAGATGAGCGGCTTCTTCCGCAGCACGAGAATGATCGTGTCACCAAACTCAAGCACTTTACTCATCACGAAGAGAAACGTCAGGAGACCGCTTGCGCCAGCGAAGTAGTCACCAATATGTGTATACGAAGCTAAAAAGAAGCAACTAGCAAACGACATCATTCTATGTTCTTGCTATACAACTAACTGACTATTACCCTACAGCAATTGTTCGCTCTATTGGGCTTTTTTTTTGTGTGCGGCTTTCTTCATGACAATCAAACTTTCTATCACTCAGAGACCGCTGGGTTGGCACCATGAGGGAGAGATGGGAAGGAAAGATGTAGCAGGTGTAGTACATGGTGCGTCCCAAATTGATCGTAAGTTGATTCATATCGGCCTCTATCCTTCTTTCGATTGCAAACGTAAGCTGGCCTTTAGTTCCCAAGAGCTAGGCGCTGATTGATATTGAATGGTCTGTCGAGGCAGTTTTCTCAACCGATACTGTTTATTCGTTGTGAGACTGTGAGACCATTAATTTTGCGCCGATCCATTGCCCGAGTGCTTTGCGTATATGTCAGTTTCAATTCAGCTGGTTGTTCTAGCTTAATGCTTGAGATCTTTTCTACCGTTGAATCACGAATCCATTTAAAACCCTTTACGTAAAATATAGCAGGGCATGAAAAGCCGTCAGCTTTTGAGATTGTATGAACTGAACACCATCCTCCTACACTTTCAGAGTACACATCAAAGCAAGGCAAAAAGTTTTGATGTCGAAGGTTCATTCAAAGCTATAAAATCCAGTTTACTCTGTTTTTATATTCAAATAATGTTGGGAAGCTGCATGTAAACCTAGATCTCCAATTAGTCTCTTGAGTTAAAAAGCTGGATGAGTATGTGCAAGTTAATCATGTGGCGGACTGTGCCTGTACGGTTTTCTAGACTGGTCTAATCCTTCATTCTGAAAAATTTGCGAAGTGAACATGACCAGTAGGGTGTTCGCCAAATCGATCAGTCCGCAGCGGCTCGCAAAAACTGGGGGGGGGGGGGGAGGGGCGCTTCGTCCAGACCAAGTCATCGTTATCATGTCGGAGTGCTTCTTCTTGTGGGGGGAACGAAGTGTAAGCGAGCACTGCGGGCATCGCCCCACTATGGCGGGTGTCGGGTGATTCGCGAGCACTTCTCGGCTTTGATAGTGAGTCACTCACACACAAGCCCTCTGTTGTAGATCTCGTAGAAGAGACCATATCCCGTAATGATGCTGCCTATCGTACTGAAGATCGCGAGCCAGGCGTTCCAGAAGTTCAGCAAAGAGGTTAGCTGGAAATTCGTTTTATGCCACCTTACATATATGTCTGTGCTTGACAGCGTCCAGACTACCTGGAAGGGCTTAAAGTTGCTCATTATGGCCTTCGTCGTAAAAATGACTGCGATGTACGCCACTGAGATGAAGAAAGCGGGCTTTTCGACACTCCTCGTGTATTCCTTGGCATTTTCATAGCTGAATGGCAGTGTAGTAGCCACTTCCAAGAATGAAGGCATTCCTGTGACAGAAACAAAAAAAATTAAAGCCGAGTTCAGCATCTGACGCGAAGCGTCCAACCTCTAATCGAAGCTGGGTAGCAGGCAATGAGAGGAGAACTATAATAACATGCAAATGAGAGGAGATTTTCTCGAAGAGACCGTCGCCATATTTAAAACAAAGAACAGCAGCTCTTCTCAGGATCGAACACCGTACGGACTGATAACGTAGAAGGCGCCGTTTATATGTGTAATGTTATCAGCGTCTTTTTGGTGGTTCGATGGACACATGCTCTGCTGATGGAGGACGCTTGTGGCCGTGAGCGAGATCGCAATTGCATGGAATGCCGCAGCCGTCTTTTTTGGCGACTAACTTATTGAAATGGAGTCAGAAGAACCACAATTTTTCGTAGTCTAGTGATCTACATTTGACACTGCATTTCAAAGAGAGTTTAGCACTTAACTATTGCTGAAGGATCTCATAGGGCTGTTTATTAAAGTTTATTCAAGAAACTAGACCACTTTCACCTCCTTTTTCCGTCCAACCACCATCGATTTATTCTCTGTCCAGGCGACGAATACTATCCGACCGATGCTGTTTGCGGTAGTTGAAAGATAAACCGTTCAGTCAAAATTCTTTGAAGACCTTGTCAACTTCGAGTGACTGCAAGTACGTAGATGTTCATTGGTTTCGTGAGTATATTAAATATCGAGTAGCTTTTTCATCAGCGTTTTCATACGAAGTGCAGTCAAGCCTTGTAGGAGTTACGGCATAGTTAGACATTCTTGTCATTAAGTTGAAGCGTCTCCATGAGAGAAAGCCATCGTGTAACCAAAAGAGTCACTGCCCTCCAAAATAAGGTCATGTCTCAACAAGCGTCGTCTTGCTGTTTTCCGCTGATTGTGACATCTCATGGGCTATTCTAGAATAAGAAATAAGAAAAAGAAGGTAAATAGAAAAGAATTAATCACACATACATAAAAATATTATCCAATGGTGACGTTTGGCTAACGTGTGAATGCCTCAAAGTAGCTTGCGCAGAGTTAAGTGAGATAAGTGATTGGCAGAAATTGTCACGTTTCGAGATTTGTTCTTCTCTACTTTTACACTGCAAAACTGACCCGTTTTTGAATTGAATCATCACTGTGATGAAGCGTGGATTCTGTATAATAACAGAGAACGTTACGGACAGCGGTTCGACGCCGACGAACCCCCAGGCATTTTCCAAAGGCGAACCTCTACCAAAAAAGGTAGTGATCAGTGTGATGGTCGTCGGCTGGTATGATCCATTACTACTTTTTGGCACCAGGCGAACGATCACGGCAGAGTCCTACTGTAAGGAAATCGACGAAATGCACTGAAAACATTGCGTCATCTTCAGCAAGCACTGGTCAACAGAAGAGGCCCGATTCTTTAGCGCGATAACGCCCGCCCACACGTTCCACAAATCACTATTCGAAAACTGAACGAATTAAGGGTTGAAGTTCTGCCTTACCCGCCATATCCTCCAGACCTTTCACCAGCCCGCTACCACCTTTTCAAGCACTTTCAGAACTTGGTAAAACCTTCACCAGTTGGGACCACGCCAAAACAGCTTTCGTGGATTTGATCGAATCTCGAAAACGTAATTGTTTCGTTGATGGAATAAGCCTGGTGACCCATTGGCAATAGTGTGCTGATTCGAACGGTGCTTATTTTGATTAAATCCGATAAGATTTGAGAAGGTTATGGTAGTTCAAGGTGAGGCACTCAAAACGCTGAGACTTTCCGGACAACCTAATAGTTTGTCTGGTGATGACTGTTAGATGTTCCCGATCGGACCCTCACCGCTGCAGCGGTTTCGCATGGAAAATTTTGCCGTTCAACATGGTATGTGGACCTCTCTGCAAGTAGGCAAAATCGATGAGGCGCTCAGTTCCTCTGAGTAAATCAATTTTTGCCGGACCTTGAGCGTTTTTGGACCAGGAGTGACGGCGCCGTTAGAGTGTGATGTGGAAGGCTGGAGGGATGCAGGCTAACAGAAGTATTATAGATCAAAAGGATTAGCACAAACCAGAATCACACTGAACCGTCATGAGATGATGCAGTTGTGGAACGTGAAATAGTAGGCTATATACTTCTTCCATGTCTTCAAACTTCTCAGCAGATCTTATGGTTAGAAAAGGTAGCGCAAGGTCGGCGCGCAAATGTTTATCAAAAGTGCCTTTTTCACCGCCAGGGAGGAGGAAACTGCAGACGAAGTGGAGCAGCCACCTCGAGTCAGGGTCAAGCTTGGAGCTCGATTTTTGTCGGAAATTTAGGACATTCTTCCGGAGCGAATTTGGTACGACCCCTCCCTGTCACTACCACTGCTTTATTTCTTATATGCCCTGATTTCTTTAACGTTTTGCTGATTTTTGTAATCCTTCATGCTTTAGATCGAGAGATGATGAAACAAAATTAATTTCAAGTTAAAGCAGACACCTATACAGTTAAAATTCTGCTGGAAAAAATCGCCAGCTTTGCAAAAAACAAGGCGAAATAGCTTTCTTGCCCTACAATAAGCAGCTTTCAAGTAAGAAGACTTCCTACGGTGCGGCGAGGGTTCGACTTCTGGTAGATTTTTTTCCTAAAACTTGTCAAATCGAACCTCTTGCTCCGTTTGAAGTCCTCTTCTTGGAAAGCGTTTTTGTAAAAAGTGTTTTCTTCTTTTATTCAAAGAGCGGAATTTCCGTAATTCGAAAACAAGCATTTTTGTGAAGTCCTGCCCAGACGCTCTGCTCGATCCTGCACCGACAGCATGGGAATGACTTCACAAAAATGATCCTAACTCGGAAAGTTTTTTGAAATACGAAAATTCCTCTAGCCTTGTGAAAAAATTGAAAAAGTGCCTTCCCTTGGTTACAAAAACTCCACTTTTTCCTGGATAAAGTCATTTTTAGCGGGGAGAACGTTTTCTGTCAGAGTCAACTCAACATTTTCACAGCCTAGATCTGCTTTAAGTGGTGTACCTCAGGGCGGAGTCTTATCACCAATTTTGTTTAACATTTATACACATGAATTGCCTAAAATTGTGACGGATAACGGAGTTAGGTGCACCGCTTTTGCTGATGATTTTAAACTGTATGTCTCTGTGAGCTCGGCATCAGATAATAAAAAATTACAAAAAGCTCTCAATGATGTAAACAAATGGTCATTGGAATGGAATCCCCCGATATCGAAATAAAAGACAAAAGTCCTACATCTTGGTCAATCGGTTATTGACTCAAAGTACACAATTTTGAATTTTGAAATACAGCAAAAGGAGGAAATTGCCGACCTTGGATTTCTGGTACTAAGTGACCTATGTTTTGATACCCATTGCCTAAAGTTAGCACAAAAAGCCACAATCATGAGGCACAACATCTTTCGAGGTCTCTCACCTCTTCATCACATCCCACCCTTCTCTTGCAGGCGTAGAAATCTTGTTAGACCGTTGTTAGAATATGGAACTGTGGTTTGCAATCCTTCGAAGGTAGCCAGTGTAAAAACCTTGGAAAGGGTGCAAAATAACTTCACGCGTAAAATCATGATAAGGACTGTTGGCTTTCTTTATGAGCAAATCCCTTGTAGTACTACACTCAACTTCAACTTAGGGTTGGAATCGTTAGCTCTCAGAAGAAAAAAGTTCGACCTTATCACGTTTTACAAGATTTTGTCCGGACTCTCTGGAACGAAACCGCATGCGCTTCTTCGACTGAAAGCTTCGAACACTAGGGGAGGATCCAGGAAGCTATTATCAAAACGGCGAAGCGTTATGTGAGGCGTAACTTTTTTGTTATCAGAGCTGGTGTTGAGTTTGAAAGGCTGCTGAGAAGTTACGAGGTTCCGCTCAGTTGCAAAAATCCTACATTTAAAGGCATTTTAAATAAGTATCTGACATCCTGATTCAGCTTCTCTTATTCGTGTTGTGTTATGTCCTTTTATGTTATGCGGTTGTCAATTCTAGTTGTTTTTGTCATTTTACCACATAGGCACTGACCTGTGTAATAACAATTACAATTACTTGGAGCCTCTTTCCCATAGCTGCTTTTTGTATGCTAAGAAAGCATTTTCTATTTCTGAAAAAGTAGCGGTTTTTCGAAAAGTTTGCCCAGTTGAGATCATTTTTATGAACGTCCAATTTTGACGCTCCAATGACGTCGGTGTAAGTTCAATCCGAAGCCGTTCCAAACTGCTCGCCTCAGAAAATCATGAAGCTGTAGTGCTGGTTTGCATTAAGTAGAAAATAATTCTGTTCACATGAAAAACGGAAGAAATTTTGGAAGAGAACTTTGAGTATGATTCTCCTAAGCAGAACAGTGCAGCGGAGAAGCTTGTTTTTTGCTGTATCATTCACAGGAATTGAATTTTTGTACAATTTCCCTCTCTGACGTTCTCTCCTTCAGAAGGTCGACAATTAGTTGCGCGAGAAGTTCATCCTTCGCATGCGATTGACGAGATCAGAGAACACAGCTGCCGCACTGAAAAGGCCGTTTGTCGAAGATTTTTTGCGGCCTCTTGAAATTTCATAGGACAAATGCTATAAAAAATGTGGATCGTACACAGTTTCTAAAAGTGACAACCTTCATATAATGGGGACGATTTTGAACGCTTTCCTTTCGTTCGGCATAATATGATGCAGAATGGAGACTGCTGCTCATAGGGAAGGTCGTTTCAGAAAAATGTGGCCTTATAACTGTGTCAAGCAGTGCTTGAAATGTTATAGGGTACAGGTTCATTTACTGATGTTGTTCCCTTCGGAAGAGAAGAAATTAATTCCGTGACAAGTTCATCGTCCATCCTGTTGCGACTACGTCATCGATTCGAAGAGCTCTTCAAAAAAATAATTCTGAGAAAACAGATAAATCGTCGTTAGTAACTAACACTCAAAATTTTATGCAATACAATTTTAGAGTAGGTAGAGAAAGAGTAGAATGTAGAAAATGTGTCGTGTTCACGACATCCCGAAAGGATTTGTAGAAGTTGAACCGGTCCTGATTGATTGGAAGACTGCTACCAGAAAATTCACAAAACATGTCCTGTTCATTGAACTAAGCTGCTCGCGGTTCTCTTCAATGTCCCAGCCATATATGGCTTGGACATTGAAGAGAATCTTATAAGCTTGCAGTACGACCCCCCCCCCCCTCGATTTTCGTACCTCAAGCATCACCCTGCCACGAGTTGAACTTAGCTTAGTGATACTGCAGGATCGTTCGAAGGGCACAAGTGCGAGACAAGAGCGGGTGGGCGGGTCGGAGTACCCAATTTGGACTCGGCAGACAAAGAGGGTGAGCTCCAGTTTTCACGGTATACGTTGGTCTAATTGCGCTGCTCACTTAGTTGCTTTACTTGCGACCCATTCCGCAGCAGCGGTTTCTTCTGCGGGGGTCCAAACTTCTCCTCCACGTCTCTAGATATTGATCGTTAAGGGTTACAAATATCACATAAAACGTTGAAGGAATCAAGACATGTAAAAAACTAGGACGTTCAGTGGCCTAGAGGTCACCTAACATCTGCTTTGAGGCTTCGCCCCCAACTCCCGAGTATAGAACACTCCGACCGTGTTGTTTGCTCCCTTAGGCCTTCTTACTTTGATTACGGTAAGAAGAAAACTGGTTTCACGATATAGAATAGTACACCGGGATACGGCAGAGCAGAATCTTGAAAAGTGCTCCCACGGGGTCTATCCACCCTCTACTTCATGAACGCGATTTATTCTCCGAAATAAAAGTTTTCTAGTACGTGGTGAAGAACAGATTATGAGAGTCTCCATCCAAAGTGCATAACCTGCGGAAACATAAATGAAACCAGTAGGTATTGATAGTCCGCTCGATACCCGTTAACTGTCCGACAGCAATAATATTCCTCCGATTTCTTTAGTCGTTCTCCTTATCCCTACGCCCACCCCGGCAATTTCACTTACCCTCGTGCCGGAGTGAAACAAAACTTTAAAAAAGCATAGTGAGAGTCAATTAGGCGCACACTCGTCGAACGAGTCCTTTGAAAAGTCTTCTCACGGATGCTCTGCAAATGTATGATCTGTGGCACGTCTTTCGTATCTGGACCCATGATGTACGATGTCTGGCTAACGTGTCTGTCTGTTTCCCCTTACTGGTCCTCTTACTGGACCCCCTTTACTAGTCTCCCTTTTACTGCCCCCTCCCCTCTCCTACGGTTCCATTTACTTGTCTCGCCTCCACTGGTTCCCTCTCCCCTCTTTACCCGTTCACTGGCCTCCCCTTGCTGCCCTCCCCTCCCCCCCCCCCCATTACTGCTCCCACCTTTACTGGTCTTCCGTTTACTGGTCCCTGGTACTGGTCCCCTTTCACTTCCTCCCTCCCCTTCACTGGTTCCCCTTACTAGTCCCCTCTTCACCGTCCCCCCTCCCCCTTTCGCACCCTCCCACAATTACTAGTCTCATCTTCACAGGTCTTTCCTTTACTGATTCCCCGGTACTGATCTCTCTTTCACTGTTCTCCCCCCCCCCCTCCTCCCTTTACTGGTCTCCTTCTGGTCCACTCTTCACTAGTCCATCTTTTACTGGTCTCCTTCTGGTCCACTCTTCACTAGTCCATCTTTTACTGGTCTCCCTTCACTCCACTTTACCGGTCCTCCTTCACTGGACTCCCTCCTTCGGTGACCCCCTTTGCAGGTCTCCCTTTCCTTGGACCCCCCCCCTTTCACTTGTCCTCCATTAGCCTCCGACATTCACTGGTCCCCCTTTACTAGTCCCCCATTACTGGCCACCCATCGGTGACACCTCTTCTGAACTCAGACAGTTGCGCGACATCGTTGACACGTCGTCTGAACCAGACACCCCTTGCTCGACATCAGTGACACCTCTTCTGAACCCGGACACCCATTACTCGACACCAGTGACAAGTTGTCTGAATCCGGACGTCCACCGCGCGACATCAGCGGCTTCTAACGCTCGCGACACGACCTGGGTGGCACCTCGTCTGAACCGGACTTCTGTTACTCAATGTCTATGAAAGTCCAGATGGACCGACGGAAGGACGGACGGACGGAAAGATGGACGGAGAAAGGACGGACAGAAACAGCCGCTTCTCTTTTATATATAGTAGGCTAGAACAGTGGTAGAGACAGGAAAGGGTCGTACCAAATCCGCTCCGGAAGGGGAGGTGCTAAATTTTCGACAAAAGTCGGACCCCACTCTTGACCCTGATTTGCGGCAGCTGCTTTATTCTGCAGTTTTCCTTAACAATGCAAAAGGCATTTTTGATTAACCATTAGAACGCTCGGACCTTACGCTACTTTACGCTCCCAACTTCTTCACGGCTCTCAGTCTTGAGCAATTGATGACCGATGGACCAGTGCCTTAATCGATCTAGAGTCGCAGGTGTTGTATGGATTAGTAAGTGAATCCTAATGGCGGCGAGCTACTAGGATGGCAAGATCGCTTTTTGTTGGGAGGTCCCAGCACGCAGCGTCCATCACCGCATCTCATGAGATCTCCTAAGCATTTTTCTTGCCTCTTTCTCGCCTCATCCTCATAAAGGTCCTCGTTGTGTAGTTTGGACAACCGCTGTTGGCTCAGGGATATGCCGACCATTTTGCGTTGCAGGGTAACTTGTGTTCTTCGCACCTGGCCTTTCATCGACTTCGTTGATGCCGACGCTTCACATGCGGAGCACAGGGCACAAGGAGTTGAGAAACCTGGCAGTTCAAAGTCTCTTATGTTCTCGACCACGGTCTTTCTAGTGTTGTGCGCAGTACATCCAGCTCTTCTCCTGCTGGATATTCCAGGCTTTGTTTGGGTCGTTTCCCATGTTAAGCAGCCGACTGGGATAGACGCCTGCTTCGATTTCTTTGAGAGCAATACTTTGTGGCTTCCTCCAAAGGGGACCGTTTGGTGCAGTACACCAGCAAGTTCCTTTCGCTTCAATTTTGCGCTTTAAATTTTGATCTTTGGATCGGATTCTACTCGTTTCGTATGCAACTCGCGCAGCATTTGCGAAGGATCTGATGATCGCTATGTCGTCAGCGAATCTCACGTGATTCAACTGCTTCCAGTCAGTTTCCATGTCACAAGTGATCCAATTTCGATGACGGATAGTAGCATCCACATCCACGAGATCCAATCTCCACATGCTGGGAGTATGCATGTGGAGATTGGATCACCTTCGCACCCCTATCTCAGCAGCCAACTCCAAGTCGCGATAGAACTATCGGAATACAGAATCCTGAGTTGCATCTCCGCAAGACTATCGAGTAGCGCGGATCGAACAACTGCTCGTTAAGCGCTTCCCAGACATTTGACGGTTCCCCTTAATCGAATGACTTAATTGATAGAGACTAACACCAGAAGCTCACGGTATTCTTCGATGAGTCGACAGCATGAATAAGTGATCGAAGACGCTGAATTTTTGTCGATGTGCTGCTTGCACTACCAGGGCCGGATTCATCAACGACTTATATAAATTTAACAGAGAAAATACAGCTGAAATCCCTGATAGGACAGCGAATTGTTTCACCATATCGCCTGATAAGCTATCAGGGATTTCGGCTGTATTTTCTCAGTTAAATTGCTGTAAGTCGCTGATGAATCCGGCCCCGGTTGCGCATCGTCTAGTATTCTCGTGACGCGTGATAGCAGGCATCTGGTGAAAGCTTTGTACGACATAAGTAGGAGTGTTAAAGGCCACAAGTGGACTAGGGCCTCCTTGTCTATTTTACTGAACAGCAGAAGCATATTGGATCTTTTCCAAGCAAACGGCTTCTTTCACTGAGTTGCATAGCGAGTATGGCAATATGCCATCGTCACAAAAATGGCAATCATAATACAATAACAACAACAGTTATCAGGGACAACTTTAATAAACACGCCTTGTTTCTATCTCTATCTTCATACAAAACATGTTTATAATTAGTTACCCTAAGGCTCGTCACTGAATAAGGTATGTAACTAATTAACTTAGTTGTTACTACAATATAGAACTATGTGTTTATTATCGTATTTTAGTTATGTACTAACAACTAAATTTTACATCTTATAATGAACTTTTAAATTTTACATCTTATAATGAACACAGCATGTTATTAACACAAATGTATAAACTCTATGACCCAAAAGACACTGGCTATTCATCTGAACAATCTCTTTAAAACAGACTACTGTTACACCATGAATCGCCTCTATACTGAGAACCGCTGGCCGCAACTGTCTCGACTATATCCGTACACGAAGCAACTGTCCTCGATCGATGTGAGGCGGTGATCACTTACAATGTCAAACGGTGAAACCACTCTAACACCTGTTAGAAGCACTCCGCTGCATAGGGTGTGACTCAGTTCGTGATGGTGTTGTCCATTCGGAGGTTATCGGGTCTCAACTGACGCTTTGTAAACTAGCAGTTCCAATGGTACAGGCAGCGAGGTTCACAGAAATTCTCTAACTGCAATTTCTTCATGAATTTTCGCGCTATTGGATCCGATGAAATGGTCATCAGGTATTTGTATTCTACAGTACCGTCTTTTGGTCATTGGCAGGAAAGACCGCGCAGATAAAAATTGTTTTTGAATAACTTCTTCGAAATTGAATATTCCTGAAAAAAAGCAACATAGCTGAGCTCAGCAGCTCGAGCTCTATCCATTGGTATACAAATTGCCGATACTCGATGAACTTTTTTCTCTGTCGATCCCTCTAATCGCAGCTGGTCCCTCGTCGCTTGCCTTCATTCTCACGCGAATGATGATCGGTTTCGCAAAAATCTGGAGGCAATGGTTGTTTGGAGTGCTAGTTACGAATTTGATGCTCTTTTTCGATATTGTACCCAATATGTGGTAGGTTCACACAAGTAATGGCGTTCGGTTCGGAAACGCAGAGTACGCCCAAAATCTGCGTACAGAGTGTTTTAAGGGCGCTGATTACGAATGTGATGTTCTCCTCTGATGTCTCATTCAATAGGGTACGCCGCGGAACATTCAAAGAGTAATATTAACCTCTCTGACGGTCGCGGCTATTAGGGCGATCGCGGACGAGTTGTCGGCCGCAAATCTTCGAAAACCGTTCTGCTCACAATTCCTCTAATTTGTGGTTTTTTGAGAAACGGTTGGTACCGTTCAATTTGTCTCTACGAGATCTGCACAAATTTGTATACAGCTTTACTCCGCCGTGCACAATGCATGTAGGACCGAACCTATTAATCGAGCGGACGCGAGAGCTCGCAAATTGCATCCGCGGGCATGTTGTGAGCGCAATACCTCTGTCAGGTTTGAATTTACCGGCTGAAACGGTGGATTTTGTAAGCAGTAGAAAGTTCAAAAAGCGGGCTGAAACACCGCGACGTAGCTTATGATAGGGCAAAGTTACAGCGATGACGTCATCGAAAATCTATATTTTTGGAATTGACCAAATTTCTTTATGCAAAATCATTTTGGGGTTACTTGGTGCGATGTTTACGAATCCGACGTCCGTTTTTGAAAATTTCGCCGGTTTCGGTAGGTTACCTGCAGTTTGAGGGTGGTCGGCTCAGGATCACCGATCACCCTCGGTATGGGTGTCTCTTGCCTAATCGGCCAAATGGATTTCGGCATCGTGTTCGGCACTCTGAATAACCCCCGCCCTTGAACGAATTTTGAGCAAAATCGGTGATCCTGATCCGGCCACCCTCAGTTATCCAGAAGATACCCAAAACCTACCCAAATACGCGGAATTTTCAGAAACCGACATTCGTAACCATCGTCGGATTCGTAATCAACGCTCCAAATTACCCCTAGATAATTTCGGATAAGGAAATTTGGTCAAATTCGAAAATATTGATTTTTGATGACGTCATCGTCCGCGCAGGCTCAGCCTAGGACGCCCACGCTCTCGATGGGAAATTGTCAAAAAATCGATTTTTCTGAAATTCTTCGAAAATGACACCCTTTGATAGAGCCTTTCGTGCTGAACAGAATGGTGTTCTTGCGAGTGTCGAAAGCTCCTATATGGGCGGGTAAGGGCGGAAGAAACTTCACCTCTGGCCTCCGCCCCTGTAAAATGACAGATGAATGGGGTTAAAGCAGTTTAGGCATCTGGCGAGCTGTGAGCACTTCATCGTAAAGTACCTTAACCGGTTTGCTTGCCTACACATTCGTAGGCAGTTAGCTCTCCTCGTCTTCCCGCAGTAGTCGACTGAACTCGAAAAAAATCGTGTCACGCAAGGCTAATAACCTGCATTTTTGCAACGCTGTAACGTTGCCCTATCATAAGCTACGTCGCGGTGTTTCAGGTGTTTCAGCCCGCTTTTTGAACTTTCTACTGCTTACAAAATCCACCGTTTCAGCCGGAAAAATTCAAACCTGATAGAGGTATTGCGCTCAGAACATGCCCGCGGGTGCAATTTGCGAGCTCTCGCGCCCGCTCGATTGATAGGTTCGGTCCTACATGCATTGTGCACGGCGGAGTATCTCAAGCACTGGCGACGTACAAAAACATGCAAGTCCTGAGAAATAACCTACTCCAGTCGCAAAGAGCCTGCTCCACTCATTCGTTTTGGCCACCTACTGCGAAAGTGCGTTGGTCTGGTATACAAGGTTGTGTAGATCTCGTAGAGACAAATTGAACGGTGCCAACCGTTTCTCAAAAAACCTCAAATTAGAGGAATTGTGTGAGCACAACGGTTTTCGACGCTTTGCGGCCGACAACTCGTCCGCGATCGCCCTAATAGCCGCGACCGTCGGAGAGGCTAATACTACTTTTTGAACGTTCCGCGGCGTACCATATTGAATGAAACATCAGAGGAAAGCATTACATTCGTCATCAGCGCCCTTAAAACACTCTGTACGTAGATTTCGGGCGTACTCTGCGTTTCCGAACCGAACACCATTACTTGTGTGAACCTACCACGTATTGGGTGCAATATCGAGAAAGAGCATCAAATTCGTAACTAGCACTCCAAACAACCATTGCCTCCAGATTTTTGCGAAACCGATCATCATTCGCGTGAGAATGAAGGCAAGCGAAGAGGGATCAGCAAAGAAAAAAGTTCATCGAGTATCATCGAGTATCGGCAATTTGTATACCAATGGATAGAGCTCGAGCTGCTGAGCTCAGCTATGTTGCTTTTTCAGGACCGTTCCAAAACGCCCTATGTTGACTACTGTATCTCGTGCGTTGAAAGCACCGAATGCCAGCTGCTTTTTTGACGCCGAGCTATATCTTCAAACTCTTCGTAGAGATGTTGTTGCAGTTCTTCACCGCAAGTAATGGTGGGAGCATATGCTTGCATGATTGAAACATCAATCTCCTCTGCCAGAGTCGTGGTAGCCACGCCGAGTTGGTGATTGTTGTACAGTGACACTTTGTTTTCTACAAGACGAGGTGAAACAATGAAGCCGACTTGTCCTGGTGTTGTTCCTGTTTGCTGAGTTCTTAGGGAATACAGAGGTAACATAACTCCATGTGCACGACAAGGGTTGCTTTCGATTCCGAGCACATCATACGAAATCCGTGTTGCTTCGACGATTAGAGAAAAATGAAGTCTAAGCGGCTGCTTGGCAATTGCATATGCATTCAACCAAATAGCTCGCTCTTGTTCGCTTCCGACGGCAGCCCACGGCCCTGGGATTTCCTCGTCTTTGAGTGTTCGCTGGTCCAGCGCACCATACTGGGCAGTGACGGTCTGCAGGGGACAAACAAGGGGTTTGTCTCGACGATACGCCTGAAAAGCAGGAATGGCAACTATGGAAAAAGGACTGAATACAGTCAAGCCATATTTTAGTGTGTACTCCCCATTCCACCCATGTCGGCGACATATGTGGAGTAGGAGCAGACATTGGTTCAATGTCGGCGAAATGGATGGAGTGGGACAGACACTGGTTCAGTATGACGCCGAGACTTTGCCGCGTTGCCGCTGAATGGCTGAAACTATTAGCTGAAGATTCTCTTCGTTTCTCTGATGCTGATTCTCACAGAAACAGGAAACGATAATACTCTGATGACCGCATTTGACCTGCAGAAAGAGTCTACCATTCCCTTCCAAGTCATATCCTGCTACAGTTTAAAGACAAAATTGGACTAGCACGTAATTCTTTCAATATTATTTTCCCATTTTCATACTCACTATAAGTTTTTCGGTGTTATGCTTCATAGTTGATGTCACTGAAGCTAGCCCAGTGGAATCATATCAACGGACTTCAACGTGCTGCGAACTGCTTCACTGTTCCATATTGCGGAAGGGTGCTCGATTTCGCCTTGTTGCTTGATTTTGTGTTGCCTTTTTATACTTTGTCTCACTCTCCTTCTCCTCCTTCCATAATTCATTCCAGACTGTGTTAGATCCTTTGTTTGGTGCTCGTGTTTCTTAGATGATGTAACGCTCCAGACTAGCAATAAATTTTTATTACATTTTTTTAATCGCCAGACAATCAAAGTAACCGCCGTTTGGCTCCTACTGAAGAAAGCGGCCATCTGTACAATTCCCTCTAGGGAATCTCATACCTCTCTGTTGGTGACGTTGCTCATTGCAATCTTGTGCCCTACCAGCTGGCGTTTTCTAGTCCTTTTGTTCTTTGTGGAGGCTGTTTTGCTCCTGTCCCAGATGAGAAAATTACTAACTCAGCAGGAATAAAGGAACTGGCAAATGGTGAGTTGCCTTAGATTGTGATTGCAACCGAGATGGATTAACCTTCCGATTTATTCTTCAATACTTGGATTCAAGGCAGCAACGATGCTTGTTATAGAAAAAACAGCTGTGTAGTGACACTGCAGGAATAATAGCAAGCTGCTAGAGTGCATTTTACAACGAGCGTCAGATTTCTAAGGGCTACTGTGTTCACACGTTGTCGCTGCCATATCCATCTAGTGCTGATCTTTGAATGTAGCAAAGGCTTCACAACTGTGGATGGTTACAGCTCAGAACGTCTGCGATGGCGATTATTCATTCCAATGCCGAACTGCAAGTCGCTGGGTTGCAACTAACAGCCGTGGTGCTGACAAAAGTACTTTAAGCTCCACTCACTAAGCTGTTCATCACATACAACTAGAAGACACTGCATTCAATCAGGCATGTGTAGGTGCAAAACAGAGTTAGAGGAAGAATTTCTAATGAATCAAATCTTCAGTTCAAGCCGTTTCAGAAGGCCTCTTTTAACTATTTATGAGCAGGTATCCAACCAGAGAGCTGAACCCACCTTGCCATATCTTTGATCGTCTCTATTCTAGCGAACCACGGTGTCGCAAGAATGACGATAGTGTTATTTATTTATTTATTTTTATTCAAAGCACAGGTTAAAATCTAGCGTAAAGAAACAGTAGCATGTAAAAAAGCACAATACATATGCAAACGTCAACCATTTAAACAGCACTCTGAAACATACCTAGACGTCTCTACAAAGCGAACAAGGTTAGCAAGCAATAGCATTTCTACACGCTTGCACAGACATCCTCTACATATAGGTCGTCGTACTTCCCAAGCGTAGAGTTTAGGTCATGAAGAATTCCATAGGATAGGAAATTCAATCTGGCTCTCGATTTTGCAATAAGTGCTCGAAGACTGAGTTCCACTCTGACGGTTCTTGACATTGTTTCACCAAAAAAATTCAGCCGGGTTGATAGATAGCTTTCCGGAAAGTAATTTGTACATCATGACAAGACCCGAAATTTTTCTTCTATTCTTCAGTAAAGGTAGACCAAACTGGACAGACCGTTGATGCTCATTCAGTAACTGACTATGGTATACTGAAAGGCATCTCATCATAAGCTTAATCATAAGCGTAAAATTGTTTTGAACGCTTTTTAATAGATGGACGTCCCTCTTGTTGGTTGGATTGAAGAAGGTAGTTCCAGAATTTTTTGGCAGAAGACATAAAAAGCGGTGCTGACTATGAGAGCCACATCCAAATGGTAAAGCTTGTTTATAGCGATTGTCGCGGCAGAGAGTTCGGGCTTGGCCGACTTGATTTACAACAGTAAGTTTGAGGTGGGCTCGAAACACCTCAGCCAGCTGAAAACCAGGCACTGGATTATTCTGCCTCCTCTAATTTCATTGGTCGGAAGTGGACCGGCTTGCGTGAAAATCAGGCCCGCTGAGAGGTCAGGCTTGATTTCGAGAGTGTTTGAATAAGAGGCAAAGCGTTCGGCCAGTCTACTTTACACTCACGACGCAATCGATTCTCATGGCTCAACCTCACGACTCGTAGTCAATCAGATTTCTTTGCGGAAATTTCGATTGCGACCTGCTATCACACTGGTTCTGCTTTCACGCTTCGAGGTCTGAAGGAGCATGTTTCAGAGGCAGGCCTAGACTCCAGTGAGTACCTGCTCCTTCGATGCGGAAGTGCTGATTGCGGTTCACGTCATCTGTGCTGATCGCGTGATCCTTGCCCTTTCGTATGACAGTGTCCGAGCTCTAGTTGTTTGTCTCAAACCAATGTTAGTCCGTCTGGGCTTCGGGTTTCTGAGCCGGCTGGATCGGCTCTTCCAGCCGCACCTCTGTCAATATCACGTGCGACCACAGCTGTGCTCCATCGCAACTCCACCAGCCTCTCTCGGATTCGAATTGAATTCATCTTCTCCTAACAGAAGCCATTGTTCTTCTAGAGGAGCAGCGTTGATGCCCGAAGCTGTGGTTGCTGACGAGCGCAAAGGGACGTTGGCAAAGTCGCTTTCCGACACTGAGGTACGCGGCCAGTTTTCTCGATTTCCCTTTATGAACCGAAGCCGTTTTCAGTTTTAAGCAAATAGTCGAGTCGGTATGTAAGCAACCGTTCCTATTTTCCTGCATTATGTTCTGTATTCTTGTAAAGCAGAATACAGCACTGCTGACTTTCTAACATTTTGCATCAGCGTTAAAATACGGTGTGATGCTTGTTCTGGCTCACTGCTCCTCTGCCCCCGTTATCTTCAATATCCTCGTTCGAAAAAAAATCGTTTGGACGAGGTTGTGACTGTAGAATCCAATTGGTGCAAACGGAATGTTGGGCTGTGAAATCTCGTGGTTGCTAGCTCACTTTTACGGGTTTGATAACGCCTAATTATTCGCGTTCCTTCTATTAGGTTTACCATTAGATAGCACTGCATTGGCTGGTTGGTGAACTAGCGCTGCTCTTTTTACTAAATATCTGTACACAGGAAAGTGACATGTACTGTATTACTTTATATGTATTTCTCTTGTCTGTTTTGAAAGTTCGTATTTCGATTTTGTGGGAACATTTCTATTCTGGCAGCAGCAGTTCATACATCGTCACGACCAGGGGTGTGAGCTTAACCGTTAACGATTTACCGGTTTAACGGATTTACCAGCATTTTCGCGATAAATTTTCTTAACGAAAATTTTCGGTAAATTCCAAAATTTACCGGGAATTTTAACGACTTATTTCATTCAAAATCATGTTTCGATCTATCGAATGGAGACGGAAACATACTACCGATCTCAGTTTAGAAGTAATTGCTTCTATCTTCTCCGATAGCTTGCTAATAGCATTCGTGGTCCTCAACCTCATTAAAGCATTCACGTCCACATCATGAGACGGGGATGGCGCGCTCCCGTGTTAAAAACGCGCTCCACTGGGGTAGTACTTTGCGCTGAGATTCTCAACACGACATGAGGCAATTTGGACTAGAGCTATAGAAGCTCTCAGAATAGACGATCGCCAGAGGAATAACGAGAAGATACGATGATGTCTTGTTCCCGTAATTTAGTCCAAGATGTAAGGCATCGGAATGTACTCTGCTAGACTATCTGATCTACTGGTGGACCTTCAAGCTGTTTTCCCTATAAGAAGAGAGAGAAGTTCATTGTCTTCTCACATTTCGTTGTTTTTTCTGAAGTGTCTGGCTTGGCTCCAAAGTACAGCCTAATAGTTCAAAAATGGTAGTGTAAGGTGTAAATCATTATTTCGTCGAATGAAATGAGTGTAATTGCGACAACCTCAAAAAGCAATTAGAATGCTAATCCAAAGAAATATAGCAATATTCGATTGAATGTTGGACGTTCCAGATATGTTTTTATAGAGTTTCAATTAAGCACCCATTAATATAGGTCGTCCGTTGTTAGGCTTCCTTTTGCTTTGTTTGCTATAGGATGCTCGTTGCTTTCAGGGCGTCGTTTGCTTTAGGATGACGTGTGCATGTTAAAATGAAGATGATATGGTTTTTTTGAACGTGACGATGTTTCTGTGTGACGTTTTTTTTACATCACCGCCGCTTAAAACTAGTTGTTTTTAAGGGAATATTAAATTTTAAAAAAATTAACGGATTTACCGAATTTACCGGCGAATTTCCGCGTTAACAATATGCGGTCAAAAATTTACCGGTGACAAGTAAGCGCACACCCCGGATCACGACTATGTCCTCTCACTGTGTCATTTTGTGTGAATGGAGTGCGCAACCTATGAGCATGATTGAAAAGCTCCGGAGAGCAGTGGGGCGCATTTATTGGCCGAGCTAGAAACTATTTGTTAACTGTGTGTGCTTACATCGTTTTTGGCTTGGAGGAGGCATGAGTTTGTGGGTCTTATACGCCCACGATGACTCTGCAACCAGTGGCTCGGAGCGCAGGCGGGTAGAGGTTTGACTCACGTGAGAGAGGTCCGGAGTTTGGTTCATCTGCGCTGCTGCGTCTTTGCATTTCAACTGATTGGTTGAGAATTGGGGGATTCTGACATCTGTACCATTTTCAGACGTTTTCTGCGCATTTTTCCAGCTGCGCTGTGGAGAATACCTTTCTTTCGACTTGTTTATTACTGACCGGTTTTCTAAGCACAAGACAATGGCCTGAAATAGCGGTGTCTTCCTCCATAGTTATGAGCACGCAACCGAAATCCAATTGAAGACGCACCCTTTCCTCCGAAACAAGAGTTCCACCCGAAAACGTTATCATATGCCCACTGCTTGCTTTTCCACGTCCATCAGTTCATCTTGCATATCCCAATCTTCTTCTTCTTCCACCACTTCCAGCTGTTCGTTTTCGTCAACTTCAAGTTGACGTGCTTCGAGGTCCTTTAGTATGCTGGCCAGCTTGATTTCTTTCCTCGAAGGTTCCTTGTCTAAAAGTGGGCCACACTTCAGCGTGAGAAGTTGGATCACCACTCGAGCATCGGCGGACATTGTTGGTTTAGATTTTAGAAAACCTCCAGCAGACTTCTGGGATCTATCCTAGTCCGGGGGGGCCACATAACTAAAAGGTATTATATGTAACAAATCCACTTGAGACTTACCGTGCGGCTCCTACAGACAACATGGGACCTAAACAAGAAAAGAAAGTGAAGAAAAAAAACGAAAAAATTACATAAGCAGGCAAATTTGTGTGCCCTCCTCACCATGTTAAATACTGGTTATAACATGTCACGCGGCGGTGGCACGCGACATGCGGCTTCATGCGCCCTCCCCATCGTGTTAGATCCTTGTTATAACATGTCAGCCGGGGGATAGTACGCGGCATGCCTCCATTCCGCCGCTCTTTGTCCGCCGACACGGTTGTAAACCGTGGCAATTTTTTTATTTTTTTCGTTTGTCCGCTCGTTTTCGGTTTATTTTAGGTTGCAGCTTGTTCGCTAGGAGCCGCTCGGTAAGTTTCAATTCATTTTGTAACCTAATTTCTAATTATGTGGCCCCCCCGGACTAGGATAGATCCAACTTCTGATTTCCAGGTGACAGACAGAGATGAGGGAAAGAGGGTATCGATCAGGGGTGGGCGGAATTTCTGTTTTCTGTTTTCTGTTTTCTGATTTTCTGGCCATTTTGGGCAAATTTTTTCTGTTTTCTGTTTTCTGGGAAAATGGCCTGAATTGGCCAGAAAACAGAAAACAGAGCTGCGAACAAAATAATGTAATAGAAATCCAATAAAGAGAATCCAAAAAGTATCATAGAATCATGAGTTTTATCTCAAAACAATGTTTCTAGAGTATTTTAAATTGCAAGCATGTAAGCTTCTGGATCTGCCCTTGTAGAAATTGCACTATGCACTCAAAACTATGCCACTTTGTTTGTTTGATTGTATAAGTGCTGCTGACATGGAGTCCCTTCATAGGACATTTCTCCACTTTCATAATTTCGCTTTGTAGTCTCTTAAATTTCTGCAGTAGTTTAGACTATCTACGATTACTTAGAACTTTATGCAAAGGCTAGAAAACTAGTGTTCTGAGGGGCATTTCATTATAATATATGTTAACTATGTGCCGTAGAGAAATTGTGGGTAGGATTATTCTCCACCTCCGGTTATTGAAAATTGTTGGCTGGTCTTTCCCAATGATCGTAAAGCAAAGCCTTTGACGGAGCTGCTTTTCTAACTCTTGTTCAGCTTTTGGTTGTCCAACATTAGTGAGAGGCTGAAAAGTTTTAGTTACCTTTGACTTCACTGGTGTAGTGATAGAATAGTGATACATAAAAATTGTAATTCATCACATCTATCATCTATCGTCTCGGTGATCATCATCGAGTTATTCGAACGGGCACCAGCAACGTCTCCATTTGTCCTTGTCGCTTGACAGAGTGCTCCAATGGATCCTCCTCGCCGGACGGACACGAAGAGCGTCATATCGTTCGTTCAGGGCTTCCACGAAGAAGTCCGACCAGTGCGTTGGTGGGCATCCTGGTATTCTCTTGACATCTCGCGGAATCCAGTCAGTGACGGCTCTCGTCCAGCGGGTGTCTGCGAATCGCATTACGTGGCCGGCCCACCTAATTTTCGACGACTTCGCCCATGCGGCAGAGTCCCTGATCTTCGAACGTCGACGAAGTCGTGTTACTCCAAGCATCGCGCTCTCCATTCCACGCTGCGCGTCGCTGATCACGTGTTCATCCCGCTTCCGCATAGCGCGGGTCTGAGGCGTATGTTAGGGCAGAAAGAGCAGTGGAATCGAATAGGCCAGCATGGAGTCGGACGTTCTTCGTCTTCTTCACGATTTCACGCTTTTAAAAGCTCCCCAAACCACTCGTTTCCTCATACCCAGCTCCGGTGCTAGGCCGTTGCTCACGTTGACTTCGCGAACCAGATACACGTAGCTGGAGCACTCGGAGATGTTCGTTCCGTTGAGCGAGAATGGGGCATCATAAACTCGTTAGTTTCTCATGAACGTCGTCTTCGTAAGATTCCGCTGCAGTCCAGAGTTCCCACATACACGATCGAAGTGGGCTAGCGTTCGCTCGGCCTGGCCATGCTCGGTGTTATGAGCACGATGTCATCAGCAAACCTAAGATGGTCAGTTGCCGGCCGTTGACCTTAACTCCATGTCTTCCCATTCTAGTTCGCGCATGGCGTTTTCGAGGGTGGTGCTGAAGAGCTTTGAGAATACGGTCTCTCCCTGCTCAAACCCTCTCTTCACGTCGATGATGACGTCGTTGTAGAGTGGAGAGATCTTGGTCGTGAATCCACTGTGCAGCTCTCAAAGGACTCAGATGTGCCGAGTAGGAACGCCCTGGGTGAGCAGGGCTTCGAGAACCGCTTCAGTCTCGACGGAGTCGAATGCCTTCTTCAGGTCAATGAACGTAAGGCACAGCTGCACGATGAGCTTCGTAATGGTGTGTATGTGGTCGATCGAGCCGAGCGTGTCCTCTCCGAAATCCTGCTTGTTCGCACGGCCGTCCTTCGTCCAGCGTTCTGCTAACCCTATTCAGGAGGAATCGAGTGAAGAGCTTGTAGACTACGGACAGCAGGCAGATCGGGCGATAGTTGCCGATGTCGGGCATGTCTCCCTCCCCAGCAAATCGAAATGTAATATGATATTTATGTATGAATAATAATAATAATATGTTGGAAAGGGTATATGTTTGATCCTTATTAGATAATGTCTACGTATTTAAAGAAACACTTTCACCCAAAAGTCTTTGCGCTGACAGCCTCTTCAGTCGCACTCTCGTGTTGTTCTGTGAAATATCAAGCCAGTACCCAAAATATCTTTGGCCCGTGTTTGGTGCTTTGTAAGGCCAGTCTCTTACGAGTGGGACCCCTAATCTAGCGAATCGTCTATTTTGAGATTACACTTACATTTGGACTGTGAGCCTTAAACCGCTATATTTTAATATGAATGCAATAGGAAAAATTCATCATTTATAAGCCACTCCTATAAACGCTTGCAAGTTAAAACGCTGGTCCACGACCAACTTCTAGTCGTGCAAAAAGCACTTGCTACTGGACAAATAAATCTTCGGATTGAATAATTAGGTAGTATGATAACTGCGAAATTTTCTGTTTTCTGTTTTCTGATTTTTCTGTTTTCTGGCGTTTTTGGCCTTTCTGTTTTCTGATTTCTGTTTTCTGACGAAAGCGATTTTCTGTTTTCTGTTTTCTGGGAAAATTTTCAGAATTTCCGCCCATCCCTGGTTTCGATGCCGTTTAGCTTAATTTTCGGGATCCACACACCTTGTTTCTCATTTTAACCACCTCCGACGTCACATCCTGGTCTCTTTTCAAACTCAGTGGAACCAAACCCGCGACCTCTCTCACACGAGAGAGGTCCTCTACCCACCTGCGCTCCGACCCACTGACTGCTAAGGCAACGCGGGCGTACAGGACCCACAAACGCGTGCTGCGCCGTATCCCATTGTGATCCCCTACTTCTTGGGTTTAACGACTTGGCAAAAAATAAACACATTTGTATACTAATTGAGGGGTGAGGATTCCCCCTATGTGACTCGCTCGCCTGTTCAGACATACGCTTCAGACCCTTTCCTTGTGAATGCAACAGTTCAAGAGGGAGCGTGCTAGCGCTGTAGTAGAATGTGCTGACTGTCGCGTGCATTCCGAATCATTGTTCCGTTTCGGATTACCCGCGGAGGCCAACCAGTCCTTTCATTCCGCCGGTGTCGGTAAACTGGTGCCAGACTTGTCTATGTAAGATGGAAGAAATGGCGACTTGTGAATCGGCTGGCAACCGCAAGCCCTTATATGAGCCAAATACGCGTTCAAATTGGCTCTGCATAGGCTTGAAAAGTAAATGCGTGGCGCATCGCGCCAAGGAACTAGCGTCAATCTTTACTTCCTTCTTTTTTCTTTCTTTCCCTTTTACATTTCAGTTAGGAGAGCGATGTTTTGGTTTGAGGTAGCAGCATCTGGATCGCTTGCCGAAGCATATGTTCTAAGGTTTTTACACCTAAACACTATGAATTATAGCTACGGTTAGTATAAAATCAGCGAAGGCAAATAGAGCTGTAGCAGCTGAAAAAAAGAAAAATTACCTGCTGCTAGATTCCAGCGATTCTTTGAGTACTAGACTGGTTAGAAATAAAAGGAAATGGTGGCCTAGAAGGACCTATACTAGTTGAGCATAACTTTTGAAGGAGAGCAGATGTGGACGGCGGACAACAGTCGTTTATGTAGATGGGCAAAGACGTTTGCATTCACTGCTGGTATTGCTGAACACCTCATGGAACCAGAAACTGAAGAAACTGACAAAATCCGCATCAGTTGGGCACCACAATACCTGACTCAACACTTTTTCTACGGCGAATCGTCTGCTCACGTTGCAGAGGTCGTCATGTGAAGGTTGAACGAACCCCAAGTCGAAGGTCGTCTATGTATGTGCAATACACACTATTTTCACGTCAAACTGACCACTCTTCTAAACGAAGCTGACGCTTCTGAAACCAAAGAAAACGTCCTTCGAATTGAAGCGAGCTGGATCTATCCTATTCAGAGGACGGTACCATCAGTAAAGAGAAGCAAGTATCAACAGGTTGGTCAGTTCACGATAGGAAATTGCATAGAAATCGGCTATGTCCGTGTGGCCTCGATAAATAATTTCGTTTTCAAAATACCCATCGTTGCCAAGAAGATTTCGTAAAGTGCTCCCCTCCTACTAGGATAGATCCAGCAATCTTCTTACAGTTTAAACCACATACTCTCTAAGATGGTTGGAATAATTTTTCGTTCAAGAAAAATCGGTGCAACTTTCTTTGATTTTGGTTCAACTGCCCGAATTGGTTAATAATTTTATGAACGTTTTATTTTTGAGAAATAATAATACATTACATCTTGTTTAAAAGCAACAAAATAGCAATCTTTGGTGCGTTAAAAAGAGATCGTGCCATGAATTCGATTAACTCGTTGCGATTTCAGCTTAAATGGCAGTGTAGATGCTGCATATGAAGAGCCAATATGAGGACATGCATGTTTCTTGCAACTGTTTTTGTTGTTTTTTTCGTTTACAGTTGTTATATTCCATACACACAGAAATTTGGTTATCACTGATTAAAAATTGCAGCGTCTTAGACTGATGCATGGCGCACTTTCTTTTTAGCACTAAAAATTGGCCCCCTTCCTGCTCTTCCAACCAAGCTTTAAACCTTAAATGAGGTTTGAGATTTACATCTAAACCTCAATTTCTATTTTTTCTTAAAAGATAAGAATTTCAAACGAGGGCAAACAACTAGCAACTGTGTTCATTTGTTAGGCAGGTAACTGAAAACTTTTTAAAAAATAAATTTTCTTTGAGAAAAAGTTTTCCTAACCTTTTCGGAGAGCCTCTAATTTGTTGCAGAAAGAGCTCGTTTTAATTTGGAAGATGCTCAGTTTGATTTCAGAAGCGGGAGGAGGTGCAAGATGGTCCAATTCGGGGTGATAGTTGCATATAGTTTAGGTAGCAGTTAGAAGTGGTGGAGACAGATATAGATTTATGGCCGTGCAGTCCACACGTTCTTGAGGTCTTGCGCCGTCAGTTCTTCCTGCCTTGCCTTCAGCATAATTCCAATTCTACCCGTCCCACTACATGGACGAGGGACTATGGCTGGTTCCAGAGATGAGTCGCTTTATGTGGCCTCGATCTTACTCGACTACTCTAGGAGAAATGCCATTGTTCTTCATTAAAAAGATCGCACACTTTATCGTTGGCTTTTGGAATTCTTGTTTAATTTGAGTCTCATAAGAGCGCAGGTTCAAACTGGGCTGGAACAGGCCTACGTAACTCCCATTCTCAAAAGCCTCCTCACACTGTCTCCGCTAATTTCAGACCTGTGAGCATCTCTTCCGTCTCTGCACGACTTTTTGAGGAAATATTGAAAAAGCGTATAGTTCTGCACCTTGACACACATTCCATATTCTCGCCAAAACAACATAGGTTCCAAATGGAAAGATCAACAGTGACAGCGATGCTCGAAAACCTTAATGGACTGCATCCCTGAATGATATTAAGAAAGTCGACGTTATTTATTTCGATTTCTCTCAAGCCTTCAATAGGATCTCGCACTCTAATTTGATTGAGGGACTTAGTCAAGTTGGTATCCATCGGAGGAAAGTTCAGTGGATTTCAGATTGCCTACAAGACCGAACCTTCTTAGTCCGTCATAACTCCAAATTTTCTGCTCTAGCAAGGACACCCTCCGTAGTGGAGGTGAGCTTTTGGTATGCAATTTTTACAGAATGTAGGATCCCGTGCGGGGAGTCCAAAACATTGTTCCTTTTTATCGGAAAGCTTTTCTGTGATCGAGGAAAAAAGCGAGGGACGCATGAGCGCGAAGTTCATGAGGCCTGCTGCCACTAATCACAATGTGGTCGGTTGGCGTGGTGGTAGTGTTGTAGGTGAATGCTCCTGGGTTCGACTCCCACTGCTGTTTTTGCATTTTGCGATTTATCGTCAGTGAAACCCTTTATCCCCATTTCCAGCACATTCGAACAAAAACACGGCAACAAATTCGTTTACGTTCATCGAGCTCTTTGAAAGTGGAAAGGTAAGAACTTTTGACTTCCAAGTTAAGCAAGTAAAAGGAACTTATGCCAGATTCGAGATCAACACCCCAAATAACTCCCACGCACAGAGTTTTGGCGGAAACATATGTCATAAGAAAACGGGAAACCCAGAAACCGATGTCAGATTCGTGATCAGCACTCCAAGTAACACCCGTAACCGAAGTATGAATAGCTATTTTTTCCGACCTCGCTAGTACAATGCACGGCCCCTTTTGATTTTCGAGCAGTCAAGCTGTTTCAAGATGAGAAGGTGTTGTAGATAACAAATTCTATTATATTCTTTACAAAAATGGGATGAAAGACGTAGTAACCAATTGGTAAGAATAGCTAATGATGTACCAACCTCCTTCAACAATGATGGAGGACTGCAAAAAAGCATGCAAGCGAAATATGCTGAACATCTACGCTTCTATGTTCCACCCGTTTAAGAAGAGGACGTAGTAGCACCAATATTTTACTTTCTGTCTAGCCCTCCATCGCTTAGCATAGGTGAGGGTGAGCACCAATATCGCCCAAACTTTGTGCATGGGGGTTATTTGGGGCGCTGATCACGAATCTGGCACCAGTTTTTACTTGCTTAACCAGGAAGTCAAAGATTCTCACCTTTCCACTTTCAAAGAGCTCGATGAACGTCAACGATATTTGTTGCCGCATTTTTGTTCAAAAAACCGTTGGAAAGGGAGATAAAGTGTCCCACTGACGATAAATCGCAAAATGCAAATCCACCATTACAAGGGGGAATCGGACTCACGACGATGCTCCTGTGAGGCTACAGCACTACCACTACGCCAACCGCCCACCCTGAGTTGAGTGGCAGCAGGTCGTCATGAACTTCGCACTCACGCGTCCACACGCTTTTTTTCGACCACAGAAGAGCATTCCGAAAAAATTAACTATGGTTTTGGACTCCCCACACGAGACCCTACGTCCTGTAAAAGTTGCATCGCAAAAACACACCGCCACTTTGGGAGCTCTCCTTGTGAGTAGAATTACCAGTGGCGTTTCCCAGGGAGGGGTCCTTTCTCCAGTCCTCTTCAATATCTATAGTTGGGATTTACGCGACGCACTGCTGCGTTTGGAGTGGGACTGACAGCTTTTGCTGATGATTCCAAAATCTATCGGACTGTAAATTCCGAGGAAGATATTCTTGCAATTCAGCTCTCAAATTTTATGAGTACTTGGACCAACAAATGGGGCCTACCTTTGTCCAAAGAAAAAACTAAGGTTCTTCATCTAGTGTCCAACAATCAAAGTTTCCCAGTACACTGTCAATGGTTATACCATTGACAGTGTACTGGGAAATACGGACCTTGGTTTCATAGTTTCTAGGAGTCTCTGCTTTGAGAAACATTGTGAATTTATTTCTCACAGGTCTACTGCTGTAGTGAGCAATATGTTCAGGGCCCTGTCAACAAGGGACGCAAAAGTTCTTCTTCGTACTTGCGAAACTTCCGTTCGGCCTCTACTAGAATACGGCACCCGTGTTTTTTCTCCGTATAAACGTAATACCATTCGAAAACTGGAGAAAGTTTAGAACAGCTTCTCAACGAAATTGATGAATAGAGCCACGGGGTTTCTGTATGACGCAATACCATCCAGCACAGAACGTATCGTAAATTTGGGCCTAACGACACTGTTGCATAGAAGGAAAGTCAATGGTTTGCTCTTGCTTCATAAAATCATCCATTGTGCTTGTGGTCTTAAAGTTGAGAACCTGGTATCAACCAAGACCACGTCCACTAGGGTGGCTCAATGAGATTCCAGGTCAAAGCTGCGAGGCTCAGCTGTAGAAGAATTTACATTATTAATAGAACAGCGGCCGCTTTCGAAAGATTTTCTAAAAGAGGTCTTTCGGATTGAGCTACCGTACCTTCAAAAATCTTACATGAAGGGACCTCAATATTTAATATCTATGATAATTCTTCGCACGTTTCTCTGCTTGCTCTTCTTTCTATCATTACTTCTTTCGCTGTCTTAAGTTTCTCTCAGTTTGTCGTATGGATGTTTTAATTCTTTTCAGTTAGGGGTCCTTTATGAGTTCTGCTAAATGCTGGCGTTTTATCATGAATTCTGTTTTATTCTTTTTTTTTCGTTACCGTTCAGTATCCCCACATGAGTGGGTAACCATCTATGTAATAAACATAACATAATACGTAAAAGGCACGCGATCGGTGAGCGAGAGTCGTCCAGCGGAAGGGCGCCGGCGAGGCTGGAAGGGACAAGCTGACGTCTCCGGCGTCCTCACCAGGCTCGACTCCCCTCTTGCTAGTCCTCCGACCGTGCTCCGCCTCCTGTATCATGTACTGAGATCTCGGTCAAGCCTAAGCCATGCCTTACCTATCGATTTTTTATTTACATTTATCAAATGATTTCCTAGCTATTACAATATTAAACCATACTAGCCCAGTCGAGTTCTTGTTGTTCAGCATTCGGACACCTTCTTTAGGCAAGCGCTGCCTATGAAACAACATAATGTTGAAATTGCCTCCGGTGATTTCAATCTCCACATTCCATCATGTTTTTAAAAGTGGCGATTTCTTAATATCTATCTCATTGGCAGAGGAGTGACGCATGTAACAGTTTCCGGCATCTGTGAAAAGGTGCAATCTCAGCAGAGTTCAGCTTCCTCTATCCTGAGGTGGCTCTGTATTCATCAGAAGTGTGATCAAACAATGCAACAACGCTTTAGCGGCCTTTACTAGCAGGATTTTCAGGTAGTGGCTCCTCAACTTCAAAAATCGCAATCAGCACGTGGCCTTTTCATTGAGGACATATGCGCCACCGAAGGAAGCGCCGGCGATAGGTAATACCTCGGCAGGAGGGCTTTCAACAAGTCGCGATTCAAGAAGCATTCTGTTACAGATTATGGCTCATTCTGGCAAATCAAGTGGAAGATCCGGTGTGCCTATCGTTCTGCCTGGAAGAGGAGGGAGTGCCAGCAGAAGAAGTCGTGCAAAGGGAAAAGGTTTGAGTATCAAAGGCTTCAGGGACGAGGTGGTTCACGAACTCCGACTTCCAGCTGTATTACTTGAGATGGGCAGAACAACACCCCTTTGCCTGTTGTAGCCGTTTTCATACGGCCTTACAGAGGATGAGCGTCAGCAGTTTGACTTCGTTTGAAAAGCGGCAATGTGTCACCGATACTTTAAGCAAGCGAATTCAGGTTTGGGATTTGCCCTAGTCGGACGGAGCAGCGCAGCAATTGTGAGAAGCTAAAAAATTGCAAACATGTTCCTTTCGTGGGCTAGTTCACGGTTTTGCATTTGTAAACTAGTATAGTTTGTTTTCAGCTTTTCCGCCGTTGTCAAGGAGGTAGAGTGACGTACTTCCTCTCAATAAGATAGATCCCACAATTTTCATTTTGTTGATTAAGCTGAAATCGCTTTAAACTGCTTTCGTTGCTTTACCTATGCATCTGCCTCCGGCATTAGAATCAAGTCTAGCTATTGAAAAAACCACTTCTACTCAACCATAAGTCATTCCGCCCCATTCTGGGTCTATTTATACCACCAAGCTTTATTCGCAAGTGGCACTCATAGCTTCATCCTTGCGCTGAGTGTCAGTTTTGAACCAGTCCGTTTCGCTTCACGCTTCGATGCATTGCCTGCCAAAAGCAAGAGAAGTTGGAGAAATTACTCAACCAGGGCCCGCTACTATTTTTTTTTAAATCGAGTTGGTGGAACGGGACGAAGGCAGTAGTGGAACACTAACTATAAGTGAGTGCTTGGATGCAGCCGAAGAATTATTTATTTATTTATTTATTTATTTATTTATTTAAATACGTCTCAGGGACATGCCACAAGTGTAAAACGAAGAGCCAAACAGAAATAAGAAGGGTGACTAGATTATGAGTATAGAAAGAAAAAAGTGAGAAAAAAGTGAATAAGTTTACAATAAAGAGGTAGTTACGGCGACGCTTAGAAACGAAACAGAAATCACAGAATCAAATTAGAAATACGAGGATCAATCCATACGGGTTAAGAGGACAAGCGTAATTAGACATAACCAAACGTAAGCAGGGCTGAAGCAGGCTACAATACATATATTGCCGGTAGTCTAAATTAGCCTAAACTACAATACCGGCCTTAACTTTTGGTCTTTGGGCAGAATAAGCGAAAAAAAACCGCCTTTTCCGCCGCTTTTCTGCAGCGCTCTTCTAATTGAGCGCTTTGAAAAATGAGACGCATATTCGGGATCAGCATCGGGACATCTTCCTGATAGGGTGGAAAGCGCCCTGCAAATATGAAAAAATTGAGTTCGGTGACCTACATTTTGCTCGCCGCGGCGGGCGCCCTCCCTCGCGTGAGATAATTACGCCCAAAGGATATATGCGCCTAAGTGGTCCGATAACAAGAACATTCGATTGAGTTTTAGGCTCACTAGATAAGTTACACCTGATGCCACATAATTTTTTGTACTATCCACTTCCTGACGATCACAGTGATGTAATTTCTTAAAGGCTCGCTAATTTCGGTGCCATCGATTTCAGGGAATGCATCGACTTTGAAGAACTCTAATCTTGAAATGGTTCTCACAACCGATGTGGACTGTAGAGTAGGCTGTGCAGTACATGACGAGGAAGAGTAAGTGAGAACATGTAGCAAAGAAAAAAACTCAACTTGGCTATGTGTATAAGAAGAATAAAAAATTCGCTAAACCGTTTCGGTTGGAACCAAACTGCGAAAGGAAAACCTTTAGAATTGAATACTTCAGCACGTGCACGCTGCCAAAGTAGCCCACATCCCACTTTTCGGCAGTCATTCGCGTATTTTCCTACGAATGAATTGACCACAGAATGACTTCTTTGAAGAATGAAGCTTAGAGAATTGGAGCCCTATAAAAACCCCTTGCAGCCTTTAACGTTTGAGTTTCGTGCTAGCTTGGAAGAGATATTTGCTGCCTAGTTACGCTTCAAACTCGCTGTTATTGCGAAGTGAGTCTCACTCAGAAATTGTTCCAAAATGAAAAAATAACTGACGAGTGCATACGTCAATCAAATCTGAGCTGATCGAAAGCTTGCTTTTAATTTTTCGTTTATGCAAACCGCTGCTATCGCTGCATAAAGGCTCCAGTGTCCGGATCTGGGCGCAGATTACTTGTGGAGTGACAGTCCACTCGCCTGCCCCTGTGACCCCTCGCACCTTCTTAGGGCACCGAATATCGCCTAACCAGAGTCTTCACACTTCGGACGCCGCTACGCCATATTGATCATTCCAAACGGCGGTGATGTAGAATGCGTGGCGTTCCTCAAACAAGGTCTGGCTAACGACGAAATTTTCCTTCATTTGTTATGCTTGGCTCTCTGTTTCTTAGTTATTGTTTTACATTAGTCAGATCATCCCAAAGAAACTGCTCGAATTTGCTTTCCTTTCACAACGCCTTTAAAACTCACGACTAGAGCTTGCTTTTCAACCCTTAGTTTATAGTTTTTCGACTGCACTTCATCCCAGACCTCTATTTCTAACAGAAAATTTGGCCCATGCACTACCACGCAAGTCTAAAGCGTAAAGCGTTGGGCTGATGCATGGCGCATCCTGTATCTTCTTCTGTTTTGTGTTTAATGTTCTCTTAAGTTTTCTGACAACTTTACTCGCAGCAAAGCTACGGTCTTTTAGACAGTGCATGCATTTTTCGGGACATTTGACACAAGAGATGGCTGCAGAGTAGTAGCACGTTGAAACGGAAGACCACCATCCATAAAGTCTGAAGTTTACTGTTTTCATTCACGCTGCTGAGGTAGCCTTGTGCTACGGCTGCATTTCGAACTAGGGGTAGAGAACGTTAGAATATCGAAAATTTTAAAAAGGAGGTTTGGATGGCAGCTCGAAAGCCATTTTTGTCATGCATTACTTCCAGCTTCACTTCTTTTATGAACAAAAAGGTTATGCTTTGAGTAAGTCTTCTTCTATTTGGGATACCAGTACGTTAGAAAAAACATGATTTTTTTTTTCAAATATGGGTCTGGTACCAGTTCATTGGCTCCGGAGGGATCGCCACAGTCTGCCGCCTCCACTGACTGCGTTACACGCGCCCAAAATAATATGAAACACTTTAGAAAGCCAAGTTTAGTCTTCGAACAAGTACCACACGTAGTTTTTCCGTCTGGGACTGATGAATCACCTGATGCCTGGTCTTCACCATCAGTTTCCGAGTTGTTGAAGTCATTCAGTGAAAAACAGTTTGAGGACAGCCACGAGAAAGCAACTCGAGTGCGCTCGCAATCTCTTCTGTCAGAGTTACGTCTTCCTTGAATGTGTGAGTATTCACGGGCGAAACAAATTTCAAAGCCAGCACAAGGATTACTCCATCAGAACAAATTCAAGTGGAAGTGAAAAATATGACATTACATTTGTCTTCTTCAAAGTGCTCCATTTTCAAGCAGTTGGTCATATTTTGTGGCTGCATCCTATACGGGCGGGACAGCTCAAGGTTCTGCGTATAGGACAAGCACGGAGAATATTCTAGGTTTTTTGAGTGTTAACTTTCAAGTTATCTGTAGATTTAAGTGTGAACAGCATGCAAACAGGCTGCTTGCCAGCTTAATTGTCATGGACAGCAGCATATGCATAACATTAGTTTTGCAAAAATGCAAAAGAGGCTCTCCTATGATTCAAACTCTTGACTTACCGCTCTTGAGTCAACTACGCTGTCCACCAGGCCGACTGGGAGTGTGACTGGACGGCTAGCCGCTATCAGAGAACAGTGAATTTTAGAAATCCTGCTTACATTGGTCGGCTTTCGACGGTCACAACTCCGATGTTACACTCCGGTCGATGCTTGCATTTCGCTACTTTTGATGAATAGGCTGTTCTTCCCACATGCATCTTATCAGTGATTCAGACCTACACTGTACGTAGGTTCTCCGGGAAGGTCAAAACCCATGGAGGTCGAACAAAGGTCGCATATTCGTTCTATGAATGTTTTTTTCCTGAATTTTCGTTTGCCACCCAAAACAAAAAATCTCGGGTGTTCTACGTGTGGGACGTCGCACTCACACGTTATGGCCGTTCGACTTCACTGTGTAGTGATCGGCGGCTGATGTAATCCACTACAGCTTTTTGGCACCAGGCCAAACGATCACAGCAGAGTCCTACTGTAACGAAATCGTCGAAATGCACCAAAAATTGCGGCAACTTCAGCCAGCATTTGTCGACAGAGGAGACTCGATTCTTCTGCACGGTAACGCTCACCCACACGTTTCACAAATCACTATTCAAGAATTGAGCGAATTGAGGGGTGAAGTTCTGCCTCACCCGCTATACTCTCCAGTCCTCTCACCAACCGAATACCACCTTTTCAAGCACTTTCAGAACTTTCTCGCTCTCGTCTTCGCCGATCAGGTCGAAGCCATAACAGCTTTTGTGAACTTTGTCGAAACTCGACCACCAACTTTTTTCGCTGATGGAATAAGTCAACAGTTGGCCCATTGGCAAAAGTGTGCTGATTCAAAGGTGCTTATTTCGACTAAATCCGATAGGATTTGAGAAAGTTATGGGCGTTCAAAGTGAAGCGCTCAAAACGCTCAGAACTTTCCGGACAACCTAATATGTTCTTCCTAGAGTGGTGGAGCAGAAAACTACGGGTCGGCTATCGCGCGCACTCTGAATCGAGTTTCTTGGTTCGGCTTTCATTATGCTCATTGAAATCGCATCCATGGCATTAAGTGGAAGAAGAATCCGCTATGCATCCCACAAAGTGACCGCCCCTAGTTCGAAATGCAGCCGTAGCACAAGGCTACTTCAGTAGCGTGAATGAAAACAGTAAACTTCAGATTTTATGGATGGTGGTCTTTCGTTTCAACGTGCTACTACTCTAAAAGACCGTAGCTTTGCTGCGAGTAAAGCTGTCAGAAAACTTAAGAGAACATTAAACACAAAACAGAAGAAAAACCGCCGCGTCGAGCAAAATGTAGGTCGCCGAACTCAATTTTTTCATATTTGCAGGGCGCTTTCCACCCTATCAGGAAGATGTCCCGATGCTGATCCCGAATATGCGTCTCATTTTTCAAAGCGCTCAATTAGAAGAGCGCTGCAGAAAAGAGGCGGAAAAGGCGGTTTTTTCGCCTTTTCCGCCCAAAAAGCAAAAGTTAAGGCCGGTAATGTAGTAATTGCTTTCTTCATTAAACTATTAAACGACACATCCATCTCTTCAGGCAGAACGCTTTATGATCAAATGAGCATGAGGATATTATTGAGGCGACGAAGTTTGCTTGTCCGCGTCAGCCAGCTATGACGCCGTTAGCTAGGTAGCGGAGCTTCGGCGCATGGGTACGCTGGCCGCCCCATGGAACCGGCAACTAGGACAAGAAACCCGCAGCATCAAACTCACAAAAATTGTGAAAATGGACAACTATCAAAGGACCAGAGCCCAGATTTTGTTAAAAATATGTTGGTTCTCACAACCGATGTGGACTGTAGAGTAGGCTGTGCAGTACATGACGAGGAAGAGTAAGTGAGAACATGTAGCAAAGAAAAAAAACTCAACTTGGCTATGTGTATAAGAAGAATAAACTCGTAGGACATACATCATAATCAGTAATAAGAGATAAAAATTCACTTAATTAATAATAGACCACATAAAGCACTTAATATGAAGTCGACTGTGCCTACACGTTTGAAATCCATAGCAAGTTAAATGGCTTTTAGGCTGGATTGATGATGATTTGCCCTGAATAAAGGTTCGTGATAACGATATTCATCGCTATTAATTCCTAAGCATCGGAAAAGGTTAATTTTTCCCAAGTTTTGTCGAAATGTGCGACTATCTTTAGATGCTAACACTTCGCTAGGTAAATAATGAAGCCATCTTGCAAATCGTAAGAGTGCGAAGTTGAAAAACTGCGATTTCTTTCTATTCCGAATTCTGAGATAATCTAATTTAAATCCACCTGAACGTTCACTGGAAGGTTAAAGATACAAAACTTGCTAGGTGCCAGCCTTACCTCTCCACGAAGAATGCGGAAACAAAATGTAAGATCCTCAGATATCCTTCTATACAGTAATGAACTCAGGCCAAGTAGCTCTAAGCGCTCACTGTACGTCGGCAAGTGTCTCCAACTCACACGGGGATGTAACCTGCTGCACACCAGTCTCAAGAAGGTTTGCAGCACCTTTCACAGTTTACGTATTTGCTTTTCAGTGCATGGACTCCAGATCTGAGAGCAGTATTCGAGATGGTGCAAAACGCAGAATTTATACAGACGGAAAGTATTGTTGAGTTATTGTTGTGGGCGCTGCGAAAGATAAAGAAGAGTGTATTATACGCCTTCCTCACGATTTGGTCAATGAGAGATGAAAAGCTTAATAAGTGTTCGAATAGAACGCCAAGGTTCTTAGCGGTTTGACAACCCTCTAATAAGACACCATTTATTTCGTATTGGGTCGCAGGTAGATCCCGTAGTGCAGCACAAAGGACCTGACAAGATTCACGATGAGGCTCATTTCTGTGGCCCATGCACTAAAAGGCAAATACACACTGTTTCGATGTAATCAAAAAATTTCCTCAGAATTTTTTCGGCCACTGCGTTCAACATATCACAGGGTCTTTATTGCGCTCCATGCATTTAATAAGATCGTTTGCCGATATGTTGCTGTAGTCGGTATCCACTGGAGCTGCAGGAGGCTCAACTGCGTTGTCGCTTGTGCTTCCTTCAGTAGCGTTAGCACGGCTGGTCATTTGCCTACGGACTGTTCTTGCCATTGATTTGACCTACCGCACAAACACGTTTTTGAATATCCAATTATATTGACTATTCAAAAACTGGAGGAAAAGTTAGTAAAAAGAAGGCTATAACAGAAGATTACGACCAGCTAACGAAACGAAAAGGAACTGAAACAGAGGAGGACTGGAAAAAGAAAACTGTGAAATCTGAGGAAAAAAAGTCAACTGGAATAGCGAAAAAACGCCGCTCAGTCGATATCCACGCAGAGAATGTTGAATAGGGGGTTAGTGTAACCCGTTCGGATGTGGATAGACATGGGTAGATTAGGTTCTCCCTTCAGAGATTCATTCAGGCTGGCTTCTCTGGAATAATTTGGATAAGAGACAAGGATAAAGGACGGCGTTACTCAATCTTTTTTGGATGCGCCACGCATTCTACTTCTACAGGATGTCCTGGAGGCGATTCGAATGCGTATTTGGTCATACAATGACTTACGGTGGCCAGCCGATTAACAAGTCAGCGCTTAATCCTTCCCAGACAAGTCTGGTACCATGTCATCAATCTCGGAGGGATGGAAGACTTGGTTCGACTGGGCGGGAAATCCGAACCAGGAACCTGGTATCGAGTGCACGCAACAGCCGGCACCTCCTCTGACTGCGTTAAACGCGCCTAATAATTTGGATACTGGACAAAACCTGAGAAATAGTATGGCTGAAATGCTATGTGAAGTATTATATACAAGTGCTCCGACACGCCTAACGGCGTGTCTCGCACTTGCGCGCTTCGCGCGACTTTGCACCATCACTGACCTATGGAAAGTAGTTTTTGTGAAACATAAAATTCGCTAACATCTAGGACCTGCTGCGTACTTCATCGGCATCAAGCCGTTCACCACTTCGGTACCTTTCATCATAGACATTTTCTCCTCACCGTCCAGTAACATCATTGGTTTGTGCTGTGCAGTACTTCAGCCCCTCTACTGTTGATACGTCTTCCGAATCCGGGCGCCAGCTTCCGCCTCACTCGTTTCTTCTTTCTAGATCTAATTGCTGGTCCGCCTTTACTGGCCTTCCCCCCCCCCCCCACCTTCCTGATCCCAACCCCTGGCCCACTTCCTTGTTTTCACTATTGACCCCCTACTGGTCTCTTCTTGCTGGCTTCCCCGCCCTAGTCCCTCCTTCAGGTTGTTCCCTTCCTTCCTGGACGCTCACCTGGTCCATTCTAAAGGCCCCTTACCTCCCTTCTCCACCTCCCCTTAGCGGTCCTCCCATGCTCAAGGCAGACGTCAGTGACACGTATTCAGAATCAAACGCTCAGAAACGCGCGTAGACGTCGCTGAGTCAAGCAGGAGAGGGCTACGCTTCCTATGCTGCAACATCCCATGTTAAACGGCAAGCGTTGCCCCTGAGAGGTACGCAAAAGCATACCTCGCGCGGATAAAATTTTCCGTTCAACGTGGGATAATGCTGAATTCTGAATGCGGCCACTCGTCACACGACGTCGGTGAACCGCTTCTCGCTCTAGACGATTGTTGCGCGACTTATTGGACCCGTATTCTGAATCCGTATGCTCAGAAACGCTCGGCGATGCCGCTGTGTCAATAGAGAGGAGGCTGTGCTTCCTCGGCTGGAGGAGCATCCTATGTTGAATTCTGGATGTAGCCGCTCGTCGAACGACGACGGTGTCACCTCTTTTGACTCCAGATGCTTATTGCGCGACGAAGGGGACCCGTATCTGGAAACAGACGCTCATAAGCGCGCGCAGTTGTCGCTGTGTAGAGCAAGAGGAGGCTGCGCTTCCTCTGCTGCAGCAGCATCTCATGCTCAATTCTGAATGCCATCCCTCGTTGCAGGACAACGGTGTCTCCTCTTCTGTCTCCAGAAGGTTGTGGTGCGATGAAGGGAACTCGTCTTCTGGATTCAGGCACTCAGAAACGCGCGCAGACGCCGTTTTGTCAAGCAGGAGGAGGCTACGCGTCCTCTGCTGTAACAGCATCCCATGTTGAACGGCAGACGTTGCCCGCGCGAGGTACGCAGAGGCGTACCTGGCGCGGGTAAAGTTTTCCGTTCAACATGGGATAATGCTGAGTTCTGCTTGCGGCCGGTCGTCGTACGACGACGATGAGACATCTGCTTCCTTTCTTTTCGATATTCTGAATCCAGACCGTTGTGCTGCGACGAAGGGAGCCCGCCTTCTGGATTCAGGGACTCAGAAACGCGCGCAGACGCCGTTGTGTCAAGCAGGAGGCTGCGGTTCCTCTGCTGCAGCAGCATCTCATGCTCAATTCTGAATGGGATCCGTCGTCGTAGGACGACGGTGTTTCCTCTTCTGTCTCCAGAAGGTTGTGGTGCGATGAAGGGAACTCGTCTTCTGGATTCAGGCATTCAGAAACGCGCGCAGACGCCGTTTTGTCAAGCAGGAGGAGGCTACGCGTCTTCTGCTGTAACAGCATCCCATGTTGAACGGCAGACGTTGCCCGCGCAAGGTACGCAGAGGCGTACCTGGCGCGGGTAAAGTTTTCCGTTCAACATGGGATAATGCTGAGTTCTGCATGCGGCCGGTCGTCGTACGACGACGATGAGACATCTGCTTCCTTTCTTTTCGATATTCTGAATCCAGACCGTTGTGCTGCGACGAAGGGAGCCCGCCTTCTGGATTCAGGGACTCAGAAACGCGCGCAGACGCCGTTGTGTCAAGCAGGAGGCTGCGGTTCCTCTGCTGCAGCAGCATCTCATGCTCAATTCTGAATGGGATCCGTCGTCGTAGGACGACGGTGTTTCCTCTTCTGTCTCCAGAAGGTTGTGGTGCGATGAAGGGAACTCGTCTTCTGGATTCAGGCATTCAGAAACGCGCGCAGACGCCGTTTTGTCAAGCAGGAGGAGGCTACGCGTCTTCTGCTGTAACAGCATCCCATGTTGAACGGCAGACGTTGCCCGCGCGAGGTACGCAGAGGCGTAGCTAGGGGTTTGCATGAGATTGCGTGTGGTTCCACGAGGCGTATCCCAGCCAGGTTTCCAACCTGAGTGAGATACGCCTCACCATCTACAGGGCAGGGAGCTAACTCACTTATATAGTGGTAGATTTCTAACATTGCGCCCATGTTCCTGTTTTTGACTACTCGCGTCATGGTCAATGGTAACAGTGCTTTGCATGACTTTGACCAGTGTCAATGAATCTGGCCCATGGGCTCCACAGCTTAGGAAAAGATTAAGAAGTCGTGCTGCCTAACTATAAGCGCATACCAATGGCGTGAAAATACTCATTCTTCTTCCAGTACCGCATTTCTTTGTCCGGAGTGTGCCTAGCTGGGATAAGCGAATTATCCGTTATCCGTTACCTAGCTTCTGGAAGTTTCGTGCTATCCGTTTTGTTGTTCGTTTGTTTGCCTCACGTTATCCGGATAACGAACAATAAATTGGCTGGCTCCTCCGGCTTGACGTAGAGTTGCCTGGTATGTGTAGATGATCTTTCACAATCATAAAAGGGGTCGAAAGCAACAACAGAAGGGACTTAAATACAGAGGGATTAGGTGAGGATTTTCCTCACTTGGCTCAGTTGACAGTTGGGAGGATACTTGACTTGCATAGCTCCAGGATCGCTAACATGTAGTGCACCATATATCAGTGAAACCTAATAAGCACTGAATTATTCATCGCATTGGCACAGGAAGTCATGTGCGGACCAGGAAAGGATACAAGCTGCTATTACTGATTCCTAGAAGTTGAGGGCCTGGCGGAAGAGTCCTATCCTTTGTAGATCCACGACTGCACTGCGTTCGATTTGATTGCATGTGGTAATGGAATCCTTTTAGTCGTCGGTTGTTGTGAATCATCAGAGCATTACCTCAAGTGCAGTTATGAATTCCAACAGAATAAAATGGGTTTGATCCAGAAACGCTCCTACTATTACGCGATGGGTGACGGCGTTAGTCAATCCTTAGAATGAGATGCGCTATGCATTCTGTTTCTACGGAATGTCGTGGTGGCATTTTGACTGCATCTTTGGCTTACACAATAATTTGCGTTGCCAGTCGGTGGACAATTTAATGTTTTATCCTTTACAGACACACAGTCTGGTACCTATCAATCGACCACTCCTACAATTTATTTTTTGTTTTTTATAGAAGTATTTTTTACAGAAAAGGTTTTCTAAAAGCATTTTCTGTCTGAATCGCGGTGATAATAGTGATGCGTTCGTAATGTTAAGGATTTGATCTTCTCTAATATATAGATCTAAATGATGCATGTGCTCTCCTGAATCAACTTTCCATCGCTTGTGTTGCAAGGCATGCAGATTTATTGTCATCGATGAGGTTCCTAGCGAAATTCCTTTATTATTATATAGAATCGTTCCTTTTATAGTGGCGCCAGCTACTCTGCTGCTGCTCTTCCAGATGTCATAAAATTCCGATTGCGTATTTCGACTACGAAATGACTCCCAGTGGCTAGTCGACGTAATGCTAGCATTTTATGCATCCCAGATAATTCCACGTTCAACTGCCTTGGATCCTGAGATACTGTCGAGCACAGACAGTTCTCATCAAGCCTTGGAACTAATGCAGCTATGCAGGCTTTATTTGGCGGACGTTTCAGCATAGCTGGTTCTCCATGACATGGAAAATATAAAAGGCGCCGGGGGGAATTACTCAACCAAGGACCCGCAGCTTTAATTGCAGAAAAACAAGGCGACTGATTAATAAAACAGCCGATCCGACTCTGTGTATGTAAATAGGCGAAGGGTGGGTAAGTTTCTGTTGGATGAAGACAAACGGGAATGAATAAGGGCTGAACAAATCTCGCATTTGTCTCCCTCCGAGTGTGGCTTATTAGCCTTTCGACTGTTCCATGCGGTCGGCTGCGTTGCTTTACGCATCCCTCGCCTCACTCTCTCAGCACCAATTGCAAATGTTAAGTTGTTCTACGGAATGATCCTGGGACCAATGATCAACCCCCTTTATCTTCTTCTGGCACCGAAGAACGCAGTTATGTCCAAGCATCAGGCAAGTAGAAAAGTTGCAAATTAGTCTTGGTTTCACATCATAAACGTATTGCTTCTGTTCCTCCCAATAAACGCCGACCCTAGAGAACTAGGATCTCTGGTTAGCTCGGTGCAAATTAACTTGAGATCGGCTCACAAAAGAACTCCTTCACAGACCCTAAATTTCCACACAGTCTCGTTATTGTATTGACTGCACGACATGCTATGTTGCAAATGTTGCAAAAACGCTATTAAAGTGGATAGAAATGGCTTATAATTTACAGTGTTCGAATTCCTGATCTAGTGTTGAAATTAGGACGATCTAAAACCCCGCTTTATTTTTGCTTGTTTGTTCGTTTTCCGTTTTCCCGATATCCGTCCATTTCTAGGCAAAATTATCCGTTATCCGGGTTTCAAAACTTCGTTATCCGCTCATCCGTGGTACCTCGCCTTGCTCCCTTTCAGTGGTTGTGTAAGCTTGGCAGAAAACTAATACGGGAATTTAGCTCTTCACGTTCACAGTACCGAGCCTTCCGTTCACCCAGGATCGGAGTGTGCAGCTAACGCTTCGAAGCCAGTCTCTGCACATTAGTATCCCCTTCACCTACAAGACCAAGTGAGTGGTCTTTATTCCTATGACTGTCGGAGTGCCTCACGACCTCGTGTTTTATGGCGGTTCAGATCCAGGAATGGCCACGGCTCTCGTTTCGAGAGCCTTGCTGACTTTGCCACCACCGGAGAGATTTCGTCTCTTATTCTTCCTTTCGCCGAGCACATTGCAGACAAAGACAGCGAGGGAAATACGTCAGTTTTACTGCTAATGAAGCCTTCTCGTGTATCGATCTGGTTCGGCTTTTAGAACGCTCCACATCTCGGCAAAAAACTCTCAAAGCTTCGCTCTCAAATTGTTGCTCTCCGCTCTTCCGCCTGAACGTAAAGAAGGTGGGATATTTAGACTTCAGCAAGGAAGAGCTAGCAAATTCCAGTGTGCTTTCTGCAGAAGTGTTGAATGTTCGGAATATCCGCGGCCAAACAGCCCTTCACTGTGCTGTTCGCGCTGGCGATCCAGACAGTGTACATTATCTGCAGAGTCACGGAAGCGCAATTAATGTCCTCGACAATCATAAGAATTCGGTGAGGCTATTCATGCACGTCGAGTCGCTATATCGCACAAGTCGAACATCTTTTCAGGTTATTCACTACCTGGCTGACGCCTACAATGAGGCTATTTTCAAAGAAATATTAGAGGCACCAAGCTTGAGCGAAACCGACCTCGACGCCCTAAACGAAGAGGGTTTCTCGGCTTTGCACTTGGCAGTTAGAAGGTGTCGTCCACTCGACTCAACACATTTTTGCTCTCTCCTAGACTATCGGGTTATCAAACGTGTTGTAGGTTGAAGCTCAGCTTGATCGAGATGCTTCTGGAGGCCGGCGCCTCAGTTAACGCCAAGGACCATGCCGGGCGATCTGCACTTTTTCACGCTGTTAATATGAATGATGTCGAAATCGTTCAGTTCCTCTTGGGAGTGCGTTCTCTTCTCAACATTCGTTTTCCCCAGTGCACAGTTCTATGACGATTCGAATTAAGAAAGGAGCTGATCCGAGCTTGGAGGTTGAATCCGGCGAGACTCCGCTTCTGCTCTGCCTGAAAACGGCCAACTACGCCATTATGGGGTTGCTGATTGACGCCGGAGCAGATCCGAAGAAGAAAAATCAACACGGAAACTCAGTAGCCGACAGCGACGACGCCACGGTTCAAAGAATTGTTGCCGGCGAGAGGTGAGGCACCAACCAATCGAGTGTGCAGCTGCGGCGTAAGCCACTATGCCCGTATGCCAATGTGTCATGAATAACCGAGTACAGGACTAGTCACGCGTGATGAAAAACAAAGCTGTGTAACCGGATGTTGCAAGATCTTTTGTTGCGATCAAATCTGTCGCTCCAGGCGGGACTCGAACTCGCACTCCCGCCTTCGGGCAGGCTGTTAGCCGACTATACTATCAGCGCTGTTAAATCGTGTCACTTCCGCTAGTTCCTCGCAAGTGGCTTATCAGTACTCTCCCACAATATGAGGACGTTGCGTGTGATCAAACTGCTTTGTTGCTGTGTACTATCTATACCAGCTGCTGTAGGCTTAAAACACAAGTGTAAGGCATAGCTTTGGATAACCTGAGTTTGTCTCCACATCTTCTCTCGTCCCGGATAGAGGAAATCTCGCAGCACACGGATACTTCTAGCGACTACCGCTGTCCCACTGTGCCCGACATATTGCTGACTATGATTTTGTGGGCCACGTAAGCGAGAAAACATCGAAATGCATTTGATACATTGTCGCATGGATGCTGGTACCAGGCTGTCCAATAATTACTGTCCGAAAATTTTCAAAATTCTATAATTTTCCTTAGAAGTGTTATAATATCAGGCAAGTGTAAAAACCTTCTAGAAGGTTCTTCAGAGTTCCACGCTAGGGGTATATAAGGCGCAGTCGCCGCGTCTAGCTACCAGTACAAGCTAAAATGGACCAAGGTCGAATGGGTACGTTCGTGTACTACGAGTGGCTGCTGGGCAACGACACTGGCACCGCGGTCGCCAACATCTGCAGAACGCGAAAGGAGGATGCAGTGTCCCAACGCACAGTCAGGCGCTGGTTCAATCGTTTCGAGAACGGCGACACGAGCCTCGAGGACAGGGAGCACAGCGGGAGGCCTTCTACGGTGGATAATGACGAAGTCCGTCGCTGTATCAAGGAGAAGCCGGAAGCCACCACCCGTGAACTGGCGACGACGCTTGGCTGCAGCAAGTCCACCATCCACAATCGACTCAACTTACTCGGCTACCACAAAGTTCTGGCCCGTTGGATCCCCCACCGTCTGACGGACGCCAACAAGCAGAGCCGCGTGGCCGTCTGCCAGTCCCTCCTCCTTCGTCCGAATCGCAAGGAGTTTCTCGAGGATCTGGTCACTGGGGATGAGAGCAGGGTCCTCTACGACAACGTCGCCCGCCGTGCCGTCTGGATCCCGCGCGGAGAAGAGCCGCCGACGACGCCGAAAGCCGATCTGCACCCGCTGAAGATCATGTTCTGCTGCTGGTGGGACGCCAAGGGCATGCTGTACTTCGAGCTGCCCCCGCAAGGCAGGACGGTCACCGCCTCCATCTACACCGTTCAGCTCGAGAAACTAGCCGCCGCCATCCGAGAAAAGCGTCCCCGACGGGCCTCGGTCCACCTGCTGCACGACAACGCGCGCCCCCACGTGGCGAAGGAGACCCAGCAGAAGTTGGCGACTCTCGGCTGGGAGACGGTTGCCCATCCGCCGTATTCTACGGACCCCGCCCCTTCCGACTACCACTTGTTCCGCCCGCTGAAGCACCATTTGGCCGGAAGAAAATTCACCAACTACGACAACCTCAGATCCGACATCGCGGACTTCTTCGAGTCGCAACCCCTGGAGTTCTGGGCGAAGGGCATCGGCGACCTGCCCAATCGATGGGCCACTGTTGTGGATAACTGTGGTAATCATGTTGTTGATTAGACTTGTTTTTCAATAAAGTTGAAAAAAATTAAAAATGGTGAAATTTTCGGACAAGAATTATTGGACAGCCTGGTACATAGTGACTACGAACAAGGCAGTAAAACGGTTGGTCTTATCACAGACGTGGTCAGTATCTCGCTCGTCCTAATTTTTTTTTTGGGGGGGGGGGGGCGGAGCTGAGCATGGGTCGCGTTATAACGGGAGTTATTTTGAACGCAGAATCCATCACAAAACCGAATCGAGAAGAAGATGCTCAGAGATATGATTCACGCAGGTGAAAGGAGGCCTCAGGATTTCCGAGCTTCGTCGGCGTTCGTGGACCAGAGACGGCGTCGCACGAGCCAAGTCGTTGGGAAATAGGTGGGTCGGCCACGTAATGCTTCCACACACACCTGCTGAAGCACCGACTGGATTCCGCGGGATGTGAGAAGAACATCAAAACGGCCACTAACGCGTTTGTCGAACTCCTTCGTAACAGCTCTGGAGGAACGGTATGGCACTCGCCGTGTTTCGTGAGCGAGGGATCCGTTGTGGCACTCTGACACTCGAGCTGGACGAATACATGCATACGCTTCTGGCGCCCGCTCGAGCCACTCGATGATCAAGGGGGGCGAAAGATGACAGCCGACTTGTCCTGTCATGTGTCCTCGTCCATTACGCATGTGCTCGGTATAAGCTAAGTGTTTTTAGGCTAGACTTGCTTGAAAATGGAAAAAGACTGGATAATGATCCCTTTCAAGTAATTTTCTATGTTTGCATGCTATGCAGTGGAGCCGGACCTTGACACGCTGTACCGACGTTCGAGGGGTAGCAAAATCTTAAAAGTTTTCGAGGCGTAGTATATCTATTTTCATTAAAAAATCATCGAGTGTTCAGAAAAGCAGAAAAATAAGAAAAGATAGAAAAACGGAATGCAGTAACTAAGACCGTATTTTATTTCGTGGTCTACGTTTTATTCTCAGAGGTAGGATATCGAGTAATCGTGAACTAAAGAGAAGGTGAGCTGTCAGCACTTTACAAGAGCTTTCGAAGCAGCTTACATAGAACATTTCTGGTATTCAAACAAGAGCAAAAATTGATTTCTGTCAAGATTAGCGCGAGGAGCAAATAACCCCCAAACGCAAAATTAGGGACGAAGCAGATGGCCTTCGTTTTGACCGAACTATAGAAGATATACATATGTCTAAGTAGGTTTCGCAACGCGAAAGAAAACCACGCCCTTGTTGATTTTCGTGTTCAAGAAGAGTCCTTCAGAGTTGAACTGCCGACGAAGGAAATGCCGCCTCCTGTGCCATCCGACTTGAACACAACCCGCTCTGCCCTTTTTGGACGTTCCTTGCCCAATCTTCATGGTAGCCTTTCTGCATCTCCTCCTGAACGAATAGCTTCACAAAGAAGATCGATTCCGTCGAAAGTGAATTTTCAAGGACAGCAGTCGGCTGGTGCCGAACCAACAGAACGGCGTGGTATGTATGAGTGAATATGTTGAGCTTTATGTAATTGAGATTCTCTACACCATGTTTCAGCTGGAGTCGATCCTGAGTGCCTCACCACTTCAGGTGAAGGTGGAATGGAATCTGATGGCGATTTCAACGATGATCAGCCATCCACGAGCTCAGGTAGCAGGGCACGAAGAGCTTTGCGGCATAGCAAAATTTCGCAAGGTTCGTTCACGGACGTGACGCAATGTACTGGATCGCCCTTATGACGACGGAAGCTTTTAGACGACATTTCCTGCTTGGATTACTTGACACGATTGAGGCTGTCAAAAATCATGGACGAAAACTCGAAGTGGCAGCAGTTGGCAACGGTATACTTACTTCTCATGTTCCAGAGCTCACATTCGCGTCAGACCTGGTGCCTATGATAAGCAATGAACTTTGCAAATGTTCAAGAAAGCTCGCAGAATGAAATGTATTGACGCTTAGATTTATTCGTTTTAAACACATTCTGTAAATAACAGAATGTGTTTAAAATGAAACCCTGCACTTGAGCCTATTTCAGTGTTCGCGTGTGAAATTGACTCCAATGTAACTGCTCTTATCGACCTCCCACAAATCTTGCTTCACCTCGATCGAGTTTCTCTTGTCACGAGTTCTATAGCGCTGATATACCCGTCTAAAGAACGTCTCGTGTTGTTTTTCTGTTCGTTCCTAATGAGTTCTACTGCACTATTCCTCAACACACAATAGAGTGAGGAATTCGTGGTCTTGGGTCCGTATTGTAGCTAACAATGACGTTTCTATGTATCGACGACCACCTATGTGAGAAGAGCATCAGTTCAGCAGAAGCCCAATCACTGCTGCACCTTCGCCAAACGCTTTGTGGAGCGAAACGTGTTTAACACCGCTTATCTGCTGCTTATTGACGACCGAGAATAGTCGTGCAAAAATTGTGGGCTGGTCGGGGTATTGCGTTTCTGAAGGGACCTTCAATCACACTCGGGATGCATGTGCTCCCTAGTTTATGCAGCAGTGTCGTCAGTGCAAAGCATAGGCACCTGTCCGCGGGGGTATGCTCACTCAATAACGCTAAAACTTTTCAAGGAACTGGGCTGCTCCCATATGATCGAGCTTATTTCGATCTGCTCTGACGACAGCAGTCCGACGATGATTCTGCTTGACCAGTTTGAGGTGAGTGGCCTCCTTCCACTGCCATGCTCACCTGCCCGACTAGCTGCTCTGCATTTCAGCAAATGCCCGAGGCGAAGATCTCCCGTGTTCGCTCGGCCCTGCACAGCTTGAAAGAAGAGGAGTCTGTGAAGCTCATCGATGAACGGTTCATATACTGAATTCTCACTTGAAAGCTCTGTTCTTGCTCACAAATAAAGCCGCCCACTGGTTGGAAATAAAGATGATGAGGAATTGTTGGAAAAGTTCTGTGTATGCGAGACTGAGTCGAGAATATGAGATCGAATCACTTCCATTACTTCACTACATCATCACAAGAGGTCAATTGGCAAGCTTAATTTGAAGTCTTGTGACCTTCCCTAATCAATTTTTTCTTTTTTGTAGATCACATGCACCATTTTTTGTTGTAGGATGACTACTTTTAAGGCAAAATCCTACCATATATAATAGAGGAGGGTTTTTTTGTCTCAACGTGCTTACGAAGTTTCCCACATGACCGTGGGAAACTTCATGAACTTTGCGGGCTCGATGGTTTAATCATCCAAGTTTGAGGCACAATCTCGACTTCTCTCTCCGAAGGGGAGCGCCGGGAGGTGAGCTGCCGCTGCCGAGGAGGGCACGTGAGGCGTTGCGAAACAGGCCGGCGCCGCGGCTCCGTCCGCGCACGTGTTGGGTGGCTGCTGCCTCGAACTGGCCCCCTTGAAAGCTCCTGTCCTTGCTACCGGTCAATTAGCGCTTGCAATTAGGTGCTGCTACAGTTGTGCTACCGCGGGGTACGACTCTGCCGCCTGTGTGCATGGCCGAGGTCACAGCTCACTCCTGTCGCTGCTACCTCCTCTGTGTTCGGGCATAATCTTCTGATGTGTACGAGCTTCCGCCTTCACTTTTCTGAGAACAGCTACTGCTGTGTTCATCCAAACTGCCGCCTTCGTTACTGCCTATACCACCGTATAGCTGCGCCGGTCCAACTGCCGTGTGAGTTTTCACTTTGTTTGTTTCTCTTCGAGAGCCTTTTAGGTTGACGGCAGTGTTATGGTGAGAATTTGCGGCCCTATTCTAGTGCTCGTCACTCCACACGTTAGAGTGTGCGCCTTGGTAGGAAGGCACATGTATACCCATTCACAGCAGAAGTGACCTGACTCGGTTCACCATAGGCCTAGAACGCACCAGTACTGCTTAACATCTTGAATTTCATACAACACAAAACGACGGATTGGGCGTTCCTACATCGTGGCCCTCCCGCCCGAGCCTATTTACGCCTCATTGATAGTCGTAGCACTTATATTCACACTCGTGTGCTTCTTAAAGAGGCTGGCAACCACTTAACACGATTAGCCCTGTCCACCCGAGCCGTTTTGCGCCTGATTCTGAAGACTGTAAGTAAGATTCTCCCATTCAAAGTTCCATTCAAAGCAGAAGTTGAACAAGAAACACAACGATGAGGAACATACATATCCCACATTTGTGGTTCATGTAAGTGACTTTTACATTATCAGTCTAATAAAAGCCGCAGTGAGCTATTGCGCTATATGCTTGCTTGTTAGCTAGGCTGTAAGTAAGACTCTCCCATTCGAAGTTCGTTGTGTCGAGCATCAGTTTCTCCCGCCCACTCATGATTCGTATTTATCGCTTGGGCCCCTTTCCAAGACGTTGCGAATATTTATTGGATTGATAGCGTAAGTTTAACAACAAATACAACTGTGAGGAACAAATATCCCCACCTTTGGTGAATCAATTAGGTGGAATTTACACTATCAATCAAATAAAAACTGCGGTGAACTTTTGGATTGCATGGCGCAATCTCATCTTTTAATGCGCTATATGTTTGCTTCTTAGCTGCGGGCTGTAAGATTCTCCCATTCGAAGCTATTTGGGCTGAGCGATTATTATTCGATTGATAGCAGAAGTAGAACAAAAACAAACGCAACAGTGAGGAACACACATATCCTCACTTTGTTGGTTCATGTAAGTGGCATTTACACCATCAATCAAATAATCAGATCGGTTTTCTCTCAGACCTAACCGAACGGGATTGGAGTTGCCTGATTGTGTTGGCCGACGGGAGCGTTCCACAGTAGATTGGGCGTTTTGATCAGGCAGTCGATATCGATCGATATTATCGATCATTTGAGTGGTGCTATCGGTTTTGTCTCAAACCGAACCGACCGGGATTTCTCTCTGACGCACTTGGGGTAGGAAAATCAGAGACAGAAAATCGCATCATATATAAAGGAGGGAGGCATAACTCACTGTCTGTAGTGGTTCGTCAACAGCGGAAATCAAGTTCCCGTTCCACCCCCTAGTATTCCTACACTACGCTCTCGGAATACTTCTTCCCGTACGTTCCCTCAAAAATAGTGGCTAATGAAGTCACCTTCTCCGGAATTCGCCACACCTAGCGACTCGAAGCAGGACGACTGGACAGAAATGCCAGACATTTCTTTAGGCTTGACGAGCTGCAATGGGCTGTGAACACAACGCTACGAAGAAGGAGTGCTGAGGACATTCTTCTGCGTACTATACTGAGATGTGAGTGGTACCAAGCAAGGAATCAATCTGGAGTAGGCGCAAGTTTCAACGTGCTCGACGCTACCGTTATTTTTCGTCTGTTCGACATTTTTAAAGCTTTTATGTGATTTCTGTATGTTGTAAGAAGTTCTACTTTCCAGGAGAATCGGGCGCAGCTTTGTCCTTTGAAATGGACATGTCATGAACATGGAATTGCATCCTAGAAAGCTGACATCGCTGAGGCTTCACTTGTCATGGAAATAAATTTCGGCACATGTCGCGAAGGCGCACAGCATTGGGAGGTGCCAATCATAACCGTTATCATACCGTCATCATAATCATAACAGCGCGACCGAACTCACGCCAGGTAATCAGCATACGGACCCTGCATGCCATCTCTGAATGGGCGCCCACTCGATGCGACCTGGGTGTAAGTAAAACGTATTCAAGGTAGCCGTTTTCATATAAAAAAACTTTCTCGATTTAATTGAGATGACACATAGATATGAAACCGCATCCCGCAAAATTTAATAATATACAATGAAGAAATCAGCTTTCTTCTGTGGCGATTTTCTATACGATCATAGCGTTCGATTTTGCATCCTTTGCTGAAAAAATTGATGCAAAAATCGAAACCCACTGTTAACACCAAATAACAGGAAAGCTTTTTACTGAATATTTTCAGGTAGAAAAAAGTTATCTCCGTGAGAAGTCAGGATTTTGGCGAAGCCCCCTTTATTGATTCGAAGCGGTTCAAAAACTTTTCTAGCAAGCAAGCACCTAAACCATCATTACCAACTAGCACACAACATTTTGCAGGGAAGAAAAGGAAAAAAGAAAAACTGAGCCTTTCCTCACTGATTCGAAAGCAGAGCACAAACAGCACAACAGCAACTGAACACTTAGATGCAGAACAGAGCTCTGTAGGATGCAATTACACATTCATAATATGTCTCACAAGGAGAGCCTCCAAAGTGGCGGTGAGCTTCTGCGGTGGAATTTTTACAAGATGTAGGGTCACAAAACCACAGTCAGTTTTTTCGGAATGCCCTTATGTGGTCGAAAAAAAGCGTGTGGACGCGTGAGCATGAATTTCTTGACGCCCTGTTGCCACCTATCCGAATGTGGCTAGTTGGCGTAATGGTAGTGTTGTAGCTTCACAGGGACAAAATCGTAGGTTCGATTCCACCTTGTACTGGGGTTTTTGCTTTTTGCGATTTATTGTCAGTGGGACTCTCTGTCCCCATTTCCTACACATTCCTGAACAAAAACGGTGCAACAAATACCCTTTACGTTCATCGAGCTCTTTGAAAGCGTAAAAGGTGAGAATTCTTCAGTTTCAGGTTAAGGAACTCAAAAGCTGGTGGCAGATTCGTAATCAGCACTCCAAGTAACACCCATGCACAAAGTTTGGGCGGAATCGGTGCATCCGACTTCGCTACCCTCACTTACTCAAACCTTCTCTAAACTGTTATAAGAAAACGAGAAATCCAGAAGCCGATGTCAGATTCATGATCAGCACTCCAAGTAACATCTGTATGAAATTCTATTTTTTTCGGCCTCGCTAGTACAGTGCATGGGTCCCTTTTGATTTTCGAACAGGCTATTTCAGAACGATAAGATGCTGCAGATAGCAAATTCTATTATATTCTCTTTATTTATTTATTTATTTGTTTATTTATTTGTTCGAGGCGTAGACATGGGTCTTCGCGTTACAAACTAACAACAAAAAACAGAACAAAAACAACCAAATACGTAAACAAATCAGTTAGATATCAATTCTTTATATGGATGGAGTCAAAAATGTAGTAGTAACCAATTGGTAAGAATAGCTGATGATGTAACAACCTTCTTCAACAATGATGGAAGATTGCAAAAAGGCATGTAAGCGAAATAGACTGCTCACCAACTGAAAATCTACGCTTCTCTCTATCACCCGTTCAAAAAAGGGCGTAGTAGCACTGATATTTTACTTTCTGTGTAGCCCTCCTCCGCTTAACGTAATCAACTGGTTTCCACCTCGAATGGCTTCAAAGCCCAATGGCCGCCCTTGTAAGACCATGAAGTCCAAGGTGCAAAGCCCGCTCTAAGCCCCGGCTCGAGTGAGGGTGATGAAGGCATAAGCACCAATAATGCCCAAACGATGTACGTGGGGGTTATTTGGTGTGCTGATAACGAATCTGTCATCAGTTTTTGACTTGCTTAATTTGGTTGTTAAAAATTCTCAACTTTCCACTTTCAAAGAGCACTACAAACGCAAATGACATTTGTTGCCGTGTTTTTGTTCAAAACGTGTTGGAAATGGGGATATGTAGAGGGTCCCAATCGCAAAATGCAAGAACACCAGTACAAAGGAGAATCGAACCCAGGACCTTGCCCCTGTGAGGCTACAGCACTACCACCACGCCAACCGCCCAACCTGAACTGAGTGGCAGCAGGGCGTCATGAACTTCGCGTTCACACGTCTACATGCTTTTTTCGACCACAGAAGAGCATTCCGAAAAAATTAACAATGGTTTTGGACTCCCCACACGGGACCCTACATCCTGTAATAATTGCATCGCAAGAACTCACCGCCACTTCGGTGGCTTCCTTTTTGTCAGAAGAGAGAGCCCATCGGGAGACTTCTTCCCACTGACATGCCTGAAGTCAAAAGCATATATTCAGCGTATGTTCTTTGGCCGCATAAAGGGATGAACTGTGGCGCCGAGCTTTTTCAAAACTCTTTAGGCACATGATTTCGAGTGTCGGGATTCAACGGAAGTGAGGCACGCCTGGCAGGCTTCACATCGTTTGCGAGAGGGGGTTGGTTCCATGGTCGTGTGACCATGGGTTAATTGAGATTTCCGCCATTCCTCAGCCAACAGTTGTTCTTCGACGGTGGTACCCGCAGCGCGAGGAAATCACGTCAAACACGCGATGTGTCTGTTTCAAGCACATTCTGTTTGAAAATGCATCCTCCCGGCGAACCGGTGCACATCTCAAGGCTGAATTGCTTCTCTTTGCTTGCTCCAGCAACGCCACTTTTATGCTCGCCCCGTGCACACCTAACGGTGTCTCTTTCTTTCACTCGCTTTCTTCTTCGCGTACTGGACAGATGCTACTTCGCATTCGAGATAAGAGTAATCGGACAATTCTCGAGACATCGACAATATGATTTAACGGAGGACTTCTCTGCTCTCTATCTTTGGCGTCATCCTGAGTCTTAACGGGAGCTGAATTTTAACCCTTTCGCGGCAGTGCGCTCTTTATCTTGGCCCTCGCAGTGTCTTTAGTAAACATCTTTACGGCGAAGACTAAGCCAAAAAACGACATCGTCTTTTAGTGAATGTGTAATAATCGATGGGCGCGTGGTAGTGCAGTCGCAGGAGACGCCGGCTGTCGCGTGCACCAGATTCTAGGTTCTCGGTTAGGGCTTTCCGCCCAGGCCAACGAAGCCTTCCATCCTCACGGGATTGGCAAATCAGGGCCAGGCTCATAAGGAAGGATAAAACAATCACTTATTTATGGGATCGCCACGGGCATAGGCGAAATACGCATTCAAGTTGCCTCTGCGGGACATTGTAGAGGTGGAATGTGAGGCACATTCCAAAGGAGATTGATCAACGCCGTCCTTTATCCGTCATCCTTCAATAGTCGAAGCTGAAGGAAATGTTTCAGGAGAAAATCTGCTAGGCCTTCATCCAGAATAGAGTGAAGTTGTCCGATGCGGCAAGTATGCGTCGGTCAGCACTCTCCGGCATTGTCACGAAAGGGTTAAGACCCTTTCGTGACACGTGACCAACCTTCAGCCGAACCCTTGAATACGACTGTGTAGACGCATGTAGAGAACATTGGGAGCGTTCGTATCTTCTTTTAGACAGCTCGGTCACCTTCCATTGAGATAGTACGGTGATGTCACTTTTACTCGTTGTTCAGCGTTTCCTCGGCCACCCATATTCCTAAAACTGTTCGTTTCCTTTATAATGTTCCGCAGACCACCCTTTTTAGTTATTTCCATTCACTAAACCGCGTCGCCAGAGTACAACATAGGCCTAAATCTCGAACATGGATTTGATTCATCCGCTCAGTAATAGCGATGAGTAATAGTGATAAACCTTAAAGGAACAACCAGCTGGCATGCGCCGTTTGTAGCTTTAAAATAATATCTAATCGTTAGTTACGAACAAGTGAATTATACATGTAGTAGTAGATGGCACGAGAGTAGTAACGAAGGGCCTCTTATTTCTGATCCCACATTTTCACTTAACATGTCCAACATAGGCCTCATAGCAATTGTGTTCTTTTCGTAAAAACTCATCAAAGATCATACAATAAGCAGCCTCCAAGTTCTCTCTTTGTAAAACCTCGGCGTCTTCTTGAACACGTTACGGTTTATGTGCCGAACGAGGTTGTAATGCACCACGTAAGACTGGGTCGTTCAGTGCTGATTTACGGCTCCTGCAATAAAAAAAGCAGAACGTGTTGCCGTTCATGCAGAGGACACGCTCTCTAGTTCCTTCTCTCCCCCCCCCCACTCCCAAAGGGAGCGAAGTGAAATAGAACATAAAAGGATAGAGGCCGTCGTTGCTCCATAGCATTCATTGCAGGACATACCACGCAGTCTACTTCTTCGGGGAGTCGTAGAGGTGACTTGAATGCGTATTTGGTATTTGGCCTAAACAATAACGTGCGGTTGCCAGCTGACGTTCAAACCAGTGTTTATCCTTCTCTGACGAGTCTGGTACAAATATGTTACTTATTCTCCGACTCTGGGTCTAATGCTGGTTTGACCTAGACAGGAAATCCTGACCGGGAATAGAATGCTCTAGTCCAACCTCGTAGCCCACGTCCTAGTCCTATCTTCCAGGTTTGAAGCGGACCACGCCCTTAGCAGAGCCGTGCCGCATGGAACTGCTGCAGAATGCCACCGAGAACCGAGAGGCGACTCCGCTACCACTACGCCAGCCGGCTACATCGGGCTGGGTGGCAGCAGGGCGCCATGAACTTCGCGCTCACTCGTCCTCACGGTTTTTTTCGACCACAGAAGAGCATTCCGAAAAAAGTAACTGTGGTTCTGGGCTCCCCACACGAGCCCCCACATCCTGTAAAAATTGCATCGCAGAAGCTCACCGCCACTCTGAAGGCTCTCCTTATGAGACACATCAAACGAGTGAACACATGAACCTGCGTGCGTGCGCTGACCGCGCGCGACCTAGAGACGGAGGAATGACGGCGATCCTCCCACAATGCTACGAGATCAGGTAGGAGTCGCGTTTTCGAAAGACGGTCTTCACTGTGATGAGTTGATGCGATTCCGCAACCTCATGATTAAGCTCAACATCGACGATACGTCAGCCGCATCCGAACCACTATATCAGCTGTAACTATTCTTCTTAGCACTCTCGCGCCTATTAACCAATTCACGACCGCGGTGCAAATCGCGTGTCTGGCCCCTGGGACCGCGCGTTCAGACCTCACGGACGCTGGAATCTCGTGGAAACACTACTTCACGATCTTCCAAATGAAGCTTCCTCTCCAAAGGTTAGCCACATATTGGAGAAGACCGGAACAGGTTTGGAGCAAACCATAAAGGACGTATTTGCTGCTGTAAGGAAGTGTGCAAAGAAAAGGGGCGCAGCCACGAATCGTGCAAATAAGCTGACCACATGACGTAGCAGGTGTACTTTTGTCCAGATTGTTTTAAAAGTTTTCACAAGAAATGTGACTAGTTGTTTTTCTGCATGACCTTTTTTATAAGATGTGGGTAGCTGTTTGCAAATAGTGCCGATCTTTATGCAGAATAGTGTATAGTGATGATTATTTGTTTTTATTAATGCTTAGAAGTAAATGACTGCCGGACCACTGTGCAATAACATTGCTAGGATCCAACATACCTGATGAATGTTCGTAAACTATGAAAAAGCAAGAAATGAGCCGTAACGAACAGTTTTATAACTGCGAGCCGAAATCGGCCCGCGCGTTCCACGCGACCGAAAAACCGCGGGCCGAAATCGGCTCACGTGGTCGTCAATGAGTTAAGATCAGCAGCGCGGTAACACAACGTTCGGCGGTGTCTATGCTGTCTTCTCATCAAGCAGGCTCCAAAACTCATCCTTGGCTTGATCGGAGCAGCCGGAGCATACTCAGAGAAAAAGTGATAGAGTCGCTCCTTACAAGAGTCGCATGTCTGAGAGCGAGTCATATAGGGAGAATCCTCACCCCTCAACTAGTATAAAAATGTGTTTATTTTCTGCCAAGTCGTTAAACCCAAGGAGTTGGGATCCTTTAGGTTACAGCGGAAAACGGCGCCTCACTAGTTTGGGGTCTTATACGTCCGCGATGCCTCTGCCGGCAAGCGGTCCGGAGCGCAGTGGAAGTGACGTTTCTTCATTCGAAGAAGGTCGGGAGATTTGGTTTTTCTGCATTGCTGCGCTTTTGCATTTCAACTGATTGTTGAGATTTGGGGGATTCTGACGTCTATACCATTTTCAGACGTTATCTGCCCATTTGCCTGCTGTACGCTGCGGAGAGTACCTTATTACAGACCGGTTTTTAACCGTAACGTCTTCGTGAGCTCCAAGTTGACATCCGTCGAAGTCTTTTATTACGTTGATCAAAAAGTCCTGCAACACTAGCCCAACAATATTCAAATTTGTCTATATTTGCTATCCCCCGTGCTCACGACACCCTATCAGGAGTTGTGGCGACACGCACCCCATAACCTCAGAAATTATACACCTCGAACTGACCGGTGTATCACTTGATGCGGATCGAGTTTGGCGCCGCATGATCCTCTCTAAATTTACAGAACACACCTGTAGCATTGTCATAAGGAAAGAAAGCGTTGCCGCTACATCCTTCGAAGTAAAGGATATCACTGAGGCCATAGACGAGATCATCACTCTCCAGGAAACTACGGAACTCACAACGAAGATTATATTTGGAAACGAAACCCAAAGAACAAGCAACTCCACCATCTACACCATCCACATTTCGCAGTTCTACCATAGCCAAATCATGCTAAGATGCCCTACAGCAGTTATACTGTGCTTGCTTCTAGGCTTAGCAAAAGCCTTTGGACTAATTTCTCGGATTTTAAGAATAATGAAGGTGTCCTCCCTTCTAAACTTGCACGCTTTCGCTTTCATTGTTCTCTTATTTGGTATACGAATATTAGGATTGATGTCAGAGTCATTTGTTAGAGCAATCTCAGGGCCGGCAAGGAGGCATCAACTCATGTACCCAGAATGGAGGTTCAAAGTTTGGAGCCCGCCTTGAGCAGCCAAGTGTCCCATCACATAGGAGTCGTCGAATTGGTTTCAGATTTTCCTGGAAAGGATAAAACGCTGGCCTCGCCTTTACTTTACTTGAGATTGAGACTTGAACAAACAACCTAAAACATTCGCGTATGAAGTAGCACACAAAAACTCTACTAATTAGTAACAAGTACAAAGGTAAAAGACCTTGCTGATTGGGCAATGGAGACATATTTTAGAAAAAACAAATGAAAGCAAAATCGAACAGTCCTGAGCAGATGACCAGTAAACAGAAATCGGAATGAGGTGAAGGAAACTTATAAACACAGATTAAAATTTGAGATTGAAGATATTAGACAGAATTCCAACGATTAAATTTGTTTATTCTTATTTATTTATTTATTTATCACTACGTGGATAACCATGCACAAGAAAAACAGAACAGATGTTATTACAAACATAAGTTAAAGTCATTGTAAACAGGAAAAAACAATACAAGCAACAAGAATCCACCTAGTAAATACGAAAACTACTAAGCTGCATCCCGAAGGTATCGGTCAAGAAGTTTTTTTTATATTGCCTTAAGGAATTGCGTATGATGTGGTTTTTAAATAACTTCAAAAATTCAGAGCCAGCACGGCAAGTGAAAAATTGAGACCGTATACTGGTTTTTGCCCTGGGAAACGGGATCTCCCACTGGCCACCCCTTGTATTCGATGAAGAAAAGGTATAGAACTCCTGAAGGGGGAATACGAGAAAAACTGTTTATCATCTTATATATCGTGATTAAATCGTATCTTCTGCTACGACGTTCAAGAGAATGTAGATTGAAGAATCTGTTTCGTGAAGACGGTGAAGGGATGGTGTTGCAATCAATAATCCCATGTTCTCGTATCCAGAGATTTCTTGTGAAGCTGTTTTGCACAGATTCCAGCCTCGCAATTTCTCGCTTATGTTTCGGACTGAAAATTTTTGGTCCCATATTCTCTAATAGGTCTAACATACGACTTGTAAGCAGTTAACAGGTGTTGTATTGAATTTGCTCGCAAACATTTGAAGAAGCTGTGCACAATTCGTTCAGCTTTTTCGATATTATTTCAATATGCTCCTTGAACGAAAGTTTAGGGTCCAACATAAAGCCCAAATTACGCAGTGAAGCTGTACTACTAATTTGCATCTCGTCAAGATAGTAAAGATATCTACCTTCCTGTTGCCCTAGATAGAATCCTTGTGACTTTTGTGGAGATAGTGGAAGTTCCCAATTTGATGACCAATGACCATTACGCCATTTGTTGCTGATTGAAGAGAAAGATAGTCTTCTTGAATAGCAATATTGTTATAAACTTTTATATCGTCAGCGAACATTTTACATGAAACACCAAGCTGATTAACCAAGGATGGAATTTCATATACATATATATATATATATATATATATATATATATATATATATATATATATATATATATATATATATATATAGAAAAGAGGATTGGGGACAAAACACCACCCTGAGGAACACCGCTTGTAATAGGAAGGCATTCAGAAAACGCGTCATTTGAGGCAAGTTATAATAGTGTGACGCTTTGAGGCAGATTAATCCGTCGCAAAACGTCGAACTGTTATAATTTGATTCAAATTAACAAACCTGCAGACCTTCCCTTTCTTCTTTTTCTTGACGGATCGCGTTACACTTCCTTCTTCTACAATTAAAGGAAAGACCACACTATTTCGGAAGAGGTACTCACATTGGAGGAACACCTCATCTGCTTCACGAAACCCCTCACTTTAATAGGTTGATCGAAAAGTCTTGCAACACTAGCACAACAATATTCAAATTTGTCCCTATTTGCTAATACAAAAAAATCGGTTCACGATATATTCCCCGTCCAAGTCTAAGATCCTACCTCAACTTTGAGGCAGCCTTTCAATTCCTTTCCGCCAAAATTCCGACAATTGTGAGAAAAAGGATAAAGAAACCTCCATTTCCAGTTGACGTCGATCATCGAACTCTCTACCTCGAAGATGCTGCTTCAAAGCTATGGTAGTCAGAAGGGGCGAGGTCTGGACAGTACGGTGGATGGGGCAGAATTTCCCAGCCTAACTCCTGCATTTTCTCGCGACTCACTTTTGCGACATGAGGACGCGCGTTGTCGTGCAGCAGGTGGACATTTTCCCAATCTGGACGTTTTTGGCGCACTGCGTTAAAAGAATCACAGCATAGGTTAATGTGACCAACTAGCAACAAGACTGTAACAAGCATTCAGCCCATGCACAACCGATCGAGTCTGGAATGCAAGATTTCAGGCAGGAGCATGGCGCATTTTGACTATTTGCACGCCGCAGTAATCCCGTTGCCCTGCGCTTTCATGTCAGTCTCAAATATCTCCAAATCCTATTATGTAAAGCGGAGAGGCATGAATCACTGACGGTCAACGGGTGCTAACGCTGTCAACGGGTGCAAACGCTGTGAACGGGTGCAAACGCTGTCAACGGGTGCAAACGCTGTGAACGGGTGCAAAGAGGTAAACAAGGATGCGTGGCAGGCAGCCACGACCACCGCTGTTGACTGCCTTCCACTACAGGTCGTCACCGAAGAACATCCACTTGATGAGGTTTCGCAACATTTCACAACGGCTGTGAGGTATGCCGTTATGACGAGGCGCCGCTGCCGGGTTAACACGGCTCACACCCCGTAGTCAGTGCTTAGATAGGTCTACGCGATCCACATTCGCTTCTGTATGCCTGCTAAGTCGCCACTGTTTCGCTACGCGTTCTTGCTAGCGTGTCTTTCTTCTTCCTTTTGCTCTCTGCTCAATAGGTGGGTGTTACGTGATTATCATGGCCGCAGACCTAACGGAAACGGAAGAGATTTCGTGCTTCTTACAGGTTTAACTAAACACCCTTCTAGATGGTTAGAAGAATTTTTTCTTCAGTAAAAACTTAGGATAACTTTTTTCGAATTTTTTTTACTTCACCCTTCTAGATGGTTAGAAGAATTTTTTGTTCAGCGAAAACTTAGGATAACTTTTTTTTGAAATTTTTTTACTTCAGCTGCCGAATGAGTGAACTGGCCCATGAACTTTGAAATTTAATTGAACGTCTTCCAACTCCAGACGAGCTTCTTACAGGTTTAACTAAACACCCTTCTAGATGGTTAGAAGAATTTTTTGTTCAGTGAAAACTTAGGATAACTTTTTTTGAATTTTTTTTTTACTTCAGCTGCCGAATGAGTGAAATAATTTAATAACATTATTTCACTCATTTAGAATAAATTATAAATTACATTTAGTTTTAAGGCGCAGCAAAGCAGCAGTCATGTAGTTCACTAAAATACTGGGTCGCGCCATGCACTATGAAACCAAGTCGCTATGTTTACCTGATTGATAGTGTTAATACTGCTTACGTGCAGCAAGAAAGTTACGATATGTGTTTTTTACAATTGTTTATGTTACACCGTTTCCAGATGTGAAACTGGATGCAAACAGAAATTTTGCTATCAATCGAATTAAAGTCGCGACATCCCGGACGGGGGCGTGGCGCAATCTCTGTTTTAGCAAAGTAAAATGGCCGCCTTCCTGCACTGCCGGGTGGTCACCAAAGAACACCCAATTGATGAGGTTTCGCAAGGCGTCATCGCGGCTATGACGAGCCGCCGCTGCCGGGGTCAGACAACAGTGTAGCGTTGCGGTAGAGGTCTGTGACGCGGCGCTACTTAGACCTCATGATCTCTTATGGAACACGTCGATGTGCCCACCTTTCGCTTTTGCTTCCCTCCAAGATCGCTACTGTTGCACTGGGCGTTATTGCTAAAAATTTATCGGGGCGGGTGTTGCGTCCTTAGCTCACACTTCGATCTGGCAATCAATATCCTATTATCTGGATCAAGCAGTCAGTATCGCTCGGTGTTATCGATTTTTTGAGTGCGATACTGAATTTCCCTCAGATGCAGTGAAGGAAGGAAAATCAAACAGAAACGGAAACTCTCACAATATATAATGGAGGATGACATGAGTCACTTTCTGTAGTGGTTCTTCAATAGCAAAAACAATGTTCCCACCTTCCCCCTCCCAATATTTCGACTACACCAAGCTCTCGAGTATAATTCTTCCCGTACGTCTCCTCGAAATTAGCGGCCAATGTCATAATCTGGAAGGTGCTCTTTTTGATTTGGAAATTCTCCACTTTGATGCATACTAAGTTCGCGGGTTGGGTTACTAAGCTATTTATACCTGCCCAGGTTCTCGAATTTTAAGCGGTGGACCAGGACAGCTCAGCGAAGGAAGTTCGTCGGACCTACGCATGGTTCGTCTACGCTTTCAACCAAGTCTTGCCGCTAGGTCCCAATTTTCTGCAATGCTTTGACCAATTTCCATTAGCACTGTATGCAGAGTAGGACAGTATTTTTGTCCCAACTCACCTGTTCCGAAGATCGTCACACGTCGTCGCATAAGGCACGGCGGCGGACGGAAACGGTCAGGCGTTCGATTAGGCCTGACGAGCTGCAATAGGTTGTGAACACGACTCCAGAGAGGCAGGAGTGCTGCGGGCGTTTTCTTGAATGCTATACAGGGATGTGAGTGATGCACAGCAAGGCATCAATCTGTAGCAGGCGTGCGTTTTTACGTGTTTGACTTCGACGCTAGGGATGCTTCCTTACCCAGCGTCAGTCGCCGGCGAAGCCGGCGACGGACGCTGGTGCTTTACTAAAAGCAATGTTTAAACCCTTCACATAGTGCCTTTATTTTCTAGAATACCCTCCATGTTTCGCAGGCTATAATGTGTAATTAAGTTTTAAACTCTAAAATACTCTAAACACAAGTCAACCAAATCGGCCACTTTGTGAAGAAATTATAACATGTATTCAAGCGAAAAACAACCAATCGAGCCTAAAATGGAAAACTTCAGATGAGTGCATGGTGCCTCTTATATGTCAGTACATTTCTATTTTCTAAGCTTTCATACGAGCCCTTAACTCCTTTTCTTAACTTAAGTACAGAGTTATCACCTTTCAAACAGTGCATACATTCTTTTGAGACACGCTGTATAGTATGCTTGAGGAAGTAGCGTAGTAGCGTAAAGTGTTGCAAGACTTTTCGATAAACTCAGTGGTATGCTGGCCATCCGTTCGGCCAGCTTGATTTCTTCCCTCGAAGATTCCTTGTCTAAAGGTGGGCCACACTTCAGCGGGAGCGGGTGGATTACCACTCGAGCATCTTCAGACATTGTTGGTGTTAGGTTCTAGAAAACCTGCAGCAGACCTCTGATTTCCAGGTGACAGGCAAACATGAGGGAAAGAGTGTATCGATGCCGTTTAGCTTAATTTGCGGGATCCCCACACCTCGTTTCTCACTTGAACCACCTCCGACGTCAAATCCTGATCTCTTTTGAAAATCCGAGCACGACGGTTTTTTCCGAGGTTATTGGTCCATGTGTAGAAACAGACTGTGAGGCGCCTGTATCCTTTATACGCTGCCCGAATTGTGCCCAGTGCTGTATCATGCACTTTGTACCTGTGTATTATCACTGATGTTGAACATTTATGCATCATCATGTTGAATCAGCGAAGCGCATTACGTGGTCGGCCCACCTAATTTTCGACAACTTGGCCCACGCGACAGCGTCTCTGATGTTCGAACGTCGGCGAAGCTTGGAACTCCGGAGGCCTTCTCTCACTTGCGTGAGTCGTCTCACTCCGAGCATCGTCCTCTCGATTCCACGCTGCGCGACGCTGATCGCGTGTTCATCCTGCTTTCACCCACTGGACGAGACCGTCACCGACTGGATTCCGCGGGATGTCAAGAGAACATCAGGACGCCCACCAACGAGTTGGTCGGACTTCTTCGTGAAAGCCCTGAACGACCGCTATGACGCTCTTCGTGTCCCTCGATCGAGGAGGATTCATTGGAGCACTCTGGCACGCGAGAGGGACGAATGGAGACGCTGCTGGCGCCCGCTCGAGCAAGTCGATGATCAACGGGACGGCAGGTGACAGGTGATACATGTTGAATACCACAGCACGCAGTTAAAAATGTGCAGAAAACGTCTGAAAATGGTATAGTCATCAGAATCTCCCAAATCTCAACCAGTCAGTTGAAAGACACTTTTCACGTCAAATTGGAAACTCTCTATGCGTGCCGAAGACTTGAAATCAAAATGACTCTTCCAAATCGAAATGACCTTTAAACAGATTAAACTATAGACTCACTAAAATGGTTTGAATAATTTTTTGTTCAACAAGAATTTGCTATAACATTCTTTGCAATTTTTTAGTTCACCTACCAGAAGTGTAATAATTTTATAAAATTTTAGTTTTTTGAAGAGAAATAATAAATTAAATTTTGTTTTGAAGCGCAACAAGGCAGCAATCATGCAGTGCGTTAAAAGAATAGATCGCGGCATGCACTCGAAAAGCAAGCCGCAATGTTTATTTGATTGATAGTGTAAATACTACTCACATGCAGCAAGAAAGGATGTGTTTTTTCAATTGTTTACGTTACACAGTTGCGGGAGTGAAACTGCATGCAAACAGAAATTTTGCTCTCAATCGAATAAAAATCGCGAAGTTTTGGACGAGGGAATGGCGCAGTTCCAGTTTTGGAAAATAGCCGGACACTCCACATTGATTCCACGTTCGGCTCTCGATAAATCTTGGCATAGTAGTCCACCATGTTGAGAAATAATATTTATCTCAAGCCACTCCAAGATTTCGATGACGTCATCGTCCTTCCGCCGCGGCCTCGTCCTCGATGCGAAACAGTCAAAAAAATTGATGTTGCCAAAATCGGTCGATATTGACAGCATTCGATTGCGATTTTCATGATGAACAGAGCAGTTCCATTGCTAGTGTCGAAAACCCAAATCTGGGCGTACAAGAACTCAAGAAACTCTAACCGCTATGTTGCGCAACTCTAAATTGGCAGATGCGGCTAAGGCACTTCAGGAAGCTATGGAGTTCTGAACATGTCATCGTAAAGTACCTTAAGTGCTCTGTTCGCATACGCATTCTGATGCCGTTAGCTCCCCGCGTCTTCTCGCAGTGGTCCACCGAAATCGGAAAAAATGCGTCACGCAAGCCTCACATGCATTTTCGCACCGCTCTGACAATGCCCCCTCCTAAGCTAGGCCGTTCTTCTTTAAAGTACTAGTAGACCGTTTTGCTGCCTACAAGACACACAAGTTGCAGCCGAAACGATTCGAACTTGACAGAGCTATTGCGCTCCGAACACGCCCGCGCGTGCAATTTGCGAGCGGTCGCCCCCTCGATTAAAAGGTGCGAATCTGTATGCATTGTTTACGGCGCACTCCAAAGGCTCGCTGGACAGCCTTAGAGCAACTCCTGGCTAGGGCGGCTGCAAATTTCTGACAAAACTCTCCAAACGCTCAGTTTACAAGCTGCCCCCCCCCCCTCGATTGAAAGAAAGGTTCTTCTTCGTCCGCATTGTACACGGCGCACCCAAAATTTCGATGGGACAGATTGGAGCTAATCCTGTGTGTGGTGACTAGAAATTTCTGAGAACCTTCTCCAAGCCTCACATGCATTTTCGCACCGCTCTGACAATGCCCCCTCCTAAGCTAGGCCGTTCTTCTTTAATGTACTAGTAGACCGTTCTGCTGCCTACAAGACACACAAGTTGCAGCCGAAACGATTCGAACTTGACAGAGCTATTGCGCTCCGAACACGCCCGCGCGTGCAATTTGCGAGCGGTCGCCCCCTCGATTAAAAGGTGCGAATCTGTATGCATTGTTTACGGCGCACTCCAAAGGCTCGCTGGACAGCCTTAGAGCAACTCCTGGCTAGGGCGGCTGCAAATTTCTGGCAAAACTCTCCAAACGCTCAGTTTACAATCTGCCCCCCCCCCCTCGATTGAAAGAAAGGTTCTTCTTCGTCCGCATTGTACACGGCGCACCCAAAATTTCGATGGGACAGATTGGAGCTAATCCTGAGTGTGGTGACTTGAAATTTCTGAGAACCTTCTCCAAACGGTTCGAAATAGTCTTGAGAATTTCGCATTTCCAAGTAAGAGAAGATAGAAGCGCAGGGGACATGCGCTCGCCCACTCGATTGATAGGTTAGGTTCTGTGTGCATTGTGCACGGCTCACTCTCGGGGCATTCCTGGCATGGCAGAGCACTGGCGACGTACGCCATCTTTGAGATATTCCGAAAGCACGCATATCCTGGGAAATAAGCTGCTCTAATCGCCCATCCAGTCAATTTTGGACCACCCACGGCGAAAATATGGGAGTTCCGGTAAAGCTTTACACATGTTTGTGTAGATCTCGAAGAGGCGAATCGAACGGTGCCAACCTTTTTTCAAAAAACCTAAAACTGAAGGAATTATGATCATGCGATCCTTTGCGACGCTATTTTTGCGTTTTTTCGCCCACTTTTGACCGCGCGGCGCGAGAGGTATTGTACCTCGAATTTAGCAGGGCGTTTGACAAAGGACCGTTTAAAAAATTAGTTCAAAAACTTCAAAGCGTTGTAGTGCACCGTCGAATTATTGCGTGGATAAAAGGTTTTATAACGGGCAGAACCTTCCAAGTGAAAGTCAATGATTCCTTTCGGATACGTATAGGGTGACCAGTGAAGTACCTCAGGGTGGGGTATTATCACCAGTTCTCTTTATTATCTACACTTCCTACCTACCAGATCAAAATGACAAATTCAACGTGACGTGTAGTATGTTTGCTGATGACTAGTTTTAATCGTCGTCAAAAATGTTAGCAAACCGGAAGATTGCTTGGCTTTGCAAAGTGCCGTTAAAGAGATTGCTCAGTGGACTGACAGATGGAAACTACCTTTATCTGCTTCAAGGACTAACGTTCTTCATCTTTGTAAGTCGCAGTCAGCTAGGTACAGCTACATGCTTGGTGGAATCCGTATAGTTAGTGTAGATACGTTACGAGATCTGGGATTTATTATAGACAACAAACTCACCTTCACTGACCACTGCGAAAGTCTGAGAAAATTGTTTACAACATATTTAAATTCTTGTCTATAAAATCAGCACCGCATTTTTTGATAGCATATAAATCATACGTTCGCCCTGTACTAAAATACAGTGCCACAGTATTTAGTCCCCACTTGAAGAGTAATGTAAAAGGCTTGAAGCAGTTCAAAATGGCTTCACTAGAAAGCTCTGGATATGGTTATATGGTATGACTAAGCACCATACCTTCAGCCTCTAATCGCAACACAATTTTCAACAGTCTTGTGACTCGTAGCAGACTGAATGACCTGCTGATGATTTTCAAAATAATTACTGAACTGGTAGCACTAAAACTTCATGAGTTCTACACGTTACAAAATTCCAACACAAGAGGTAGCCAGAGGAAAATCCATTTCTCCAAGGCCAAGAATCCGTGCTTCCTTTTTTACCCAAAGGGCCTGCTCTGAGTTATTAACACTCTCAAAAAATATGCGTTTCCTAATTCATTAGCTCAGTTTAAGAGTTGTGCACCAGATTTAGTGTACTGCACCCAGTGTAGTCGCTGTCGTTTAGCGCTGTGTCGCCCTATTAATACTGTTTATCTTGCACACACCGACACTCACAGAAAATGCTCTTGAACGCTCTAGGTTTCTTGCGATCATTGATGGAGACCTCTTGATAGCTATTGATTCTTGAAGTCGTAGCCCCCCCCCCCGGTAGCCGAAGCCTGAAGAGAGCCGACTGTAGCTTGAAGAGAGCCGACTGAAGCCTGAAGAGAGCCGACTGAAGCCTGAAGAGAGCCGACGGTAGCTTGAAGAGAGCTGACTGAAGCCCCGAGCGTTCCTCGTCCCGTCTTTTATACACTGTCCCTTTTATACGCGCTCTCTGGTTAGATCCGCCGACGAGATAACGGCCGCAGAGCGCCTCCTGCAAAAACATAGCTGTTAGATCCCTAACCGCTAACCAGATAACAATAAAGCATGGGAAACTAGTAAAATGCTTCCTGACCTTAACTAGCGCAGCTATACTCCCGCCTCTCGCTTAGTGTCGCTGCGACTCTAGTTCTTGCTCAATGTTCTTTTTGCGGCCCGCTGTTAACGATATGATATGATGCGGTCAGCTGTCTACCGCAACTTTGTCCGTGTAGATGACGCAGAGGTCTTGATGTCTCCTTGTCAGTTTCTTGCGTCGTCTTCGAAGAGTTGGGGAGGTTTCTCTGGTATTGCGACATCGCTGGCTGCTTGGTGGTCTTGCAGAAGAGTTATTGGTTACATGGTCAGGAGGTTATTGATAAAGGATATTGATTTATCTAGGAATAAATTTCGTGATTAATAATGTTTTTATACAACGCACAGCATAACTAGTGTTCTTTATTGCTGTTTTCTATGAGCTGAGGCTATTAAGTTCACACATGTGAAACGCAGGAATCTCCAAAAAAGTCCTATAAGTTGCAGGAGTGATTTGGCAAGTTGAGTTCCGAGCCAAAAGATTATACGCATTCCACATGTTGAGAAGACCAAATAGGTTATTGCTAGTGCTATAAGGAGAGTTACTATGGCTATTGCTAGTGTTTTATACCATTGGAGAAATACTCTGACTATATGAGCTAAATCTAACCATTGAATTTCTGAAAGACTGACTGACTCGCCACCGAGCCATTGTTCTACCAGTCCTTGTGCTGAAGCGGTAAATTTTAGGATACGTGCTATATCAAAGGAGGTAGTCAATTGTCCGCAAGATACTAGGCGAAATTGATTCTTGCTTTTGTGAGAATCTCAGATCGGAACGGCTTCCAGTGGTGTTACATGGAATGGTAAAGCTTGTTTCACCGCATACAATTTCTGCTAGGGAACCATCTCGATTTGAGAAGCATATTGCTTCTGCTACACTGCCTTTCGAGCAGTTATAGCAACCTTTCAAGTCGCTTGCGGTGACACGGCAAACATCATCGTCCACCAAAATTTCGGTTTCGAGAGTATCCTGGAAACTTAGTACAATTTCTCCCGTAACCATATTGGTGATTGTTGCCTTGGACTCTTGCTGATGCGTCTTGCCGAACCGTTAACGAAGGGTAAAGTACTGGCAGCTGATTTCTTTTGCTCTTGAACCATGCGTCGATAGGAAAGTTCTTGCAGTAGCAGTTGGCTTTGGTTTCTGCTGGAACGCATGTGCAGTCGTCGAACATCTGGCATTTTAGATTTTTGGCATCTGAAAAATTCGCACACTGCAAATTTGGCCAAGCGTGAGGCTTCCATAGAGCCGTTCTTTTACCGTCCGATATAAATAGGTTGTTAAGCAATGGTAGTGGAGGTATTCCTGCAGACGTAAGAGTTATTGATAACGATTTCCATTTGACTGGCACATTGGATAGTAGGGCAGCCTTAAAGGTAGAGCTTTTCTTTTGATAACGTCGAGGTGGTTGATTTCTACGCTGGCTGATTCCCTTCATATGTTGGAGTGGAATATCTCGAAAATTTCGTCGTTTATTGGTTGAGCATAAATCCTGTAGAAGAGGCACCCGGAACTTAGATAAAAGCAATCACATCCGGGTCCTCCACAAGGTTCAACACAAAAGGTATTGCCAGGATATTGAAGTAGAAGAAGTAGTGTTCTGCAGCAGTCGTAAACAGGCGTCCCTTTTGAAAGGATTGATCTTGATTACCTCAGAGACTTGGATCTGGCAAGGTTCTTGCGTATTTCTGGTGCTTGATTGCGTACTGAGTGAAGAGGTTAACTTCTTGACATTGAAGAGAACAGGATATTGTCGTTGCGAGAGCAATGATTTCCGCGAGATGTCTTCTTCGTAAGGAAAATTCCGATCTTCTCACCCTTCCACGTCGTTGAAAACCTCGAAATACCATTCTGCCTGCTGTCCAGAGCAGTTTGAACGCTACTCTTATTGGAAGTCCGATTACTACAGGCGCATACAGAAAGACGTAACATCCTGTAATGATAAGATAGATCAATACTGAAGTTGCAAATATTGCACGCTTCGGCCAACATTCAGGATTGAAGATGTTGGCGGAGCAAAATGTGAATGCTATTGATTCACAAAACGGTCCTGGAGGGTATATTGTTTCGATGGTATTGATAGAGCGTCCTTCCTCAAACTTTCACTGGATAAGGTGTTCGTGGGGAATAACGTCGGGTGGAAGATTGATTCTTGCTTGTACTCTTGGGTTTTCTACTTGAACACAATAGTGTTCTGCGCAGATCTCGTATGGAACTAGAGCTGGAGATGATAACGTTACACCTCCCGGGAAGCATTGTAGAGAATGCAGTGAGGAATTTTGTGCCACTACCTCTGCTGCTTCGATCATAACTGAGAGAACAAGCGAAATTTGGAACAAAGTGGATATATTGAAAGTCGTCCTCGTTGGAGTTGAGCACTCATCGGAATCTCCCGCTTCTTCTGAACTTTCCTTGTAATTGATCCTTCTTCGTTTTCTGAGGTTGTAACGTTGATATACTGGAGATGTAGCTTGCTCGTGAGGATCAGTTGCGTCCCCCGAGGATCTCGAAGGAAGCAACGTTACTTCCGAATTTTCTTTTTGAGGCGAACCGGCAGTTCTTGAGTTTCATCACCATTGCCATCTTCTTGATCCAGTTGGGACTAAAAGATTGATCGGTCGCCGTATGAGACGTTTGGAAGATAATCCCACCACAGCCTCACGTATGGTGCCGTTATTGTTGACAACTACCTTGCTTATTATTCCCATCTTCCAGCAATGGCGAGGCTGAACTGGATCACAAAGAAGCACTACGGTACCCTCATGAGGGGTTCGAACACATCCCTTCTTTTGTCCTATCTGGACGGTGTGCTTCTCCCAAAGGGCAGTTAAATACTGAGCTTGCCATACCTTCCAAAACTTTTCAGTATGTTTGCAAGAAGTCTCCAGGGCTGTAAGAGCCTGGTTTCTTGTTTGAAGTACTGCTCCAATTTCCGATGGAAGATAATCGGGTTCGTTGGATGTGGGAGATTTGACTCCCAATGGATAGTATACTTGAAGATCTCTTTGCACGAAATCTATTGGACGCAAAGCCTGGTCGTCATTGAAGTCATTGCTCACATGAGTGAGCGGCCGAGTATTGATCAGTGCTTCAATTTCTGTCAATACTGTGGTTATTTCTTCTAGAGGAAGTAGCTTCTTCCCCAACGTTTTGTGTAGAGAGTACTTGACGGAGTTAATTAGCCTTTCGTAAAAACCTCCTTGCCAGGGAGCATACGGCGTAATATGTCGCCAGTCAACTTCTCTCTCACTTAACGTCTTTGATATTGCTGGGTCGGATCTTGCTGTATTGATGCTCTCATTGAGTATTGCTTCTCCTAGTTCGAAGGTTGGTGCATTGTCATTGGTTATTGAACGCGGCACTCCCCTTCTGGCGAAAAATCTACGAAGCATATTAAGAAATGCTATTGAAGTAATGTCTGCCACGACGTCTAAATGAACTAGTCGTGTTGTCATGCAGGTAATGATTGCACCGTAACATTTTTCTTGATCTCCAGAAGACGACCTTATGGACAAAGGCCCAAAATAATCTAGACCGACATGTTGGAAAGGATGTGAAGGCACGACTCGTTCCTTCGGTAGATCTTCTTGTCTTGGATACTTGTATGGGAGGTTATTGAACCTTTGACAGTAAAAGCACTTTCGATTGAGTGACAACACCTGTGATCGCAGTTGCGGGATCCAGTATTGTTGCCTAACTAGTGCAATGGTGTGGTTTATCCCAGGGTGTCCCTTTTCATGGACATCCCGGATAATGATTTCGGCCAAAAGCGATTTCTGAAGAATAAAAATAGGGTATTTCGCACTGTTATCTAACTGAGCCCTACCAAGACGCCCATAGCACCGTAATATTCCATGTGCGTCAGGACGAATATTGAGGTTGTGTAGGGATTGTATGATTTGTTTGCTAACCTTAGCTTCTTGATGACGGCGAATGATCAATTCTTTTGCAAGCGCTATTTCTCCTCCCGTTAGGCTCTAGCACCGAGGGGAGAGTTCCTTTATTGTTGAAAGAACGATGTTATTGCTGGCAGAGCGCTTATTGTTAACTCTCGTTATTATGGCGAAGAGAAAGCGCAAGACGTACGCAATAATCTGTTTGGCCTTGCTAAAGGTTCTTACTTGACTAATCCCAAGAAGTTCCTTTTGGTCTTGCGTCAGTGTTCTTGAAATCTTCTTGTTCGTCGACTTATTGCACAAGGCGCTCGCACCTTCGAAGCAATCGGCGGGATCTGGAGAATTGTCAGATCTTGCTGCATAGTCAAATATGCGATATGAATAGGCCACTGAATTGGGCTTGACTGCAAGTAAAGTGGCCCTATCCACCACCATATATGGCTTTCTAGTTCCGCTTTTGTGAGCCCTCTTGTTTCGCAGTCGGCTGGATTGTCACATGAAGTGACGTAGCCATATCTGACTGAACAACCTCTTTTTTCTATGTCCTTGCTGATATTGCTGATCTCGATTAAACGATTATATACAAATTGCCCTACTTTCTTTTCTGGCTCAAGTTTTAGCCAATTCAGTACGATCTCTGAGTCCGAGAAGAGATAGATGCTTCGGATATTGTGCACAGACTCCAGTTCGGACAGCACTGAGTGGGTTAATCTTGTTCCCAGCGTGAAGGCGTTGAGTTCCACCTTCGGTATTGTGTACTGACCGTGAAGTGGTGGAAGTTTTGATTTTGCTATGACGAGTTGGGCTCTCCCTTCATGAAACAAGTACGTACAGGCTGCTATTACGCTGGTACTTGCGTCGGCAGATGTGATCAATATTCCATCACCTCCTTTAGGTGCCAAAAATCTTGGTATGTTGAATGCAAATCCTTGAATTTTTTCTACAAGATGGTTTCATTCGTCTTCCAATTCTGTGGGAAGTATGGTATCCCAATCATATTGTTGCTGCCAAAGGTGTTGTAGGAAGATCTTGACATTATGGAGCAGCGGAACCATCCATCCCAGGGGATCATAAATTGAGGCAATTGCACTTGTGACGGATCTCTTGGTAGTTATTGGAGCTCTCGGAAGTTGAAGTGTCATGTCAACTGTGTCCCCGCGAACATTCCACGTGAGTCCTAGTACTTTCGGATATTGCTGGGTGCTCTTGTCCTGGTCTTTCATAACCTCTATCAAAGGACTATTGTTGGAGGAAAACTCCCTAAGATTCATTTTGAGATCCTCGAATACTTGCTTACTTCTGTTACAGTTGATTGGCCTCCTCCAGGGTGTCCGCATTTTGCAGCAGATTGTCGACGTAGAGGTTACGCTTTATTTCTTGCACCGTAGAGGATTCTTCCTCGTAGTTCTCCAAGTCGTATAAAGTGGTGCCGGCGAGGAGAAATGGTGATGACTTGAGCCCAAAGGTTACTCTAGTAAATCGAAACACTTGGATATTGCTAGAGGTTGGAGGTAGCTTATGATCTCTTAACCAAAGACATCGTGTCGCGCCTCGATCTTGTTCTTCGAGTCGTACTTGCAAAAAGGCCTTTTCGACGTCCGATGTTATTGCAATCTTTCCTATCCTGAAGCGTAGCAAAATTCCATATAGCGATGGGAGGATTACTGGCCCTTTATAAAGCACATCGTTCAGAGAAGGACTATCCTTGTAATGTGCGGAAGCATCGAACACGATGCGAAGCTTCGTAGTAGTCTTATGAGGAGTAAGGACCGGCTGGTGAGGAATGTAATGAACTTGTCCACCTTGGCTTGGAGCGGTTTCCTCCACGTACTCCATAATATTGCTTCGCAGTTGATCTTGAAAGGTGTTATTGTAAAGATCGAGAAGTTCCTCGTCCTTACTTAAAGAATTCCAAACGCTTACAAGACGTTTGTATGCTATTGCGCGATTGTCTGGCAAAGTCGGATAATGATCTCTCCAAGGAAGTCGAACATAGTATCCGTCTTCTCTCTTTTGTATCGAGTCTTTGAATTCTTGCCAAACTTTCTTGTCCAGAGCTTCTCTTGCTTCCTTCTCGGATCCGGTGAATTCCTCTGTCCCAGCGGTTTCCAGAGTCCAGAATTTCTCCCATTGATCTTTCTCCTCCAAACTGATCTCCGGCTCAGTTGAAGTAACTGTATTGACCTGAAACGTATCCATGGACCAGCATTTTTCCCAATGCTGCACGTCGTCGTGATTGAGCTGACTGACTTGATGCGATTCCAGATCACTATTCGTGATCTTTCCTGATACCAAGTGACCAAGTTTTGTGGGTAGTAAGTGTAACCCAGACGGAAGCGATACTAGTAGGGCATCATTCCGGACGAAAGACCAAAGTTGGTCGCAGCCCAGTAGAATTTTTGGTTTAATCACTTCCTTGTTCTTGTTTAACGATATTGATAGGTCTAGAGACCGGATAAAGTGTGGTCACTGTTTGGAATTCTTGGAGGAATGAAGGAACTAGTCAAAATGTTGCTTGTTAGCAACTCTAAGGAGTGCGGCATACCGTCATGGTCCCACACTTCTATGCTGACTAGCTTACACCTTTTCGCCTTGGATTCATTTGATCCAAACGTACGTAGCATGATCTGCTTCTCCTCTAGGACTGGTAATTCCAGCTTCTGGGCAACGCACTATCCACGAAGGATGCTTCCGCTCTAGTGTCTAGCAGAACATCTACTTTGGAGAGAGTCTTTGTTCCTGGATCAAGAATTGTAACTTCTCCCGTTCGGAGAGACGGACGATTTGACAGATGAGAGCTGAGGACGAGCGGTTCCTCCACTGTTTGATCCTGACTTTCCTCATTCGTCACAACGACGTGGGAACGAACTTTTGCAGGCGTTGTTTTGGGAATTCTCGTTGTGCCCCTGCGTGATATCCTTCCATTGTCCTGCTTTGAATCCGCACTTGTTCTTGTTGTGCTTACGGATGGAGAATCATAATCTTGTCGCTGTGGGAGCGACTTTTTATTTGCATCTTGCTTAAAACAGCAGGAGGTATGATGAAGTCCTTTACATCTAAAACATGGTCGACCCCTGCAGCTTGCCGTATTATGCTCTGAAGAAGCGCATATGAGGCACAAGCTGTTCTTGCGGAGATATAGTGCTCGTTCTTGAGCAGTAGGGTACTTCATACATCTATTAGATGAGTGACCCTGCTGGCAATACATGCAACTTGGTTGCCAACCCTGTGACTGCTTATTCACTATAGGGCTTTTTCTGTGGGTCTTGTTATCCTCATTTGAGAAGAGTGCAAACATTTCTTCTGTTGAGGAGGATTTCGTTGATAAGGAGTGTTTCCATATCGAAGGGAACATCGGGTTGCTAGTTCTGCTTCTTGGTTATTGCTTTCCTTTTTACGAAGTCTGGAAATTTTGCTAGAACCTTCTTTATGAGCCAGGAGCTATTGATCTCTTCCCCTTTTTCCTTTAGCTGGGTGACGATTACTTGCACCTGCTCCAAGAGAGAACGCATGTCCTTTACTGAGTGACTACGCAGTGAGCAAGGGTCTAGTCTCTCAACTAGGCGATCGACTAGTATCTCTTTGTTATTGTATTTATTGAGAAGGAAGTTTATTGCTTTTGAATAGTTTTCCTTCGTTACTTGAAACTTCTTGATGGATTCCCTGGCTTCACCTTTTAAGGCATTTAAAAGGCAGTTATACTTGGCCATTTCCGGCAGTTCACTTGAATGGATATTGCTCTGGAATAGTTCCCAGAAGTTGTCCCACTCCCATGGGTTTCCTCCGAATGTGGGAATTGGCAAAGGAGGCAGCTCTAGCGGCTTTGCCTGCGTCTGATTCATCGACAGTGCACTATTGATTGCATGGAATGTTAGATACAGTACTAGTGAGTGCGCGGATCCGAGCTTCAAGGAGCACGGATAGGTCGAAGGCAGAGAACAGCGCTGACTCGGCTTTCGCGGCGTAGTTCTCATAATCTTCAGTTTCCTTGGTGCTCTTGCTCTCCATTTTGTTTAAGATGGAAGCATATTGTGCTAGAACTGTTTCTACCTTTGATGATGCAGAACATATTGCTGAGACCCCTTCTTCTAGTCGGCTTATCGACTCTTGCCTTGCCTCATAGAGTTGATGAGGCTCTATGACGATCTCATGCAATTTCTCGTTTCTTACACTCGTTACAATGTGTTCGAGTTTATTGGTGAATGTGGACAACAACCTTTTTTGGGTCCCCAGCTGCGATGACATTGTAAGTATCTTGTTAATGGGGAGCTAACTGAATGATTATTGAGCCTTTCTTGATCGGATACACTGGTTCTTGAGGACTTCTTGAGGTCTAGAGATATTGCTTCTTGAGGGCTAATTGATGTTTTTGATTAGACCCTCTTAAGAAAAAGAGCGATAAAAGAAGGGCGAAGAGAGAGAGAAAAAGGTAAAGTGCCGTTTCCTTGTTTTTCGAACAAGCAAAAGCTCAAAATGAACCGCTATTGCTTAAATGTTCTTGAAACCGACCTGGATCCTTTGGTTGCCGATGCACCAGTTTTAGTGTAGTGCACCCAGTGTAGTCGCTGTCGTTTAGCGCTGTGTCGCCCTATGCTGCCACGCGGGTGAATTTAAATTAAATTCCTGTGAAGTATCCTTGCCAGACAAGACACTTATTAATATTAATACTGTATATTATATTACTATTTTTTATATTACTTATTAATATTAATACCAGTATTAATACTGTTTATCTTGCACACTCACAGAAACTGCTCTTGAACGCTCTAGGTTTCTTGCGATTATTGATGGAGACCTCTTGATAGCTATTGATTCTTGAAGTCGTAGCCGAACCGGTAGCCGAAGCCCGACTGAAGCTTGAAGAGAGCCGACTGAAGCCTGAAGAGAGCCGACTGAAACCCCGAGCGTTCCTCGTCCCGTCTTTTATACACCGTCTCTTTTATACGCGCTCTCTGGTTAGATCCGCCGACGAGATAACGGCCGCAGAGCGCCTCCTGCAAAAACATAGCTATTAGATCCGCTAAACAGATAACAATAAAGCATGGGAAACTAGTAAAATGCTCCCTGACCCTATTGAACTCTTAACTAGCGCAGCTATAAGGCTCGTGGACAGGTATCTCCTAGAGTGGCTAAGTATTATGTTGTCCCATAAGTCTTCGCGGTTTTTTAACGATTCACTGCAGATTTCGCCGGCGGTTTCTTGCATAGCGCTGCATAGCTTTCGAAAGAGAATGATTTGCTCTATCAGAACTTTTATTGCATTTCTTTTTTCATCACGACTTTTTTATGTCAATTGTCAATTTTTAGGTCGTTGAAGTGAAAAGTGAAAGTGAAAAAGTAGCTATTTGCACACTTGTTCTCTCCGCTTAGGTTTGTAATTTTTGCAAAGATTTTTATAGCGCTTGGAAGACAATGTTCTGAACTACAAAAATATGTGTTGGTCTTATTTTCTCACTTATAACCTATAACCTTTATTGATTTTTAGGCCATCAAATTGGGACGTCCGATGGAGGATGGTTATTTTTGCCGACAGCTCCTGCTCTGCGGTTGGACTTTTTGGGACGGTATTATATATCATTCGAAAGAAAATGTCTTGCTCTATAAGAATTTGTGTCTCGTTTTTTGATTTCTATGGAATATCAATAAAATGCCAAAAAGAGAAAAATCGTCTTCACCAACAACTCCTTCTCCTTCTTCAGATGTTGATATTCGACAGAAATCAGCGTGAGCCAATAAACGCAACACAAATTCTTACTGAGCAAGACATCCTCTTCCAAAGAGATAAAACACCAAGCAAAAAAGTCCAACCACAGAACCGGAGTTCTGGTAAGAATTCGGACGGAAAAGACGGAATTCCCAATTTGATGGACTAAAAATCAATAAAGGGCAAGTGAAAAAATAGGACAAACAATATTCTTGTAGTTCAGGACATTGTCTTCCAAGTGCTATAAAAAACTGCGCAAAAAATTGAGAACAAGTGCGCAAATGGCTACTTTTTCACTTTTTCACTTTTCACTTCAACGACCTAAAAATTGACAAAATTCGTGATGAAAAAATAAACTCAATACATGTTCTGCTAGAGCAAATCGTTCTTTTTCGAATGCTGTGCAGCGCTATGCAAGAGACCGCGGCGAAATCTGCAGTGAGTCGTTTAAAAAACGGCGGGGACCTATGGGACAACCTAATACTTACTATGTGTTGTGTTGTACAAAGTGTTGCTTTTTGCTGTTGAGTGTTTGTGTTTTCACTGCGTGTAATTGTAATTATTTGCACGTCTCAATAGATAAATACGCTCAACACCTGGTTGACTGTTCAGTTGCAGTACTTTATGCGAATCCCACCTACACTACCAAAAAGTAAGCATTATAGTGCGTGCGATGTGAGAAGTGGCAATATTAACATCAGACCATGTATAGGATTTCTGTCTTTCAGCCTTCTTAAAATAAGGCATAGTACTTTATAACAGCAACTAAACGGGGAAGAATTGTACATTCATTCAGGGAGCGTTCGCATTTCGTTCCAGGCCACAGCATGAGCGCCAAACAATGGGCTAAAGGCAGCACTCCTCGCATCTGCTCGACAGCTTTTGAGAGATTACGTGACTTTGATGAAATGCCAGGAGAGCTTGTTCACTTGTATTTCTACTTGTGGGAGAACGCGCTTTGACTGGGAGGAAAGGAAACCAAGCAATCCATAAAAACAACGCTAAATAAAGGCAGTTCCATAACAGCTATTCGAACGGCGTGATCCTCCTTTGATGTATAAGTGCAGAGTTCAGTTCACCTATATTGCTAGGACTCTTCCCGATAAATATATGTAAGGAACCTCATTCGGACGCAACGCAGGGAAATGAAAACATTTCCAAAAATGGAAACAGAAAGGAAGCTTGGCCCGCTTTCAAAGCGAACAAGGAAATTTCCATTTTTGGCAGCCATATCCAGTCAAGGGCAGTCATGACACATCCAGGTGCTGCTCTTGAGGTTCAGGAGCAATCAGTGCGTCGTCATATCGTTTGTTATAAAGATGCCCGTTTCAATAAAACGCTCTACGCAAATTACACAGAATTTGTAAGCAATGTGGCAGCTCTGACGGTGACCACTTTTCATAAAAGCATTTCCTACCGTGTGCAGAGTAACGTCGCTTTAAGACTTATGGATCGCAAAGTGCTTCTGCATTAGATTTCAGAATTCAATGTGATTGATTAGTGCTCACGGAATGTTACTGCGTTGTTCGAAATCTGACGAGACCCAAGATCCTACTGTTTATTTAGCAACTTTTTGTTCCAGCTGGGATGTATGATTCGAAATACAAAGGGTAAAAGTCGGTGTTAATCAAACTTTATTGATAGGCGCACATTCACATTCTGGAGCACCCTAAGGGATATCGCTAGGGCAGCAATGGAATTATGTAGCCATGCAATGAAAAGCCAGTGCTTTAGTCCTCTTAGGCTGCTCTAACCTCAATTCTGCGAAGGAGGGAAGGCTTGGTGGACCTCAAGGTGATCCAAACTTGAGACTTTGATTGGGGATACAGACGAGATTCATTGTTAACCCGGCTGCGCTACGTACGGCCCTGAAACAATCAGAAAATAACATATGTAATAACCATGTCCAACTGGACACCTTTCAAATCAAAATGTACATCTTTCTAGGCAAGTTTGACGCTTTTGAAGTCAAGCTGAACATCTTCCAAATCGAAACGAACATTTCCGCATCAAAATACAGGCTATCTGTGACGGTCAGAACAATCTTTTGGTCAAGGAAAATCTTACATCATTTCCTTAAAATTTTTTAAAATTCACCTGCCTCAAAAAGTGAATGCACTGTTTGAAATTTTATAAAAATTTTATTTTTTAAAGAAAAATAGTCCAATAAATAGTTTTAAATTTGATTTGAAGCAGTAGAAAGCGGCAGTTATTTAGCACAGTAAAAGGGGGATCTCGCCATGCGCTCTAATAGCTCCTCGTGATTTCCAGTTGATTGATAACGAAAAATCTGTTCTCGTGCGGTATCACCTGTATCACCTGTCGTCCCGTTGATCATCGACTTGCTCGAGCGGGCGCCAGCAGCGTCTCCATTCGTGCAGTAATTAAAAAACTCATATGTGCTTATATCGCTGTTTTAAGTATACAGCGTTTACGCTACCATTCATGTAAAAGTCGCGACGAACTAGTTAAGCGCATCGCGTGATCTCTTCTTTTAAAACGTCGAACGATTTCTGCCTTCTTGCATTTAAAAACAACTTTAAACCAATGCTTTTCCTTGGGAAGTTTCCTCAAAAACTTCAAACAGTGAAGAAAACAATGACGAAAACAGTTAGGAATAACTGCTTATTGAAGTGTGTCAATTGAATTTTTTTTAGAGAAAGTCTTTCTTGAAACGTTCTCAAGTTTTTCTTGAACAACAAGTTGTTCTAGCTATCTCGGGATGTCTCTACTTTAATGTCGTCATAAAAAAATGTTGATAAATGAAAATGAGTGTTGTAATCCTTGAAATGACCCCGCAATCGAAAGCGCACAGACGAAAAATGTGAACATTCTTCAAAATATCTTAAAAGCAACGTAGAACAATGGCGTGCATGGCATATTCTCCAAACGGCAAACTAGTTGCAATAAGGTTTATTCACTTCAGAATTTACAATTGGATGAGAGGTAGAGAGTGACGAACTAATCTCAGAGTGAAGAGGCTGGAAACAGAGACGCTATTTACGATAGCGTCTCTGTTTCCAGCCTTAGCGCTATAACTCTACCGCAATTCATTTATGCCCTACTGCTTCATAAAGCTTACATGTCACATTTCACTGGATCTTCTACGTAGAAATCATTCATTCCAACTTGAGAGCCATGGCTTGCGATGCAACAACCAGCGGAAGAAGTTAATTTCTGTGGAGAGTTTTGGAGGAAAGGAATTGCATAAGGTAAAGATTATAAGCTTTCAGAGACGCACCATTCTGACGAAGCCGGAATAAAGTTCATCCTCATGAATTTCGGCAATCGAAGGAAGATCAGCACCAGAAGGTAACTCAACACCGAGTTTACACAGCGAAGTCTTGTGACACTCCCAGTTAAAAAACGTCTCCCCGTCACGAATACCAGCTGCTCATTCCCCGCTATGCCCACGACGCAGTCGCTACCATGGAGTTCGTTCGAGGATCCTAGGTCGTTCCCATTCCCACTGCTGTCCTGTTTGGGCTAAGCAGCGGATCATTCGCCACTGCCATTCTCCATTGATAATGGCAGCTTTCAGACGAGAATCGCGACGATGGCGTGACCCGCTGGAGAAGGCGTTACGGCAGGAAAATATTCAACTTCGTGAGAGCAACATGAACGAGGCGAGAACGAGCGACGTGAGTTGACAGCAGCTGTTACACAGCAGCTTGCTTCGAAGTTGTTTTTGATGCTATAGACATTAGTAACGAGGATTGTGGAGCAGAGGCAGATTCACGTATGTAGGACGTGCGAAATATGATTAGAAGAGGAACGAAGTTTAACTCTTTGTTGCAACAGCTGCTACAAGACATCCTTCCCTGTGTTGCCTATCAACTGTTACACTTGAGGCTGCAGACTTACTGTTGTTCATGACTTTCCCCTTTTTTCTCATGGAACATGCACACTTGCGCCGTCAAGAATCCATCACCTAGTACCCTAGTTCCTTTACTGGACAAGCAAATTATCACAATCCCCTTTAGCTGAAATCAAATGCCCAATAGAGTTCACAAACAGCGGAAAGTTTATACTTCCCAAGAAATGTACATCCTTCCAACATATGTAGTGTGCGCAGTAAGTGCTCAGAAAAGAAGCTTATGGCAGCTTATAGCGCCTTGTGCAGAACGCGCAACTCTTTTTGAGAACAGGGCTGAAAAGCTCCACTACTTCTATCCCTTGAAAACCATTGTAAAATTCTGACTGACAATGAGGTTAAGGTTACGAAATAGGGAGGTGTTAGACATGACTTTTCCTTCAACATCAATGGAGGCATTTTTCAGGGCCTATGGGATTGAAAGGGTTTCATAAAAAGTATGCTGATAATATGGAATATGAATATCCCCAACCAGCGTCGGTCGCCGGCTTCGCCGGGCCGACGCTGGAGTGTGCGGGCCACGCCAGGCTAGCCGGCTTGGCCGGCATCGCATCTGCGAGCCACGGCGGCTAGCCGGCCCGCCGGCGTCGGGTATGACGGGCCACGCTAGGGACGTAGCCCAAACCCAGCTAGGGTTGATTCCTCACCCGGCGTCGGTCGTCGGCTCCGCCGGCAACCAACGCTGGGTAAGGAAGCAACCCTAGCATCGAGCTCGTTGAAAAGTGCACGTACTCCAGATTGGTTCCTAACTTGGTGCCACTCATCTCCCAGTAGAGCACTCAGAAGAATGCCCTCTTCGTCTAGCGTTGGATTTAGAGCTTATTGCAGCCCATCAATCCTAACTAAATGTCTGACATTTCTGTCCAGTCGCCCTGCTTTAAGCCACGAGTTGTGATGAGTTCAAGAAATGGTGGCTTAAGACAAAAATGCTATCCTCTTCTGTACGTAGTATAGTATGGAAACTGGTCAAACTACTGCTGAAAAAAATTGACGACCCTGAAGCAAGACTTGGTTAAAAACGTATCCGTATGGAGCGCAGGTCCCAGCAACTTTCTCCGTTAGCCTGTCTTGACCCACCGCTGAAAATTGGAGAATCTGGGCAGGTAGAAAAAGCGTAGTAACCCGAGTAAATACACCCGCACCATTGGCCACTGAGTTTGAGGGAGCGTACGGGAAGAATTACATACGAGAGCCTGGTGTAGGCGAGAACTGGGGAGTGGGACGGGAATATGATTTCCGCTGTTGACGAATCACTACAGATGCCTTCCTCCTTTGTATATGGTGGGATTTTCTGTCTCTGATTTTCCTACCTCCAGTGCGTTAGAGAGAAATTCAGTACTGCGTTTAAAAGATCGATAATATTAATCGATATTGACTGTCTGATCAGAACTCCCAATCAGTTGTGGGGCGCATTGGTCGGCAAACACAGTCAGGCAACTCCCACATAGATCTCTATCTGTATTCATAATAAGTTGCGTATGCTTCGGCCATAAAGTTAGTCTCGTTTTGATCTTAATATTCGACACAGCTCAATCTTCCAATAATTGTCACCGCTCCGTCTCACAACAGTACTATTAATTGTTGTCATAGTCGTGTAGAAGTACTAAAAATAATTTCGTGAATAATGCATAGTTCCATTAAATATTGATTCACTTGCACGCTGCTACGTTCTGCTATCGGGGTAATAAGCATCCAATTCAATTGCTACGACAGAACTCTTCACGTCGAATTGGACACCCTTCCAAGACGCTGCGACTTTTATTCGATCGATTGCAGAAGTTGAACAACAAATACAACAGTGACGAACGCACATATCCCACTTTGGTGGTTCATGTAAGTGCGATAAATAGGAAGCGTGAATGGGGGGGGGGGGGGGAGAAGCTGATGCATGCGCTCAACCCAACGAACCTGTCCTCCTCGGCAGCGGCGATTGCTCACCTCCCGGCGCTCCCCTTCTGAGAGAGAAGTTGTGCCTCAAACTTGGGTGATTAAACCATCGAGGCCGCGAAGTTTACGAAGTTCCGAAGAATTACGAACAGACAAAAAACCCTCCTCTATTATATATGCTTTATATAATATATGGTGGGAAGTTCCGAAGAATTACGAACAGACAAAAAACTCTCCTCTATCAAATATGGTGGGGTGACGTGGGGCTCTAAGCTGGTTGAGAGGGGGACACCACTGCATGGCGTGCATGCGAGGTGCGCAGCTACAGTACCGAACATGGTGCCTCGTTCAACCAGCACAAGTAGCGCGAAAGATGAGGAGTGGCGCAAAATAGGAGAGCACAACCAGCTTATCCGTGCGTTTGGATGGGTACGGCATACTGTTATACTCCCGCGGGAGCTTCCGCGGGACGTCCGCGGACGGAGGGTGCACCGAGGACGGTCGTCGTCGTCTCGGGGCGGCTAGCGCCGCATCGGAGCGCGTTTCCCGCGCCGAACTCCGCGGGACGACAGCCTTCAGCGGGCGGCAAGTATAAAGGCCCCCGCAGACTTTTGCGGCGTCGCCGCTGCCCTATGCTTAACCATAGGGCAGAGACGCAGAGCTCGCCGCCAGCGGCACCGGCGGCACCGGCGGCGTCGCTGGCGGAAATGACTTGAATCATTCCACCCGGCGGCGCCGCTCCAACGTCTGTCTGTCTGCGCTCTGCGCTCTGCCCTTTCGCGGCGGGATCCAGAGCGGAGACGGTCGATGCGGGCGCGCGATCGTCATCGGGGCGCGTTATTGTTAAGCACCAATCGGTCCCGACTAGAAACAGTACAGTACCTCGCCGTCACCGCTCCCACTGATGATGAGTCAAGCCGCTGAGCGGCGCCGCTCAGCGATTTCGCCCGCCGCTCGCCGCAGAAGTCTGCGGGGGCCTTAACACCCCTCTCGTCGTCTGTCGGCGGCGATCCGCGGACGGCAGGCGCGGCGGGCCGCGACGAGTGGCCCGGCGCGGGGTCCCGACGCGATTTCCGCCCATCCGCGGAAGCTCCCGCGGGAGTATAGCAGGGGCCATACTGTTGGAACTAACTATCCGCATGGCGCGCTGTAATCAATGCATATAGGCCCGGCTGAATCAATCGAGTGGGTACGACCGTCTCCGGCACTCTTTTGCGCCGCTCGTGCTGGTTGGACGAAGCAAAATGTCAATTCGCTTTTATAAACCCTTTCGACATCCGATTCGTCTTACATTTGCTCCAGTGTTGGGCAAAGAAGGGCGCTCCTGAGGGCGGATCAACGACAGTGCAGCAGTACGGCTGACTACGGTTCCACTACTTCCGATCTGAATAACTCATTGTCCTAGTGCTCATCATCCATGCACATGCACTCCTCCTTAATGGTTGCAAAACTTCAATATAAGCACTTCCTTGTGTCACACTAATAATGCCAGTAGGAAAACGTCTCGTCGTGAAGTTCCCACGTACTTGTACACATTTCCCATGCTTTCCCAAGAGTACTGCAGTGTCTCGGTGCATCCTCAACCATCACCACCACGCCAACAAAGGTTTTCGGTAGAACCTCTATCACAGGACTGACATTTCTCCAGAGATTGGAGAGATAGATAGAGGGGAAAGAGATCTAATTTTTCTCACATGACTCTTCATGCAAATAGCGTGTTCCCTCGTTCGGGAGGAGGATAGTGACAACACATGTTAGGCTCCCATTAGACTGAGGAAGGCATCAAGCACCGAGGGACTTCAGTGAGCCTTCTTGTTTGTTTATTCCATGATCAAAGTTCCTGAAGTTCGCACTTATCTCACATGTGAAACACAAGCTCTGCAATAACTGCACAACAATCGCCGAAGCACACAAGTGCGGCGCACAACGCCAAGTATGTCGCAGCCCTTGTATGGGCAAGTAAGCCAGATACATAAACCGACTTCGCCAAGCATCTTTAAGTGGGAACGTGGAAGACAACTGGGATTTTAAATAAAATCTCTCAAGCATCAATGCGTAATAATTTCATATATTACAAATTTTGGGCCCTTTAGGCTCTTCAGCTGCTCGGTCGTGCCATCGAGGAATGTGGTATTGAGAACGAAATTGCGACGTTTCTGAAGAAAAAATTTGACGAAAAGCATGGTAGGTTTAGATAGAAAATTTCTATACTCCTCTGTGCTGCTTAGTCGTCAATCGTATAGTGCCATCCGTGTACAATCCACCCTTTGCTGCAGATTTTCCCGTTGCAAACCGTCGCAGCACCATAACTTTGTAAAAATTTATTCTAATAAAATTTAATTTGCACGAAAAGGTTTCATAGCCTATAACAAATCCACCGACGCCCTAAGATCTCGTTTTTGTTAATAAATGGCCTAATTGCAAAGCTTTGTTCGCGAGGAGCCGTTAATTGTTTTATCTATTTATTCATCTTTTTATTTATTTCTTTATATAAAATCGTTTTCCGTTTTCTTTCTCTCTTCTCCTTCTTGCCAACTGTATGTTTCAAAGGATTTCTGAAGTATATGTCGCCGTCTAGATTTTGGTCGTCCCATTGCTCGTTTGAACAGCGGCAACACTCCACAATCTGTCGAGGCCACTTATTATCAGCAGTATAAGAGCTCTTCCAGCAATATCTTACCAGGAAACAGTCGACTACATTGTTGGCTCTAGCAATTTACCGCAGCCACCGTTTGCCCTCACTATCTCCAAGACTCACTCCGACACAACCATCTGACCTTCGATGATCCTTGCATTGCTGCAAGTTTATGCTTGGCTGACTTTGCTAAGATCCAGATATCAGCACCGTACAGCATTGAAGACAATATACAGCAATATACACTATTGGAAAAACGTAGCTTCCATTTCATTTCGGCCGCATTCGACGTTAGAAAATTTGAGTATCGACAGAAATTCTTGTTTTCTTTGAAAATATTCATTTTTTATTCTGTGCGTGGAGAGCCACGCAGATAAACAATTCAAGTAAGGTTAACAAATAGCATTTAAAGCAACAATGAACAAAACCATTGGAAGTCATCAAAACTGGATAAACTAACCAGGGAACTACCCGAAGTGTAGGTCTGAACCAGCAATGTGATGCACATGGGCAGAAGCTCCTCCCTCTCAGAAGTAATAATATGCAAGCATCTCGACCCGAGTGCAACATTAAGCAGAGTTATGCCCCGTGAAAGCTGCATCATTGAAACGGAGTATTGAAGCAAGCAAGAAGGCTGATATCTTATCACTTTCGATTTCGTTGTTATTTCGGATGTGTGTGTCGACCGGTCGGCCACTTGGATAGGGTAGCAGACTCGCGAGCGAAAGGTCATGGGTTCGGATCCTGTGTGGGGCATGCCTCTCGCATTCTCGCAAACCTCATGCTCATGCCAGGGGGCATGCGCTGACAGTAGGGCAGGCAAACAACAGTTTTACATGTCATTCAATCTTTATCTGTCTCTGTGCCGGGGTGCTCCAACAGATTATGCTCGCTGTAGGAACACGAAGAGCGTTTAGGGCTTTAATGAAAAAGTTCAGCGTAGTGGTGTTCCTTTGAAAAAATACCCCACCCTTTCTCCCCCCCCCCCCTCCCGGCGCCTTCCCAAATCCAGTCGGTGACGACTCTCATCGAGAGTGGTGCTACAAAACGCATTAGGTGGCCAACTCACGTAACTTTCGAGGACTAGCTTATGCGACAGGGTCTATGATCTTCGAATCTGCCAAGCTCGGAACTCCGGAGGCCTTCTCTCACTTGCTTGAGTCGTGTATTTCTGAACAGTGAAGACGAATTAGTAGGCGTGGAATCAGACATTTCATCTTCTTGACGACTTCTTCGTCGCTTTTGATGGCTTCCTCCATTTCTGAAACTTCTATCATGGAGAACGTCTGCGTAAAGTTCACCTGTAGTCCAATGTCCTCACATAAGCGGAGTCGGCCAGCACTCGCTCCTCCTGACCTAGTGCTTGCTGCTCTAGACATTGTGATCCTTCTGGTTTGGTTGGCCTTGGCGGCACTCGAACCAGGAACCCTGAATTCAGGGTGCTCCCGGAAACCGGCTCATCCCCATTACATGCACGTAAACGTGAATGCTAGTTTTCAGCAAACCAAGGTTGTACTTGCTAGCAGTTTCTCATGCAGAATTCCCGAAATTCAAGGTTTTTGTTTCAATATGTACTTCTGTGTCACGCAGCTTTGATACGATGGAAGGATCAGTGGGAAGGACTTAGGAAAGTGCGTGACCTATTAGCTCGTAATGAAATACGACTCTCTGTAAGTGATAAAGGTGGAGAATTCGTGATCTGTCCGAGACTCCTTGATCGGCAGATATCAGAGCACCACCTCGCTGACGGTGTATGCGGAATCTTCATAGAGACAATTTCATATGCAATGCCACAGGCTAAACACTGCTTGGAAATCTGCTGGTGAATCGGCTGGCCTAGATAGGCGATTTACCCATTGCCGAAGCTGGACACGCCTACTTGCCCTGTTTTCTATCATCTGGTCAAAACGCATAAGTTGTCTGAAGAATACAGAAGCTCATTGAAAGCAGACACACACAAAATTTGGCCCATCATAGGCTGTGTTGACGGGCCGACCGAACAAATCTCCTGGGTTCCTTAACAAAATTGTCGGTCAGCTTCTGAGCTTCAAACCATCACATCTGATAAACAGGAACAGTTTCTGGATCGCTTATGATCTGGCACTCTTCAAAAAATTGTGTGATCGAATCATATGACGTCACTGCGTTATATACCAACGTAGATAACAACGCTGCTCTGCAAGCACTTTCAGAGATGCTGTATGAGCATGAAGGACGAATTGCTACGTTTCGTTTGGGCAAATCACATATAATGATGGTGGTACAAGAATGCTTGAAGTGAAATGTAAAGTGGCCCAGGAAATATTTCTCGCAGCGTAGAGGACTTGAAGTGACAGCTCCAACCCTGACGATCTGCTTTATGAGCAGAATTGAACAACCAGTACTGGACGTCATCCCATAATGTACTGTCGATATATTGACGATTGTTGTATTATAACGACAACTCAGTCGGAAACGATCTGAACACTCAAGTTAGGGTATCAAACGGCGTTTTTAATGTGAAGTGCTATCGTAAAGGAATCTCCAAGAACATCATAGAACATGCAAAATCCGCTCCCCACCTGGCAGTCAAACATGCTGTGCTCTGCAACATGTACAGAACGGCAGTGGGTGTGTGCACGGGACATGATGAGCGAGAGGAGTCACGCATGCTGGCCTTCAATGTTGCGCCTCTCAATAGGTACGAACCAAGACAACGAAGTAGCCGAACGGAATACAGACATGGTGAAAAAAATAAAAATAATAGGCGCGGGAAAATAAAGTATGTTTCCAACTGCCCTTCATTTCTGACGAAATCACGGCAGCTATACGTCTTTGCCTAGTGCGAGCAAACTTGGAGGATGAAATTGTGCTGGTTAATAAGCCAGGAAGCAATATAACACGGCTCCTAGTTTGCAATAGACTGTGCGATCACTCACGCACAATGAGAGACTGCGTGGTTTGCCCATATGGAAGGAGTGGAGACTATGCGCAGAAGGGCGTTGTTTACCAACCTTGTGTTTAACCTGTGGCGAGCTATACATAGGTGAAACAGGGAGGTCGCTAACAAGGGAAGGGTCTGAAGCGTATGTCTGAACGGGGGGAGCGAATCATATAGGGAGAATCCTCATCCCTCAGTTGGCTTGAAAATGTGTTTATTTTTTGCCAAGTCGTTAAACCCAAGGAGTAGGGGGTCACAATGGGATACGGCGCAGCACGCGTTTGGGAGTCTTGTACGCCCGCGATGAGTCTGCAGCCAGTATGGCGAAGCGCAGGTGGGTAGAGGACCCCTCTCGTATGAGAGAGGTCAGCAGCTCAGAGTTTGGTTCCTCTTAAGCTGCTGGATTTTTGCATTTCAACTGATTGGTTGAGATTTGGGGGATTCTGACGTCTATACCATTTTCAGTCGTTTTCTGCGCACTTTTCCAGCGGTACGTTGTGGTATTCAACTTGGTGAAATATAAATAGTATACATGTTCAACACAAGTGATAAACAGGTACAAAGCGCATGAAGCACCACTGGGCACCTTAAGGGTAGCACATAAAGGCCACAGGCTGGTGGCGATGTTCGTTCTTCCACGTGGTGCCACTGGAAACTGTTCGCTTTTGCGAGCCGAGCTAATCACGGGCACTCGAATGCAGGCAACAGGCCCTAGTGACAGGCCGGCCTACGATCAGCCCATGTCACATCATATGGTTGATGGTGCTGAATGTTTCACGACATAATGCTACGGCGTCCGCGGGAGCCGACGCGCACTCGCAAAGCCCGGCGAGTGTGAAAAACATGCGAGGGTCCTTGATGCGAGGACGGCATCGGGGGGAAACTGAGCTAGTCCAAAGTCCCGCAACGTAAGCAAGATCCGCGTGGCAACGCTGAATGTGGGTACGTTGAAGGGCCGCTCGTGCGAGTTGGTTGAAGCACTGGAGCGAAGGAAGATTGACTTCTGTGCGGTGCAGGAGACGAGGTGGCCCTGTAGCAAGTCAAGGGACATAGGACGTGGCTTTAAGGCCGTTCTGTTTGGCAGTCCCAGGACCACCAGCGGTGTTGGCATAATCGTCTCCGAACGGTTCCGAGACGCGACTGCAAGCGTGGAACGTTTCAATGACCGCTTGATAAGGGCCGTAATTGCTGCAGAACGGCGGCGGTGTCACCTTTTCTCTGCATATGCTCCACAGACTGGCTGCTCTGAGCGAGCCAAGGATGAATTTGGAGCGTGCTCGATGAGAAGACAGCAGAAGTGCCGTCACAAGACGTAATTGTTGTCGCAGGTGACGTTAACGGGCACGTTGGCGCTGCGAAAGACGGGTACGACTGTCATGGTGGTCTCGGTTTTGGTTCACGTAACGCTGATGGCGAGCGCATCCTCGAGCATGCGGAGTCGCACGACCTCACCATTGTGAACAACAGATTCCGAAAACGTGAATCCCACCTTATATCATTCTACAGCGGGAATTCTAAAACGCAGATCGACCTTGTCCTTGTGCGAAATCGTAACCAAGGGCTTGTCACGGACGCGAAGGTTGTGCCGTATGAAACGTTCGCCACACAACACCGCCCACTGATCTGCACTATGAAGATCACACCACCGATGTTTAGGCAGGTCGAACGGAGCGGTCCGTTAAGGATCAAGTGGTGGCGACTGAAAGAAAAGGAAGCAGCTGTGACTTCGCGCATTCGGTTGCCGACGGTCACGACTGTCGACGAGGCATGGAAAAATGCCACTGACGTGATTCTCAGTGCTGCGCGTTCCGAACTCGGCACTACGAAAGCGGGACGGCGTAAGGCTGATAAGCAGACATGGCTGTGGACTAACGAAGTTGAGGAAAAGTTCGAGAGAAGAGGAGATAATACCACGCATTTCTCGACGATAAGACAGCCGATAAATGGCGTCTGTATTAGAAAGCCAAGAAAGCCGCTAAGAAGGCGGTAGCCGTTGCAAGAGCCACTCATTACGATGATGTCAACGGGAAGCTTGAGTCGCGCGATGGCGAGCGATTTCTTTATCGACTCGCGAAGGTCCACCATGGCCAGACTGAGGATGTTGAGAATATCTTTAGCATCAATGATGAGAACGGTCATCTACTCATGGACCGCAAGATGGTTTTGATCCGATGGCACAGCTACTTCGAGGAAGTCTCGACAAGTAGAGTTCGCTCATCCGAGCATTCCATCTTCTTTTCCTGTACACGGTCCCGTTCAGAAAATCGCCGTAGAGGAGGTAGAAGCGGCTCTGAAGAAGATGAAGCCGGGCAAGGCGACGGGCTCCGATGGTTTGGCGGCCGACTTATGGAAGTCGAAATCCTGGTACCCAACGAAATGGCTGGCGACGTTTCTCAACCAGATTATTGCGGAGAAGAATGTGCCCGATATTTGGCAGAGAAGCACGACGATTCCAATTTGGAAGAAGAAGGGCAGTCCTGCAGACTGCTCCAATTACCGTCCGATTCGCTCGCTTTCGCACAGCATAAAGATCTTCGAGCGGATTTTCGACGGGCGCATTGGTGGTGTCGTCCAGCTCTCCACCAATCAGTGTGGCTTTGTAGCTGGTTGTGACACAGTCGATGCCATACACGCCGTTCGTCATCTGATAGAAAAACACCGGGAGAAACAGAAGCCGGTGCATCATTCCTTCCTGGATTTTTTCAGAAGGCCTTTGATAGCGCTCCGCGTGAAGTGATATGGTATGCCTTACGAGAATATAGAGTCCAAGAGTCGAGTGCAAGCTGCAGCAGGTACGTCGATGGAGTTTCCAATCTCTGTCGGAGTACATCAAGGGTGGCGCTCTCCCCTCTACTCTTCGTCGTCGTTATGGATGCCATATCGCGTGATCTTCAGCAGCCAGTCCATTGGAAGCTGCTTTATGCTGATGATGTAAGGCCTATGTCATACCTTCGCTCACCCCGAGCGAAGGCGACGAACAGAGCGATGAGCGAAGTCTCTTCGCTAGCGTGAAGCTAGCGAATAGGCGAGCAGTTAATAGCGTTGTGTGCAGCTGCGTCGTAGCATCGCTACCGATGCTGGCCGACGCTCTGCTCAGCTCAGCGACGCGGTCGCATCGGTAGCGATGCCGTATCGCTCGAAAGTATGACACCCCGCTAGCGAGGCTTCGCTAGCGGTGGATCGGACAACTGCTACAGGCGTCTGCCCTCCACAACGTCTGATACCGTCCCTTCCCCAATTATGTTAGTTGTCCATCGCCTTCGCTAGCGAAGAGCGATGGTATGCATAATGCTCGCTAGCGAAGATAGGATTGAACTCCAGCGGCAGGTACAAGCTTGTGCTATCGCTTGGAGAGATTTGGACTCAAACTTAATGTTAAGAAGACCGAGTATATGACGACTGACGAAGATGAGTAAAGGTCCATTAAAGTAAATGGCACTGAGCTGCCACGTACTTCGGTATTCAAGTACTTGGGATTGGCAATCGCGTCCGATTTCGGTTTACTCGTTGAAGCCAACTCACGCGTGAATGCAGCGTGGTCCAAATGGCGCTCACTGACGGGAGTGCTCTGCGACAAGAAGATACCAGAGCGCCTAAACTCGAAGATCTACAGAGCAGTCGTCCGACCTGTAGCTATCTACGGAGCTGAGTGCTGGCCCGTTACCAAAGAAATTGAAAGGCGCCTCAGCCTAATGGAAACGAAGATGCCGGAGTTACGCGTTTGGCTCGAGTACGCAACGACTCCATACTGCAGAGGTTCGGTGTCACTTCGATATTGATAAGATGCACGAAGCTCGTCTGCGATGATACGGCCACGTTCTTAGCGCTAAAGATGACACTGTCCGAAAGAATGGTTTTAACTTTGATATGCCCGGTAGGCGGCCACGAGGGCGACCAAAACAGCGGTGGTTTGATAAGCTGCATCATGAGTTGAAGGTGGCTAGGTTGCACCCTGATCAGGCATTTGATCGCGAAAAGTGGTGCCAACATTCCAGGAAAGCGGACCCCGCAACTAAGCGGGACAAGCGCTGAAGAATAATAAGAAGAAGATAAAGGCTACAGGTTCCTCAAAGTCTGTTTCCATACATGGACCAAAGGCCCCGGGAAAAACCATCCTGCTCGGATTTTCAAAGGAGACCACGCTGTGACGTCGGAGGTGGTTCAAATGAGAAACGAGGTGTGCGGATCCCGCAAGCTAAACGGCATCAATACACTTTTTCCCTCGTGTCACCTGGAAATCAGAGGTTTGCTGAAGGTTTTCTATTATAGAACCTAACACCAACAATGTCCGCCGACGGTCGAGTGGTGATCCACCTGCTCACTCTGAAGTGTGGCCCACCTTTAGACAAGGAATCTTCAAGGGAAGAAATCAAGCTGGCCAGCATACTCAAGGACTTCGAATCACGTCAACTTGAAGTTGACGAAGACGAACAGTTGGAGGTACTGGAAGAAGGAGAAGATTGGGATCCGCAATATGAACTGATGGACGTGGAGAGGCAAGCAAGCAGTGGGCATATGGTAACGTCTTCGGGTGAAACTCTTGTTTCGAAAGAAGGGTGCATCTTCAATTGGATTTTGGTTGCGTGCTCATAACCATGGAGGAAGACACCGCGATTCACTAGATAGGCGCTTTGTAGCGGTGTATCACTGGTGCTGAACATTTATCACCATGTTGAATACCACAGCGTACAGCTGAAAAGATGCGCAGAAAACGTCTGAAAATGGTATAGACGTCAGAATACCCCAAATCTCAACCAACCAGTTGAGATGCAAAAGTGCAGCAACGCAGAGGAACCAAACCCCTGACCTTCCTTGTACGAGTCAACCTTCTATCCACCTGGCTGCAGAAGCATCGCGGGCGTACAAGACCCCAAACGCGGGCTGCGCCGTATCCCATTGTGACCGCCTACTCCTTGGGTTTAGCGACTTGGCAAACAATAAACACATTTTCAAATCAATTGAGGGGTGAGGATTCTCCCTATATGACCCGCTCCCCCGTTCAGGCACACGCTTCAGACCTTTCCCTTGTAAGTGTTCGCATCGGGGGAATCTAGCTGGTAATCAGAAGCGGAGCTTACTAACCCCACTCGGTAAACATCGAGAGGAAGCCCACGGTGGAGAGGATTTTAGTATAATGTGCACTGCGTTGCTATGTGAAAGTGAGACTGGAGACAGAAAGACTCTAGAGGCTTTTTGGATTCGAGAACATAACCCAATATTGAACAACCGAAACGAGTGCATTTCGATCCCTGACTTTTTGCCATTTACTCCGTTGTGTACGATATGGAATCGAGACAAAGTGCTTCTAGCCCAATATAACCATAGATTTTTACTTGGTGGGTCTCATTTGCCCTATGGTAGTCCTATAACTGAGCTTTCATTCAGTGCTGGTGGAACAATGGTGACTTCGGTTTGCTTCAGTGGGATTTATCTTGTCACTCTTAGGAACTCGTTGAAATGGCTGAATTGGAAACCTAAGTCTTTCCCGAGATGAGTGATGATCTTGGGCTTCAAACTTCTTTCAGGCCTTCGAATACGAAGAATTGCCGAAACGTCAGGCCGAAGTAAACGCTCCATCATGTCAAACCTGCGTGACACAGACGTAATGAAACAATTCGGACATGCCTAGGTTTCATGAAAGTCGAACAAGGAGAATCAAGGTTTTTGTTCTGGTCTCACAAAGATTACAAACCTTCCATACCGACTGGATCGGCCTGTTTTGCATCAGACCTGTCTTGTGAGGATACATTCTAACTAGTCCCTCAGTTGTCCACTGCAAGCTATTGTAAATACTGAGTATGCTTCGAAACTGCCTTCACGCAAGAGTACAATACCGGCCTTATCTTTTGGTCTTTGGGCAGAAAAAGCGAAAAAAAACCGCCTTTTCCGCCACTTTTCTGTACTGCTCTTCAAATTGAGCGCATTGTAAGTTAAGGCACATATTCGTGATCAGCACCGAGCTCTCCTCCCGATGAGCTGCAAATCGTCTAGCGAGCGCCTGAAAAATAGTTCAGTGACCTAATTTCTGCCTGGCGCGGCTGACCTCTTCCCTCGCGGGAGATAATTACACCCATAGCTCCTAGGTAGCTAATGAAGCAAGAGATTCGGCCTATTATAGCCTACTTTCTACATTATATATAGTAATACATAGTTTTCTGGATTCCCTCGCTCACCGAGATCACAACGATATAATTTTTCAAAGGATCCGATTGGTTAAGTGCCATTAATTTTAGAAAATGTCTCCACTTTAGAGGACTCTAACTCTAGAATATCAAGTTTGTGTACTCTTATATTTGTCTGTCCCGTTAGACGTAATGGCTGAAATCAAGCCGCGGAGTTGGAACCTTTAGGGTTGAAATCTGTAGTAATTATGCGCTGGCAAAGTTGCCAACATGGTACTTCTTTGTGCTTATCAGCGCACTTTTCCTATGGTAAAAGCGAACACAGAAGCACTTCTTTGAAGGAAGAAGCACAACGATTTGGAGGCCTATGAAAACTCCTTATAGACTTCCACATGTAAGATTTCGACCAAGCTAGAAGACATTTCAGTCAATCAGTTACGAAGCAAACTCACTCCAAATGTGAATTGAGTGAAATTGAAAAAAATTTCAGAAATGGGAAAATTACCCACGAGTGCATTCACCAATTAAATCTGACACGAGCGGTGGTTCAGTTTCCATTTTACGTTTATTTGCACAAGGTTGTCACGAATCGAATGCCTAATAGCCCTGGTTGGGACTCAAATTAGGTGCGGAGTCAGTCCCGTTGCCTGCCCTTGTGACCCGCCGCGGCCGTCTGAGGACGCCGTAAATCGCCTAACCGGAGTATTCACACCTCTGATGTTGCGGTGTATTATTGATCATTATCATTATTATCGAACACCGCAAAGGTGGTGTGGTCCACGGTCGAGTTTTGACCACATTTTGACATTATTCTCCCTTTTATTTCTTTTATTGCACAATTTAACCCATGCTTTGTGCAGTTGTATTCGTTTTACTTCCATTTCAACTCAATTTTTTACATAGGCTAAAATTTCTCTTATTATTTTTTTAGTTTGAATTTTTGGGCGCATGGGAGTTGGGGACCTAAATAAAGCGGAGATAGAGTGCGTGGCGCATCCCGTTACTCAATCCCTATTTGAGATGCGGCACGAATTCTACAAATTGACTCTCGTTGGCCAGCCGATGGAACAGTCTGTATTGTATCCTTCCCACACAGGTCTGCTGCCTATGCACCGAACCCTAGGAGTTAAAATAAGAAAGACAAGAAATGATAAGAAATATGGGCTGATCACTTTCTTCTAAAAGTTTTATTTCTATTTCTATGTTCTATTCTTTATTTATAAGTATACATGCATTGTTTAAGCCAAATAAAAAACTCAAACTGTCTCCTTGGTTGGTATCTCTAGAAGTAGAATGCGTAGCGCATTCCAAAAAGGAAATTCAATAAAGCCATATGTCATCCTTAATTACTATCAATGTCGAAAACGAAGCCGCAGTTAGTAGTATGAATTTATGAATATGAATAAAAATATGAATAAATATGAAAGACATGTTTCTGGTAAGATGGAGCATGTTAAATGAAAGGGGGAGGTCGATGTTATCCAAACCCTATTTGGTGTACGCCGCGTACTCTACTCCACCCTCGTTTGGAAGGATATGGCGCCGCGGCAACGGATGTGTGAAGACTCTAGTTAGGCGATTTACGGCGTCCTCAGATGGCGCGAGGGGTCACAGAGGCAGGAGAGTGGACTAGCTCCGGAGCTAATCTGGGTCCCGACCAGGGCTATTGGATATCTCACTCGTGATGAACCGGTACAAACGAACCAAAATTTGAAATCGAACCACCCTTCAATTCAGAATTAACTGGAGAATGCTCTTGTAGACTATTTTTCCGTTTTTGAACAATTTTTTAAATGACACTCAGTTAGCATTGGGGTGAGTTTGCCTCGTAACTACGTGGCTAAAATGTCTTCCAGCCTAGTCGAAATTTCACCTATTGAGGACTATTAGGTGTTTTCATGGGCCTCCAAATATTTGTGTTTCTTTCTTCAAAGAAACGATTTTGTGTTCACTTTAATCATGCAAAAAGTGTGCGGCTAACTGCAAAGAAGTGTCATGTGGCCAACTTTGCCGCGGTATAATTACTAGCGATTTCAACCCCAAAGATTCTACTTTCGCAGCATTATTTCCACTGTTGCCTTCAACGGGACAACCGAGTGCAGGAACACATAAGCTTGACGTGTCCTCCAAACAGGAGACATTTTCTGAAAATAATAGCACTTATGTTATCGGATCCTATAAAAAAGTACATCATTGTGATCGAGAAATGCTAGGGAACTCAGAGAACTATATGTTACTACAAATAAAGTTGAAAATAGCTTTAATAGGCCAAATCACTTCCATCACTAGCCGCTTAGGAGATGCGGGTGTAATTATCTCCCGCGATGGAAGGGGTCAGCCGCGACAGCCAGGAATTAGGTCACTGAAGTACTTCTCAGGCGCTCGCTATGCGCTTTGGAGCTCATCGGGAAGAGGGCTCGGTGCTGATCACGAATATGTGTTTCAATTTCCAATGCGCTCAATTTGAAGAGCGCTACAGAAAAGCGGCGGAAAAGGCGGTTTTTTTTTCGCTTTTTCCGCCCAATGACCAAAAGTTAAGGCCGGTATTGTAGAATACCCGGCGCATCTCAAACTAGGGAGCAATGACGCCAACAACATTCATAAGGAGTAACAACATGCAAACTTGTTGTTTGCCTGCTCTACCGTCACCGCATGTAACCCATGCACGAACACGAAGTTTGCAGACATGCAAAAAATAATGCGCCACACAGGATCCAAACCCTTTGCCTTTGCTCGTGAGTCTGCTTCCCTGATACCCTCGGCCGTCCGGTCGACAAATGCCTTGGGGGAACAACGAAATCGAAATTGATAAGATATCAGCCTTCTTGCTTGCTTCAATACTCCGTTTCAATGATGCAGCTTTCACGGGGCATAACTCTGCTTAATGTTGCACTCGGGTCGAGATGCTCGCATATCTGTTCTTCTGAGAGGAACGCGCTTCTACAAGCATGCTTTGCATCGCTGGTTCAGACCTACACTTCAGGTAGTTCCCTGGTAAGAAGCGTCCTGAAAATACCTGTCAACGAGCTTTTCATACTGCCTCAAAGAATTAGGTAGTACGTTTTTCTTTGAGAACTTCAAAAGCTCGGTTGCTACATGATTAGTAAAGAAATCTAATCTTACATTACTTTTGCGGTGCTAAGTGGGCTGGTGCCTGCTGTACACCGGCGAGGTATCTTAAAACTTAAACATTAAATAAGCCACACCTTGGAGTTCCTTCCCTTGCCTTGTTATGTGCTCTTCTTCGCTGACGCGGAGGACAGCACAGAAAGCGCACAGAAACCGTGTTTATTTGAGTGTTCCGCGACCATGCTCTCATAATGGGGCGGGCCCTAGCTCGCTTAATACCTTTTGCCCTTGACGCCACCTCTCGATCCTGCACTTCATCAGGGTGGACGCTTGTTACTTTCATGTCCATGTGTAACGTGTCGGACCTGCGCTGCTTCGGGCGTCCTCTAGACCGCTTTCCAGATACTTCCAACTCAAGGCCTATCTTGCGGACGCTGTCTTTTTCCCACGCAGAACGCGGCCGCACCATCGCAAGCAAGCTTCGCGCATTTTGTATCTATCGGCGCGACACCGAAGTTCTGCCGAATAGCGTCATTTCGAATGTGGTCCATGCGCATGACTCCAGCCGTCCAGGGCAGCATGTTCGTCTCCATGATCGTCACGATGAGGCGCGCTTCAACTTCCTTAGTCACAGGCCAACACTCAGCGCCGTACATGGCTACCGGCACGACTGCTCTGTAGATCTTCGACTTCAGGTGCTCTGGTACCTTCCTATCGCAGAGCATGCGATAGGAAGATACCAGAGCATCTGAAGTCGAAGATCTACAAACGTCACTTGGACCGCGAGCGAACGCCACTTGGGCCAAGTTGCATTCACGCGTGAGTTCACTTCAACCATCAGACCGCCGTCAGACGCTAATGCTGATCCCAGCTATTTAAACACCAACGTGCGTGCAAGATCACTACCGTTAATCTTAATGGAGCCGGACTCGTTCATGTCAGTCGTTAGGTACTCGCTCTTATTGCCCTTCAATTTCATTCCGAACATCGCTAAGCGGTTGCACCAAGCTTGCGCCTGTCGCGCGAGATCATCTTTACCTTCGCAGACGAGCATGACGGCATCCGCATAGAGCAATGTCCATGGGACAGGCTTCTGAAGATCTCTCGTAATGGCATTCATGACGACAACAAAGAGGAGTGGAGAAAGCGCACTGGTGCACCCCAACAGAGATGGGAAACTCTATTAATGTCCCAGCTGCAGCTTGCACTCTACTTTTTGGGCAAGAATAGAGCATCCGCACCCATTCCCTCAGTTCCTCAGGTACGTTGTGTTGTCATAAGGCGTACCATACAACCTCACACGGTATGCGGTCGAAGGCCTTCTCCAAGTCGAGAAAGGCGATATGCACCGGCTTCTGTTTCTCGCCATGCTTCTCCACCAGGAGTCGGGCGGCGGGTATAGCATCAATGGTCCCACAACCAAGCACAAAACCGCACCAATTATCGAAGAGCTTGACGATTTCACGAATTCGTCTGTCGAGAAATTCAGAGAAGTCTGCAGGACTGCCCTTCTTCTTCCAAATCGGAATCGTTGTACTGTTGTGTCAACACTCCGGTACTTTCCCCTCCTTTACTACTTGTTTGAAGAACTCAGCCAACCACTCAGCAGGATACCAAAGCTTCGACTTCCAAACATCGGCTGCCAGATCATACGGTCCTGTCGCCTTGCACGGCTTCATCATCTTCAGAGCCGCTTCTGTTTCCTCCATGGTGATCTTCTGAACGGGCCGTGGATTGGACCCGATGAAGGGATGGCTGGATGAGGAAATTCTACTGCAGAGATTTCCTTAAAGTAGTCGCGCCATCGCTTCAATGCCTTCTTGCGGTCCATGAGAAGATGGCCGTTCTCATTATTGATGCCGAAAAACTTCTCGATGTGCTAGGTGTGGCGATGGCGATTCTTTGCGAGTCGGTAGATATGCCGCTCACCATCGCGGGACGCGAGCTTTTCGTAGACTTCACTATAATGAGTGGCTTTCGCAACAGCCACGGCTTTCTTTGCAGCTTTCTTCGCCTTCTGATACTTCTGCCAGCTGTTTTATCGCCGAGAAACACATGATACAGCGACTTCTTCTCTCGAACCTTCGCTTTCACATCGTCCGTCCACAGCCATGTCGGCTTGTCGACTTTGCGTCGTCTAGGCTTCGTAGTGCCGAGTTCCAATCTTGCAGCTGGCGTATCGCGTCGGTTGCTCTCTTCCAAGTTTCGTCGACAGTCGTGACTGTCGGCAACCGTAGCGGGAAATCACAGCTGCTTCCATCTCTTTCATTCGCCACCACTTGATTCTTGCAGCACCGCATCGCTCGATCTCCTTCAGCCTCGGAAGGGCGATCTTTAGGGTGCAGATCAGCGGTCGATGCTGTGGGGTGACCGTCTCATACGGGACGATCTTTGCGCCTGTGACAATGCTCCGGTCGCGATCCTTCACAACGACAAAGTCTACCTGAGAGTTGAAGCTCCCACTATAGTATGAGATGAGGTGGGAGTCGCGTTTTCGGAAAACGGTGTTCACATAGGTGAGGTTATGCGATTCCGCATACTCAAGAATACGCTCACCATCGGCGTTACGCGATCCGTATCCGAAACCATCATGACAGCTATACCCGTCCTTCGTAGCATCTACTGCCCATTAGGGTCACCAGAGACTATGATGACACCTTTCGGCGGCACTTCTGCTGTCTTCACATCAAGCAGGCTCCAAAACTCATCCTTGGCTTGATTGGAGCAGCCAGTCTGCGGAGCATATCAAATAGGTATACAGCTATACCAGCCCACCGCATTTTCGCAGTGGATGGCCAAAACGAATGAGTGGAGCAGGCTCTTTGGCAGCTTTTTCCCAGTACTTCTATGCCCTCGGAGTATCTCAAGCATGGCGTACTCCACCCAGAGTGCGTCGTGCACAATGCATATAGGATCGAATCTATCAATCGAGTGGATGCGACAGCACGCAAATTGCACCCGCGGGTGTGTTCTGAGCGTAATAACTCTGTGAAGTTCGTATCTTACCGGCTGCAACTTGTTTGCTTTTGTAGGCAGTAAAAAGCTAGCTTATGATTGGACAAAGTCACACTGGCGCGAAAATGCAGGTTGCTCTTGTGTGAACGATTTTTTACGAGTTCAATCGACTACTGCGAGAAGACGAGGGGAGCTAACGGCATGCAAATGCGTGGGAGAGCACGAGACTGAAAGCACTTTACGCCGACATGCTCGCAACTCCCCAGATGCCTAACCCGCCTCAGTTCCAGATGCCATTTTAGAGCTGCAGAGGAAGCTGTGAAGTTCCCTACCCTGCCTCCTTTACCAATTTGCTTCCTACACATCTTCTACACATTTATTTCACTCTAAATTGTCAACTAAGAATCAGATTCGTAACCAACACCCCAGATAATCCCTATATACAAAGTTTAGGCGGAAGCGGTGACCATAAACATTTCATCATTAGTCACCCCTACCTACTGTAGCTTTCCGTGCTCCAGCGTAATACGAAAAACGGATGTCGGATTCGTGATCAGCGCCCAAAATAACCCCCTGGGCGAGGTTTGGGCGAAATCGGTGATTATGATCTCGACATCTCTTGTCACCCGTACCTGCTGTAACCCGTCCCTGCCGTAAGGTCATTGCTTAACATTCGCTGAAAAACACAAAGCACTGCATAATACAGGAGATAGGAAAAGTGAGAGAAGCACAGCTCACAGCAAGCCCTTACTTGACGATTTAGAGTGAAATAGATGCGTATGAGATGTGTAGGAAGTCAGCTGGTTTAAACTAAACTTCAACTACCATTAAGACACTATTGTATACTTTCACGACTCCAGAGGTCGACTGAGGTCCAGAAATATTTCGCACAAACCTCGCTCAGGAGGGTTATTTGGAGTGCTGATCACGAATCTGACATCCGTCTTTGGCATTGTGCTGGAGTACGGGAGGTTACAGTAGGTATGGGTGACTAGGGCTGACGAGGTTGTAATCACCGATTTCGCCCAAACTTCTCGCGGGATATGGGGTTATTTGGGGTGCCGATCACGAATCTGACATCCGTTTTTCGTATTACGCTGGAGTACGGAAAGTTACAGTAGGTAAGGGTGACTAATGATGGTAAGGTCATGGTCACCGTTTTCGCCTAAACTTTGTCTATAGAAGCTATCTGGGGTGTTAGTCACGAACCTGACCCTTATTTGACAATTTAGAGTGAGATAAATGTGTAGAAGATGTGTAGGAAGCAAAGGAGGCAGCGGTCATGAAAAACAGCGAAAATAGTGCACAGCACGAGAGTCGAACATCCGGCCTAGCATCTGTGAAGCAGCGTCGCACCCTGCTGTATGCACCTGGGCACGTGCTGACGGTGCGCTACTGTACCCCCCCCCCTTCGAGGGCCCGTAGCTCTTTTGGTTCAAGGACCCAGCAAAGGCAAAACATATTTTGCTACTCTATGAAGGGTGGAGATTCTCGCAGTCTATCCATTTCCCTCGTTCAGACCTACGCCTGAGACCATTCCCTGGTAAGCAACTTGCGGCTGTGTAATGCAACTCGAAGCCGACATTCTGCCTTTGGTTACCTCATGGTTAATGGATGGCCTCTTTCGTCCAACCCGTGGTTCTGATGAGCACACGACAGATTCTGTACCGTATCATTGGATTGTAGATAATTTTGCTTTGCTTTTAAAATTCACAAAGCGCTCAAACGCTCCACCTTATTTTAATAATGTGCATATTTGATATACAGTCCCTTCCCGTTGTAACGCCTCCATAAGACGCGACTCTCGATATAACGTAGATTTTCTCTTGCCCCAGCCAGCTTACCTTTACGGCAGTACATGTCAACTCGCTCGAGACGCGTCGGATACAACGCTACTCCCGTTATCTGAGAGAACCTCTCCGTTCAAAATGACTCCCGCTATAACGCGACCACGGCTCAGTTCCGGACCTACACAAAAAATTAAGACCGGCAAGATGCTGACCGCGACTGTAATCAGACCTACCCTTCGATTGCTTCTTTCATAGTTATGACCAGCACCCGGGTGGTCACGTATTAGACGCATATCAATGCTCGCATGTGCGGTCACCAAAAGTGTTCATAGTCAGCAACATGTCGAGCACAGTGGAAACCTCCTGGTGGTCGTTAGAAGCTTCGGAACATTGGAAGATTTCCTCTATCGCGAACGAGAGAGGATGTGGAAACAAACTTTGGTTATTCAAGGCAAAGCCCTACACTCATGATTCAAGGCTGCAGCTGCTAGTATGGATGCAACATACTGCTACAGGATGTTTTGTTACGACCAGAACTTTCGCACCATGTGAGCCTTGTGCGTTCATCCTCTAGTTTTCGGCCAAGATTACAGCTGCAGCGCTGTTTGCTCGCACTCAACATTCCGAAATCATGGGATAGTGCTGATAAGCCATTTGCAGCAATGATGTCTCGGATGTGGCGCGCGATTTAACAGCGCTGATATCGGAGTGGGCTAAAATCTTGCCCGCAGGCTGGAAGTACTGCTTCGATTAGTGGCGATAGTTTTGATCACAACAAAAGATCTTGCAACATTGGGTTGCACAATTGTGCTGTTGATCAGGTCTAACTACCCTTGGTACTCTGTTATTCCTCACATCGTTTTGCGTGCTTATGCATATAGCAGAGAGTATCTCTGAAGGTAAGGGCAGGGCTTTATTAATAATTTAAAATTGTTCTTTGCCTTCACACTCTCTTCATGGCCACACATTTCATCACTATAGCCATACTGAGCCATCATATATTATTTTAGATAAATCTGTGCATAAAATGGTGCAAAAAATTTCAACTCCGGTTAGGGAGCGGCTCCCGTTATAACGCGGATTTTCTCTGGTCGCTTCAAACGCGTTATAACGAGAGGGACTGTAGTTAGTTAATTCTACAAAAATTCTAGACCCTAAATTTAACATATTACATATTTGATATAGATAATTCTACGTTGTGCATACTTGATATAGCTAATTCTACAAAATTCTACACCTAAGTATAAGAAGTTCAGATTATTGGATTCAGATCGTTTTGAGGCTGCGCCTTTAGAATGAAAAGACAAATAACTGGAGGAAATGTGGTCCCCATTCCTGCCTCGTTTCTAACGAACTGGATACAGTAATCGAGAATTGGAACGGGCACAACTGGAAAAGCGAAGCGAGCATATAGTGCCGCACCCCACTGTGAATTATTCTCTTGTAGAACAGATGTCCCCCGAACTAAGAAACCCTTACTTTGCATTGGTTCCACATTCGTACCACGTTCAAGTAATGTGCTGGATTTAGGAGGAGTATGGCACTGCATCGTCGGTCGGAACTTCGGAATGCATCTGGACTGCATCGAATTCATACACATGTACATAAGCAAGATCTCGATTCTGCTATTTCGATGCTAAATAAAGATACAACGCACTACAGAGATGCCCGACAGGGGTGTGCGTAATTACGATCTACGATTTACGATTTTACGATTTACGATGGTTTTTGGCTAATTTTTTACGATTTACGATTTACGACATTTTGGGTCGTAAATCGTAAATTTTCGTAAATCTGATCTTCGGTGCAGAGATGGCAGCGTCCACATAACGTGATACAATTAGGGTTATAACGATGTACCCGCTTTTAAAGTATTCTCCCATAGCTCATTGCTGTTTCCTATCTACTCTTCTATGTTCTGCTGTGGCACTGTAACAGAAAAACGCAGCTTTGTGTTTAGGCCGCTGGAGCTCGACTCATCTGCTTACCCCTCTTTTCACCTCTTCATGGGCTGCAGACTTAGTATCAGAGCTATACTAGAGGAGAAGCAATGACACTAAATGATTAGAATTACAAAATCCTGGCGATGAAACTTGGCTAGCCCTTTTTTGGTTGCACTTTTCACATTGCAATTGCCTGAGAACACTACATTCCAGCCCACAGAAAAAAGATGCAAATTCGCCTTGTACCGGAAGGAATATGATCGCCTGCTGAACCATATTCTGTGCTGCAATCACCGCCTACTCAACTTGTGACTTTTTCAGCATGTTTTTAAACAGCTCTTTCCAATGCGAGTGGAACTGAAGCAAAACCATCAAGGAATATTGGACTTGATTGCAGGCGGATTGTGGAATAACAGCTAAGCTGCTGGAAAAATAAAACACTCATATTTCGATCCCATTATCACAGCACGTTATGGTGCGGAATGTATTTGCATACAAGGTGCAACCTAAACAAAACTTTTGATTTTGTCAAGAAAGAAGTGAAGTGGTTTTGACACTTTTGGTCTCCTTTTTCAATGGTTTGATTTCACAAGGCTAAGGGAGAGTAGGACTGGCGAAAGCAAACAGTCATTGATAAGTGGTGTGATAATTTGGACTTTCCAAAATCTAACAAGTACAAGCAAACATGTGGGCGAAGTAAATACCGAAAGAACTACTACTACTTGCTAGGTATCGTCAAACGACATTCTTTCATTTCAGAAGTTGTGGATGCCTGCAAAAGATGTTGAAGGGCAAAACACGGCGTTAGTCAGTTCCTGTTTGAGACCACTCATTCTACTCTATGGGATGTCGTGGAGTTCGTTTGAGTGTGGGTTAACCTATAGAATGACTTGCGGTGGCCAGCCGATGTAAAGGTCAGTTTTACCACATTTGCTTAAGCCTGGAGCGCCTGGTAGAGAGGCTATATGTTGTTACAGGATGTTTTGTTGCTATCAAAACTCTTGCGCCAGGCGGGACCCGAACCCGCATCCGCTGCTTTTCGGGCAGTGATGTTACGTGTAAAGTGTGCCACATCATCGCGTTGAAGGGGTGAACATCACTTTGTGATGGCTAACGGCACAAACAGTCACGCAGTACGCGACGCTTTGTCGTGTATGGGCGGCTCTCCTGTATCCCTGGCCAGGAACATGTGCGTAACCAGACCACCGCTATGGCTCAAACAACTAAACCCGTGCCCCAGTCCTCCGCGCGCCGGAGGTGGACTTCTACGACGTCGGTTGCATTCACCTCCGGCGAGGGGCCACCTAATCTCGGAGTTAAACTATCAGGACGTCATTGGAATCGGACTACCGGAAACTCCCTCCCACCACGACACGGAAACTGCCTATTCGTCTGCACTTATAACTGTCGTTCGATCGCATCTAGCAGGATCTTCGGACACTGCTTTACAGAAGCCGCAACATCAAATACGACGTTATCGCCCTGCAGGAAACGAAAGGCAGAACGGAAACCATAAGAAGGACCGACCACAACGAGCTTCTCATTATCGGAGCAAAGGTGGACAGAAAGAATATGGGCGGAGTTGGATTTCTTGTCAATTCGACAGTGCACCACCTAGTAGACTCTTACAAGATCATCAGTCCGCGAGTAGCTGTTCTTCGTCTGGAAACCAAAGATCAAGGAACCATCTCCATCATAAATGGATATGCTCCAACATCTGCGGCCACAGATGAAGAAAAGGAGGAATTCTACAAGCTGTTCGAAAGGACTGTCAACGACGAGAAGAGCTATTACAAAGTTATCGTTGGTGACTTTAACGCTATCGTCGGTACGAATGATCATGACCAATGGAGGCTAGGACCACATGGAACTTCGTCAAGGAACGAAAACGGAGAGCGCCTGATAGACTTCCTATCCGCGGGCCGTCTCTACCATGGAAATTCTATGTTTAAGAAGCCTTCAAACCGATGATGGACCTGGGAAAGCCCAGATGGAGAAACACGTTCGGAGACCATGTTCTTACAAACACACGCTGGAGTCTGTTCGACGTCTCCGTGCTGCCTTCATTTGACACCGGCTCGGATCACCGCCTTGTCCGTGCGAAGCTGACTCTCAAAAAGAGGATGTTCAAGCGTGACACTCATAAACCGGCACCGGTGAGGATCCCCACATTCATGTCTGAGGAGTTGGAATATGCGATAAAGTCGTATGATTGGAATCTTCTTGAAGATCCATCGGAAGACTACGACCTTCTCTCCAAAGGACTGTTGAAATGTGCTAGCAGCTCCTGCGGAGCCAGATCACCGTCTGCTTCAAGACTCAACGCACATGCGATTAAGCTCTTGGAGCAAAGAAGAGCTGTTAAACTGGATCCTAATGCTTCCCATCTGGAAAAAGTTACCATCTCGAAGGCCTGTCGAATTGCAGTGAAGGAGTCCATTCAAGCCTACAGAAGATTGAAGCTGTTAGAAGCGGCTGGGAAAGGTTCAAGCCTAAAGCGCTGCAAATGAGATCTCTGCGATCAGAAGGCAATAATGTCAGCCCTTGTGGATAAGGATGGAACAACGCAAACGTCTCGAAGAGCGGTGGAGGCCATCGTTCAAGAACCCTACACAGATCTGTTCCGTTCTTCCATCACTGTCCCGAAATGCTTGATGCCACCAGCTAAGGAAGTACCTCCCATTCTGGAGTCAGAAGTTGCTCATGCCATCAGAAGGATGAAGCCAGGCACTGCTCCCGGACCGGGCGCCATTTCTGCTGATCCCCTTCGTGCGGGTGGCAGTGCCGTCTGCTCACTTCTTGGCAAGCACTTAAACCACTACCTTCGACTCGGTAGGATTCCGGACCCATGGAAGGAGTCGAAAACAGTTTTAATCTTCAAAAAAGGTTAGCAGAAGGATATCAACAACTATCGGCCCATCAGTCTTCTCTCGGTTGTGTACAAGATCTTCATCAAGATGCTACTTAACCGCATGGAGCGTTGCTTGGATGAATATCAGCCAGTGGAGCAGGCAAGGTTTCGCAAGGGTTTCTCCTGCATGAACCATATTCAGACTGTCTCACAGCTCATCGAGAGGAGCCGCGAATACCACCTCCCACTTGTCCTTGTCTTCGTGGATTATCGGAAAGCGTTCGACTCTGTCCAGGATGCCATGAAGGACTTGAACTGGGACGATAAAGGCTACCTTGTCGACGGTAAACGGATCAGCAACCTTCGCTTCGCCGGCGATATTGTTCATCTCTCTCATCTCTACCAGCACGGCAGAAGTCGAGGAAATGCTGAACGAGCTCAATGTGGCAGGTATGAAGATTGGATTGGACATGAATATGTCCAAAACACAATTTATGATCAACCAGTGGTGTGACACGGGGCTCGTAAGGTTAAATGGAGTCGCTCTACAACAGGGGCCGACTCTTACGTTTATCTGGGAAGAGAACGGAACATGGATAACGACCTCGCTTCTGAACTTACCCGCAGGAGACACGCAGCATGGGCAGCCTTCAGTTCGATTCGCGAAGTCATCGATCAGGTCAAGGATTCCGGCCTCAGGCCCTCGATATTCAACGCCTCTATACTGCCTGCGATGCGTTACGCGACGGAAACCTGGCCCGACAACAAGACAATCGCCAGAGCGATGCGAACTACGCATCGTGCACTGGAGAGATGTCTTCTAAGGACAAGCCTTCGTCAGCAATGGCAAGAAGGCCTACGAAGCTCGGAGCTACGGGAGAAGTCGCAATTAGCAGATTCGCTGCAGTACATGAAGAAGACCAAATATCGCTGGGCCGGACACCTGCTTCGACGAAAGGACGATAGATGGAGTCTCCGTGTCACAGAATGGCTCCCGAGAGACCATAAGAGACCACCAACGCGATGGGCAGACTCATTCTCAAGATCTTTCAGAGAGCGGAGTCTCCCTCACTGAATGCAAGAAGCCAGAGATCGAGCGGTCTGGAAGAGTTGTGGTCCCCGCTGAGAAGACCTCCAGCCGACAAAAGGACCATTAAAGCATCAAAGTAAGTAAGATGTTACATGCGGTCAAACAGCGCCGGTGGTGTGAGGCGAACATCGCTGCCCGGAAAGCAGCGGATGCGGATTCGAGTCCCGCCTGGCGCAAGAGTTTTGATTGCAACAAAACATCCGTAACAACGTAAAGGTCAGTGTTTTATCCTTCCCAGACAAGCCCCGTACAAAGTCACCGACCGAAGAATTATGAAAAAGTAAGTTGGCCGTGGTAGGATCCGAATCAAGAACTTCTATTCTGAATCGCGCGACAGTCGTTCCTCCTCCGACTTCTCTACCATGGGTCTTCCATATGTTTGAAATGCACTTGCACCTACGAATCAGTTGAACCCTTTTCAGTTCAAACGATACTCTTCTTCTCTACTCTGCTTCTAAAGAATGTCGCATAGGATCCTCCTTTTTGTAATCTAAAGTTGAAAAGTCAGACTATAATTAGTGTCTAAAAAGAAAAGGTGATCATACCTTTTTAATTGCGACGCAATTCCTTCTCGTCTGCTGCAAAAGTGCTCTTTGGTACAGTTCAGAATGTGGAAAAGCTTAGAACTTCAGATGTGCCATACGATAGAAATGTGCCATGTGCTCACTCAGTAGGCGATGCTTGTTGGATTTCTTGTGTAAATGCTGTTTTCGTCGAGTTGATCAGTGATGAAATGATTTTTTGGTTTTGAATGGAACCATTTTTATTTGTTTTGATTCTGGCTTGTAGAGGTTGTTTCAAAGCCATACTTTTATATGCAAGCTAAAGGCTAGCCATTATGATGCACATTTTTTGGTCGTCCAAGAAGTGCAAGCCTTTTGTTTGTGCACCATGCATAGGTGTCCTAGCAGATAGCGTTCTGAACAAGTACTTTATTTTGGTTGTCCTCAAACAGCTCGATTTGAAAGATGTTAATTGATTTTAGTGGCTTCCAGTTTAATTAGAAATGTGTTCAGCTCGAACTGAAAACGACTCAAAAAATATTTCCCTTCGATTAGCCTTAACATAATAAAAGAAAATCAGGTGCTCAGATGCATTATGAGTCAGACACTTTACGATTTACGAAATTTCGGATTTCATTTACGCACACCCCTGATGCCCGACCTATCCGGACCTATCCGGTATTCGAGTGAACATCACTCGATTTTGAATACTCGAATCGAGAATCGCATTTTTGGAATAATTTCCAATTTAAGTATTCAAGAGCTTCGAGTTTATTCAAATTCAAGTTTGCCGAAAAGTCACCTTTTTCGAACAACTCGATTCGAATGCCCGAAAATCTTCTGAGAGCGTAGCTATACACTCAACCAACCAACCAACCGGCTCCACCTCACAATCTACTCGCGTATTTATTGATCCACAATATAAATTATACAGGAGCGTGAAGCGAATACGAAGTTGACTTCGACGCGGGCCGTACTCTCGCCAGAGATGAACAGCGCAGTGGACTCGTGTACGCGGATAAGCCGCTGCTGTTCGCGCGTAGACTCAGTTCCACGGAAATGCATAGATCGTCGGGCGAGAGTATTCGGCCGCGCTTGCGATCGGAGGCTGAGGGGCGGCCACTGACCCTGAAGGGTATTCGTCGAAAGGCGAATTAACACGGTGTGCAAGAGGGAAGACAAACAGAAAGGCACTTGCTAACGCTGACTTAGCATATTATGCGGGGGTCAAGTAGGGACTTGATTCACCGTGTCACCGTTGCCGGACATGAGTGGGTGTGGGTGACTCGAGGAGAACGGTACAACAGGGGACAGATTAGAGCTTGCAACGGGACGAAAGCAGCAGATCACAGATTCACATAGTGTGAGGAACGCGGAAGGATCACAAGCGGGACGCCAAGCTGAATTATGGTTAGCGCTTCGCTCCGCTACTCGAAAAAGACTACAAGAGGTTTCAAGAACGAGAACCAGAAGGCTGACGGCCAGCGATGAACTACGAGTGCGTCGTTATCACTTCTTTCCCGGTGCCGCGCACGAAGATCACTCGGTTGATTTTGTCAGACAACACCTCCAGGTAGTGAATGTAGTCGTCGATGCCTGGAAATTGACACTGTTTGAGAAATCCATGCCGCTAGGAGTGATCAAGAAGTAGTACACTCAATCTCATGGTGAGGAAAAGAAACACTTCTGCGAGTCTATAAGGGCCTCGAAGGGGGAGGAGAGAAAAACAAACGGAAAGGAACACAAAATATGTATCTATATATTGTATTTAAATTGTATCTAAATATTCAGTTTCGACTCGCTCGCAGCTCTTACTAATAATCTAAGCATTTCACCACAGTTTAAAAGAACAGGAAAGCAAGAAAGTGGTGCAAAGGCAGCGAATAGGGTATTTCGTAGCGCGCAAAAGTTTTAACACGACAGTTAGCGATCACACACTTGCCACAACGCAACCGACTAAATGAAGAGCACTTAGCAGCTGTTGATCCTAAAGGCCGCTGCGTGCGATGATCCACAAAAACAGAAGCATGGAGTCCCTTTGTGAATCTCTGGTATCTACCACTATGTAACTGAGTTTGTCCGTAACTAACGATTACGGCTTGTTGAGAGCTGCAGCCTATGACATTTGAGCTCTATCTCTTGTGATATAGCTCAATTTATCTTCCTCGCATCGAACCTTGAATTATACGCACTAAGTAAACAATGTGTCCGATTATGGATGAAGATAATGGTGATCGTTCCACGAGCGCCCGGATTCTGAAGAGGTCTCACCGATATCGTGCATCGAGCGCCCGGATTCTGAAGGCGCGTCACCGACATTGCGCAACGAGCGTCTGGTTCAGAAGACGTGTTCCAGATCTACTGCTAGTGCAGCGTGTAATATTGGGGATGAGAATGGTTACGGAACAGCATGAGAAACAGAGGTGCTGAAGAGCACAAACCAATGATGCTATTGGACGGTCCGGAGGTTGTACCTAGGTTCAAAGCTGTGAAAGACTCCAGGCCGAAAAGGTAGCTGAGTAGGAAAGACATTAAGAAATACAAAAATTGGTTTTCATAGGCTAGTAATGCTGCAGGTCACGCGAAGCGCGCAAAAACGGAACACTTGTCTAACGTAGGGCCGTCGTTACAGATGAGATCTACAACCTATGTCGCCTTTTTCATGACTTTCAGTATCGTCAAGGTGGCCATAAGAGAAAGAATCTACTTGGTGCGCCGCCTGCTCCTGTGCGAACAGATAACTTTGGGTGTACCCCATTCTTAGTTCCTGCGTCAAAGCAACCTAAGGACATTTCGAACCAATACGGGCAGAATTTCCGACAAGTACCCAAGGAACATAATTCGCTAATGGACTGAGACTTTCTTGAAATGAAACATGGTAGACCAGTAAAATATGAATGAAAATGTACTTTGATATCAAAAAACGAACCTTCCTTCCCTCGCGGTGGCTTCGGCAAATTCAGAAGAACAAGCTGACTGTTGAGAGAGTGTTCTATGATCAATTCATTTAGTCGAACAGCAGTGTGCATCTTGTGAACCTGAAAAGAGGATTACCGTTAGCGGAAAACAGATCGCTACCGGCAACTCCAATTACAAGCTGAGTCCACGAGCTGGACGGTGATCAGGACCCCACTTCGCCGACGAGGAAACATTATTGAAGATCGGAAAATTATGACACCGCTTAGGAGCGCACAGACCCCAACCAAAACCGATCACCTTATGAGCTCTGATACCATTTTCACTACTCCCTAATTCCTTAGAGCTTCCCAAGAAACGAACACTTCAATTTGGACCTCCTGCACTGAAAGTGAGTGACAGTAACGGTGAATAACATTTCATGTAGAATGGGAAAAATTTCTATCAGGTGCTCCAAACACCAGAGATAGTCCTAGCAACCTATTTTATGGAAAAGCACGCTCTTCCATAAGGAAGCACTTCTCTACAAATCGAACGGCTCTTAAAGGAAGGGTTTCCAACTCATGGTGAGCTTTTGCGATGATATTTTGATAGGATGTAGGGCCGTGTGAGCGGAGTCCAAAATTACAGTTAGTTTTTGGGACGCTTTTTAGGGCCTGAAAGAGAGGTGTGAAGACGTGTGTGCAACACTATCAACACCTATGATTCAACACGAGATGGGACACGGAGGCGCAGTCGGTTGGAGTGCCGCATCATAGGAGCAGATCGTTGGATTTTGAGTTCAAGTCCACGTACTGCCATTATTTTTGAATAAACTAGTTTGTTGTTATTGCGCTTTCCCATGACAACAGGAGTCAATTTTAGAACATCAGCGCTTACAACAGACCAAAGCTGTGTATTTGCGCCTGTGTTTTTTCATAGTTTTGTACCATAGCTGTTAAAAGAGAAGGGAAATAAGCCTTTTTATTTCCAGAGAAATGATATGGTGCAGATACGCATCGTTAGCACATTGACGACAACACGCAGCATTATGCGGTTTAAGAAAGCGATCGCGTGGAACGAGCGCATCATTTTTGATGGAGAACTTTCAACTCGATTTTTCTTCAAAGTGAGGCAGCAAAATATGCGATTCTGTAGAATACTGTCGGATGCAATACACAGCATAAATGATGCAGACGTGGCAGCTAGCTTAAAAATCAACTGTCCCTCGCGCGCACCACTGCAAAACGCGCGATGTCGTCAATGTGTTAAAAAACTGCGCATATGAAGGCACAAATAGACAGCTTGGTTTGTTGTAGGCATTGATGGTCTCAAATTGACTCCTACGACCATAAGAAGTGTAACAACAAACTATTAGGTTGTAACGAAATAAATAGCACTGAACCACTGTAAATTTAAAGAGTTAATATCTCGGCTTGTAGGCAAGTTTATTAATCGAAATAAAAACCTTCTGATTCTACACATCTTTGCCAACGTGACACAAGCTTTTTTATCCCAGTTGCATAAAAATCAGAAGTTCTGGAATTGACGAAATCTTCGAAGGCACTTTCGGCATCCTGTTGGTATTTGAATATTTTCCCTACCAAGAAGTCGCCAAGATGCTTGAAGAAATGGTAGTCTGTTGGGGAGAGGTCGGGAGAAAACGGAGGATGTGGCAGAGTTTCAATGCTCAGCTCATTCAATTTCTGCAACGTCATTCGTGCTACATGGGGCGAGCATTGTCGTGCAGAAGGAGAACTCGCCTTCGGTATACTAAGGCCGGCCGGATGTCCTTCAACTTTTTCATCATTTTTTCAATTTTAATGCAGTACTTCTCTGCCGTGATGGATTCACCGGGAGGGAGGAAGCTGTGGTGAATAATTCCCAGCGAACACCACCATACTGTCACCATTACTTTCTTTTGGTGCAATTCCGGCTTCGCAAAAACCTTGGGGCTCTCATCGCTGCCCACCCACTGTGCCGATCGTCGCCTGTTGTCGTACCTTATCCATTTCTCATCACAGGTTACGATGCGATCAAGGAATGGGTTCGCTATCTCCCTGGTGCCTTTGTGTGGATCCTCCAATACCACATCTCTCAGCTTGTCCTCATAACATCACTATGCCTCCCACGACCTTCATGTTCTTCCAAGCTCTCATCTCCATTCCGGAACTTCTGATACCAACGATACGCCGTCCGAATTGTGGAACATCCTTGACCGAATGCGGCATTGATCTTCTCGTCCGCCTCCTTAGCTGTAGTGCCCAGCTTGAATTCATACAAGTAAATGCCTCGGATTACCCTTTTGTCCATCTGCAAAAAAGTCAATAAAACTCTAAAGCTTTCTCACTTTTACATAGAAAATTTGGTACTCACCTGTAGAGCAAAGTTTTCGCTTCTAAATGATATGCCACATGTTACGGTTTGTTCTTGATCAAACGCGTAAGTACGCGCCAAAAAATGGCGCGAGCCAGGGCCATTTAATTCGTTACAACCTAATAATATGTGCAAAAGCCTTATTGGCAGTACGCGGACTCGAACTCAAAATCCCGCCGGTGTGCTACTATGAGGCGGCACTCCTACCGGCTGCGCCGCCTAGGCGCATCCCGTTTGGTGTCGTAGGGGTTGGTGAGTGTTGTGCACAAGTTTGCATGCGTCTTTTTCCGGTCTTTAAAGGAGCATTCAGCAAAAACTAACTGTAATTCTGCACTGCGGTCACACGGCCCTACATCCTGTCAAAATAGCATTGCAAAAGCTCACCTTGATTCGGGAAACTTTCCTTGTTAGTACGTGCACATAGGTATTACAATACGCGATCCACTCCCGTAACAGCTTGTAGAAAGCTTGTCGGAAAGATCCTCCAATTCGACTCTTCGGATCCACGCAGTGCATGCCTTTCCTTCTGATTTCCGCGTGACATAGTTTGTTTGATTTATTGTTGTTGCTGCGATGCGCTTATTTTCTTTTCCACACTCACAGGTATCCAAGTTGGAAATATCAAGCATAACTCTGAACTGCTGCCTTTGAACCATGATCGAAACGAATAAAAGCTCATCAAAAAGGAGATGATCTCGGCTACCGGCTGCATCACCAGTGGCCACCGCACTACCACTATCCTTGACTTCATACCACAATATACTTATCGATCGACACATTGATTGCTTTGGACTGGCGATGGCAAGCCTGTAGACGCCGTAATCAGACCACCGTTGTACCAGCATTCACCTGTCCACTGTTATAGCGTTTGACTTTTGAGAAGTATCAATAGTCATACGTTGACACTGACCACTTCTTTTGTTTGGTGAATGATTGCAAAATTTGTCGTGTAATTGTGAGTGACATCTCGGCCACTCAGTATCAAACGGACAACGTTGGAAAACAAAAATTGCTACTAGCAACTGCTATACCTTGGTGCGATCCAACGCGCGCAATTTCTCTTTCATCGTTTTCTCCTTCTTTTGTTCATCCGAGATGGAGTCGTCATCGGCCGACTTCTCTGAAGAACAAAAGCATACTAATCCCAAAGAGCGCACCCAACCAGAGATCCGACGTGATGGGACACAAGCTTGACGGCACAGCAAAACAAGTTCTACCAGACATACCTCTATTCGCGTCATCAAGACCTTTATCGTCTGCCTCATATTTCCGTGAGTTGGCCGCTTTCTCTCGTTGCTCAGCGGTTACCAGCGGCTAAAACAGTGACTGAAGTGTAAATCGCTTGCAGAAAACGAGACAGTAAAGTGTCCTCACAGATAGTCCGCGGGACTGGCTTGAAGTGTTCCCACTTCTGGCCTCCTGCATTTGTTTGAGAACCATCGTACGTTCCTCCATGAGAAGAGTGCGTTCAAAGGCATTTTTGGAGATCTCTGGATCGGCAAGCTCAACAATCTGAACATCATCTACTGTAAGTCACCGCAACAGACACTTCAACACGATGCATGCCGTAGAGGAGTGTGTGCAATTACGATTTACGATTTAAGGTGATTTTTGAGAACTTTTTTTTTTTACAATTCACGATATTTTCGGTTGTAAATCGTAAATTTTCGTAAAAGTGATCTTTGATCAGTACACCCTCATATATAGCGTTCTCTAGTTTGAGTATACTTTTACCTCTTTTGTAAGATCAGACACTTCCCTCAAGCCTTCTGGCTGTGCGTGGAATACTTTCAACTGTCCTGTTTTCATCATTTTTGGACAACAGATGAGGGTAGTGCAAACGTGCGCTCCCACGACTAGTCCAGCTTCAACAGCGTCTGGGTCATTTTGTGTCATGCCTGCTTGCAACGGATAAAGGCATATTCTCAACTGGTGGCAGAAAATGTGTTACGAAGGTTGAAAAGAAATGAACCAATGCGAAATGTGGAGAAGTGAGGACTGGACAACGTATGCCAAAGCAACGGCCGATCGGCACCTTGTGATGAGTACGTGATAAGCATGTAATAAGCATGTGAAAGGGCGAAAACTCTAGATGGAACTCTTACAAGGGAATGCCTTTAGCTTCCCATGGAACTTCGGGAAGAGACCTATGCAGTGTGAAAAAGCTTGAAACGCTGATTACAAATATACCCTCCAAAATGGATCTCTAAGCGAGGCTGGCCGGGCGAAAGTTCCGAGTTGTCGAGTGCATGAAGCGATATGTGGAGCGTTGCGTAATCAGCGCCGATTTTAGCAAGATTGCCGGTTGCGGCGGCGGCGCAGAGGCAGTGTTCTCGCCTTGTAGGAAGACGGTAACAGGTTTGGTCCCCATCGATGCTGGTGTTTCTCTATTTTGTGACTTATTGTCAGAGACACTTTTATCCTCATTTCAACACATTTGGTACATCGGTACGCTGACTCGGCAGCGCGACAGGAGGTACACCCGCCCCCTGCTGGGGAGCGTGGCGTCAGGAGGTACACCGCTGTTCCGCGGACCGGAAACTTTTGTTTTGCGTGTCAAAGGTTTCGTAGGGCTGCCGTTAGACCGTTGGTGAAGCCTAGGGGGTTGGGGATGGGTGAGCAAGGGGGATGAAAGGAGGATTGCACACCCCCAGCAGGGGGTGTACCTCCTGACCGTCCCCCGCTGACTCCGTTCATGTAAAGAAAAAACCGGTACTTCAATCTGGTACCGCCTTTACATCTTGCAACGGCTCGGCTGTTGGAAAACCAAAAGGCACTCGGCCATACCTCGACTTCTTCATATTCTTCTTCAGCGTCTGTCCCGCCTCGTAGCGGGGTCTGCTAATCTGTGTCATGACGCCACCTTTCCCGATCCAGCGCTAGATCAGGGCGAACACCAGCAACCTTCAAGTCCATATGTAACGTGTCAGACCAGCGCTGCTTCGGACACCCTCTAGGCCGCTTTCCAATTATCTCGAAGTTAAGGCCTATCTTGCGGACGCTGTCTTCTTTCCCACGCAGAACGTGGCCGTACCGTCGTAAGCGAGCTTCGCGCATCTTGACGGCTATCGGCGCAACACCGAACTTCTGCCGAATAGCATCGTTTCAGATGCGGTTCATGCGCGTGACTCCAGCCGTCCAGCGCAGCATGTTCGTCTCCATGGCGATGAGGCGCGTTTCAACTTCCTTAGTCACAGGCCAACACTCAGCACCGTACATCGCTACCGGCCGGACGACTGCTCTGTAGATCTTCAACTTCAGGTGCTTGACTTCAGGTGTATCTTCCTATCGCAGAGCACGCCAGTCAACGAGCGCCACTTGGACCAAGCTGCACTCACGCGTGAATTCACGTCAACCATCAGTTTGCCGTCAGACGCGACTGCTGATCCCAGGTACTTAAAGACTGAAGTATATGGGGGCTCGATGCCATTAACGTTAATGGAGCTGGACTCAGTAACGTCCGTCGTTAGATATTCGGTCTTCTTCACGTTCAATCTGAGTCCAAACCGCTCGAAACGATCACACCAAGCTTGCACCTCCCGCTCAAGTTCAGCTTTATCTTCGCTAGCGAACATTACGTCATCAGCATAAAGCAAAGTTCAGAGGACTTGCTGCTGAAGATCTCGCGTAATGGCATCCATTACGACAGCAAAGAGGAGTGGGGAAAACGCAGATCCTTGGTGCACCCCAACAGAGATAGGAAACTCCGTCGAGGTTCCTGCTGCAGCTTGCACACGACTCTTTGGACAAGAGTATAGCATTCGCACCCACTCTACAAGTTCTTCAGCAACTCCATGATGTCGCAAGACGTACCATATAACCTCACGCGGTACGCGGTCAAAGGCCTTCTCCAAGTCGAGGAAGGCGATATGCACTGGCTTCTGTTTCTCGCGATGCTTCTCTATTAGGAGGCGGGCGGCGTGTATGGCATCAATGGTGCCACAGCCAGCTACGAAGCCGAACTGATTGCTGGAAAGCTGGACGATGTCACGAATTTGTCCATCGACAATTCGCTCAAAATTCATGATGTGCGAAGGCAAGCGATGGGACGGTAATTGGAGCAGTCTTCAGGACTGCCCTTCTTCTTCCAAATCGGAATCGTCGTACATTGGCGCCAACACTCAGGCACCTTCTTCTCCGCCACAACCTGGTTAAAGAACTTCGCCAACCACTCAGCAGGGACCAGTACTTTGACTTCCACAGATTAGCTGCCACGTCGTCGGACCAGTCGCTTTGCCTGGCCTCATCTTCTTCATAGCCGCTTCTGTCTCACCCATCGTGATCTTCTGAAGGGACCGTGAACAGAAGCCTCAGAAGGGATGGCCGGGTGAGGAAATTCCATAGTGAAAACTTCCTCAAAGTAATCACGCCATCGCTTCAGCGCCTTTTTGCGATCTGTCAGAAGATGGCCGCTCTCACCATTGATGCCAAAGAACTTTTCATTATCCTCGGTTTTGCGATGGCGGCTTTGGCAAGTCGGTACAAATACCGCTCACCATCGCGCGATTCGAGCTTCTCGTTGACATTTCCATAGTGAGAGGCTTTTGCAACAGCCACGGCCTTCTTTGCAGCTTTCCTCGCTTCTTGATACTTCCGCTAGTTATCGGCTGTCTTGTCGCCGAGAAACACGTGATAGAGCGACTTCCTCTCTTCAACTTTTTCTTTCACGTCGTCCGTCCACAACCACGTCTGCTTTTCGACCTTGCGTCGTCCAGGCACAACGATGCTTCAACCTTGCAGTTTGACGTATCGCGTCGGCGGCCCTCTTCCATGTTTCGTCGACAGTTGTGACTGTCGGTAACCGCACGCGAGAAATCACAGCTGCTTCCTTCTCTCTCATTCGTCACCACTTGATTCTCGGTGCACCGTATCGCTCGACCAGCTTCAGCCTCGGAGGGGCGATCTTTAGGGTGCAGGTCAGCGGTCGGTGCTGTGAAGCGACCGTATCATACGGCACGACCTTCGCATCTGTGACAAGACTTCGGTCGCGATCCTTCACAAGGATGAAATCTATCTGAGACCTGGAGCTCCCACTGTTGTATGAGATGAGGTGGGAGTCGCGTTTACAAAACACGGTGTTCATTACGGTGAGGTTATGCGATTCCGCATATTCAAGGACCTTCATAACGATCTTCATCAGTCGATCGTCACAGCTTTCGACGCTTACAATCGGGTCACGAAATCGTTCAGAAACGATGACTCCAACTCCACTGCTGGTCCTGGGACTTCCACGCAGAATACCCTTGAAGCCTCGTCCAATGTCCCTTGACTTACGGCAGGACCACCTCGTCTCCTGCACCGCACAGAAATCAACTCTTCTTCGCTCCAGTGCTTCAACCAACTCGCACGAGCGGCCCTTCAACGTACTCACATTCAGTGTTGCTACGCGGGTTCTAGTTACCTTACGGGACTTTCGGACTAGCTCAGTTTCCCCCGATGCCGTCCTCGCACCAGGGACCCTCGCATACTTCTCACACTTGCCGTGCTCTGCGAGTGCGCGTCGGCTCCCGCGGACGCCGTAGCACAATCTCGAAAAACATGACTTATCATACACCATGTGATGTGACATCGGTCTTCGTAGGCCGGTCTGTCACAAGGGCCTGTCACCTGCATTCGAGTGTCCGTGCTTAGCTTAGCTCGCAGAGTGAGCAGTTTTCAGTGGCACCACGTGGAGGAACGGATATCGCCACCTCGGCAATACCTCGAGTATGGGTGTTATTTGGGGTGCTGATCACGAATCCAGCATCAGAGTTTGACTTACCGTACGTGATAATCTAAATTTTTATCATTCCACTTCGAAGAGCTCGGAGAAGGTATATGATAGTTGTTGTCAGGCTTTGGTCCAAAAATGTGTTAGAAATGAGGATAAAGTCACAAAATGCAAAAACACTAGCATCGAGGGGGGGGGGGGGAGCAAACCTATCATGGTCTTTCTGCAACGCGAGAACGCTACCACTGCGTCACCGCCGCAACCAACAACCTTGCTAATGGCCATGCTGATTACGCAACGCTCCGCCCATCGCTTTTTTCGCTCATCAGCATAGGCGACATGCACTCGACAACTCGAATTTCACCGGCTAGTACTCACTTTGGAGATCTATTTAGCAAATTTGGAGGATATCTTAGATGATAGAGAAGATTCAGAACAATTTCACCAGGAAGATTCTATTGCGGAATGGTGGATTTCTGTATGGCAGAATCCCTAGAGCTAGTATTAGGAATGCTTATCTGGGTATTCCATCACTCAAGTCAAGGAGATACTATTTCGATATAGTTATGGTCTATAAACTAATCAACCACCTGATCCCAGTTTCCTGCACAAAATTTTACACCCTACGACCTCAGTCACTATGGGTGGAACCGATAAGCTGTTTTTTAAATCACCTAAGACCTCACTAAGAACCACCTTCTTTACGGTTAGAGCTGGTTTGAGGTATCTCAAATGGAGTAAGACGAGAACTGTGCCGACTTCTCTTCCTTCGTTCAAACGTATGGCAAAAGCGAGTATATTCAGTGCAAAATATGAAATCCGGTGGTGCGTTCTCCACGTTTCCAGTTATCCAACCATTTACTATCCTATTGATCCTCCATGTCTACAGACGCTCTATTATCCTATTGTTGTTCTGGTTGTGTTGATGTGGTTTGGGTTCTTTATAACGTCTGTGTTAAACAGCGTAATAAATGAAATGAAATGAAATGAAATGAAATCTTTGTAATCAGCGTTTCAAGCTCTTCCACATGACATAGGTCTCTTCCCGAAGATCCATAGGAAGCTGAAGGCATTCCCTGGTTGGTGCAATCCGCGAGAAACCACCTCGAAGGCCTATGTTATACTTCGTCGACGCGTCGGCGATGCTGTGTTGCGCGGGCTGCTACCCACTGCGTAGCAACCCGTGTAAAGCCCCTTTCATACTCGTCCGAGGGGCGGCGGCGGCGGCGGCCGCCGCTTCAGCGGCAGGTGGAGGGGCGGTGTCCGTTCTCGCCGCCTAGGGGTGGCGGCGGCCGCCGCCAGCGCTAATTGCGTTTGACGCGCGCGTACGCGCAGCGGTCTCGTCTGTGCCGCCGCTCTCGCTGCCCCTCGTGGCCGCCGCCCGAAATGGCCCCAGCCATCTCGGGCAGCGGCCCCGGCGGCGGCGCCGCCAGGGGCGTGGCGGGGCGTGGCCGCGGCGACGTCGCCGCTGCCAGTATGAAAACCCCTCCACCGCCGTGGCCGCCGCTCGGGCACGTCATCGCCGCCGCCTTCCTATGCTAAACCATTGGGCCGCCGCCGCCGCCGCCGCCGCCGCCGCCACGAGTATGAAAGGGGCTTAACACTGCCGCCGACGTCGCCGACAATACCGTTGCCGAAGTATAGGCCGAAGCAATTTAAAACTTGTTGGAAGTATGGAGTTGTGCACGACCGATCTAAAATTGGCATGCACCTTGCATACCGGTATCGAAGTTATGACCGCTGGGCAAAAGGAGGACTGGCAGAAGCACCGGTAATTTGATCGTGGCATAATTCATGATTCTCCGCCGCTGCTCAGTTCTGAAGCGGCTTGAGACAAGAAACATCTGCACTAGTCGAAAAGCCGCGGGTCTATCGGGTTTTGCTTTATCGCAGAGTAATACTTACGGCTCTAAATTTTACAAGCAACATCCTGTAATCACGTTTGCCACTCAACTCCATGTAAATGGCGCCTATACTTCCAAACAAATTCATAGGCATTGGACAAGCGCATGGCGCGATGTGAGCGCCAAATTCATCGCAAGATTTTAATCTTTCTGCTTTTGAAATATGCCGGTAGGACAGCGATGCAGAAACATGGAGAGGCCTCAACATTTTCTGAGACCTCTTCATGTTTCTGCATAGAACGGCTCGCTGTTCATCTTCCAACGACACTATTTCTCGGTATCAAAACTTTCTGCTGTCCTGTCATTGTTCGTTTTTTCATGAAGATCTCTTCGAATTTTTGTCTAAGCGCAACTCAGTAGTGCCAAATATCGCCTGATTTTATACCTCCAACACTTGCCTTATCTTTGGAGCAAAAAGTTTTTTGGCAACAAACTCGTAATTAGTGGAATTCAAATAGTTTAGCACTGGGGACATGTCGAGAATAGAGCAAACTTGAATCTCAGGATAGAGCTTTTACTGCATGACATTATATAACATTGAACATTTTGTGATACAATGCGTATTTTATGGCCCCATCAGTGGTGCATGAAGGCATCTTTTAGAAACGGCCGCAAAACCCTTTCTCTGAGACCATCTCTAAATCTCCGGCCTTGTTACGATCTACGGTTTACGATTTACGGCGGTTTTATCGTAATTACAAATTAAGATTTACGAAAATTCGGATTTCATTTACGCACATCCCTGATGTCGTAAGCCAAGTTATGAAGAAGGAAACAAAGAGTGGTTTCTGGAACATAAGAACTACATGAGCCGAAGCCATGGTCATTTATGACGTACTAAAATCTTCGCGTCGATTCTCAGCTGATAGACGTACTGCTGAAGTTCAGTCTGCATCTTCAGATTGTTGTCGTTTTCTTGTGCAATGGCAATGATTCGTAGTTTGCATCCTCGCCAGACCTACGAGATAATGCGCATAACTACGAACGGATCTCAAGAGAAGGACGATAGAGTGTACCTTGTGCTGCTTGAGAAGGTACGCTATCAGTAGACAAAGACCTCCATCCTGTACAATCCAGTACACGTCGATGAATCCTGTGAGTTTGAACACACTTGACGGGAAGTCGATTATTCCTTTCGCCACCAACAAACACATGTCCATGGCGCACGCAGCATGCAGCTTGTCTGAAAAGCGAATCCTTGCGCACAGCTGCTAAGAACAGCTCTACAGTAAACGGTCCATGAGGAACTTCAAAACCACTGCTGACTTGGCAACACCTTGCCTCAGATCACAGCAGAAGAGTTAGAAATCATCTACAGCACGGTCTCCACTCACTTCTGTTATCTTGTTTTCACACCGTCAAGGTGATTTTGCAAACCATCTTCTCGTTATTTCTCATCGGACATCGGGGTAACTGCAAGTTTCGAGAAGGCGTCCAAACTTTTCATAAGCACACATGCGGTGTTTTTGAAGTTTACCAAACCAAACCATCTTTATTGCGTTGTTAACAGTCCTGCAGAATCCTAAGCCTTTAGAGGTCCTGCAACCGCGACGAGAACTGCATGCGTGGGGCCGACAAGATGTGAAAGTCGAGGGAAACAGAAAAGATCTCGAAGGCAGGTTTTAGGCCTCTGTTATGCCATCGCTCTCCCCGAGCGAAGCTCAATTATATGCTCCCATATTGAACGCGCGGCGCGATGAATCAATATGCGAGCACATCATTGGGCGCCATTCATCTCCGATGATGTAAGCACTTCCCTTAGGAAGTGTGTGAGGAGAGCCGGGCTGGAGAATGTGGTAACTGTTGTAGAGGTGCCACCAGACAACCTAAGGCGGCAGCTAGTCCGGAATCGTCTTTACGATCGCCTTTGTGTCACCCCTGGCTGCGCCGTCTGCCCACATGGCAGGGAAGGGGACTGCACCTTATCAGGTGTGGTATACCTCATTACCTGCCAGAGCTGTGGCGAGGAATATATCGGTGAGACGGCGCGACCCCTACATGTTAGGGTCAAGGAACACCTTGACGGCAAGGCCAAGTCCAGGACGTCCACTGCAATGAGTCACCATAGAGTCCACGGGCATACGGGGGAGGACTTTGAGGTCAGGGTCAAGCAGCTGGCAGTCGAGGCCCAAACTGCCGCCCGCAAGGCTCTGGAGGCGTTTTGGATTCATGCCAAAGACCCCAAGCTAAACCGGAAGGAAGAATGCCTCTATATAACGCGGGAGCTCAGACCCTACATCAGGTTGGCATTCTGATTGGGGCGCCTGTGTCTCGAAAACGGCCCTGCTACCGACCGATTGGCCCGTCTGGCTTCCTGTAAGGTAAGGGTCTCGATCTCTCTATTTGACTACGTGATCGAAAGATGGTCTTGAATTTCTAAGGTTGAGGCAACGTCTGACGCGGTAGCCACATCTTGACTTGATCATTCCTTTCAGGCTCTGAAGAAGGTGATACCGCCGAAACGTTAGCCAATAAAGATCTGTAAAACCTCGTGTGGAGCTCAGTCAAACAACGCAACAAGATCTACGATGCCTAGGTTCATAGAGAGTGGTACATGGCGACTTCTCTACGCATCCTCTGGAAGTATTTCCAACTCCGAAACATTGCTGTCTGGTATTCGGCCGATCCTACTCCTAGAATCCCGTCTTGTTTACTTACTACCTACGATAAATTAATCTCGTCGCTCTATTTATGACTTGAGAGGTAGTCGGAATATTTTAATGGAACTGGAATAGGCCAAACAGCTGAGCAAAAACCAGCAACAGCATCAAACAAAGTACGCAGCGGTCATTTACGGACCGCTGTGGCTGTCGCGTTCGACACATCAGCGACGACCACTCGTATGTTCGATCCGCCCCGTCGTAGGTTAGGGCAAGAGAGACGAGGAGACACCACTTAGTGTGGCGTCTGCACTCTTCATTCACACAGATCTCATATCATCATCCGTGGCCCTAGTACTGAAGTCCCAATATTCCTCCATAGGTTTTTATGTATTATTATAATATATTTAGCAGGTTTTGTAATTTCTCCACTCCAATTAAACGACGAGAAACTGCAAACAAATTCCTGATTGAGTTCGTTATCTACTTTTATGAGGTTGTGTAGCGCAGTCGGAGGAGTTGCCGGCTGTCGCGTACACCCGATACCAGATTTTTCGTTCGGATTTCCCGCCCAGGCCAACCAAGCCTTCCAGCTCTTCGGGGTTGTAGAATTGGTACCAGACTTGTCGGGAAGGACAAACCGCTAACTTGGTCATCGGCTGGTCAGCGCTTGTCATTGTATTGGTCGAATATAGACTCAAATTGCCTCCACGATAAGGTAGGGTAGAATGCGTAGCGCATTCAAAGGGGAATTGATTAGCGCCGTCCTTCATCCCTTATCTATTTTTATGAAGGTTTTAGAAACACAGGGTGATCGAAATACGTGAAACGCTGCGGGAAGTTCCAGAAGACTCGCATGTCTGCGCACAATACGCATACACGCAACAGTGATACATGCAAAACACGCGACTGCTTTACTCTGATGCGAGACACAGAAACGTTATTGGAAGATCGAAAGGCATCAGATATCAAGAGACAGTACCGGCTCCAGTAAACAGATGAAATCCGCACGTAGAAACAACGGCAACACCACAAGTAAAACTGAACCGGTGACCCACCAGTAAAAGTGTTGTACTCAGAATCGGTGCTATCAGAAGAGCTGCGCTCGTGCACGGGCCATGAGACAAGTACGGTGTTAGGCTTAAGACCGCCCAAGCCAACCGACTGGATGAGAGTCGACATGGATCCAGCGATCTGCAAGAACCATGTTCAACCTAGTGTTGGCAGCAGCGAAAAGGAGGATTCCTCTCGCCTGATGTTCTTCGTGAACAAGTGTCTTTGCGAAGCCACGCAGACGGACTTGGTTCATATCGAAGTCCATGCGCGATTTGATCTACAAATTCAATGTTAAGCACGCGTGCAACCGGTTTTACCCAAGAAATAGAGGGAGTTTCAACACTCGCCTGCTCCGCTCGTTTTCTATCGTCCGGACTTGTGAGGCTTCCTCTTAGGAAGGAAGTGACTACTGTAAGTCCTTTTCCGGCTTTAAGCTGAGAAGCCAAATTGAGCAGGTTGAGATACCTAACATCCACCAACTCCTTCGCCCACGGCATCGAGAACAGCAGCAGAAGCTGAGGTCTTAAGGGATGAGATTCTCAATTGATTAAAATCTGCAACCCTACGAGAACAAGAAACGAGGAGCGAACCGCCAATTTTTGGGATGGGGGTCTTTGTCCTCAATTTTCATCAGAGAGTACTGAGCAGTTGTTAGTGCTAGACCACGAATACCATCTCCCCATTCCTTCTTTGCTCTGAAAACATGACTTCGGAACTCTGTCGAAGCTTTAATGTAAGAGAACGTACCCCTTCCATTCGACATATTTGTAGATGACAACACAGAGGAATATGGACACCAACGCGTAGTCCCAGTGAGTTGAAAACATGATGAAGAAACAAAGACTGGCTCCAAGAAGCGACAGCGACCTGCAATAAAGCAGAACAATTTGCAAGCGTTGCTTCGTAGGAGCAATATAAGCGCCCAACTACCAGTGGTAGTATCTGAATCGAGGTCGCCAGTTGGGAGCACCAAGAAGTGAGTGGAGCGTGCAGATGATGTTCACAAAGGCATAACACATTAGGAAGAAGAAGTCCACAACTGCTGCGATACTATCCATAGCACCCATCAGAATGGCCAACTCTGCTATCACAGTGGTTATAATCAGCCTATAATAGAAGCATTCGTTGACTTTCTGAACCATTCAGAATTCATATGAATGAAAGACAGCAGCAGCTCACCCCAAGAAAGGCTCATTGTTCTTGGTGACCTTCTTGAAGGGACGGAGAATAGGAATAACGTCATCCTTTGCGATGCTCTGAAGAAGGCGTGGCGCTGAACATAGGCACTGCAAGGCGGCGCCAAAGGTGGAGAGAAACGAGCCGATGAGCAGAACCCAAGGGCTGGGCCATGACAGTGCTGCCACCACCATAGAGCCACCCATCGATTGACCATTCCTAGACAGGTACCTTTGTAATCCACGCGTTAAATGGGCTCAGAATTACAGAAAGGGAACTAGCCCACTTGTCTCTCAGAACACTGCCGTCAATTGTAGCTCCAAACACGAAGGCCAGCGAGAAATACACAAACGATGTTGTCAATGTCGCGGCGATTGTGCCCTTCGGAATTGACTGCTGAGGATTCTTCAAATCACCTGAATCATGGTATTTCATCAAGAGGGGCTAAATAGTACAACGATCTGAAAAGGAGGCAACTGTCTATACCTACATCCAAGTCATATGTTCCAACAAACGTGATGTAATTTGGCATCGTAAAACTTCTTAGCTACCACTCGGAATCTCGTCAGCAATGTTGCACATGTTTGTCCTATGCAGCGTAGTCACGATCAGTCTTATGGAAAAACTTTGACTATTATGTATCGTCCGTACAGATTTTTCAATTCTTTTTTGAACTTGAATTAATGCAGCGTTTTCAGCAATCTTTGGAATACCTTTCCCCGATATACCCTTCTATGAAAACTGCAGGGTATATTGGGGAGAACGTTTGAGAATTCTAGGATGCGAAAGGAAATTCACAACAACCGAATAGCAAAATAACGAGTGGCCCTTGTGACAAAACAACACACTCAAGCACATCAACAGAGTAAAAAGAGAGGGACTCAGTAACGACCAACCACTCATATTGGCGCCTGTGAATATCCCTGTGACAGCAGGGAAATATATCGCAAGAAGAACCCAGAATGATGTTTTGACGTCCTGAAGCCGTATAGAATACTCTACTAATTAAATAAGCAAATTAGGAAGATGTCACCTGGAATACGTCGCGGTCGACATTGGCTTTGTCGTCGATGGTCGTGTAAAACTGGTCGATGTACTGCGACCCCATATTATCTAATTTTCAACAGTTTAAGAAGGTTGAAACAAAAGTTGAAAGTCTGTAAGACTGGAAAGAAAAAACGGAGGTCCTTACCCATAAAAGCGCTGCTTTTGAAACCAGGAAATCCGTTGATACATGTTAAGGGAATTGACAAAACGTCCTCTGAGCAGCTTTCATTGGGGCAGAGGTTGTTCATAAGGAAAGGGTTGCTGAAAGCAGAAATTTGGGACGATTACACAAAGCGCCATAGGTTCTGTAGCATATCCTAATGTGACATTTATACGAACAAGGTCGGCATACAAAAATCGTTCTGAAGCATCGAGAATACGCATTCACATTTGACAGAACATTTACAAATGCGACAGCTATGGGCATCTCCAAGTCAGCACGAAGCACAACTAATCGTTAGTAGACATCATACTGGTAAAATTTGTGACCACACGAAAAGTGCCTCTTAGTCCCTGCCCCTCTCCCAATAGTTCTATTCTAGTACTAACCGTAGGATGGTTCGTAGACATTGGAAAGTATTCGTCACTCGAAGAGCAATTTAAATGACCAAAGCTTGCCTGCTGTGCTGTTCGCGTACAGATACCCAATGTCGAGAGCTAGATGCGACCGTTAAGAGATGTTTTGGTGGCAGCTTGGGATGTCAAAAGCACACGAGAAGGGCCACAATTTTCCGGTCAAAAACCAAGAACGCAAAATTTAGCGCTTTTCACTTTCCGATAGCAAGGAGACTCCACAGATACGTGTGAAGCAACTGTTGAGGAGACAGAAGGCGGACTATAGTCCGATATTGTGATGTTTCTCGCATCAAATGTTGTGTAGACGGCTGGAGCTGTGGGCCTGCTATTTTAGCACAAGGCGATTTCACGCATCTATCCTGACCGAATAACCGAAATCTACACCCCTCGAGGGTAGATTTGTGTACGTGATGTCTGAGAAGAATATACAGTGTTTCAAAAAAGTGTATACACTGTTTGAAAAGTGATAGCTCTGCTCCTAGTGAAGGTACTGGAAAGATAAGAGCTCATATGAAAACTTAAGAAAATTTTAAAAAATTAAAAAAGAAAGAAAAGATAACGAGATTTTTATGGCGTGTAAGTAGACAAGATTGCGCCATGCACCCGCTTGAAACCTTGCATTTCAGACTCGACTGACTGTGCATGGGCTGAAGGTTGTCACAATCTTGTTACTTCTTGGTTACATTAACCTGTGCTGTGCTCCTTTTAATGTTTAGAGCTTGAGTCACATGAAAGACACGTAACATGGCACGTTTATTGACTGTACAATTTCAATGTGATCAGAAGCCCGATGTTCTAAGACGGATTCTGTGCACTGACGAAGCAACATTCAAGCTGAATGGAGAGGTTAATCGGCATGTTTGCAGCTATTGGACGACGGAAAACGTTAAAAGCATAGCACAGGGTAATGTGGCCAAGTAAACAAGATTATAGCAAGTATTCATCCCATGCACAATCAATCGAGTCTGAAATGCAGGTTTTCAGGCGAAGACATGGCGCAATCTTGCCTCTTTACACGCCTCAGACATCTTGTTATTCTGCGTTTTCATATTAGTATCAAACACCTTCAGAAGCTTGACTAACAGAAAAATAGAACCTTTCAAATAGCACCTGCATTTTTTGCAAGCCATTGGGTGTTTTTAACCCTTAAATTAAGCACAAACCAATCGAAACGACCACCTGGTGAAGAGATTATAGCAAGTATTTAAGCGAAAAGCAGTAAATCGAGTGTAATGTGCAAGAATTCAGACGAGTGCATGGCGCAATACATACCGCTCATGTGTCAAAAATTTCTATTTCTTAAGTTTTCATAATAGCTCTAAACTTCTTCAGTGCGTTTGCTGTGAGCAAAGTTATCACCACACAAACAGTGTACACATTTTTGGGACACCCTGTAGAACAACCAGACGTTCAGAACAATACCATCAGCCAAACGTCTGGTTGGGGCTTCGCCTTCGAACACCGAAGGTAGAACGCCTTCTGCACGACGGTTTTTCGATTGCTGTTTACACCTTATGATTCCTGTTAAAGAAGTTGTTGCTAGTCTCGCCTATTACATAAGATAGGGAAGGTGTCCTTAAAACGGTTGAAATGAGGCCTGTGCGTGCTCGATAGCATTCCTGTGATTACCACTCCGTAGTGATTAAGTAGCAGAAATATCGGTAAGATCGGTCGATGTTGTTCGACTGATACTGTTAACTTGATGGGTGACTCTATATGCCAGTACACATACAGATGCGTTCTCCACTTATTATATATCATTGAAAGGTCTCCCACTGGCCAAGTGTAAAACCTCTTTTGTTCAAAGAGTTTGGGTCATTCCTTCCCTCTCTTTATTCATGTAGTTCAGCCATTCTAGGAACGCGGAGTACAACTACTTTTGGCGGCAAGGGAGAAACAAAAAAAAAAAAAAAAACAAGCAGTCACACCCATGTTGCGCGGTTACCAAGACTTGTGATTGGCTGGCACGTCTCTTGTATCCGCCTCTTGTAAAACCCGAAACACCTCCCATAGTATCAAAACTAGTTTGGGTGTTCTTTGTGCTGCGGACCAATCTTCTTCCAATTCGATGAAAAAGTCTTTCAAAAGAGCTAACTATACTAAACAGGGTTTCTCACTTTTGTATGGAACAAATGCTCCGACACGCCTAACGGCGTGTCTCGTTCTTCTGCGCTTCGAACGACCTAGCAACGTCACTAACCTGCGGAAAGGCCTTTGGTATCCTCCCACATCGCGCCGGCGCGGTGTGACCGCGACAGTGCTGTGAGAGGCCAAAACAATCTTTGTAAAACGTAAAATCCGCCAACATCTGTGCTCTGCTGTGTACTTTTACGGCATGAAGTCGTTCTTCACTTCTCTAATTTTATCATAGGCATTCTCTCCTGCAGCGTCACTGGTTTGTGACGCTCAGTACTTCTGTCCTTCAGGTTGGTCCGCAACCATTCTCATGTTCGACAGGACACCGTTGACATGTCCTCCTAATCTAGACACTCAGTATGCGACGTCGGCTCTTGAATTCAGACGCTCGTTGCACGACATCGGCTTACTGATCCCCTTATTGTCCTCACCTTCCGGATACCACCTCCTGGCCCTCTTCCTTATTATCCCTATTGACCCCCCCCCCCTACCCCTACTGACACCTTCTTGTTGATTCCCGTCCCCGTCCCACCTACAGGTCCCTCTTTTCTAGTTGCTCTCCTGCTTCTCCCTAGTTGCTCTCCTAGTCCTATGTTATACTTCGGCGACCCTGTTGTCGGCGACAGTGTTACAGTACGTAACATCCAGCGCAACACAGCGTCGCCGACGTGTCGCCAAAGTATAACATAGGCCTTACTGTCCTCCACTTCCCTCTAAGGGTTCCTCCTCTACTCATAACAGACGTAGTCGACACGTCTTCTGAATGCAGGCGCTCAGAAATGCGTGCAGTCGCCGCTGTGTCAAACATGAAGAGACTGCTCTTCCTCTGATGCAGAAACAAACAAACGCACTTACTCAATCGTGCAGTAGTCGCACATGTCGTAGATGGATCCGTTACCGCGTGGAATGATGAATTTGGACTGCAGAAGATGATCCCCATACATGCAAACCCTTTAGAAAAAAGTAGTGATTATTCCAGGAGTTAAGAGACCTCTTTTTGCAAAACAAAGAGCAATAACAAGAACTTCGTAAAGCTACCTTTGACCTGCATCAGGGTTCATAGTCTTTTCAATCCCTCCAGCGTAGCAAGCGAGAATTGAAAGAATCACACAAACCAGAGACACCTGAACGGTAGCACTGAATTCTTGAGAACAAAAAAAAATCCCAAAGACTGAACGTACCGGAGCAAGCATCTGTACAAACTTCACTCCCATCGCTACAATGAGAAACTCGAGTAGAAGTAGTAAAGTGGAGTAAAAGCGGAGGTTGTTAGTCATCATACCAAACGCTCCTGAACGCAACGAAAGTTATAGCGAAAACCCATACCAAGGATTTGCTAAATCATAACTACTAACCGGTTTGAGAGTGGACTTCAGGGCCACCAATGGTTAAACCAGGGAATATGTACAGCTGAATTTAGATAGATCATAGATTAATGGCAAAAAAAAAAACTAGAAAATTTAAAGACCAAATAATTTTCTCACGAGAAGTATTTCCACGCCACCAACTAGGTACATCGAAGTGGCTACCGTGTTCGCGAGGTAAAACAGTAACCCAACGGCCGATCCAAACTCTGGACCGAGGTTTCTGGATATCATAAAGTACGCTCCTCCGCTCTCCACAACACCATTAGTTGCCACAGCAGAAATTGAGATACACGTCAGGAAGGTCTGGAAAATGTCTATTCAAACGGAAAGTTGAGAAAGACGAACGCGTGGGGGACGCTTGGTTTCATGACGGGCACTAATCAACTGGAACAGCCGACGATTACATTGAGCCGCGTCTACGAAGGAAATTTTGGGAGAACCCAGTAAGGTTCTAACCTACTATGAGAAGGTGAAAGCTGAGAAGAATATAACGACAGTATTGCATAACAATATTGTGCAAACACCTCAAAAATGGAGGACGATTCCAAGTGCTCACAACTCCAAGAAACTGTTCAATTTCGAATACAGCACTTACGAGCAGAGTTTGAAAAAAAACCGATTTGACCGTTCAGACTGGTGCAGAATCTTCATTAAGAACTATTCTCCGACATTGTGAAGTCTTACGTCAGATTCAATAATGCGCAAACGAGGAGGTGAACTACAACTGTGATACGAATTCTATTATACAATGCCCTTCCCTTTCTTTAGTTCCATCTTTCCGATACTCCATGCTTGGCACTCCTCTTCACTGATGAGCCATGGGAGGGGTGCTAAGCTAAGAGTAGCGGCGAAACGAACCTCCAGACCCTTTATCGGAGCATTTTAATTCACAGTAGTACCGATGACTTACACAAAGGCAGCACAGTAGAAGCAGTAGAAACGTTTGGCCAAGTCCTGCGACTCCAACTACCCAGAATAACCGAATGAACATCGTGACTCCCAGAATATGTTGAATTGTCGGTAGATAGACTCCGAGCATCACGCCAAGATCGGCCTGAAAATTGACAATTAACGAGTTTTACAACGGGGAAAGTGAAAGCTGATGAGAACAGCAACACGAAGAAGTTGCGGAGTTTGTTTGAGTATGCTTCTGCTACATTTACAACCCCATTACGTGATTAGAAATGTAACTATAACCATTTTTAATAGCATTAAAAATGGTTATAGTTACATTCCAGGCCGATGGTGATCTCACCTGTGCGAATGGAGATGAGGGAAATTGTGGTGGGAAATCGAGGGAACTCTCCCGCTCGAGAGGACTAGCAATCAAGAAAAGTGACGAGCTCTCCTACAGTATAGGGGTGATTGTTTCCGGACCACGCGAAAGAACTGTCCTAGTTCAACCAATGGCGATGGTAATAACTACGCAGTTACCATTCACCCCGATTTTTTCCCGTGATTTTCTGTCTTTTTTCGAGTCTTTCGGCTTACCGAGAAGTACGAACGGAAATGAAGCTAACAAAGAGTAGACAACGTCGTGGAAACTGTACCATATGAGGTAAAGGACAAGATGTTCATCTACTGCCATATTCGAATTACAATTGTATTACACAAGCAAAAACCATACAGCCATAGATAAGTTTGCTAAGCGCAACGACACGCAAAGAATCTATTGGCAAACCTTGGAGCAACTTTTTACCCCCATGTGGTGATTTTGCTATGAAGGAATTATAGCTTTGACATTTCGTTGTTCCTATTGTTAGTGCATGGGACTTGTCAAGCACACTACCTTCTATGTGTCTCGTTACAAGAACAGCTTAGTTCTAGCATCTACAATTTGCTTCATCACAGTGCCTAAAATGGAATGTATCTGAATTCGGCGGTCGGAATGCGTTACAAGGCACGTTACCAGTTGTGGGAAGATGCTCTCTGTTTTCCTCTTCAATGAAATTCCTAATTGGAGGCAGTTTCTTTCTGGCACTCCTATAGATGTTGAACGCGGAGTTAAAGCGGAGTGAGTCCCTAACTTTGCGTTGATTTCCGCCTGCATACTAAACTCTCCGTCTACTACAAACAAAATGCATTCCCACATTCATTCTGAAGTGCTGCTAGTACTGACCACAGGACTTGCTGTAAAAAGAGGCTGCCTCCATAATCTGACAATTGTCACCGCGTTAAGCTGGAGCTGGAAACTAGATAGCCGACGACTGAGCTACAACTCAATCGGTGAAGGAGAGCAAACAGTCATACAACTGACTTCGATTTAATAAACTCTGGATGTCTACTGGATTCATGATCTACTAACCGCCATGTGTTTTTTTTTTGCACCTTGCCGAGGCCCACTGAATTACCGCTCAACGCACACAGAATGAGAGGTTATTAAGAAGTGACCCGCGTTCCCCATCGTCAAACCGAAGGCTGCACTACGAACCCAGTTCAAGGAGTATGCTTGTTGCTCGCATGGCCATCTGTGGAGCCAGCAGCGATAGAGGGAAGAGCTCAAGCGGTCCAGAAACGACCGCCCCATACTGCAAGAGAACTAGTCCATTTTAGTATACAACCCACCGTTTCTCTTGGCTGTTTATTCGTGAGTTTCGATGAAGGAGAGGATGAACATACGGCTAGCAATGTTTTCAACAAAACAAGTAATAATAAAAACAACGACAACTTAGCAACATTAGCGACACTCACAACGTCAGTGAAGACCTGGTCAAGAAAGGAATAAAGTTTGGACGGAAGTGCTATTTGGATGATGCCACCTTCGTATAATCCGACTAACAATAAGGAAGATCCGAAGTGATTTGGTACCGTTCATTACCAAACACATTTTCTGATCTTTGATCGTCATCGCTTAATGATTCTACTGAGTGAAAAACTCGATATTGGTCAGATGATAAAAAAAAACTGCTGCTACGCTCGGTACTGCAGAAATCTAAAGTAATGATGAGGACACAATTGGGAAGCAAACTGAAACACCACCGCTCTGCTGATGTACGGTAGAATAAGAACGAGTAGCGAAAACAAACGGACCAACCTTCTTCTTTTGGTTCTCACTCTGCATCCGCTCTAGAGGTCCCGGAGTAGTGTGAGCCTTGAGGTAACTAGAGAAAAACGGCATAGACGGCTCCTCGAAGAGAGCCAAGTTGTGGTTCCCCGCATCCTTTCCACCCCATGAGAACAGTTCTCCTAAAACAGATCCCATGAATGCGTGGCGACAAGGCAATGACGTCTTTCCTCTTTCCATTGGTAAACAATGGCAAATCCCAAGTTTCATTTTTAGAAAGAAATGGCTTAATACTAGCAACATACGATGACTACTTTGCCGTGAAAGAGAGGAGTCGCTCGGGTTCTTGCTGCGAGCTTCAACATTAAGTGTGAACCGTGACCCATTTTTAACCGGACACGAAGTAGTGACAGCAGCGGTGCTGTCTTTCGTAGCCGCAGAAGGCGGAAGAGTAGCAGCTGCTGTGGAAGGAAGAAGCTCATCGCCTTCAGTTTCATGCACGGCCGGTCCTTCTCTTTTGTCGCTACAGGTGATCATCACTGTCTAGTGCATTGGATGACCAGAATCACCTTTCTAAAGCAGTCCGATAACTTCAGGATATCGACATCCGCAATGTGAAAACTGAAGAAAATGTGGAGAAGAAGTAGAAAGCACGCGGTCTCGCGCTGACCATGAGATTGGAAGATATCCTTGAGAGAAAGGAGAAAGATCATCATCAAATGTAGAGATCATCCTGCCAGCCAGAAACATATGAACACTGATGTACCGCCACGAATCGAGCGCAGTCGACTTCATCTCTTCATCTGGGAGATGGAGAGCGATTTAGATACCGATTCTGGCGAACAACGGCCGGGTCCTGCTCGCTCGCCGAAGGCACAACGCGGCGCGAGAGGTTTTGACAACATTGCAGCTATGCAGCTGCTACAAAGCCTCCACTGCGGCTAAGCCTGGACAAATTCGACATGGCAGAGGTGTGGGAAAAGGAAGGAACATTTGAGTCTGGAAGAAATCGAGCCAAAGCACAAACTCTCCTCCTCGACGTTTCGTTTTTTTTTTTTCGAGGTTCAAGTATAAGAGCAGTTGTATACAGCAGCAAGCAGCAAGAACGGGTGCAACTGAAGGTTCAGCCAGAAACACACATGCGTCGCAACTGTCAGAGGCTTCCAACAATGAGCTTTCGATACGGATGAGCACGATATGGACGCATCCTTGCTTAACCATCTAATTTCACAAGTTTTTCTACATACTGTCGGACCGCCAGGAGGGAGTGGAACCCCTAGCAACTTCCACTTTTTTCGGTGATTTCTAATCGGACAACCACCCCACTCCTGCCCTGCACGTGGTCAGATCGCATTCCTGGTGTTGGCACCCTTCGACTAGGACTGCGCAAAAGTCCCATGGGTCCTCGTTGACAAGCAAATGCTTTGCCCCAACATCTCCTTTGTGGGTTCGTTCGCAGAATAAGGATAGACGGCCGTCTCAAACTCTGGGCCGCCAAAACGCGAGCTCCACTCAGCGCAGGTCCTCATCCTCTCCTCACTCAGTCAGCTGTCAGTGCACGCGGAACGGTTAGAGGCCAAACTGGGGTCATGCGTGCGCTGGCTGCGAGCGGGCGATGCACTCCCCTCAATGACCGCTCCCTTATCGGGCCAGCCAAGCGACAACACGCTGGTACCTCGGAAGCTTGATGCGAATCGTAAAGACGAGACCGAAAAATCGCAAAGCGATAGCATTCATACTCAGCGTTACTGGCTGCTGAAAGGAGCGTGGGAGCCGCAAATGCAAAATGTACAACCCGACGCTTACAGGAAGGATGCTGTCCTGCAGCAGCTCGGATCAGCACATAATAGCCTATCGCCAGCATCCACGTACATCTAAAAAAGGCTGGAAAAGGACACGGTTGCCTTCCTAGTCGGTGGTAGCCGCCCTCAAACGATTTCCCGAGATGGCTACTGAACACAATAAAGGAGCAACAACGTGTAGAAGTAAAGCACGCCAACTTCGTTGCCCAGTTAGACTCACTTTCCGAGTTGCTAGTCGGGAGAGGGGCATCTGAAAAGGACCATTCTCGGTTTAACTCTACTAAGGGAGGGCTAAACATTCGCAAACATCCTGATCTCTCTAATAATACACATTCCCTCGTATTGTTTTGATTTCGGTAGCACAGTTGTTGGAATGTAAATACAGTTTTATCTCTTTGTTTCGATTATAGATCCGTCTTATGTGCCTCCTAATTGGACAAGGGAGGGAACTCCAGGATGTAGACAATTTTAACACAGGTGCGTCACTCGAGGCACACTCTGGAGTCCCTTCCCCTGCCTAGTTCTGCCTAATCGCGTCAGCGGAGGAGAGCACAGAACGCAGCTACAGCATTATTTGTCTGTTTTTGTTTTCTCTACTATCAGTGTGCCTTGCCTCGTTTCCTTGATGTTGGTGACACTTTTTATAAGGTGACCCCCGGACCCTATTTGCGCCCAGTTGTTTACCGAAGAATGAGTAAGTTCAATATATTTCACTACTGAACACATTCAGTTCTTCTGAAATTGTTTAAGAGTGGCCACCAACAGTTAGATTTGAACCCGCTTCCCTTACTACGACGAATCATGTGGAATTAAGCGCGAACGTCAGACGACGAAGTCCTGGTCAGGACAGAGTTTAAAGCCTTCCATCTGACCGATAAAAGCAGCAAACATGATAGTAGGGAGAACAATGAAGGCAATATACTAGCCTGATGTAGGACGGGGGATAACGTAGAGCAAGTTCCCAGCAAAGAGGACCACCGTAGCGTTGGCGGAGAGCCGTTCTACCTCCTTTCGCGCCAATGGGCGGGAAGTAATGCACGCAGCTCAGAGAATTCATAAAGCCGCGTGCACACTCCGCTGCGGCAGTGCGGCAGCCACGGCGAGGCATAGCGCGGAGGGGCGGAGTTACACTGCGGCAGCGTAGGCCGCAATGAGGGGGTGTGCACACTTTCGCTGCCGCAGTGGCAGCGAGGAATGACCCGGGCATTCCTCACTGTCGCTGCGTGCGGCCGCGGCGCAGTCCAACAGTGCCGAAGTGTGCGAGAACAGCTCCGCCCACATTCCACTGCCCGCTGCTCGCCGCAAAGTGTTCACGCGGCTTAAGGCCTGCAACAGTACCTTGTGGTAAAGCATTGCGATCTGTTCTTTTCCCTTCCTAACGTGGTGGGACCCACGCTTCCGCTGTGGCGAGCTGCGCCGAGGAACACTTGTCGCGATGCCGTCCGCGCGCAGCGACATTGACGAACGCCCGGGTCATTCCTGTCGCTGCGTGCGGCCGCGGCGAAGTCCAACAGTGCTGTAGTGTGCCAGAACAGCTCCGCCCACATTCCGCTGCCCGCTGCAAGGTGTGCACGCGGCTATACTGCTGCCCATAACTGCGACTATATTAATTTCGATCATGAACGTTCGAGAATGGCTCTCGCAGAGGGATTCGGTCAACGCCTCACAGGGCGACATACAGCGGAACTCTGCTGCAGTCCTATGCGAGCCGCTAGACTCCGGCAATCCCGGGGCTGGGAGCGGGAGAGATGGGCGCACCACGGGCCAGCGGTAGAAGACATCCCGTCCTTGCAGCCGTCGCCTCCTATAGGCCCCTGTTATACTCCCGCGGGAGCTTCCGCGGATGGGCGGAAATCGCGTCGGGACCCCGCGCCGGGCCACTCGTCGCGGCTCGCCACGCCCGCCTCTGCCGTGCACCATTGGTCCGCGGACGTTCCGCGGATGCTCCCGCGGGAGTATAACAGAGGCCATACCAGGGGTCGTATTCATCAACGCTTATATCCGCGGATCTGCGGAGTACATGGGGTAGACGATATCCACGATGAGGAATTCATGATAAAACCTACTCGCCACATGTGGTATATCAGTGGGTAGAGAATACTCGACGATCGTCCCGCAAGGATTCCGCTCCACATTGGCTCTCCTGTGAGATCAGCTGTTCTCGAGAGAGGCTTAGTTCTACCTTACGCTAGACTCGTTTCATGAACATGAATCGTACCCGCTACCCATTTCGGGCACGATCCTGCTAAATGCACTGCCGGGCAGTCGCGGGGATGTCGTCCCGATGCGTCCCAGGTGCAACTGGCCCGACTGCCCAGGCTCGACTCGAAGCGAGGGGCTGACGTGCGCGACCCACTGACCAACACCTTCGTCGGCAGGCAGCGGTCGCAACGACGTCATTTCCGGAGGGACCGCTCCGTCGTCAGCGAAAGGCGGTGCGGCAAAGGTCCTGCAACGATAACCCACTTTCAGCGCTAGTGATTAAACCTCATCACCGACGGAGGAACGGAGGGAGCCAGTGGAAGGCAGCGGGCGACTTGTTTGCCGGCCGACTTTGGTGTTAAACGCTGCTGTCTTACCATCGGAGCGAGTCGGTAGTGGAAGGGAGGCTAAAATAACCACCAGTCACTTTCGATGTGTTCTGATTGTGGGGGAGGGGGGGGGGGGGGGTGAGTAGTGGGTGGCGGTGCGTCTGAAACTGCTCCAAGGCAGGCACTGATCGATGGTGTTTGTTCTTGAGCAAGTGATAAGTGCGTTGCGGAAGACGACTTCCGACGACTGCACGAGCCAGTTGCCCCCTGTCAGAGCTCAGGTGCGAGAACTGTTCCTACTGCATCCCTTCCTGCTACTGCATCTGACCCTTGGCTAGTGAATTAAAAAAAAAAACTAACCATAAGAGATGGTACTAAGTAAATAAAGTTAAAGTAAGCAAAGTAAAGTAAAGTAAAGTAAGCAGTAAGTAAGTTAACGTACTAACAAGGGAGGTCAATGAACGTCCCATAACAATTTTCAAAATGACCTACTGAGGGTTGTAGGGAGTCGTCTGAGAAGCACCGTAGTGGTTTTCAAATTTCCTGTGGACATCTGGGTAGGTCAAAAATTGCAAAAAACCGTATCACCTCAATGCGAGCCAATAAAGCAAAACAGACGTCTGGAACTGCCATGTCGTGATTAGAATACAACCTACAAAGGTTTGCGGCAAAAACAGTAGCGGAATTACAGCGAACTCACAATTTGCTTGTTAGCGATACGGTAACCAATGCGGAACATTGGTTACCGTATCGCTAACAGCACAGTGCCGATGTAAAGTCTATCTTGGACACCGTAGTGTACCATACTGACGTTATAGCCTTATTGTAACCCGTATGATGCGATTTAACAACGATGCTATTCTTCCCATCACTCTCTGCTATCGAAGGTGTAGAGACTTGTACTCCCACGCTACTCCTAAGGCCGGGAGCATACTTCTATCGCCGCGATGCCTTCGCGGCGTTCAGTTCATGGCCATTCCGCCGCATGCGGTCGAATAGTCAAAGGAAACTTCGCCGCGGCCGCCGCAAGAGTGGCGGTCGGCATGCGCAATGGCTTCCCGCGCCCATCGCGGGCATGGCATACTTTTTTGCGCCGCGCGCGGTGTTTAGCGTTGGTCCTGGACGGATCGCCGTCGCGCCCCCTTGTAGAGCGATGAGCGATGCGACGAGCACTGAGATGTTCAAATTCCTTCGTGTCGCTGTCGCGTGTCGTGTCGCAGAACTCATTGCCGCGATCCCATTACGGGGACGGGAGGTATGCACGAGGCCTGAGGCCTTGTTTAGTGTGCGCGCGATGTGGACGCGATGCCATGTGTAGTGGGCGAATCGATCAATCGCGTCGCTCGATCAATTTGGCCACTACGCATGCATCGCGTCGCGCGTCGCGTGCACACTAAACAAGGCGTAAGGCCTTGTGCATACTTCCCGTCGCCGCGATGGAATTGCGGCGATGAGTTTTGCAGAGCGACGCGGAAGAATGTGAACTTCCTAGTGCTCGTCGCATCGCCCATCGCTCTGCAAGGGGGCGCGACGGCGATCCGTCCAGGACCAACGCTAAATACCGCGCGCGGCGCAAAAAAAGTATGCCATGCACGCGATGGGCGCGGGAAACCATCGCACATGCCATCCGCCACTCTTGCGGCGGAATGGCCATGAACTGAGCGCCGCGAAGGCATCGCGGCGATAGAAGTATGCCCCGGCCTAAGGCCTGGTTTATACTTGCGCCGCCACGCGGCGCGGCGTGATGGACGCCATAGATATCGATTTTTCGCGCCGCCCCGTCGATATCTATTCCGACTATGGTGCCGCGCTGCACAGCGGCGCAACTATAAACAAGGGCTAAAAGCGTTTGCCTGATTCGTGAACACCACCCCAATTAACCATCAAAGCAAAGTTTGACGGAATTTTATTCTCTACCTATGAAGTCATGAAGCTTACTACAAGCACCTATATTTGCAATGTCCCCAGCACTACTTATCTGTATGGAAGAGTGGTCAAGAAAAAATAGGCTGCAATAAGACCAAACTACGGGATCAAAAATGATAAATTTTTAAGAGATGGTATAAATAGTAAAATTTCCAAGAAAAGCGTTCTATATAGAAAACCAAAGACAGATCAGCACATTCAGAAGATGGAATGAAGCAACTGATCTCATCATGTTCGTAAATGAGGTTGAAAGGACAAGACTTTTTCAAAACAAGCAGAGAACATTACAAGAGAATCATAACGTAGCTCTATGCAAAGGAAACCTGACTTTTTCATATCCGACAAGAGATCGAAAAGAAGTTAGAGAAAGAAAACGGTGTCTGGCTGAGGTCAAAACGCATTCTACATTTGGAAAAACGAAAGGCAGTCCGCAAACCCTTGTCCAAGATTCGAACCCTATGCCTTCTCCTGCAAGTCTGCATCACTATCAACACGCCCTCCTAGTCGCTGCCCATCCTTCAGTGAATGATTCACTTGAATGTAGCCTCCAGCCTACTTGAGGAAACATAACAAATTGTCAGACTTCTAACATATAACTATAATTAAGGCTCCATAGCTTTTGCAGGTTAACTTCTGAACATTACAAGGTCATTCAAGATTGTATATACTATCGCGACTCCAAAAGACGAGGAGAGGTCGAAAAAAATTGTCCAGACATACAGTATAGTTACTTTGGGTGCTGAGCAGGAATACGGTGTCCATTTTTAAAAATTCGGCCGACCAGTCTAGGTTACTGTAGGTGCCATGAGTAAGGATGGCTTGGTCATGATCACTGATTTCGCCCTTTCCTCGCATATGGAAACTATGTAATCTGCTGACCACGAATCTGCCATTCCTTTTTCAAAATTATCTATTTTTCATGCACTACTTTCCATCTCAAAGTGGAAGACTGGAAAGCAAGCTTGATCACACAGCTGAAGAAAGGGATTCTACATACTGACATTGATAACCGCGATCACTCATGAAAATGCGGGATCACGCGACCACGTAAACGTTTATCAGACTTGTGATCAGCGCCTCAATTAGCCTACAAGACGAAGTATGGGTGAAAACTGCTTTCGATCTACAGAGTCGTGGAAGTACAAGTCTCTACACCTTCGATTAGCTGAGAGTGGTGGGGGAAGATAGGTAGCATTGTTGTTAAATCGTACCATACGGGTTAAAAAAGGTCATAACGTCAGTATGGTACACAACGGTGTTCAAGATATTTACATGGGCAAAAGAGCAGTGAGCAATCCCAGCAATGCAGAATCCCGACTCCCGGATTCGAACCCATGACTCTCTTCCTGCAAGCCCGCCCCCACACTTACTCGGCCAGCCAGTCACTGCCAGCTGGCTCATGAGCGGCGCACCTCAATGTTCCGCTTCCGTTAGGCCCCTGTTTTTTATACTCTCGCGGGAGCTTCCGCGGATGGGCGGAAATCGCGTCGGGACCCCGCACCGGGCCACTCGTCGCGGCCCGCCACGCCCGCCGTCCGCGGATCGCCGCCGACAGGCGACGAGAGAGGTGTTAAGGCACCCACAGAGTTCTGCGGCAACGCCGCTCGCCGCAATGGTTAAGGATAGGGCAGGGACTCCGCCGGCGGCGAGCTCTACGTCCCTGCCCTATGGTTAAGCATAGGGCCGCGGCGCCGCCGCAGAACTCTGTGGGGGCCTTTATACTTCCCGCCCGCGGTGTTCGGCGCGGGAAACGCGCTCCGATGCGACGCTAGCTGCCCCGGGACGACGACGACCGTCCGCGGTGCACTGTCCGTCCGCGGACGTCCCGCGGAAGCTCCCGCGGGAGTGTGACAGGGGCCTTAGTGTATCGCTGACAAGCAAATTGTGAGTTCGCTGTAATTCCGCTCCTGTTGCAGCCCACACCTTTTGAAGGTTGGATTCTAATTACGACATGGCAGTTCCAGACGTCTGTTTTGCTTTATCGGCCCGCACTGAAGTGATACTGTTTTCTGCAATTGTTGACCTACCCAACAAATGTCCACAGGAAATTTGAAAACCACTACGGTGCTTCTCAGATGACCTCCTACAACCCTCAGTAGCTCACTTTGAAAATTGCACAGGACGTTCATTGACCTCCCTTGTAAGTAAGATATGTACTAACATGCTTATCAGCTGGACATCGCAAGTACAGGCATTGTACAGGCCAAATACGCATTCAAGTCGCCTCAACTACATCCCATAAAAGTAAGTTGCGTGGCGCATCTTAAAAGAAATGAGCAACGTCGTCGCTTTGTTTGGATTTGCTTGATGAAGGAGACATGTTATGAAAAATAATAAACACGACGATGAGCGATAGTAAAGAATAGTGGACAACGTTACTAATTCTCTTTAAGATGCGCCACACAACCTACTTTTATGGGATGTCGTGGGGGCGACTTGAATGTGCATTTGGCCTGTACATTGACTTGCGGTGTCCAGCTGAAAAACAAGTTAGTATTTTGTTCTTACCAGACAAGTCTGGTACCGATTCATCGATCCCGGATGGATGGATGGGCCGGCACTATTCCTCCGTCGCTACCAAGGATGCACATTTAACGGTTAACGATTTAACGAATTTAACGAATTAACGGCATTGTTCGTTAAAATCTGGCTTAACGACTTAAGGAAAAATTTCAGTAATTTAATGAACTTTTTAATGGTCTTTTTCAAATAGGTTTATCACTTCTCCGCTTACCAGGATACTATCTCAACGGTAAGTCGGAACGGCGCAAGTGTTGTATATGGGCAGAACCGCCTCTCCCTGGGAAGTAACAATCTGCTGGTATCTCGACCCCAATACAACTCTGCGCAGAGTTAGGGGCGACGGAAGTCGCCTGTTGGCGCCCTGCTCCACAACTGACGGGCGCGCGCGGGATGAGGGCCCGTATTGCGGCTCGGCGCAGTGCACAGGTGGCGTAGTAGGGAAGTGCTTGGGCTCGTGAGCGAGGGGTCGGGGGTTTGGATCCCGCGGACTGCGTTTGTTTTGCGCTTTTGCAAAATCCATGTTTATCATATAGGTAATCCACCTAGGGGTATTATAGTGTGTTATAGAGCATGTTTACATATAACATACCACCCATACCGTTAACAAGTGTGGTCCAGGCAGGTAACCGATTTTGCTGAAACTTCGTCTAGGGGGTTATTTGGGGTGCTAATCACGAATCTGACATCCGTTTTTCAAGATTCTCTCTCTACCTGCTGTCACCGGCAAAACTTTAAGAATGTAATCCTGTGCCTTTCTGTATCTATATTATCCAGCCGAATCGTGAAGAACGGATGTCAGATTCGTGGTCAGCACCCCAAATAACCCCCTAGACCAAGTTTCAGCGAACATTTTTTGACCGAAGTCTTATCGGTATAGTCTTTTAACTAGTGCCACAAAATATCTATCGTTACATAACTACAGCTTCACACAAAATAGGCTTAAAATAAGTGACACACAGAAGTGAACATTTCAGCTAATTTGTAGTTTGAAGCATATGTTATATGTAAACATGCTCTATAACACACTATAATACCCCTAGGTTTATTACCTATATGATAAACATGGATTTTGCAAAAGTGCAAAACAAACGCAGTCCACGGGATCCAACCTCCCGACCCCTCGCTCACGAACCCAAGCCTTCTCTACTACTCCACCTGTGCACTGCGCCGAGTCGCAATACGGGCCCTCATCCCGCGCGCGCACCCGTCAGCTGTGCAGCACGTGAATCAACAGGGCGCCAACAGGCGACTTCCGTCGCTCTAACTCTGCGCAGAGTTGTATTGGGGTCGAGATACCTGCAGTTTGTTACTTCCCAGGGAGAGGCGGCTCTGCCCATATACAACATTTGCGTCGTTCCGACCTACCGTTGAGATAGTAGTCCTAGTCCTGGTTAGTCTTCACTAGTATTGCAGGCCTCATCCTCTCTATTAGAACTGCTCCTGAAAAACTATGAAATCAGTAAGATTAAACAGACAATCCGCTCTAACACAGCCGCAAGAGCCTGTTCCTACTTTGCGACGGGAGCGAGTTGCCTGGCCGACCAATCGCTCCCGTGGTTCCCGTCGACAAGGTCGAACAAGCCCTGGCGAGGAGATATTGCACTCTAATGCCGATTTGGGTTTGACCTATGGGCTTGTCTCCGTGACGTCGGCCACAGCGCGCAAATATTATTTTATTTTTACTTTCGTTCTATTTCCCACGGCTTTTATGGTGCCTTTAAATTTTTGGAAGTAGCTCATTTAGGAGCTAGGAAGGTTCTTCCCCGAAATGCCAAGCACATCAACGAATACACTAAAGTACTGTTCTGGTCTCTTCGTTAGATCTGCCTATCCTTACTTGGCTCTGCTTATCCCAAAATATTTTTGCTCGCCACCTGGAACAGTCGGAATGTTCTCGGCCGCTGGACGTATTTTAGATGATTTGCGGAAAATTGGAAGGCTACTTTTCCTGAACGTTAACATTCCACTTGTAGGTTTTTAATAGCGTTTTTATTACTTCCTTCCGCGCAAACAGGACGGAGTTACCTTGTAGTACAGCCATGTACAACGTTTTGCGCTGTACAAAGGATTTATGCTGCATCGTTGAGACCTACCCAATGACGAACTTAGCTAGGCCATTTCTGCCGTAACTGGACATACCCTTGCCTTCTTGCCAAGGCGAATATCCACTATGTACTGCCTGATGTAATTTGAACTCTAATTTGTTGTTGGCAGCTGGTATGTCATATTGCGTTCGTTGAACTTTCGTTGTTCGCTTGTTAAAGTAGAAGCGTAAAACGTTTCTCCAGATTTTCTTCATTTGAAATAGTATTTAGGCGGCTAATTGAAAGCCGAGATTTAACGATTTACCGGAAATTTAACGAAAAATTTCCGTTAAAAAATTCGTTAAAAAATTTAACGCCTAGAACTTTGTGTGCACCCCTGGTCGTTACGTCGCGAGCGGTGTGCGCCGCATCAACGTCGCAATCTTCGAAAATTACGGTGGCATGGTCAGTCTACCACGGTCCAGGGTGGACGGAGATGTGAAAGCCTTCTTTCGAAGAGACACTGATGAGCGAAAATGTTTGCGGCGAAGGTTAAGTTACTTGAAATCAGAGGTTGGAGAAACAGCACCAAAACATCATTAAAATAATTCAAAAATGCAACCAAACAGGATGGCGGCAACACTAGCAACTGGCAGAACTTCCAGGAGAATTCCCACTTACCTTCTTCAGAAATAACCAGAAAAATCTCTAAAAGGCAAGGGCGGGGTTTATGGACAGGTTTCAGTCCGGCACATGTTTTCCAAAGAGACTGTTCGGTTCTACAGTGGTCCTTCCCTGCCAAGAGAGATCTCCGTTGGTCCGATCTTCCGATTTCTCTCTTTAGCACTAATATCAAAAGGACCAATATCTCGCTGCGGTCTTCACACGCTTTAAGACATGATCTGAGACACGTGAAACGTGTGGATACAGGAATGTGTGTGCGTGCGCCGACCGCACGCGCCGTAGGGGCGGAGAAATAACGGCGATCGGATGGAAGGCCTAGGGTGGGATTTGTCAACGGCTAACCCGCGGGTATAGGGGGTAGAGATACCACGACGAGGCCTGCGTCTCTGACTCTTACCTTATCTCAACCTGCCTTCTATCTTATCTCTATCCCTTATACCCCGCATACCCACGGGTTTAATTGTTGATGTTTCCGGCCCCTGGTAGGTCTGGGCAGGAAATCCGAACCAGGAACCTGGTATCGGGTGTGTGGCAGCCGGCACCTCCTCCGACTGCGCTACACGCGCCCAATAGATAACAATGAACACATATAAATAATAGGAAATACGAAAACGAGTCCTAAAAGGAACAGTCGCTGCACGCCCTGGTAACCAAGGCGTGCGGTAGCGCATTGGAAGGGAGCGCACCATTCTGGCCGAAGCTACGTGACGCCTCAGCTGTCTTCTTTCTATGCGCGATACGCTGTCTCAAAATGCGGTCTTCAATGGACGCAAGAACACCATGTGGAAGAAGCGCGTGACGGCCCCCGTGTACCAGAAAATACCGGTGCTGGTGATGCTATTGTGTGGATCTTTGCCGACATTATCATGACGTATAAAATTCTCTCCAATAACTTATCAATCAAACCGGAAGATGCTGACGAAATCCGTAAGCGGAAAGCTTAAGCTTCGAGTGTCGATTGCTAAGTCACGGATTAGGTCATACTTTTCAACCTACACGATTCTCAAAGAATTCAACTTGCTGCTTGGCAAGTACGAGGATATGACAAGGCTGTCTATGCACGCGTATAGAAGACCTACCACATGATAAACACAGTTACGTTCTCGAAGACATGCTACTGCTTATGCATCGTTTAACAATGATTGTTGTGTTTTGTGTTATAAACGTTTTTTTGCGGTTTCTTTTTTAACATCGTTGATGCTAGACCTTGATCTACGCCATAAATAAATAGAAGGGGCGCTAAGCGGCTCTGGTGTTATCACCATATAGAACAGTCCTGCACATCGTTTTGTGCTGTACGAAACTAAAAATTTCATGCAACACTGGTGCGCTCCACATTTAGAATACCGGCGTTAATGTTTAGTCTTTGGGCGGAAAAAGCGTAAAAAACGCCTTGTCCGCCGTTTTTTGATAGCGCTCTTCAAATTGCGCGATTTGAAAAATGAATTCGATATTTGGAATGGACATCGAATGGTCGATGAAGAGAAACTTGCCCAGAAGATATTAAAAATGTGATTTGATGACCTAGGCTTTGGTCAGGGCGGCGGACTCCTCTCTCCCTGGCGGGAGGTAATTACACCCAAAAGCTCACATTCTGAATATGGGTAATCAAATCAACATTTTAAACAATTTCTAGGCGTTTTTCTCTTCGTCGGATAGATCATCCGACGCTGAGCCCAAATATCGGATTTATTTTTCAAAGCGCGCAATTTCAAGAGCGCTATCAAAAAGCTCAGTTCACCATCCAGTACCGGCCTTAATGCTTGGTCTTTGGGCAGAAAAGGCGGCAAAAACGCTACCAAACATTAAGGCTGGTATTGTACGGTGGACCGAGCTCTGCTATTTCTGAAGTAATTTGGATTTACTGTGCCTTCCTACCAAGGCGGATAACCACTCGCTACAACCCCCCCCCCCCCCCACAAGCCGCATTGCGCCGATCTTGGTAATGTAGTATTGATCTCAAGTCTGCGAGCATGAGGCTATCTAGTGCTTGGACCAACACTTCACAGTCGGAGGTGTTCTGGCGGCGGGTCAGTCGCGAATCGAGAAGCACAAACACGGATGTCGGTCTGGAATGCGCTGCAGCCGAAACGAGAGTAGGTGTGCGGGACGGCAGCGGACGGCGGTGCCAAGGACAGTGCAGCTGAAGGCGAGCAGCGCCGGCGGAGGGCGAGAGCATCCCTGCGGTGATTTCGGAAATGGAATGGGAGAGGCCGCGGAAAGAAAGGAGCGGGCGGCAGTGGGGCGCTGAGTCAGAGGCTCTCGAGGAGCGCAACCGCTGAGCAGCACAGGTTCGGGCCGGTCGGCAGCATCGACTTGGCAGCACCGATCTGGGGATGCTCTCCGAGTGATCGATAGCGCAAACAAGTAGAGCGTCAACGGGCTGATGATGACGACGATCTGCTGAGAAATTCGACACCCAGGACGGTTCAGCTGACTGCCTCCGGTTCGTAGTAGAAGCATGCTGGTAGTGCTGGCTAAAATGACTCCGAAACGAAACGTACGGTCACCAACGCTGGCGCTGGAGATGTTCCGGTTGCGCTCTTCCAGTCCTCCATTCACCCTGAAAGCTAGGCGGTTCCACATCAGAGATGACTCCAGAAATAGAGGGACTCACGCTGAGCTGTCTATGTTGATCTCCGGAGGAATACTAGCTTTCGTCGTTTTGTCGTCGTCCATCACCAGATTCCGCCACCAAGACGTCTTGCTTCTGGAATCGTCTCCGTAACAACAGAAGTCGTGGGCAAGAAGAACATCTCATTGATAATTGATATAATGTTGTTTGAATTCTCTATTCGTCATTGATATTCATGAAGATGCTATTATACCTTTATCTAAGCTACTCGAGAAACTCACACCAACTGCTTGGTACAAGGACAAATGCTAGTTTTTGGAGAGCAGTTTGTTGTTTGATGTGCATGCAAAGTGCTTCCAAATAAAATTGAGGCAGAGCTTATAGTTGTTTCTGTCAGAGGGAAAGAAGGGTTGATGCAGCGCTCAGTTTGAAAATAAAGGGGTTAGGGAAGGAAGTGTGACGAATAGGAAAGGAACGTTGGTCAAAAATTTGGCAGCTGATTGCTCGAGTGTTCTGGGACGTACAGGTTACTCTCGCTGCATCGCAACATGCCTATTGCCTCCCTTACATGGACCTTCTGCAGTGCTGTCTTTAGCGGATGCTGCAAAAGTGTTAGCCGCCTGAGTCATCGATTCGCTGTCCTTCCGCTACTCTTGTCGGCACTAAGCTCTGTTGAACGTCATCGTAGAGCGTGACCCTTCCATTTCCTAACCGATGTCCCAGTCCTGGGCCTAACAAGGATTGTAAGGATTGATGGCCCTTGCGCAAGCGAACGCCACAACCGTTGCAGACGCACATTTCGAGAAAACATACTCCATCGAGTGTTGAGATTACCGAAAAGCAATGAATCATTTGCTGCTGCGCATAGGAGTGGTGGGAATCGTTTCATTTTATTTCGTTCATATCAGTTAAAGCATAGAAAAAGTACTAGAACAATTAGTATCTGCAACAGAACGTTAGAACGAATAAAATGTACAATGGGGACGCATTGGAAGAGGCCGCAGAAAATCCCCTTTATAACGGGAGTCCGTCCTAGCTCGAGCAGTCCTTGCTTACACTCCTTTATCCATAGGTTTGACAAAAGTTGCATACAATGGCAATAACAACACCACAATAGTGATGAAAGGTGTAACCATGAAGAGTAAGTGACTGCACAAAGTGTAACTTTAGACTGTTAAAGCTGAACCTGTCTTCAAAGATACCCCTGCATTGAGCACAAGGATGACAGATATTAATGGCACAGCGAATACCGAATGTAGGCTAGACGTGACCAACAGAAAACCTGACCATGAGTAACCTTGATGCTACAATGCTTTCCATCAAAAGTCTTGCGTCGGGCAAGACTGGAATCAGCTCCCTTCTGTTTTCCGGATACGATGCTAGCCCATCACACCACCAGCGCTGTTTGATCGCACACAACATGCGCGATATCCTTGTGCCAGCGCACTATCAGTGCTCACCATGATATCGAGATTGCTCATGCGATCAAGCATCACAGTTGGTGCAATGGGCCACCACCCTACCAAGGAGCGCTTGTTCAATTTCCGGGCACAAAGCTGTCATCGCAGAAGAACACCCTGTAGCGAAATACGGACACAGTCGGTCCGTACTAGCCTCTCTAAGCCCAACATAGCTGCTTAAAACAGTGTACATAGTAGCCTGCGTTTGAGGCAGCATCTCCAGCTGCTCTTGGTGGAGGAAGTCTACGTTAAATCGGGAGCAGCGTCTTATCCGGAAGCGTTATAAAGTGAGGGACTTTATGTGTACATTAATATGAGCAGTTGTGAATCACTGCATTAACCATCTGGGCGGATTGCAACTTTGGTGAAAAGAGAGTGAAAAAGCTTCGAAGCTAACCGGCCCGTGTTTTTGAAGATGACTTAATACTGTATAAATTCGAGAAGGAACAGCCTATGTAGGACATATAAGGGTGTCTCAAAAAATGTATAACTGTTTGAAAGCATAACTTTGCTCACTGTAAAGCTACTAAAGAAGTTAAAAGCTTATATGAAAGGTTGAGAAAACAGAAATTTTCTTACACAGCGGTGTGCAATGCACCATGCACTCGTGTGAAATTTTGCATTTTACACTCGATTGATTGTGTTTCGCTTGAATTATAATTCCTTCACAAAGTGGACGTATCGATTGATTTGCGCTTCTTTTAAAGTTTAAAACATACAAACACACTATGTACGGCTTGCGAAACGTGCAGGGCATCCTAAAAGTACAGGTACCATTTGAAAGGTTCTATTTTTTTGCGAGTCAAGATTTTGTAGATGATTGAGAATCATACGAAAGCACAGAGTAACGAGATTTCTGTGGCGTGTACATAGTCAAGATTGCGCCATTCCCCCACCTGAAACCTTAGATCTCAGGCTCGCTTGATTGTGCATGGGCTGAATGCTTATTACTGTCTAGCTACTACGTTGCCAGATTAACCTGTGCTGTGCTTCTTTTAACGTCTTCCGTCGTCCAATAGCTGCAAATCTGCCGAATAACCTCTTCATTCAGCTTAAATGTTGATCATCAGTGCACAGAATCCTTCTTGGAAAATGGGGCTCCTGACCACATTTAAATTGTACAGTCAATAAACGTGCCATATTATGTGTCTTTCACGTGACAGTCAAGCTCTAAACATTAAAAGAAGCAAAGCACAGGTTAATGTAGCCAAGTAGCAACACGATTGTGACAAGCATTCAGCCCATGCACAATCAATCGAGTCTGGAATGCAAAGTTTCAAGCGGAGCATGCGCAATCTTGACTATGTACACGCCACAGAAATCTCGTTACTCTGTGCTTTCATATGAGTCTCAAACATTACAAAACGTCACCAGCAGCAATGTTAGAACCTTTCAAACAGCACCTGCATTTTTTGGAACCCTGCACTTTTCACAAGCTGTGGCGTGTTTTTAAGTTTTAAACCTTAAAAGAAGCACAAGTTAATCGATAGGGTCATTAAGAAGAAAAGATGTTAAAGAAATTATAAAAGGTATTCAAGAGAAACACAATCAATAGAGTGTTAAATGTAAAATTTCAGACGAGTGCATGGCGCATTCCATACGGCTCAAATGTCAGAACATTTCTATTTTCCCATGCTTTCATGTGGGCATTTTTATCTTTATCTTATCTTTATCTTATCTTTTTTTCCACTACCTTCATTGGTAGCAATGCTATCATCTTTCAAGCGGTGTACACATTGTAGGGAGACTGTTCTTCCGTGGTAGAAATGTGCCCATTTAGACGAAACTTACAAGCAGGTGGACTCAAAAACAACCTTTGTGGCAAACGCGTATAATTACAGCGGAAGTGGGGGCGATCTGTACGTAGTGCAGCCCACTGAAACGAGTCAGTTGACTCGGTGTAGGAGCTCCTCCCTGACGCACTTTAATCGGACGAGAAAATTCTCCACCAGTCCTGTTGGATGAAGATACGCTTCCACATACGCGCCCTGAGAACTGCTAGTCCAGCATTCGGCGAGAGACATCAAAAAATTGTGATTGGAGCTGACGCAGACAGTAGCCATTGCCCACATTGTTAAAAATCGGTAACGAGGCTTGCCTTCATTCTATGCCACTGTCAATTATTAGAGTGTCCCACACGGAATGTCGCTTCAGCCCAACCAGTTAATTTCATACAAAGCAATTAAAGCCAAATTTGGTAATATATACATACTCCACCATTGTAAACAACCTTTCTCCAACGTACACGCAAAGATTGGATCTCGTCTTTAAAGAACTGAGCTGGCCGCGAATCGAGGAGGTTGGTCATCCAAATCCGGATTTCGTCGTAGTCAGGGAACAATTTTCCATTCAACGGTGCTGCATAGAGCGGAATATGTGGTAGTCGGATGGGGCAATGTAAGGGCTGTACAGCGGATGAGGCAAAACCAAGTTTCTCGATTTTATACTGAACGACTTTTGCGGCATGAGGCCTCGCATTATCATTCAACAAGTTGGTATAGGACTGTGTTTGGATTCAAATTTGAGGCATGATTTGCAGCAGACAAGTTCTACTGCAAGCTCCGGCTCCGATCTTGTCGGATCAGCTTCAACAGCAGTCCGTGAAAGGTCGTTATCCGGGACAGGCGCCTGTCTCCCATGCTCTTCGTCTTCAAGACTTTCGCCGCCGGCTTCAAGACGTTGAAACCACTGCTCGCACTGTCTTTTGGAAACGACATCTTCGCTAAATGCAGCTACCAATGAACGATGAGAATCCGCAGCGGATTTTTTCAATTTGAACTCGTAGAACGGCACGCGCGCACAATCATTCTGTGGTCCATTGTAGTCTGAAGACTATAATTTCTGAAACCGATTAGGGAATAATGTAGGAAAAATAGAAAATGTAGAAGATGAAACGCCGCAAAAAATACCCTAAGGGAGCTCACAACCGATGCGAATAACTGTGACAAGAAGGCCACCATATATACGACATTCTAATAGAAGTGATGATGACCTATCGCTCTGCCATTTAACCACCAAAAACTAACTTTTTCAAACCTAGAAGTCTTATGCAACTTGCAGTAGGACAAGGCGACACATTTTTTATAGTTTCTAGCCATCACTACGCTACCGGTACCCTTATATACGGAGAAACAGGAACACTAGTTGCAGCATGAGACTCAAAGAGGAATCGATAAAGTACGTAGGACCAGCATCGAACCGGATTCACTGACTTACTGCATTGTATACCCGAGAATAATTGCAGACTTCGGGTTCCTGCACGAACTCTTACAAACTACATGCAGGTAGTCGATCCCCACAACTCTCAGACGATGCATACGCCACTAAAAGGGGTAGTACGGCGCATTTCTTGCTAAATGGATTTGGAACGCATTTAAACCCGCATACGTCCCGGTTACTTTTTTGCTGAGGATACGCAATACCTTCGCGACGCCAGAGGTGGGAAAGCTTTCTTCTCCCAAACAGCCCAGAGGGATGTCTAACACGCCTTATCATTTGTATGAGGTTCGTTTTTCAAATTTCGGTGGATGACGATGGGTTGCGGGAGGCGTGGGTAAGTAAGAATCACTTACCCATGCTCACATTTAGCACCAGTAACTTGCGTAGTCAAGCGAAATTTTAAAAACAGAATTTACATAAGTGATCAGAGCCTTAAACAACCTCGCTGAACGAAGTTTGAGAGAAGAAACTTTTCCAGCTCTCGAGTCGTGAAAATACGGTAGTAGATATGACTAAAGTTTCCTTTCTGGTAACCTTCCTTTGTTGCGATTTCATGTAGAGGGTTTGGGTGATTGTGGTGGCTGTTTTTTCTTCTTCAGAAAAGTGCAGGAATGTTGCCCCACAGGAGAGTCGAGCCAAAACCACTCCGCTGCCAGCAGTGGTCCACTGCGCCACCACTGCTGGACAGCTAGCGCTGTTTCCAGCCTAGTTGGTCTCCCCCTTGTGATTGTAGGACTCCGCGCGCAGAGAGAGGACCAAGAAGGCAAACTAAAAAGGGTCCACATCTCCGTTCCCAAATGGGTTTTGCAGCTACGGTCATCTGGGGCCGGATTCATCAATGACTTACGTAACTTTAACGGAGAACTGTAAGCTTATCAAGCGATATGGAGCGATAAGCCGCGTTAAAAGCTGAGATAACGCGGCTTATCGATTTCGCAGACAATGGCGGATATCGCTTGATAAGCTTATCATTCTCCGTTAAAGTTACGTAAGCGATGATGAATCCGGCCACCGGTAGCCTTCCTTTGCAAGCAGAGGTGCTTCACTTTGAATGGGGGTGCAAAATCCGCCATTGTCTGCGAAATCAATTGGAAAACGGTATACGCAACTTACCGTTTACAATTTATTGCTATGTTTGGCTTCTCAAAAGAAGAGAGCCCTCTCTACCACTATAATTGCTGGCGATGGAAACACATTCTGACTATAAGCACAGCGTTACAGGTGAACAACTACTTCTTTTGGACAGCTCTGAAAACTAAGAGTGGGAAGATAGTAGCCTATATGGAGTACAGTTTACAGCGTGTGTAATCTACCCTCAGAGGCGAAGAAAAGAAGCGGTATGATGAAGTGCTTCAGAGAGACTAACTGCTCCTCGTATTCGGCTACACTTCACACCTGCAGTCTTTTTTGCCTCATCATCACTTCTTTGGGCACGGCTGCAGTTCGGTACAGAGTCGAGGTCCAATGCAGCTGCGTAGACAGCTCTTTGGAGAACGTGGACTTCAGGACGAAGATCATATCACAATCACACCTTCAACCTTTCTGGACATAAGTGTTCAAAACGGTGAGTGTAGCCAGCAGGATATACCATGGCAGTTCCAATAAGCAGTTTTCTGCGTCCAGGTGAAGCAAGCCAACGATTCCGTGGCCGGAGCGCTGATGATAGAAATTCTGAATGAGATGGCATTGTCATATGCACTACCGCCTCTGCCTTTTGGTTGTTGGCCATTGGGCGGAATAGACCCAAAAGCCGCCACTTTTTCCGGCACTTTTCTATAACTCCCTTCAGAGCACCCAATTTAGAAAATAATGGTACCATCTAAATCCACTGTGAGTGATCTATCTAACTAAGGTAAGGTAACCTAACATGCTTTTTAAGAAATAGGCTCTTTGACCTCTTTGACATTCCCCGACCTCGCTTCGTCCGTCGAGATAACTGCACCCAAAAGGCCACCTTAGTAGTTTACAAAAATAAACACATTTTCAATGTAATTTCGTCCCAGATTTAAGGATCCTATATAAAACTGCGCTTTCGCCCCTGAAGCAAACAATGTTATCTACATCCGGCAAAACGCTGCCGGCAGCGGATTAATTCGCCGTGTCCGCCGCTTGGCCATAACTCCCTTCAAAATCGACCATATCCAAAACGCATATTGTTGAAGTCAGAACAAGATGGTCTACCTAATGGCATAAGAATGGCATAAAAATCACAGCAGGATGTTAAACTTTTCAGTTCGAGATGACTTAAATTAAGCGGGCCAGTAATTATCTTGACCTAACCGACATTCGCTGCTTAGTTTCTCATTCTCCCCTAGCAGGAATGAATTTACCCAGTAGAATTTTTACATTTTTAAACGGTGTCAAAAATCTATTTTATGATATTTTTAGGTTTTTTCTCAACAATGCGATCTTGTTCATAATTCCACGCATTCTAATCTGCCGAGTAGGGTCGTAAGTAACTGCTTTTGATAGTTACTTACGACCCTACTCTTTTAGTAATCGGTTAGTAATTACACCTTACAAAATTTACCTTTGAGTATTAGAGCAAATCAAGTCTTTCTGCAGGGACGCAACGTAGGATGTCATTAGTGGGAATCGATTTTTGGGGCACCTTTTTTGACAAATTGGGAAAATTTACTTAAATCCCAAATCATATCGGAGATCGCATCAGAAATCCGTGATTTTTTTGCTATAGATCGAACAACTCTTTTTGTTATGGTGTTAATATTTTAAATGATTTTGGTAATGACAACAAATGCAATAAGTGTTCTGAAGGTTGTAACATTTGCACAATAATCAATAAAACTGAATATATTCATTCCTCAGCCACAAATTAACGGATTAACGCATATAATGAATGAATCAATGACAATTGCAATATAAATAATGTTGTATACTGTATAACACGCAATGATTGTCAAAAACAGTATGTTGGAATTACTGCTAGAAAACTAAAGTTCAGAATTAGAGAATACCTATCCCAAATTAAAAATCCAAAAATTAATAAATTTTAATACACTCATTTTGAAAATAATTGTAATAGTATGTCAATTAAAGTAACCATTTTAGATTAATTAGAAGATAATAAAGACAAAGATGTTTTTTTTACAAAAGGAACTTCTTTGGATAAAATTAATTAATACAGCTCATCCTTTTGGTTTTAATGACCATATTAAAGGCTACGGAAATATATCTGATATTGATTACCCTCTAACATATAAAGAAAATCATCTGTTCTATCACATGTATCACCTATCGTCCCGTTGATCATCGACTTGCTCTAGCGGGCGCCAGCAGCCCCTCCATTCGTCCTTGTCGCGTGCCAGAGTGCTCCAATGAATCCTCCTCGCTCGAGGAACACGAAGAGCGTCACATCGTTCATTCAGGGCTTTCAGGAAGAACTGCGTCCAACGCGTTGGTGGGCGTCCTGGTATTCTCTTGACATCCCGCGGAATCCAGTCCTTGATAACTCTCGTCCAGCGAGTGTCTGCGAAGCGCATTACGTGGCTGGCCCATCAATTTTCCACAGTTTGGCCCACGCGACAGCAACTCTGATCTTTGAACGTCGGCGAAGCTCGGAACTCCGGAGGCCTTCTCTCACTTGCGTGAGTCGTGTCACTCCGAGCGTCGTCCTCTCGATTCCACGCTGCGTGACGATGAACGCGTGTTCATTCTGCTTTCGTATATCCTAGGTTTCTGAGGCGTATGTTAGGAAGGGTAGAAGGTAGAGTCGAATAGGTGGGCACGGAGTCGGACGTTCTTTGTCTACTTCGCGACTTCTTCGACGCTCTTGAAAGCTCCCCTCGTTTCCTCATAGCCTCCAGGAACAGGCACTCTCGATAAACTTGCATGTTGTGTAAATGTTTGGGCAGAACAGTTGATTTTAGACAAGAAACCTTTTTGAGAGGAACGTGAGTTTCTATGCAGGTTTGAAGTATCGAAATGGAAACCTCATATTTTGCGTTAACGCTATGTGTGGAATCGAAGAGCTCCCTCCATCTAGCCTGAGCTAAATCTGCACAAACATCTCTGTATTTGCACTCTGAATACACCCTGCGATAAAGTGCTGTAGGAACAACAACTTCACACGGTATATCAATTGTAATGCTATTGTGATCACTCATTCCAAGCGGCGAACAAATATTCAAGTTCTCAATGAAATCTTTAGAGCTGGGCAAAACTAAATCAAGCATACTACAACCTCTTGTAGGTTGAGCAATGTTTTGTGTGAAGTCATGACAATAAGCTAGTTCATGTAGAGCAGATGCGCCAAATGAGTGGCGCTTGCCGGCAAGGAGGAAGTCAGGAATATTAAAGTCACCCACAATTACAAAATGTTTTTCGTCAGTTGATAAGTCACTCAATACTTTAAAAAGTTGCTCCGTCTCAGCTGCTATACAAAAAGACGTCATGTAAACGATCACTATTCTAAAACGTGAGGAAACATATGAAATGTCACCACAAAGTATTTCATAACCATCCTCAACAGATTCTTATAAACCAGAGAAAAAGAAAGCCTACGGTTAACAAGTAGCATTACTCCTCCGCACATTTTATTTGATCGATCACATCTATATATACCGTAGACCTATGTTACACTCCCACAGAAGCATCCGCGGACGGGCGGAAACGGCGTCGAGACCCCTCACCTGGCAAATGGCCGCGCCCCGCCACGCCCGCCGTCCGCGGATCGCCGCCGACAAACAACAAGAGGGCGACTGCCGCGTGCGCGATGAGCTCCGCTGCGGTCGTGTGAGTTGTGCATCATGACCTGCTGCAGTCGTTAGGTTTGAGTTGTTGGTATCCCTTTCTGCTGTTGCAGGAGCTGCGGGGGAACATGCTCTGGTTCAGAAATTGAGTTCGAGTTATAAAACTAAACAACGTTCTAAGGCTCAACTTTATATGATGCTTCTTCAGGAAAAGCTGAAAATATTACACACTATCGCAGTGAAACTGACTTTGTATACACTTTCTAACACTTGATGTGGAAGTTTTGATGCAGGCCTAGATATCACTGGCCGCTGAAGTCACCCAATTACTCCCGCGCTCGCAGCGCTATTCGCCGCGTCCGCGGCGACCATTCGTACATAATGTCCCGCAGCCGTTATACTTCCCGCGGAGTCGGGCGCCAAAAGGGGCGGCTAGCGTCGTATTGGAGTCGGGCGCTCCAATACGACGCTAGCCGCCCCGGCTCGACGACGACCGTTGCACCTTCTGTCCGCGGACGTCCCGCGGATGCTCCCGCGGGAGTATAACATAGGCCATAGTCTAGAGTTATTTTGCTCAGTATTGATGGCATACCATGACTTAGCTTGAGCCAAGTTTCACAAAAAGCATAAATGTCATATCTGTTAGCCAAAATTAAGTTAACATCCGCATTCTTTATGATTGACCTAACATTCGCATATAAAACTTTTAAAACGCTACGAAAGTACCGGGAAAGCACTTTCAGTTTCCCGGAGTACCGGGACTGGAAGAAGCTGAGTGTGATCTATGTATTGCCCACTCCGAGCTGTGGACGGTGGAGTTACGCCAGGTCTGCTATCACCGTTTCTGGCCTCACGCTCTTTTCGCTTCCGCATCCTTTGTTCTGGAGTGAGTGATTTCCGGAGAAAAACACGTCCTCCGGAATAGAAGCGCAGTCGAGGAGCTCGCACTACCGCGAAACCTTGAGATACAAGGGCTTTTATGAGACGGTCGTGACCCTGATCTGGTCGCCCAAGACGGTAGACCGAAACTGGGTTACATTCGAAACGAAGAAAATCTAGTATACAACACACACTTTGGTAGTCACGCGATACTCTTTCTGGCATAATACACGTCTTCAATTGGGCACTCCACTCATAACAATCGATCGAAGCCTTTCAACTTCCTCAAAGGACAGCGGTTGTTTTTCGGAAGCATCAGCTGGTGTACCTTGAAGAATTGTAGTTTCAACCGCGCTTACCGCGCACTTATTACTAAGTGAAGCAACTTCATGATTTAACCGTTCATTCAGAGCACGAAATGTACTTATCTCCCGTACCATGGCGTCAATTATCTTCTTGACTACAGCTGGAACACGAGCCGACTTGGAGAGTTCGTCGAGCTGGTTCTGCAGCTCTTTCGAGGGCGAGGCTGGTCCAGTCATAGTAGTTGACGCTGTGTTGATCCCTTCCATTCCTCGAACGTAGGTAGGTATTCAAACCCAAAAATCGAAGAGTCGAACCGGTTGCAATGAGTCGGATATGGCAAACCTCAGCGGGTGGCAATTGTAGGTATTCCTTTACCCACTTGACACAATGAGTAACACGACAGCAGACACAAATTGTTAGCGAGCCAGAACAAAATGATAGCCACCAGCGACACTTGATGCAACCGCTCACCACCAGTGATCGACGTGAAAGTGAATTACAATAACATGATTTGATAATAATAATTTTGATAGTAATAAAATTATAATACATTGATCACAACCCGAACTTGTCAGAATTAAATTCAACTTTCAATAGTAAACGCTTATGTATTAACGAGAAGTTTAAAAAATTTGTTGACAAAACACGTGAACATATTTACAGGTAATCTAGAAATAATTTCAGATAAAGTTATTAAAAATTCAATCAATAATGGTACAAAATTTGCCCCAAAACACAATGTTTCGAAAGAAAACATTCAACTCCTGTTCAAAAATGTCTTTTCTTTATTCCTAGGAAAAATTAGAAATAAATATAAGTTAAGAGACTCTCACCTCAATTCGATACAGCAGAAACTCAATATTTTAAAGAAAAAATCTGGAAATTTTTGTTATATCGCATTACTATAGAGAACTATAGATCCTTTACAAAATTAAATATACATAGTTTAGAATACCTATACTTTTTAAATTTTTTTTTGTTATACGCCCTCTTGACAAAGCAAGCAATAAGTATAGTTTCACTTGTAAAAAATTCTATTAAATCACATTAGCAAAGGAAATGGGAATTGTTTCAGAAAATAACAGGTTAAAAATTTCTATAATAACAGGTTAAAAATTTTAATCAAACGTATGAAATATATAACAAAGAAAACGAACTTGAAGTTATCAACAGACGTAAATTATTATGTTTACATAATAAAATTAAAGTTGAGGGAACGGAGAGACTTGCATTGATATATTGTTTACCAAAATTACACAAAAATCCTGTACAATTTAGATTTATTACTGAAGCATATAATAGCTACATGATGCCACTTTCAAAAAAAACTATAGTTTTTACGCTTTGGAACAACATTTCATTAAATACATTAACATAATAACATCGAGAAATAAACATTTTATTAGTTGTTGGTATTAATAACACAATCGTATCTGAAAATAAGTAAAATTAATATCGAAAATTCTAGACTATTTTTAGCAGACTTTACTAATATGTTTTCTAGTCTTCCTGATAATGTCATTTCAAAAATTGTAAAAGAATTGGTAAAAATATGTTTTCCTATTTTTATTTATTCTTTCACATTTTTTAATGATATGGGTGGGAAATATATTGCATATAATGAACATATATATTATACATATATATTGAACGTTTATTATACTAATAATAATACTCTAAATAAATACAGATAATATACAGCGAAAGAATTATTGTTCTCCACTGAATATTTACTTAAAAATAGTTTTACAATTTTCTCTGCATAATTTATAAACAAATTGAAGGAGTACCTCAGGGAAGCAATTGTATTCCATTACTTGGTGATCTCACATTATCAATATTTGAATACAAATTTTGCAAAAAGTTTGTAACATGAAATCGTCATGTAAACATACATCCATTCAGATACATGGATGATATTCTTATAATTCATAATAAAAGTAATAAATACATACAAGAATTACTTGGTGAAATATACGAAGATTCTCTTCAGTTGGAGACAACACATGAGTCAGACTACGCAAAATTGTCATATCATACTCTATAATAACGCGCTAAGCGATGAGTCATGCTATCGATCGGCGCCGCAGCAGAAATTAGCAGGAGGAAAATCGAGGGGGGAATCGGGGGGGGGGGAATGGGGGGAAATAGGGGGAAAATGGGTGGGGGGGAATTACAACACGAAAATAGCGAAAAATACTCAGACGTCTTCCCCCTTCCTGGGAACTTCGGCCGCCTGGTACAATCGAGGTCGCTGAACACGAATCTGAAGTTTGTCTTCGAAGTTCGAAGTCGATCGCCATCAATCGATATTGATCAAACTACTGATCCTTTGTGAATGTCGTCCAGGCGGTCTGAAACTTTAGCCCTGGAGGTAGTCGAGGTCGCTAAACACGAATATGAAGCCCATTTTTGAAGCATCGATGGCTATTAGACGATATTGATCAAATTATCATCACACTATATAATAACGATGAGCCATACCATCGATCGGCGCCGCCGCAGAAATTAGCCATAAAATGGGGGAAAGTCGGGGGGGGGGGGGGAGATGGAGGGAAAATTACGACACGAAAAGAAAATAGCGAAAAATACCCAGACGTCTTCTCCCTGCCTGGGAACTTTGGCCCTGAGGCAATCGAGGTCGCTGAACACAAATCTGAAGTTTGTTTTTGAAGTGTCGGTCGCCATCAATCGATATTGATCAAATTACGGTGCGGAAAAATAGCAGGAAATACGTAGACGTCTTCTACCTGCCTAGAGACTAGTCCTGAGGGTAGTCGAGGTCGCACAACACAAATTTGAAGTTCGTTTTTGCAGTATCGATCAACGTCAATCGATACTGATCAAATTACGTCGCGCGAAAAGCGGAATTCGGTATTCAAGTACTTGGGATCAGCAATCGCGTCCGATGGCGGTTTACTCGTTGAAGCCAACTCATGCGTGAGTGCAGCGTGATCCAAATGGCGCTCTCTGACGGGAGTGCTCTGCGACAAGAAGATACCAGAGCGCCTCAAGCCGAAGATCTACAGAGCAGTCGTCCGGCCTGTAGCTATTTACGGAGCTGAGTGCTGGCCCGTTACCAAAGAAATTGAAAGGCGCCTCAGCGTAATGGAAACGAAGATGCTGCCGTGGACGGCCGGAGTTACGCGTTTGGATCGAGTACGCAACGAATCCATACGGCAGAGGTTCGGTGTCACCCCAATATTTGAGAAGATGCGCGAAGCTCGTCTGCGATGGTACGGCCACGTCCTTCGCGCAAAAGGTGACACTGTCCGAAAGACTGGTCTTAACCTTGATGTGCCCGGTAGGCGGCCACGAGGGCGACCAAAACAGCGGTGGCTTGATACGCTGCATCAGGACTTGAAGATGGCTGGGTTGCACCCTGATCGGGCATTTGATCGGGAGAAATGGCGCCAACATTCCAGGAAAGCGGACCCCACAACTAAGCGGGACAAACGCTGAAGAAGAAGAAGAAGACGTGGTGCAGAAGATGGTAATAAAATGAGAACTACTACATTTGAGTTGAATATCACTATCACTATCAGTCATAATGTAATTCTTACTCTCATTCTAGGTTATGTTTGTTATTGATCTACAGCTTAAGTGTTTTTGTTTCTGTATGTATATCTTGTATTATGGTTCAATAAATGGGGATGAAATGCAGTATATTATCGTGATCATATTTATGTAATAAATATTCATTTCTATTCGAACATTTCAATGTATTTCTTATAATTTCATTAGATAGCTATTTTTATTAAGGCTGGTTATCAACTTTACAATGTTTTAAGCGAAATCATTAAAGGCTGTGCAAAATCTAATTAATCTTAATGTTTCTGTAAATATGATTGATTTTTTAACTTTTATCGATATATTTGAGTCGAAATGTGATACAATGTGAAAGTCTAACAACATTAAAACTAAAACTATCTGTCTTAATGTGTAATTTTGTTACTAACTTATTGTTAACAAGTGCTCCGCCACGCCTATCGGCGTGCCTCGCACTTGTGCGCTCCGCGCGATGTTGCAGTATCACTAAGCTAAGGTCAATCACATCGAGCTAGCTGCTCTACTTGTACAGCGTTTTTCCTTATCTAGCAGTACAAAAGGCTCGTGGTACGTACAGTGTATAGTATGATAGGGCGATCTATTGGTTCCTCACTGCTGGTCTTCCCTTAGTGAAACAGTCCCCTATTACTGGTAGTTTCCCCCTCAATGATCCACGCTTAGCGGACAACGCCTTCGATACACCTTCTGAATCCCCAGGCACATTGAGCGACGTTTTGGCACGTCTTTTTTCTACCCAGGCACGTAGAAGATGTCTGTGTATTTTCCGCTTGTCTTTGCTAGCAAGCATTACATCATCAGAATAAAGCAGCGTCCAAGGGACTGGCTGCTGAAGATCACGCGATATGGCATCCATAACGACGACGAAGAGTAGTGGGGAGAGCGCAGATCCTTCATGTACTCCGATAGAGGTAGGAAACTCCATCGACGTGTCTGCTGCAGCTTGCACTCGACTCTTTGGACAAGAGTACAGTATTCGTACCCAATCTATGAGCTCTTCGGGGACTCCATGTTTCCGTAAGGCATACCATATGACTTCACGCGGAACGCGATCAAAGGCCTTCTCCATATCCAGGAAGGCAAGATGCACCGGCTTCTGTTTCTCGCGGTGTTTTTCTATCAGAAGACGAACGGCGTGTATGGCATCGACTGTGCCACAACCAGCTACGAAGCCGCACTGGTTGGTAGAGAGCTGGACGGTATCACGAATGCGCCCGTCGACAATCCGCTCGAAGATCTTCATGCTATGCCAAAGCAATCGGATTGGACCGTACTTTGTGCAGTCTGCTGGACTGCCCTTCTTTTTCCTAATCGGAATCGTCGTGCTTCTCTACCAGATATCGGGCACTTTCTTCTCCGCAATAACGGTTGAAGAACGTCGCCAGCCACTTCGTTGGGTACCAAGATTTCGACTTCCATAAGTCGGCCGCGAAATCATTGGAGCCCGTTGCCTTGCCAGGCTTCATCTTCTTCAAAGCCGCTTCTTCCTCCTCTATGGTGATTTTCTGAACGAGACCGTATACAGGAGGAGAAGATGGAATGCTCGTATGAGCAAACTCTTGTGTCGAGACTTCCTTGAAGTAGGTGCGCCATCGGTTCAAAACCATCTTGCGGTCCATGAGTAGATGACCGTTCTCATCGTTGATGCCAAAGAACTCCTAAACATCCTCAGTCTGGCGATGGCGGACCTTCGCGAGTCGATAAAGAAATCGCTCGCCATGGCGCGACTCAAGCTTCCCGTTGACATCATCGTAATGAGTGGCTCTTGCAACGGCTACCGCCTTCTTAGCGGCTTTCTTGGCTTCCTGATACAGACGCCATTTATCGGCTGTCTTATCGCCGAGGAATGTGTGATATAATCTCTTCTTCTCTCGGACTTTTTCCTTAACTTCGTTAGTTCACAGCCATGTATGCTTATCGACCTTACGCCGTCCCGGTTTCATAGTGCCGAGTTCGGAACGCGCAGTATTGAGAATCGCGTCGGTGGCTATTTGCCATGCCTCGTCGACGGTCGTGACCGTCGGCAACCGAATACGCGAAGTAACAGCTGCTTCATTCTCTTTCAGTCGCCACCACTTAATTCTTGACGGTCCGCTCCGTTCGACCTGCTTAAACATCGGTGGTGTGATCCTCATAGTGCAGATCAGTAGGCGGTGTTGTGTGGCGACCGTTTCATACGGCACAACCTTCGCGTCCGTGACAAGCCCTTGGTTGCGATTTCGCACAAGGACAAAGTCGATCTGCGTTTTAGAATTCCCGCTGTAGAATGAGATAAGGTGGGATTCACGTTTTCGGAATCTGGTGTTCACGATGGTGAGGTCGTGCGACTCCGCGTACTCGAGGATACGCTCACCATCGGCGTTACGTAAACCAAAACCGAGACCACCATGACAGCTGTACCCGTCTTTCGCAGCGCGAACGTGCCCGTTAAGGTCACCTGCGACAATGATTACGTCTTGTGACGGCACTTCTGCTGTCTTCTCATCGAGCACGCTCCAAAATTCATCCTTGGCTCGCTCAGAGCATCCAGTCTGTGGAGCATATGCAGAGAAAAGATGATACTGCCGCCGTTCTGCAGCGATTACGACCTTCATCAAGCGATCATTGAAATGTTCCACGCTTGCAATCGCGTCTCGGAAAACGTACCCACATTCAGCGTTGCCACGCGGGTCTTGCTTAGGTTGCGGGACTTTTGGACTAGCTCACTTTCCCCCCGATGCCGTCCTCGCATCAGGGACCCTCGCATGCTTTTCACACTCGCCGGGCTTTGCGAGTGCACGTCGGCTCCCGCGGACGCCGTAGCATTATCTCGTGAAACATTCAGCACCATCAACCATATGATGTGACATGGGCTGTTCGTAGGCCGGCCTGTCACTAGGGCCTGTCGCCTGCATTCTTCTTCACCACGTGGTAAGTTTTATATTAGTATATTAAATCAGTTTAGTCTATTACGTTTTCAGATAAAAAATAAAATAAATAAAATAAAATAAAAAAATAGTAAAAATAAATAAAAAATCGAATTTTTCTGTATTGAGTATTGAGTATTTTTGCCTCTGCTAACAGAGCACCAGAAATCACGCTCTATCAGTTAAGCGGGCTCATCGTTGCCTTAGCGTAGTTCTACAATCCTCGACCGCCGCACGAAAAATCTCTCTAACGTTCCGGAAAATTTGCGGAGAAGGGGGAAGGAACCTTTCTGTTTTCGCGTTTCGTTTCGTGTCCTTCTTTTGTCGCATAATTCGAGTTTCGTAGCGTTTTCTTCGCGTTTTCCATGTCTTTTCAACACCACTTATGATACAAATATCACAAAAAACGGTGAAAAAACTGAATGGATGGTAAGTATGAAGAAGAAATATGTAGCAATCAAATGCGAAAAACCGACCGTGAGGTCGAAAAGCGGGAACAACAGCGGAGGAAAGTGAGGACGCACAATAAATTGGACAAAGAGCAAGGAATATGCTAACAATTCTCGAAACACGAGGACAATATCGATGGCCTACATTCATTCAAGTAAGTAGAGCTTAAAAAAAGTAGAGTAGTAGAGTAACTAGAGATCGCAACGATACTGCTATAGCTCATGCAAAAAAATCGTCCAAAATGCATTTACATGGAAAAGAAAAAAATCGAAAATGGTGCATAAAATGTCGATAATGCAATTTAATGGAATCTTTGTCGTTAGATTACTGGATTTACCGGCATTTTCCGCTAAATTTCGTTAAAAAGTTTTGACGAAAAATGCCGGTAAATCGGCATCTGGTTAATCGTTAGACGCGCACCCCTGATTCAAACCACATAACGCGCTCGAAGACACCGGAGAAAATTTGTTGCGCTCCTTCATGCGCAGACTCGTCTAAAATCCCACACGAAGGCTAAATAGCAATGAAATTGTATCCACAAAGATAACCCGTGGGTCTGAAATGGCGCCAAATGAAGACCCAATGAGCGGAGTTACAATTAAGCACGCCTGAGACGTAACGAGTGCCAGAGGTAAGCTTAGCTAGCTACAGTCGAGGGACCTTCTAATGAGTCCGTGCTCTCCTGCAGTGCGCTCGAAGTACTATAGCATCCGCGCACGGCTTAGGTGCATAGGGCACCTTTGTGGCGTTACGAGCGCGAAAATGTCGGTGTTCACACAGATACTCCTCTCCGCGCTAGCGACGTGGGATGACACGGCGTCGACGTCGCCGTCGCCGGTCCTGACATAGTGCACAGAGTTCTGCAGACGGATACTTTTGCAGAATTTCTGCAGCACAGTTAACTCCTTGGATTTCGCTTACGTTCTCCACCACTGGAGATTGAAATCATTGACTCTTCGGACGTATTCACGGACACCACGGGCTATCTGGATGTCATGGGCATGGTGGTGACACGGTTGACGGTAGAATGAGCAAAGGAACCGTGTAACATGCAGCAGAGCTCGCGATAACAATGACTTGAGCGGTACTTGTGAAGCAAAGGGCCCGTGGTGCCGTGGGGTTGCCGAGAAACATGTTAACGCGGCAAACCCACGGCACCATAGGGCCGGTACTTATGAAGCACCCGACCTCGGGTGCCGTGGGTTCCCGCGTTTCCGTTGCCGTTGCCGCGTTAACATGTTTCCCGGCAGCCCCACGGCACCACGGGCCCTCTGCTTTATAAGTACCACTTGAGCAATCAAATCGAAAAACATGTGGGGTCACTATTCAGACGGTATTTGGAGCATTTTAGGGCGGGTTCTATTTGGTACGGAATGGACGGCTTTAAGCTTCAACAGTAACTGTAATGTAAATTTGTATAAAAGTGCAGGAAGGCAGCTGTTCCTCAGCTTCCTAAATGGAGAGGACGCGTCATGCACCACGCTGGATTGTCGCAATTTTTGTTCGACTGATAGCAAGAATTCTGTTTGCATGAAGTAGCACAGTTGTAGGCGGTATAACAAGAACAGCTATAAAGGTGTACATACCCTCATATCGCGCAATACTCATCAAGCCCTATGACACGCCACTAAATGTTCTAACATGGAAAGGTTTTCAACTCAAGATGAGCTTTTGTGATGCTATTTTGACAGGATGTGGGGCCGAGCGAGCGGAGTTCAGATTTGCAGTTAGTTTTTTTGCTAAACGCTTTTTTAAAGAGCTGAAAAAGAGGTGCGATGGCGTTTGCGCAACACTCATCAACCCCTATGACACGCCACGAGATGTACCTCGGTGGCGCAGTCGGTAGGAGTGCCGTCTCTTAGGAACACACTGGCGGTTTTTGAGATCGAGTCCGCGTACTGTCACTACACATATTACTCCATCGTGATTGCGCTTTCTCATGATCATAGTAGTCAATTTTAGGCCATCAATGCTTACAACAAATTAAGGCTGTCTATTTGCGCCTTCATATGTGCTACTTTTTTCGTGGGTGGCAGTTGGTTACGTCGATATCCTTTCAACACCCCTCTCTGCACCCACTGATTACGCGTTCAACGAAGAAGAAGTGGTCATTCCTAGCAAGGGAGAAGATTGCTCCTCACTGGCTTTTGTATGATGCTGCGCTGGTTTGACACACGCTTGTGCTTTACTTGTTTCATGGACTTGTACCATAGCTGCTGACTAAAAGGGAAGAGCAATTAGACTTTTTATAGAAGGAGAAATGATATGGAGCAGATACGCAGCGTTAAAAATCTCTCACGCATGAAGGCGCAACTGGTCAGCCTTGGTTTGTTGTAATCATGGATGGTCTAAAATTGACTCCTGTGACCATGAGAAAGCGTAATAACAACAAATTAATATATGCAAAGATATCGGCAGTATGCGAACTCGAATTCAAAAGCCCGCCGATGTGCTCCTATGAGGTGGCACTCCTATCGACCGCACCACCGAGGCACACATCGTGGGGTGTCATAGGGGTTGATTAGTGCTGCGCGCACGTTTTCACACCTCCTTTTCAGGTCTTTGAAAAAAGCGTTCAGAAAAAATTAACTATGGCTCTGGACTCCACCTACACGGCCCTACATCCTATCAAAAAAGCACTGCAAAAGCCCACCTTGAGTTGGGACCTTTCCTTGTAACTAAACAGCATTCACACTATCAACCAAGCGAAAATCGCAACGACCTAGTTGGGTGCATGGCGCGATCTCATTTTTAATGCACTGATCGCAGCCTCTCTGCGCTTTAGAACAAATTTTAAGTAGCTATTAATTCTTTGAAAATAAAAATTTTGTAAAATCTCAATCAGTGTCTTTACCTGTCAGGACAGGTGAATTGAAAATTTTCAAAGGAAGCCTACTAAATTATTATAATTACTATGTTACAACTACTAAATTTTCTTTCAACAAAACTTTCAAGCTTGACCATCTAAGAGAGTCTCTATTTTGTTGTGCAAACCACTCGTTTCCATTCAGAGCATGTTTAGTTTGATTTCGAAACTGTCAAGCTTGTATAGGAGTGTCCAATTTTATGTGGAAATCTTCAGTTATGCGCCGACTTGTGCTGCACACAATTGTGGGTTTCCGTGCCAGGGAGGAGAGTCAGAATCAAAGCAAGTGTCGAAATCAGTGCAAACATATGTACTGCATGGCGAGCGCTCGCCCTCCTAAAATTTCGGGTCATCATGTCGTCGACAGAGCGACGAAGTATAACATATGCCTATTACGCCACTGGACGTGACTACAAACGAAGCCGCTTAGGGGCAGGTCTGACTTCGAAACACAATCAGCACCTTGCTCCTATTCAACCTCTGTGTATGAGCGGATTCCACCCTTGATCGCATTATTTCAGTTTCTCTCCGAAATGCCTTAGAACAGGGGTAGCGTTATATCCATAGCGTCTTAACCGGTATTGATTTGTGTTTGTGCAGAGGTATGTTGGCTCATTCTTGAAGAATCGGAGTTAAATCGAGAGTTGCGCCCTATCCGGCGCTACAACGAAAGGGGGGGGGGGCTGGGTGCATGTTAAAAAATTGCAATTTACAAAAAAATCAAATTATGTAATATAACTCACGTAAAAAATTGCAGATACAAATATGTATCTGGGTTTTTTTCATGAGCTATATTACATAATGGCGTGCTTCACAGAATGACTGCTACACATCTTTCTAGGAAAACTTCCTTATTGAATGTCATTGCAAAAATTACTACTTCTTCCTAGGAGAAGACAAATCTTAAACAACAATTTCTATAAATGTATGCGTGGGTTGAGTGTTTGCACTCCGACAAACTATTTTCGGATAAATCAAGAGTAAAGGATAACGTTAATCAATCGTTTTCGAGGAGCGCCGCACATTCTACACTTTTACGGGATATTGTGTGGCGACTTGAAGACGTACTTGGCCCATACAATGACTCGCGGTCGGGGGCCTATACATACAATGCACCTGCTGAATCCCGCATTCTGATAACTTCCCAGAATCTTTTAGTGATCGACTTGTTAACACTTGGAATCTTTTTGGTATTCACCACAATTTTCAGTAAATAGTGAATCACTAAAAGATTCTCCAAGTCAAACGATTCATTTGGAGGAAGCAAATAAGGGCTTCAAAAAGGGTACAACAACAGGGTGCTGTTTTTATTAGAAGCGATTCTCTTCAAAAAACCAATCTATTATACATATTCCAGACGTCCGGCAGCCTAGCGGCCGCCAAACGTCCGACTGGTGGCCTCGCTCCCATGCTCCGAGAATATTTGGAACACCCCGTCCGTCTTCTTTTCTTGTTTAAGCTTTCTAGTTCTGATTAGAGTAAAAAAACTGGTTCTACTAGAACGGTATGACCGGATTTGCTAGGGCAGACTCTTCAAAATGCTCTTATGAAAACTCGGTTTATTCTCCGAAATAATTCCTGTAATCATTTTCCTTACCCCCCCCCCCCTCATACCTCCTTACCAATGTGCAGGCAGAGAAACGGAGTGAGAGTCATGCACGCGCATGTTCGTTGCACGAAGCCTTCGAAAGCTTTTCTGAAGACCCATCGTATGCCGCGTAAAGTCTGTTCTGTCACACGTCTTCTGGATCTGGACGCACGTCATACGACGTCTCCGTCACATGATTAGAATCCCGACGCAAGTGGCACAACGTTATCAGGATGTCCATGACGCTCCTGCACGCCGACACACGTGGCACGATGGCTGTAGCACGTCTTCAGAAACCCGATCGACGTTGAACGATATCGAGAGAAACTACCCCCTGATTCCCCTTTACTGGTCTCGCTTACTCTGAATCCCTACGCAGGTTGGACATCTTCATCAGGTCTTCTGAATTCTGGCGCACGTTGGACGACGTCTGCGGCACCTTTTCTGATTCCAGGCGCTCGACACTTGATCATCATCCATACCCTGTCGCGTTGCCGGCTCAAAATATCGTAAACTTGGACGATCCGCCGTCAAGGATATAGTTCGCTAGCAATCTCCCATGATTACGCCCAAAGAAATCCCAGCTACGCCGCCCAATCGAAGGTATCCCTTGACTTTTGACCCGTTGTTGAGTGACGACATGACCCGCGGATTAGACGACTTATAACTGTTTGGATATATTGGATGGACATGCTATTTCCGCTTGTTTAAGGACGATATTAGAAACTACTTCGGAGTGAATATTTCTCTACTATTAAGTGGAAAATTCTGAATATGGAAATGCTTATCCTTTCAGAGTGTTGCTACTGTGATTGCATAAAAATTATCCTACCATATATATACAGTCGGCTGATGTCACGTGTCCGTCACGGGGAGGGTTACTGAAGCCAAAAGGTGCCTACGACAGTGCGGCGTGTGTCAGCCGGACTTTCTTTGAGCTTAACCATGGGGGATTGCTGGCGAACTATATCCTTGGCGGCTGATCGTATAAGTTTACGAGATATTCAAGGGGCAACGAGTCAGGGTATGAATGGGGATCGAGTGCAGAGCGTAGGGATTCAGGAGGCGTGCCCTAAACGTCGTTCAGCGTGCGTCTGGATTCAGTGCTGAAGTCGTCGTCCTACTTGTGTAGGGATTCAAAAGCCGTGCTGAAGACGTCGTCTAACCTGCGTAGGTGTTCAGAAGATCTTCGCTAGACGTCGTGAGACAAGATTCAGAAGACCTGCTCTAGACGTCGTTCAACCTGCGTAGGGATTCAGAGTAAAAGCGGCCATTAGGATAGGACCAACAAAAGGGGACTGTTAGAGGATGAGCGTGAATAAGGGGGGGGGGGACCAGCCTTTTCCCTCAACATAGTTGATGATCGTGTTGATAGTTGATCGTGTTTCCGATCCCGTGACTCTCCAGATGCTCAACATCCTTGGCGAGAAGATATCAAAGGACATCTCAGAGCGCGCCGAAGCTGAAAAAAGAGGGAGGTCCATCGTGGTATCTGGACTTTCTGAGCCGTCGGACAGCCTGCCAGCATCGGAACGGAGGACAGATTTGAAAACTAAGGTTTTGAAGGTCCTCGATATTCTCCAGGTTGATTGCGAACCCGCGGAGGTGTACCGAATAGGCAAGCCCGATGCTTCCAGGCCACGCCTGGTCAAAGTTGTCCTACCGTCGCAATATTACTGGCGGAAGGCTCTGGCTAACGCGCGTACTCTCCGCAGTGCAGGCTTCGAGGACGTTTTCGTCCGTAGAAGCATGACTGCGGAGGAAAGAAAGCGGGAGTATGAGATGAGGCAGTTGGCTAAGGATAAAAATAGAGGCAAGGCGAGAAGGGAGTGGGTGGTATATCGTGGCCAGCTCAGGCACGTTTTCGAGTTGCCTAATGCGGGGTCGGAAACGCCTGAGTGGGCACGGTGTTCCACAGCTCCTTTCTTGCTACTTGATTAATGCCCGAAGCCTAGTTAACAAACTTATTCATTTCCGTCACTTTTTGTCAACAGTGAAACCGGATATTGTATTTGTTACTGAAACTTGGTTTAATGGAAGGATCCGTGATGCCGAAATCTTAGCCAACTTGCCTTATTTTATGCACCGCTTTGACCGGCGTAATGGCAAAGGAGGCGGCGTTTGTGGCATTTTTCGAAATACCATTAATTCCAGCATCCTGAATCACTCTGCCTCTCTTAAAGCTGATGTACTTTGTGTTGAAATTTCGTCTTGTACAAGAGCCCATTTGAAACAGGTCCGACTTATCATTGTTTATCGCCCTCCTAGCTCATCAAAAGGGGATGACGAGGCCCTGCTTGATCTTCTTTCCTCTTTGGTTTCTGTGAGAAGTGAAACTATAATTCTTGGAGACCTGAATTTAGCAATAGATTGGCAAAATTACTTTCCTAAATGCCATGCTTCAGCTAATTTTCTGGCCTTCTTTAATGATGCTGGCTTCACACAAATTGTCAGTGAGCCGACCCACGAAGAGAATGTTTTGGATGTCATCTTGTCCACATCCCCTATAGTATCCAATGTTCGGATTTTGCCTCCATTCGCTACCTCTGACCATTACACCGTTCAATTCAATTTGCACTGCTCACCTCTTTCCCATATGTTCCTACCCTTGCCGGACTTTCTCAATACTGACTTTGCCTCCCTCAGGCAGAGTCTTTCCGAAATTGAGTGGCCACTTATTTTCGATGGTTACGAAAATGTAGATGACCTTTACCAAAGATTTTGCAAGGCTATTTACGATAGACTGGTACATTTTGTGCCTTTCAGAACCAAGCAGTCGTCTCGTGTGAATTATCCAAAGCATATTCGAAATTTGCTTGCCCAAAAAGAGCGCATATTTCGCTCTGTACCTGATCCGCTGAATAATGCCTGCTATGAAACAGTCTGTGCAAATATTGACTATCATCTAAAAAGATTCTGGGCTCAGCGTGAGCATAACCTCGCCAAACATGTTTCTATGAGAAGGCTACATTTACATATACGTAGTAAGATTAGATCGAATGGAGCTCTTCCAAACATAACTGATGTTTATGGTAATGACTGTTCTTGCGACAAAAGCAAAGCTACTGCTTTAGGTGGTTACTTTGCTGACGCTTTCTCTAATGATACAATGTATCGTTCCATCGATGCAAGCATAATAGCTTCTGGGAATGCTTCTTTAATTTCGAATACCAAGCAACCCTTCAGTAATGTTGTCTTTGGACCTGATGAAGTATACAGGGTTCTCAGAAACCTGAAGCCTTCTACTACTGAACCCTGTGATGGCATTCCACCAATTATTTTGAAAGAGTGTGCTTATGAACTCTCTCGACCTCTCTCGGATATCTTTAATATTTCATTGAGGTTTGGAGAGGTTCCATATGCTTGGAAGCACGCACTAGTAACGGCCATTCCTAAAGTATCAGCTGCATATTCGGTTTCTCAATTTCGACCAATTAGCATCATACCTGGTCCTATTAAGGTTATGGAAAGCATAATAAGAGAAAAAATGTTGCCGTGGTTAACTCGAACTGATGCTTTATCACCAGAGCAGCATGGCTTCCTACCGGGACTCTCCACAGTAACGAATCTTGTTGATAGCATATTCGACTGGAGAGTTGCTCTTAACCAAGGCAAAATGGTTGATGTGGTCTACATAGATTTGACGAAAGCATTCGATAAGGTATCCCACACGAATTTGCTTCTCAAGCTGAACTCATTAGGTATTGAAGGACAGCTTCTGAAGTGGTTCGCTTCATATTTGGAGAACAGATCAATGACTGTTCGAGTAGGATATGAGTTTTCCGACAAATACAACTGTACTAACGGAGTTCCACAGGGTGGTGTATTGTCGCCTCTCCTATTTCTGTTGTACACAGCTGGTATTTCTGATATCATCAGATTTTCTGGTAATCTCAAACTTCAAGTATACGCCGATGATATAAAGATCTACGGAATTTACGATGAAGAAAATCGTGCAGAAACCAGCTTGGCTTTGAACAATGCCTTGCAAGAGCTTTGTTTTTGGGCTTCTGAGCTAAGTCTAACTGTCAATCCGGAAAAGTGCTGCGTGTTACACATTGGTGAAGGGCGTGCTGCTGAATATAATATTTACGGCGTAACTATTCCTGAGTGTTCAACTGTTAGAGATCTTGGTGTTATGGTGGATTCAAAACTTGATTTCTCCAACCATATTGAAAAAATAACTCAAAAGGCATACGCCACACTTTATCTTATTTTTCGTAACGTTTGCAGCGACAATCCAGACGTGCTGATCAAACTTTATAAAACATACGTTCTTCCTCACTTGGAGTACTGTTCGCAAATATGGAATCCAACTCCTAAGAAGCAAATTCTTACACTTGAGAAAGTCCAAAAAACGTTTACGAGACTTGTGTGTAGTCGATTGCAGCGAGGGAATTGTGAGCTAACTTTTCCGAGTTATGGAGATCGGCTAAATTTACTAGGCTTGAGGTCCCTACTGCACAGAAGGGTTGTCGCTGATCTAATGTTCTGCTTCAAAGTACTTCGTGGCGAGCTCAAACTGCGTGCTAGCAAGTACTGGATATTCAGACCTTGTGGACCACGATCTGGAGGATTTAACCTCCACTATCCCATGATCCAAAAGAAGAACTACGCCCAGTTGTTCAACTTCATTTTTTATCGTGGGGCTCGGTGGATTAGACACTTACCTGCCGAGGTCATGCAATCTGAAAGCAGTTGCATTTTCAAGAAACAGTTAGATAGAATCGATGTCTTGCAGGTTTTAGGAATTCCGAACAGCTGCGTTTAATATACGCCTACCGAGATTATGTAGCATTCTCAGCACCACTGTCGGATCCCACCTACACCCTTCTTGTCAGGACAGTGTTTTTCTTTTCTCTTTCTTGCTTCGCTTTTCTTTATAGTTTTGCGTTTAGGGTACCTACAGACGGATGTCACCAGCATAGCGCTTCCTTCCCCCTTTTTCACTATATTTAGCCTTCTTTGTTGATACGTTTGTTTGCTCTACATGTAGGTTTCCTTCTATTTCTTATAAAGCGGCATTTTTTTTTGGTGGCGTCCATGTTGTAATTTTATTTTGGAAAGTGGGGTTCGACTGAATTGTTTAGAAACTTTCATATGCTCTTTCTTTATTGCTTCTACCATGTAGCTTGCCCCCTCCAATCTCTGCAGCTAAACGAACTGGCCTGTCCTAGATACCAGTTCCATGGGGCGGCCAGCGTACCCATGTGCCGAAGTTCTGGTATCTACCTTAGGGCATCATAGCTGGCTGATGCGGACAGGCTGGTTCCTTTGCCTATATTGGCTCGTTGCCACCTAGTTACAATGTCACCTTTTGTAAGCTACATTGGTAGAAGTTTTCGTTTTAGTTGTCGTGGATTTAGTGAGTCCTACGAATCTTCTGCTTTTTTTCACCTAAGAGACTCATATCAAGCGCTTACTTGCTAACATTACCTTCCAAACCCACTGGAGTTGTAGTTTTATGATCTGAATAGCCAAAGAATGCCCTTCTTCTTCTCCACCAGATTCGTTCCGTTGTTGTGTTGTGTTTGTTTTATTTTTTTTTGTCTAGGCATGGTTTGTTTCAGCTTTCTTTTATTCTAATTGTAAAGCGCGTCTTTTGCGACGCATAAATAAATAAATAAATAAATAAACATCGTTCAGTATGTGTCGGAATTCTGAAGATGGCCTACAGAAGTCGTGACACGTGTGTCAGAGTGCAGAAGGAGTGTCATAGACGTCGTGGCAACGTAGTGGTGACACGTGTATCAATACTTATCGCTCCGCTTCTTTGCCAGCACATAGGAAAGGAAGCATTTCGGGAGGGGGGGGGAGGGGAGGTGTAGAGAGAGTGACCATGGGGTTCGGAGGAGTATTATTGTCGTCGGTCAGTAAGCGGTGTCGACTAATACCGATTAATTCTAATTATGATTTTGCCGATTAAGCACCGGATTGGGACTCTCATTACCTGTTTCTCAACACGTAGAGAACGGTAGCTTCAGAGAATAAATCGCGTGCATGTGATGGAGGGTGGATGGGCTTCATATGCGCCGTGAAAATTCTGCTCTTCCATATCCCACTGCACTAATCTATATAGTAAAACCAGTTTTTTTTACTGTAAGAAGGCCTAAAGAAGAAAGGAGGAAGATTGGGATTGTTCTATTCTCGGAGTTTGGCGGCGAAGCCCCCAACCCTATGGGATGGGGTTGCTCTATTCTCGTGGTTTGCGGGCGAACCAGACGTTTGGCGGCCGCTAGGTAGATTATTTGAACAGCCGAAAAGGATAAGCAATGCATCCTGGTGAGCTCAATTTTGGATCCGTTCGTGAAATACATTCCATTCTGAGATCAGACCAACCACGGCTCCTCTAGCGTTCAATGTTTTTATGGCCAAATGGAAGACAAGAAAAAACGAATTCTTGAAACAAATAAGATAAAGATTAAGGGTGCCGTTACTAAATCCTCTTTGGGATACGCCACGCATTCTACTTCTAGTGGATATGGTGGAGGCGGGTTGAATGCGTATATGGCTATACAATGATTTGCAGTGACCAGCCGATGTACAAGTCAACGCTTTGTCCTTCCCATAGAAGTCTGGAACCAATTCACCGACTCCGGAGGGATGGAAGGATGGCTGGTCTAGGCGGGAAATCCGAACCAGGAACCTGGCATCAGGTGCACACAACAGCTGGCGGACTCATCCGACTGCGCTACACGCGCCCTTGAAACAAATATTTGCCACAAATCCACTTAACAGAAAAAATAAAGCAGAACGAACTGTCTGAAAATGATAAGACAAGACGTCGGCTTATAAAATCCCTCCTATGCCCTCCTAATAAATTGGAGGAAAAAGCTTAGTCGCTGTTTGTGGCTATATAAAAAGTCTGAAATTCAGAAGGGTTGTTAAAGATTTAGTATTAGGCTGTCCCATAAGTCTTCGCCGTTTTTTTCAACGATTCACTGCAGATTTCGCCGGCAGTCTCTTGCATAGCGCTGCATAGCTTTCGAAAGAGAATGATTTGCTCTATCAGAACATATATTGCATTTCTTTTTTCATCATGAAATTTGTCAATTTTTAGGTAGTTGGAATGAAAAGTGAAAAAGTAGCCAATTACGCACTTGTTCTCTCCGCTTAGGCTTGTAATTCCTGGCGTAGTTTTTTATAGCACTTGGAAGACAACGTTCTGTACTACAAGAATTTGTGTTGGTCCTGTTTTCTCACTTGCCCTTTATTGATTTTTAGGCCATCAAATTGGGAATTCCGACTTTTCCGTCCGAATTTTTACCAAAACTCAGGTTCTGTGGTTGGACTTTTTTGCTTGGTGTTATATATCGTTTGGAAGAGGATGTCTTGCTCAGTAAGAATTTTTGTCGCGTTTATTGGCTCACGCTGATTTCTGTCGAATATCAACAACTGAAGAAGGAGAAGGAGCTGTCGGTGAAGACGATTTTCCTCTTTTTGGCATTTTGTTGATATTCAATAGAAATCAACAAACGCGACACACATTCTTATAGAGCAAGACATTCTCTTTCGAATGACATATAACACCGTCCTAAAAAGTCCAACCGCAGAGCAGGAGCTGTCGACAAAAATAACCACCCTTCTTCGGACGTCCCAATTTGATGACCTAAACATCAATAAAGGACAAATAAGCAAATAACATTAACACATATTCTTGTAGTACAGAACACATTGCCTTCCAAGTGCTATAAAAAACTGCGCAAAAAATTACAAAGCTAAGCGGAGAGAACAAGTGCGCAAATGGCTACATTTTCACTTTTTCACTTTTCACTTCAACGACCTAAAAATTGACAAAATTCGTGATAAAAAAGGAAAGCAATACATGTTCTGATAGAGCAGATCATTTTCTTTCGAAAGCTATGCAGCGCAATGCAAGAGACCGCCGGCGAAATCTGCAGTGAATCGTTGAATAAAACGGCGAAGACTTATGGGACAACCTAATACTATCCACTGAAAAAAATCTGCTGTCACTATGAGAAAAGACCTTTTTATTCTAGCAAAGTTCCTAACTTGCTACAGAAAAAAGAAGAACTGAATCTCCAAAAAGTCGATTGGGGAACAGAAGAGATGGTGACTCCCACTCATGTTCCCAAAGAAAGCAAGTCGTTCTTTATCATTCTCTTCAGAAAGCCATGCAGCGCAATGCAAGAGACCGCCGGCGAAATCTGCAGTGAATCGTTGAAAAAAAAACGGCGAAGACTTATGGGACAACCTAATATTTTCCTTTCGCATTTTTCGCATTGAATTTAAATTGAGGGTCAGTAAATACTGGATATTTAAGCCAAGTCGTGGAAGAGCAACGGTCCTGTCAATACAACACCGTAGATTGAACCGTCCCATCGAAAACATTGCACTTAATCCATTCTTTTTGCGAACCGCTAGATGGCTTAATCAACTTCCACAGCATTTGATTTCATGTAGAAATTCTAAGGACTTCAGAAATAAGTTGCGCAAACTGAATGTTTTACAAATACTTCGGATTGAGGATGTGAACTAAATGGATGTGTGATGATTTCTGGTTCCGGACTATCCCGACAGATCTATCTTACGTGGCGACAACTTTTATCATATTTGTAATACGTATAATATATGTACCTAAGATCAATGAAGTTCGTAATGAAGAGATCTTGATTATCCCGACATATGATGCATGACGTTTGCTTTTCGTTTATGCTGCTACACGAAGAAAACAAGAAATCATTAGAAGAAGAAGACAGGCTACAATAATTATACCGTTTCTAGCTCAATACTCGAGACGGACTACCTTATTATCATTACTTAACGCTAGCACCCTATTATAAAGATGAATAATAACAATTATTCAGACGTTCCCGACACTGCTCTATTACGCTCATGGGCTCCGATATTTATATCGATAGTGTTCAATTATTCTAGCGGACTATAACGACCACACTATCTATATCCATATTGCTCGACTGTTCTCGCGATTATAACGACTATACTGCCTATCTATATATCTATATCTGCATATATATTATTTATTGCGCACAAACATGCGCATTGTAATAAATAAATAAATAAATAAATAAATATATATAATCAGCTAAAGCTAAAGGACGATAGAGGAAAAGGGATGGGAATCAGCATACGTGCGTGAAATTCCACCTTTACGTAACTTGTCCCACCTAAATGTAAAGCGCTTCAGACAGGTTTTGATCACCGCTTAAGACGGTCTTGACTCTTTTGATTCTTAGAAGCAATTTGTTTCTAACTCCCTAATTCTCATTCCCAGCCTTGCTTTCTGTATACCAATCTATCACTAGCAGTTTCCGGCAGTCGCTGTGCAGCGAGCAGTTCTAACCATAAGGAAAACGCCTGACTGGTGATACACCGGCACTTTTTTAACGAGGCAATGTGCATATTCTGCGTTAGTCACTTGTTTTCGCAAGTGACTAACACAGAATATGCACAATGCAGCATTGTGTCCCCCTTAGGAATCGCCCTATTTCGTTCTTTAGATTTCAAATGGTAGCTGCGTTGTGGAAAAGGAAAAAGAAATTTTTGTGGATCTTTCGATTATTTTCAGAACAGCTAGTATAATAGAGCAGGATGGGCTACTAATTTCGTCATCGGCGGGATAACTCAGGTCGTTGTATATTGGCATACACTGGAATTGCTTCCTTGATATTACAGATGTGGGCTGCTCGCGAAAGTCAACCAGCGAGCTAATTACGCACTCACCAACGATCCTTTCTAGCATGCGTCTCTAAATTCATTGATTATGGTTTATGTACTGTATTGAAATCATAGCAAAGGAATCGATCCCCTTGATGTAGAGGGTCTTAGGCTCTATACTCCTCAGCTGCAGTTTATGTCTAGCAACCGCTGAGGATTTTCATCGATGCCCATCTGAAAAGAGTGACATGTCGTATTGGTGCAGATAGAAAAAGTGTGATAAGGGGTACAGCTGACTTCTTCTTTACCAAGCGCTCCTTTGAGACTCAGAACCAACATTCTTCAACGCTGTACCAATCCTTTCCGTCATCATATGTGAGCTCTGTGAAATAAGGACCTGTCCCGTGCTCGACTTATGAAACAATTCAATTCATTTCCTTTAAGCCTCAGGTACTAAGGTTGTAAGCTGTTAGAACGATGATCTGCTGCAATCGAAATCGAAGAAAATGACTTTAATCATCTGCGACTGGCTTATCCCCATAAACAGATGAGTGCGGATCAGTCCCACGAGGTGTGGATGTTGCGTTCGATCAAACAGCGCCGGTGGAGTTATAACGTAAAGCATTTCTTCCCGGTCACCAGGACCTGCGGGTTCGAGCCCCGTCTGGAGCTGGAATTTTTATCGCAACAAAACATCGTTATAGCAACTTATGAAGCAATTCTGTGAGACGTCAACCTTAAAAAGAGGTGATTATTCCTTGTCAGGGATAAGCTAACTCTTTACTTATTACTGTAGAGGAGTAATATCCGTGCTTGGTTATTTTATTATAGTAGTCTACTGTTTACCTTTTTAAGCACGAGTATGGTAGTTTCGAAATTTTCGATGTCGCCATCGTTTTTGACAATGGATCTGCCATTGCCTGGCGATAAATAATTAAATTTCTTTTTTTGCAACCAATTATGGCGGGTGGCTGAATTTTCCCCCTAGTAGACTGCATTACAATTGCTGGTAACCGCCCACACAGAAAGTTCATTTCACAGAAATGGCAGTTTCGAGCAGAGAGCGTTTTTCAGCGAAGTTCTGCTCGTTCTGCGGTTCAGTACGACCCTTGACCGGTCAGCGAATACGGTAGAGGGCAGTGGCGCGCGTGAATTCATCATACTAAGCGTATCAAATCGTCGAAACCGTCAAGCAAACAGGCGGCTGGGAGGGCACTGCATCACCGGAACTGAAGGAGGAGGCACTTGTCATGAAGAGGCTGTTCCGACAGAAATTTGATGGAAGGGAACAGGGCAAGTGGTGATTACGAAGTGAACTCAAAGAAAGCGAGCGGAATGGATTATGGTGGCGAACGGCGTGATACGCAAGGGATATCAGATCAATTAGTGAGACGCAAGGACAACGCAATACCGGCGTCCGTCAAATCTGCCGCTCCCCAGTGCCGACGCCGAGATTTCGCTGGATCTCGCAGAAAACCGTGAGCGAACTCACTCCTGCCTGCTAAGGACCACTCGACGAGAAACCTACGCACAGATACTGCTGTTCACGCAGAAAATGCTTGTAAGCGCCGGTTGCTTCTTGCTGCCCTACTATCCTGAACACGTCTTTGGAAAAAACACGAACTTCTGTCAGTAACGATCAATGGATGTGCAGAGAAAGGTGATTCATTGCTTTACTGCGAATGCATGCTACAAATAGATGCGTCCAAGTCGTCCTTACATTCCCGTTTCACAGTGCGCAAAGGTACTCGGGTAATATAGAACAGGATTCGCAAAAAAAAAAGAATCCCGACAAGCGATACGGTGCATACACGAACTGAACGTACTGTGTGGGAGGAGGCGTATCAGGCGATTCGAACACCACCACCGATTGTCGCTTGGGTGGTGGAGCTCCCTTCACGGCTTCCACGGAACTGACTCTTCTTCCGATGCGAGGCAGGTTGTCGATTCGGGCAAAGCGAGCTGTGTGAGCAGGAATAACAGGTACGTCTTGCTGTTCAGGTATCGTCGTCGTCAGTGGAGGCGGTGGTGGTGGCGGAGACGGTGGAGCAGTGTCCGTCTTCGGAGGCGACTCCTTCAGCTCGACTCCTTGGTCCCCCATTGAAGAGCTCTGTTGTAGGAATACACTAAGCAATTGATCGACCGAAGGCAAGCAACGTTTAGTAACATTCAGAATGAGACGAGGAAGCCAGGAGAGTGAGTAAAGAGTGAACATAGCGCGATTTAATTCGGTTTCCACATAGAAGATCGAAAAGGATACCAGGTGAGAATTCCTTATTGCGTGTGCTCCGATTTTTCTCCATTTACTTTCCATTCGTAGAACACACGTGGCTTACATCTATCGAGTTGCTCTCTGTGTTTCCCCATCGGCAAGGGCTCAGTTAGCACAAAAGGTCTACGGAGTTTCGAGAAAATTTGGCTGGTGGAAATGTTGTTATTGTGCAGGATTGGTAGGTGAGGAAATTTATTGTATGCGTGACGTTCTGCTGGCTTCCAGAAATCTGGTTCCAGGCATTAAACTCGTGCGTTACCCGACCAGGAGCTCCCTCCACGTCTCCATTTCTATCTAAAGCCGATGTCACGGAGGTGAAATGCCCAAGTGATGAAGGTGAACTGACTCGATGTTCTATCACTGAGTGCAATGATGTCGCTACTACTCGTGGTTAGTGGACCACTCGAGTATGAGAATCACTAAGACACGTAGTTCACTGCTGGATTTTTAGCTTCAAGTGCGCAAATAGGACCAGATTACTTGTAAGGGATCTCTACTTATATTTGTTGGTCACAAAAGGGTTTCCGACAAAAATAGGCTAATGAAGAGCATCTTCCTTCAGGGACGACACGTTGACGTTGCAACGTTAGGCCCTGAAGCAACATTTCGCCTTACCGATTTCGCTTGCGCAGAAGCAACGTACTCATTGGAAATCGTGCCGAGACAGTAACTAAAAGGACATAAAGATTTCTAAAATTGGTCAGTTTATCCAAAACATAACACCAGCAAAAAAAGTGCAAAACCGCACGCAAGTGGTCGCGGTAGTGACCCATCGTGGACACCCTGTGCCTGTTATTTCCCTTAGGGAGATCAGCTCTTTGGTAAACCTGGAAGGAATGGGACCTGCTGCCATTCACTCGACATCCCACATTTCGCTTCTTCTCGTTTGCTAAGCTGCCTTCTTACAAGATGGAAGGCTCTCGTATGTACATGGATCCCATGCAGTTTGGTCAGGAAAAAAGGATGAAGAAAAAAACAGAAGGATTGAAATAAAAAGAAGGTGCAGGATCGTCGTCGATCGCTTTGATTAGTTCTAACTTGTGGTAAGGCTAACTACAGTATCCAGTACTCATGAATTATCCTTGTGTTAGACAATTTAGATTTTCTTTTGAGATTGAATGCTGAGGGATAAACTGTGATGTGGTGTGGCTGACGAATCGATGTGCTTTTTCAAGCATGCGATAATTAGCCATATTTTTGATATAACTTCAGATGAAGATTGTGCGTTCAAACGTTCTTATCATATTTATATACGTTCAAATAACTTTAATAATGTCTCCCAAATAGTAACCCTTGCAAAAAAAAATCACGCCAGCGTTTGAGATTCAGAAGGTCCTATTCCAATGTTTTATTTCTTTGATATGATTTGCTTCTTTTCCTCCTTGGCAACGTTTAATTTTACATAGCATTTCAGTATTTACCGGTTTTGATCTAAGTGAGATTTTGTATCTGTGAGAATTGGTTTGAAATAAGCCAAATGAAGTAAGCCAGTGCCAGGCCCTCAAAGCGAATAATTCTGTCCTGGAGCATATAAACACTGCGAGAGTCTAGATGATCTTGAGATTGCTTTTCAAGTGAGCGCTGTCCACGATAGTGTGATATGCAGACCTGTCACCTGTCGTCCCGTTGATCATCGACTTACTCGAACGGGCGCCAGCAGCGTCTCCATTCGTCCCCGTGCCATAGTGCTCCAATAGGTCCTCCTCGCAGAGACACCAAGAGCGTCATATCGTTCGTTCAGGGATTTCACGAAGAAATCCTACCAGCGCTGTGGTGGACGTCCTAGTGTTTTCCTAACATTCCGCGGAATGCAGTCGGTGACAGCTCTCGTCCAGCAGATGTCTAGAAAACGCATTAGTGGCCAGCCCACCTAATTTTCGACGACTTGGTGAATGCGACAGTATCTCTGATTTTGGGATTTTGACAAAGCTCGGGACTCTTGAGACCTTCTCTCACTTGCGTGGGTAATGGTGAGTATGTGGTCGATCGTGCTGAATCCTCTCCGAAATCCTGCTTGTTCGCATGGCTGTCCTTCGTCCAGCGTTCTGATGATCCTATTCAGGATGATTCGAGTGAACAGCTTGTAGACTACGGACAGCAGGCAGATTGGGAGATAGTTACCAATGTCGTGCACGTCTCCCTTCAAGACGGTCTTGCTGGTTTTCCACTGAGATGGAACCTTGCACTACGACAGGTAGCGTGTGAAGAGCCGCGCCAAGGTGTTGATGAGCGTTGGCAGGAGATTCTTCAGGTGTTCAGGTCTGATCCTGTCAGGGCCGGGTGCTGTACGCTTCTTCACCGACGAGATGGCGTGTCGGATTTCAGTAGGGAGAACAGAGGGAACGACGTATCCATCCTGCAGAAGATGGCATGGAGGCAGGTAGACGTGGCTATCGGAGAGATCGGAGTAGAAGTCGTGGATGACCTTCTCCATGGTCCTTCTGGAAGAGGTGACGGTTCCGTCAGGACGTCGGAGATCTTGGTCATGAAGTTGGCGAAGTTCCGGCGGGCAGTGCGTATGATCAACCCTGTCTCTGCGGCATCAACCAACGCTTCCGCCCTTCTCTCCTTAAGATCCTCGTTTATCGCCGCTCTGCATAGTTTGGCAAGCTCGGACGTCAGTTGTTAGTTGCCTCGCGTTCGTGCTGCTCCACACTGGCGTATCAGCTCGAGAGCTTCCCGAGACAGAAGTGTCTTGGTGGTCTTCAGGCTCTCGGCTGCATTAGCACTATCGCAGAGATGGTGCACGAAGCGGTCGTATTCTTTGTCGATGCTGTCCATGACGGTATCTTCCCAAAGGCCGGCAAGAGAGGTGTAGAGGTCCCAGTTGATGATCTTCTGGGACTCCTCTTCTTGACGCGAAAAGCGAAACCTCGTGCGATGAAGGTGGGGGTCTGACACCGTGATGAACTTGGCGACAACGGAGACGTCGGTAAGGCAATACTTACGGCTGAAGATGATGTGGTCGACCTCGTAGTGGAACTGGCCACCGGGGGATTTTTAGGTCCATCGTAGGGTGGGGGACTTCTGAATCTGTGAGTTCCCTCGGATAGTCTGGGTTGACATGATAAACTTAGACAGCCTTCCACCTTGCTCGATTCACTCCAAATCATGGGTTCCGATGTGAAGTTTTTCCGGCGTAGTTCATGAGCCGATCTTATCGTTGAAGTCGCCGACGATCACCGTGTAGAAGGTATGATCTTCCTTATAGAACTACTCCAGCTCCACGTAAAAGGCTTCGACGTCTTCGTCGTCGTAGTCGGATGTTGGGGAATACGCGACGAACACAGTCAAAGCTGGCACAGCCACATCGCTTCAGTCGCAAACGTCCGATTCGACTTGTCAGAGACTCGTACGAATCGACGTTCATGGCCAAGTGCGTGCTGATGAAAACACCTACACCGCCTACTCCCCTGCTGTCGTATGTTCCGAGGAACAGTTCTTCTCTAGAGCCGTAGGCGGCGTGTAGGGGTGGTGTCTTCTCGTCTCGGTCAGGCAGATGACGTCGTACTTGATATTCCTGGATTGCATCATCAGGTCATCGACGAATGCTTCCGATGCGAGCGTGCGGGCGTTGTAAGTACAGATCGTCATCCTAGTCCTTCTCAATTTGAGCAGCCTGGTTAGGCCCTGAGATTTTAGCAGCCTCTCCGCGCTCGTCCTTCCCATCGCTGCAGAAGTGGGGGCTCTTTCATGGTCAGGTAAATGAGGCCCTTTAGTGCTGCTGTGCTCGACTGGAATACACACGGGTGGCTAGTCAGGCTTTGTCGTGCGGGCGAAGGACTCCGGGCAGCCAACCAGATTGCCCGAAGGGGCGGGGCGAGTCTTTTAAGGCCGCTTCGAATCGTTTTACATGTACTCCCAGTCTACCGAGTGCAACTTTTGGCCGGGCCGAGACAGTTACAATCCGCGCAGGTGCGAACACATCAACACACACTGCATGAACATGCCGCTCCCGCACTTAAGGAACGAGTCGACCCGACACAGCAGGAGCAAGGAGTCCATCCCCTGCATCCCACCTGCGTCTCTGTGCAGTACACGGTCGCATTTGGTTCGCGTTTCATTCCCCTATTCACCACCCAGGAACGCTCCACGTAGCGCTGCGACAAGCGGCTCGAGATCCCTCTTAAGAAGAAAGCCCGACGGCTCTTTATCGAAGGAGATTCGTGGAAAATCCACACCACAGGAGGAAATTAGTTTGTGCTGTCCATTTTCGAAATGCTTCGTTCGACAAATGAATCCTATTTAGGATTATCACTAGCGTTGGCTAAAGACTAGATAAGTGCAGGAAAGGAGAGTAAGAGAGCATCTCAAAGCCTAATGTTTCGGAATTTCTTCACTTCCGATGTGTTGCACTTTATTCGAGAGAGGCACACGTATACTGAGTTGGTTCACCCTATTCTAAGCCTCTTTCCTATGGACTGCGGTAAGCGTTAGAAAGTTGCCTTCGAAAGACCACCGATTAGGATGGAACACAGGACGAAGATGTAGGCTCTTTACTGAAAATCTTTTCGATGTAATCGCCCTTTAAGAAATCTAGCTGTCCGCTTGTCTCAAAGTACCAACTTCTATAGAAACGTTATAAGGATTAAAGAGATGCTGTGTTGACGAATAGGAAGCCTTGAGCAAGATGTGGGGCGAGATCTCACAAGATCTTGTCAGAGATGAGCCCATGACACACATATCTTTAGCGGACCTGCACGGTTGCCATCAGAATAGGAGGTCAGCTTGCGGACTTCTATATCTCATAACTCAGATACCTGAGCCAACAAGGCACCTTTCAACACATGATAGATTTTCAAAAGGACCTTTGCATCGTATATTATATAAGACTCGACCTTCCTGAGCATCAGGTTCGCCGTTCGCCTCCTGACCTCATCCTCGAGCTCCGTTTTGGCAGTGTCTGATTTTCAAAACGCGCTTTTTAGGGTGCAACACATTAGAAATGGCACATACTCAGCCACAAGTGCCGATGAAGTAGGAGAGAAGCTGCCAAAATAGTGATCTCGTCGAATTTGATTCACTGAAGTCTAGCAGATCAGATCCAGTAAAAACAAAGACATAGCAATATGACCTCACGAAATAACTAAGCATCAAGCAGGTGTGTTTCCCCATTTCTTGATCGAACCTCGAAATTTTCTAATAGGCATACCACTGAGTAGAGCATTCGAGGTTTCACTCTAGCTGACAGTCCCATTTTCAAGAAAAATTAACAGAATATAGGGATTGTAGGGGGCAGAAGAAGCAGTCAATACTTCTTAATGAGAAACGAGGAGGTGCCGGGAATGAAGGAAATGTGCATCGGAGAAAATTCCGAATCATTTCCACTTCCGCGTGTTAGCGACTAACCAGACATCCAATTGGAAATCGCTTTGGAAATGCAAGGAAAAGAGAGGGAAGCACAACACTCTGGGGAACCGTTCGCACACGATGGGAGAGGAGCAGGCGTACACTGTGTCGAAGTGAAATACCATGTCGTCGCAGTTTAGCATAAGCTGCTTTATATTCCGAAATCAGAGCGAGGAAAATACGAATTTTAACTATAGCCATTCTGAAGCGAAGAACCAAGAGTCAGAAACGCTCGCGATTCTGCTCACAAACAAGACAGCACTTCGACCACGACTTGGATGCAGGCATATAGCCGGCAGTTCACAGGAATGTGTGCATCTCACCCTTGCTTGCGGCTTACGTGCTTACAGACGCAAGAGACTCGGATGGAAATTTGAGGAGAAACGGCTGCACACATGTTGAGGGAGACGTCTCTGACAAGCCTTTCGTGGAAGGCAATTCAACTCGAACCAATTCCTTTGTACGTAGTTGTCTATGTGCTTCAGCGATCCAAACTATGTATTAGCAGCTTGAAGCAATACACATAGCCCAACAGAGCACAAAGCTTGAAAACGAAAACGAAAATTGCCCGCAAGAAGAAGAGAAAGAAAAAAGGCAATCGGTCCTTTAAATGCATTAGACGCACCCAATAAACGCCTTTTGTCTTAAACGATTTGAAATGAATCATTTTAACTCTTAATTTTTCCTGTTCCTGGCAACGGCAGTGAAAATGTGGCTTTTCACAAGTGCAAAGCATGCGACCAGAATCTGCCCCTGGATTTTAGAAGTTTAGGTTTCAATTACTCTATGTAATGGAAGGTGAAACGAAAAATCAAAACGTCAGCAAAAATGAGCTGGAAATTTTCAGCGCCTATTTTAATAGATGTAGAGGTATGTCAGGTGACTTCAATTTTTTGGAAAACTTGCCTTGCGTCGTCGAGAAAATGTGAATTTAAAGTGTTTCGATTTACCTGTGAATTTTTGTAGGAAGGGAGCGGCTCCTTCGTACCATGGTGGCGCTCATGAACGCAATGATGATCGATATCACTTCTATCACTTTCATCAGCAGTCCTTATTATCAATCACAGTCGTTCGACGCATTTGTCACTGTCGCTATTCGTTTGTCATAATTGCTGTCGAGCAAAGAAGGCTCATGGAGGCGTGCGGTCACAAACGTCGGATCGCGCACGCAGTGTCTGCTTGAGAAACCAATGTCGTACCACGACCACGTTCAAATTTCAAGGTGGACAGTCGCAGAACCTTAGCACACATGGCATGAAATGAGGAACTGGTGTTCCCCTTACACTCTATGAAAACCTTTAGAGCCCTAACTCATTCTATACAGTTTGCATAAATATTTAAACCATCAACTTTGATGATTACTTTTCTCAAACAGCCTCATTGAAAGAGTACGAAAAACGTATCCTTTTGCATAATACCACGGCAGCCAATTGTTCTTTTTCACATCCACACCAAAGTTTAAGAAACTCTTACTTTGGCCCGCTTGTTCATTCTGTTGATTTTTTCCAGCCATCTCAATCGAACACTTCAAAGAATAACAGTTACTGCGCAAAAATTTTCCAAACAAAACCGCAGACTCACAAACGGGCATGAAGGGCACTACAGAGCGGGCCTAACAGGTTTTTTCCAGCTTCCTTTAACAGCCTACAAAATCACAATTTTTCGCCAAAGAATATGACCAGCTTTGCGAGTCATCTTCACCAGGAGTGTGCGTTAAATTTTTTTCGGTAAATTTTTAACGACCATTTTTTAAGGAAAAAGTTTTGCGTTAAAATCGGTAAATTCGGTAAATTCGTTAAATAAAATTTCAAATTTTAAATAATTTTAAATTTTTAGCTGCAGTTAGTTTAGCTGTATTTTGGTATGTAAAAAGCTGGGTATTTTACTTTATTGATATTTTCGACTTCATATACATGGCAATATCACATGCATTATGGATTTATCCTAGTTGGATTGGGGAAAACACCAAAGTGCCAATTCCCTAGGTCATCCTATGCCACACAATCATATCCACTGCAATTAAACAAAACCCCCCGCATTATGGGACAGCAGCTAAAGCTCTCGTAGAACCGCTACGTAGGGAGAGAATTCTATTGGATTGAGTATTTTTGTCTTTGCCACCCAAGTAACGCTTTTCAATTGTTAAGCCTTTTCTCCTCTGCCTTATGAAGGAAGTACATATGGAGCACGCGTATCTATAAGAGAGTTTCTCGCCCTATATTGGCAGTGTTCTACCTTCTCCTTTTTCCTCCTCCAAATATCCATCACTCTTTTACAAACTTTTCAGAAATTGACTACTCTGATTGTCTTATTGAAGCACCTGGTGCCATACTGTACAGCACATTTGCTTGAGGTTCGAAGTGCTTTGACTTTCTCAATTTCATTCTATTTTTGTATAGCACATTTGGTATTGAAGAAGTGTTATAGTAAGTCCGCAAATTAGGCGAAGGAATCTGCAGACACAAGGGGACTTGCTACAGCCAAGCCTGCACCTGCAAAAATATATCTTTTTCGAAAAACTGAAAAATCTTCATGTAATAGACCACTTAAAGTAGCAGTTTTTATAAAACCTCATATATAATACTTGACGAAGAGTGGTCATATCTTTCACTTTTTTATTTAATTTTATTCCTTTCATGTAAATTTGTTCACTATTTCATGTGCATACTCACTATGCTTCTCCAAAAGAAAACTGCCACGAGAGCCCACGATGAAACGAGAAGGTTGAGCAAAATCGTTGACATGCATAGCATGATATTTAATAAATATTATATTTAATAAAAAAACAATATATATATATATATATTTAATAAAAAACAATGACAGTACCAGCAGCCACGCTCTATCTATCAGGCGGTCTCCAGTGCTCCCTTGATGTAATCCCCTAAAATCATTACCTGATTCTGCATGAAGAACCGGTCCCATCTTCCGAAAACTTGCGAAGAAGGAGGAAAGAGCCTTTTTCATCGATTGTTTCGCTTTCTACATATCCTTGTTGCTACGAATTATTTGTGTTTCGAAACGTTTTCATCGTGATTTGTATGCCCTTTCAAAATCACTTTTGAAGCAAGCATCACAAAAAACTGTGAAAAAATTGACTGGTTGTTAAATATGAAGAACTAATATGTAGCAACCAAACGCCAAAAATGGCCAAGGAAGTCCAAAAACGCGAAACTACGGCAGAGAAAAACAGGAGGCGCAGGCAAATAAATTGATCAGGAGCAAGAAAAATGCCAACAATTAACGAAATACGATTCGCTGTCGAAACGATACTGCGAAAACTATTCCAAAAAATCGTCCAAAGTGCATTTGCATGAAAGAAAAGCAAAATTTCAAAATTTGGAGTGTAATATGTCGTTAATGCAATTTAACGGAAATTTTCCTCGTTAAATTTCGTTAAAGAGTTTTAACGAAAAATGCCGGTAAATCCGGTAAAACGGTAAATCGTTAATCGTTAAACGCACACCCCTGATCTTCACGGCAGTGCTAACGGAGTCGAAGGCCAGAAGAGAAGCCCGCTTCCGAACACTCGAGCTGAATGCCAATGTAGAGCACGGGCAACTAGTCCGATCCTGCCAAGGAATAGAGAGAGGCAATAAGGAGGATCTTAAGGAAGGAAGAGCGTAAGTGGTGTAATGTGTACGCTACAAATGCACTTGCCTACAGATTCGCTTTCTCTTTAGCTGCCGTAGCAACAATCCCTCATGTTTTGACAGCCTACACGACTGGTGCCACAAATTTTACTGTGAAAGTGTTTATAAAAACTAAAAAATCCGCCTACTTCGAAATTTAACAGCCTTTTTCTAACACGTTATAAGTTATAAGTAAGTTATAAGTTTATTACATTTGCAAAAGGCAAACATAGAAAAAAAAACAATATCTCAAACACAGCAACACTAATTAAAGCATAACATAACATCATTATGAACAACAAGCAAACAGTAGAAGTCGGTATTACTCTATGGTTCACCTAGAGGCATCATACTGAAGTAATTTTTTGCTGACTAACCTCTTAAAGTGGTTTAGGGATAGCCCATTAGGCAGGCTCTTCGTAACCTTAAGGTATGCAATTCCTGCTCTATACGTAAAGGACTTTGCGTATAGTGTCGCTTTAGGACGAGTTAACGCGATTTTGAATGCACAGCCTCTGGTGCTTGAACTCGTGACACGAAAAAACTGTTTCATACTACACTTATTACCGTTGTATCCGTTAAGCAATATCTTATGAACCATGCATACATCAATTACTTTGCGCCGAGATGCAAGCGAAGGCAATTCAAGGCATCTATTCCTTACTGGAGCATTTGGCAATCTTTCATACCTGAAATCGCCAGTGCGTACCATCAGTTTACGCGTAAAATTATTCTGTACCATTTCAATGCAATAGATGTCTTTTTTCCTGCAAGGATTGAATACTGTAGTTCTAGATTCTACTATAGGACGGACGTAAGTTTTGTAAGCGCGAAGAAGGATAGCCACGTTTTTGCTAGAAAGCCCTTTGAAAATATGATGCGTTCGCATAATTGCTTGCCTACATCGAATTCTAATATGGTCCGAGAAATTCAGGCTGTCACTATAATGAAATCCTAGATCTCTAACGGAACCAACGGGTGAGACCATAACACCATCTACTTTGCATATACGCGCGCAAGTCTGTGAATTGGCATTTAATTGCATAAATTTTGTCTTCTCAGGAGATAAAGGTGATTGACAATCTTTTGCCCACTTAACCAAAGAATCAATAGCTGATTGGAGTCTACTAGAGCCAACTGGTTTCACAACTGGATTTCAGTACTGCTGTCTAGATTTCAGTACTGGTTGTCGTCGATATGTACCTTGGACACGCAGGCGTGGTCCTCGTTCATGTATAACTACACTATAAATTTTGACATCATCAGCATACATTTTTATAGATACGTCAAGATTTTGGACTACAAGAGGTAAATCAGCTGTATAAATATTGAAAAGAATAGGTGAAAGAACACCACCTTGTGGAACTCCACTTAAGATAGGCTTAACATCAGATAAGGTTTCCCCTATTTTCACCTGGAATGTTCTGCCAGATAGGTAATTAGCAATGCATTTGATGAGAACTGGATGAAAGCGTAACATTTCCAACTTTAATGGGAGCTTTCTATGGCACACTCGATCAAACGCTTATGTGGTTCTTTAGCACCTTTTCAAAAAGCCTACACAAGATGGAAGTTATACTAACTGGTCGATAATTCTCAGGGTTGTAACCCGGTTCCTTCTTTTTAACGGGCTTAACAAATGCATGTTTCCAACGCAGGGAAACCTCACTGTACATCAATGACTGACTGAAGAGATATGCAAGAGGACCACATACATATAACAGTAGCAACTTTTTGAAAAAAGAAAAGTGGGATACCGTCAGGTGTTACAGATGTAGACCTCGGCCATTTCATTAATAAATCATAGATTGTTTTTGTATCAAACCAAGGAAAATCGGGCATTTTATCGAAATCAAACGAACTAGTAGACGGAGTTTTGCCGTCATCATGCTGAAAAACTTTTACAAATGTTTGCCAGCAAATTGGCTTTGTCCTGTGCTTTTATCGCAATGTTTCACTCATACTACAAACTGCCTACTTTACATGGTTCACGTATTTTGCTATTTATGTACTTATAAAAACACTGCTTACTTCGAGATTCGACTACTTTCTTCTCCAGATGAGCATTGTATTTTCTTAATCTTTTTTAAAAAATTTCAGAATTTTTTTATATTGAGCCCACTTGTTGGAACGTCTGGCTTCATGAAATAAACAATTACGATGGTCCAGCATATTCTGTAAATATTGAGGTAGACGTGTAGACTTGGAAGATGTAACCATCTCCCATGGAACAAAATGCTCAATAGTATCATGAAGTATCGATATAAAAAGCTCGTATTTCCTATTTAAATTTGTTTCGCATTCAAAATGGTCAATCCACCTAATTTTAGCAAGATATGCATTCACTTCCTGAAAGTTGCATTTTGAATACACTCGTCGATAAACCGGCATGCTATGAATTTGGAAAGATGTAATGTCGCAAGAAATACTACAGTGATCGCTCAGACCTACAGGACTTAGCACTTGGACGCTAGTGATCAGTAAATAATTACTGGAAAAGAGAAGGTCGAGTATGTTGCTCCCTCTCGTCGGTTCCGTTTCATGTTGAGAAAGGTTGTGGCAATCTGCTAATTATTCTAAGCATGCAAGGTTCTATGAAGGCAAGGAACTACCGTTATTAAAATTGGGCATATTGAGGTCACCTACAATAATAGAATGTGGTTCACAAGCGATTAAGTCGCTCAGTACTTTGCAAAGTTGAGCTGTCATAGCGGCTGTGCAGGAAGGAGCTCTATACACTAATATTATCCGAAACTTGGAGCCTTCGTACATAATATCAGTGGAAAGAATTTCATACGACTCTTCAACGGATTCCATGAAAACAGCAGATGCTGATAGCCTACGATCTACCAGTAGCATTACACCACCACCTGATTTCTTAGGTCTGTCACGTCTATGAATTTCATAATTGGATATCATACTTCCTAGAATTGAAGGGATGCTGTGACTTGGCTTTAGCCACGTTTCCGCGAATGCATAAATGTCGTAGGTGTTTGAAAGTATTAGAGCTACGTGTTCCGAATTCCTGGAAATAGACCTAACGCTTACATAAAAACACTTCAAGGCACCAAAGCAATACCGACTATCTAGTTTCCCTGAGCAACGGAGGGACGTCCCACTACAGGTGTGGACGAGGTAGAAGTGGCCGACGACCGCTGGACCTGTCCAGAAGTCGAACCACGATTTGTGCTCACACTTTTAATGTTCCTCTTTTCACGTTGGCGCCTCAGCTCTTCTGGTGGCGCCAGCGTCGCTCAATGGTGCGCGACGGTATATTATTTTAACAAGAATCATATCCGGTCCATCCAAACATCGTGTAGAAAGTCTATTCAAGATGCTGAACACGATGCCGATGTTCTTTTGGATGACTACTGCCGGCTTCCTTCTCAAATGATAGCCGTGTCAGGATCACCGACTTTACCTAAACTCTGAGTAGGAGTTATTAGAGAAGCTCGAAACAGATCTTACCTTCGGTTTTTAAAAATCGGTTCAATTTTACTTTCCTAATAATCTTCTGTCATTGTTTTTCTCCTTAGCAGCTTCCTTCGTTTTCTTATTCCCTTTTGAATTCTCCTTCGGGCAGATCCAGGAATCAGGCTAAGAGGACCAGGACAAAATGCAGTAGATGCAAGCAATTTTGCTGTTTAGAATGTTTCCAAACAACTCATAATTTCTGACTATGTTTGTGTAGCGAAGACTTTTTCTCGAGCCGGTGCGTCCTTTCACAAGGCAGAGTGGCCGTCGCCAAGGTATGTGACGGTGGGTAGGCGTTGGTGAGCGTCACCCATATTTATCGCAGCATGCCCTTGCTAGTTCGCTGAAATCTCAAAATCGAACGTCTGAGCATGAGGGCACCAAAATAACCTCCTAGACGAATGTTTCGCTACATCCGACCCTTCCCTCTCGTCTCCTTTACCACCATACGTAACGGTACTTATCGCTTCCTAGTGGACTTGACAGAATTCTGAAAAGTGAATGTGAGATCCGTGATCAACACCTCAAATAACCTCTCAAATTTCGGGCGAGGTTCGGTAAAATCGGTGATCCAGATACGATCACCCTAGTTAATGACGAGGGGGGATGACCGGCCGTAAATGTTGAGACGAACCCAAGTATTTTGTTTGGCATCCCAAATTTATCCTCAGACGAAGTGTGGGTCACGATATGTCGTGTCACACTTGTGCGGTGCGCTGTGCCCTACGCACCAGACATGCGAAAATCGATCTCGTCGTCGCACTTGTAGGACACATTGCACAGTGTATGAGGAGGAAGAAACACTACGACCTGGTTTAACCATGTTTCTGAAAACGCGTAAATAGTGTAGTGGTTTGAGAGCACAAGAGCTATATGCTCAAAGATTCTTGAGGCAGATCGAGCATTCGCATAAAAACGTTTCAAAATCGTTAGTGTAACACCGACTACGCAACTTCCCTGCACAATGAAGGGTTGGTTGGCCACAAGCCTTAGTGCGATGTTGCTGTCTAATGGGTCCCGTGAGGGGGCTTCTGGTGAAGCGTGGCTATCACATTCTCTTGCGGATTTCCGCTCTGCGAGCCGCGTCTTTTTAACCCTTTCGGTGGCCAAAGGAATACGAGGTATTCAGAGAAGAAAAGAGATGAGATGTTGGTATGCACTGCTGCGTCCGTTGTACGTCTTTGATGTCACCTGCTCAGAGAACTGGGGGCGACAAATCCGCCCCCTTTTTCAACGAAGAATCCCTACGTAAGAATCGTTAGACGAGGCCAGACTCTTGTGGGAAGGTTAGAATCCTGCGATCGAGCTGAAGTCGTTTCCATCGTGCCCAAACGGGCCAACGGCTTCGCGGCTTAGCAGGAGAACCCCGACATGCGCAGGAGACTCCGCCCCTGTGACGTCATCGGAGATCAGTTCACTATCTGGGAATAGTGTCGATCGACATGCACGCCGCCGGCCTTTTTCCTTCCCTTTTTTTCGTTTTTCATGTGGTCGTTTCGTTTCGTTTTCGTTTCCCACGTGGCCGGTTCGATTCATTTCTTTTCGTTTTCCAAGTCATCTCTCCCTTTCATTTCTTTTCCTTTGTGGGTTTCGTTCGGGGGTCCACCTCATGTACAGGTTTAAATAATGGTATCCGATTTTTTTCTTGTTCGTCTTGCTCAGCATAAATCGGCTCGGGGGGGGGGGGGGATGTCACCTTCTACTGAGTGGTTATCCGCCTTGGTAGGAACACACATTATTGCTTAATTACATCATAAATTGCCTACCTTAATGCATCACTAAGGTAGAACACACCAGTGCTGTGTAAAATTTTCAGTGTTGTGCAATACAGAACGGTGATCCCCCCAGCCGCTTAGCGCACGTTGTTCACTCACCTAACCTTCTAGGCTTTCCCAAGAGTCTAACAGCTCTCATTCGAAACTGTAGGAACACAAAAACAAAATCGCAAAAATATAGGGTATAAGTCCCAAAATAAAGTCCCCTACCCATATGAAGCAATACAAATAGCACTGTATTCCTTTCTATGGGTAGGACACTTTATTCATCATTTTCTTGTTTTTGAGGGCAAGTTTACAGAACAACTTAGAGGCGCTGTTGGTGGGTGATCGACCGGAATTGTAGTCCATGTCTTAGTTAACCGAGGCCCTTCTATCAACATTTCCCTTTTATTTGGAGGCAAACCTTTTTGTGGAGCGAAACCTCTAGCATGTACCTCCAGTATGAAGATCGTGAATACTTTGTGGATAAACTGGTCGGTACGCCACTATGAAGTAGACGGAAGTGCACATTTTATGATACTGTGTAAACCAACCAGCGCACGACATGTCCTCTGAGGCAGCGTTTAGGAGGGCTTGGGGGAAATGTTTTGCTTTCTATAATTTGCGTGTATAGAAGTTTTTCCTTGAGGTGTGTACACGTGGTACGGTGGACATCTCGTACAGGTTTTTGCTGGTTGCAAGTGTATCGGCAAGTGAAATGGACCCCCATTAGGGTTGCACCGTCTTCATTTTTCGCGTGGTCACCTTTCGGAGGTGAAGTTATCAGGCAGACGTCCTCGTCCTTCTCACAAAAGCGTGTTATAATTCCTTCCTTCCTTCTCATGGCTCTCATCCCTCATGTTTTCTGCTCAATTCTTTCTTTTAGCCTTGAAAAATTAGTGTTCTACCCTGTCACATTAACATTGCATCAATCCTAGAATGGCGTTTGAGAATCCCGCGGATATGATCTACAAATCAGAACGATGCAAACTTTGTCGGAAAACCGTTTTTCCCGCAACATCAGCAGGCGTGTGCTTAATGTTTATAAATTCACTAAGCAGGAGATGAACACACACAGAAGTGGCATGAAAAATTAGAGGCAACATTACAGGTCTACATGCTGCATCTGTCAAAATTGACATGCGTCTTGTTACGCTGAGAAAAGACGCGCGAGAGAAGGCGCGGTAAGCTTACAAATTAGGCTTTACGAATTTCCCCTACTGCTGAGCGTATTCTTGTGCATTTTCTATCTTGAGTAATATATACACCACTTTTACGTCAAACTGAACACCCTTCTAAACTCGCTTGCTGCTCGACGCTTCTGCTGACCAGCTCGACGCTTCTGAAATCAAAGTAAAAGTTTTTCAAATCAAAACAAGTTTCTTAAACATTACGCAAGATTTTCCAAAATAAATAGGGTAATTTTTGTTCAAGGAAAATTTAGTAGAGCTTTCTTGAATTTTTTTAGTCCGCCGAGGGTCCAATTTGACGTGAAAGTGGTATATTTTCCGAAATTGAACGGTGCACCAGAGTTGCCTACAAAAATTCTCTATTTCCTTCTTCTCAATATCTTTTTATAAAATTTTAGGAAAAAGATCAATGAAGTGACCGTGGAGTTACTCAAAATGATTATACAGGGTGCGCATTAAGTATGGGCCTCAAATAATAGAAGTGTCATAGTAGCACAAACAATTCAAAACAGAGAGAATACATCGCAGTCCATAGCAATCAAAAATAACAGTCTTCATTCAAAGTCCTCTCCGTTCGCGCGTAAGCAGTTTCTCAGACGAGTCACGAACCATGACAGGTGACCCGCAGATAGTCCTCATCGAGATCATTCATCGCTTTCGTAAGTGCAGCTATGAGCCAATCCAAGTTGCTGTATCCTGTAGTTGAGACCTTGCGCTTTAAAACTGACCAGACCGAAAAGTCAAATGGGTTCAGATCTGGAGAATTTGATGGCCATTATTCAGGGTGACGAATCTGGAAACTCGCGTCGGCACCACCGCTAGAAGATACTCGACTTGGGTGCAGGAGCCGAGTCTTGCTGAAAACGCCATGGCTTGTCTCGGAAGCGAGAAATAGCCCATGCCTTCCAAACTTTTCCAGGAGAAATTTCAAATGTATTTCCTCATTGATCTTCACTCCAGCATCAGTGACGTCTTCCCTTCTGGTATTATCTCACTCCGAACCATAACAGAGCTCGGAAGTGCAGTTTTGTCGATGACTTTTCCTCTAGAAATGACCGGTTTTTATGTGCTGTGAGGATTTCATCGTTTTGTGGGTTTACAATAGGCTCTATTGTGAAGCTCTTCCCGTCACTGGAAGCGATGTTCCGATGCGTGCCACCCGTGGCGCTAACGTGACTCGTCTGAGAAGCTGCGTACGCGCAAGAACACGGCACTTTGAATGAAGATTCTAATTTTTGATTTCTAAGGACCTTAGTAAGGTTCGCAAAACGTTTTTCTTCGTTTTGAATTGTTTGTGTTACTATGGCATTTCGATTTTTTGAGGCCCATAATTAAGGGTGCACCAAAATAACATGGACAAGGTTTTTTTTAAATCATAATTTAAAGCAACAAACAATTCGAGAAAACAACAACTAAATTACAATAATGCATACATTAAGGTAGATCACGTTCAAGTGGTTTCGTAGTGGTCTCCCTTGGAGTGGACGCACAGGGCCAAACGCTTCGCGAGGTTTGGAGGAGATTGGCCGCAGGTGATCAGGACACAATCGTTCCCACTCCTGGCGTTAAGATTCCTTCAGGTACTGGAGACTACGGTAGCGTTTGACGCCGACCCTTATCTTGAAAATGCCCACACACTATAGTCCATCGGATTCAAATCCGGAGAATACGGCGGCTATTTCGAAGGCGTGATGGAATCGGGGAATTGGCCTTGCACCACGTCTGCGTACTCTTCGCTCTATGTTCGGGCGCAAAGTCCTGTAGGGACGTCTAACGGGCATCGCTGAAGTGCTACTGGACCCAAGAAAGAACTACGTACTCGAAAATGCCATATTTTTTGGTGCACATATTTTTCGATTTTCACTTCTTTGTCCACGAAAACCAGAGGGGTCGTGCCAGAGGGATGATTCCGTCTCAAACCATGGCCGATTGTGGGTTCTAGCGGTCTTCGACGAAAGCAGAGCTGATTGGAGCCTTTGTAGACCATGTAGATCTTATCACTTTGGCGATTGTGCGCCTGCTCCACGGTGAACACCTTCGCATCTGTGAACAGAATCTCTTCCCAGTCACGACCTGCGGCCCATCGCCCCCAAACTTCGCGAAACGTTTGGCCCTTTGCATCGCTCCAAGGGAGGCCACTTCGAAACCACTTGGTGTACCTTAATGTTTATGTTGTTGTAAATTAGTCGTCGTTTTTTCGAATTGTTGGTTGTTTTATAATTATGACAAAAAATCTTGTCCACGTTATTTTGGTGCACCCTGTAATGCGCACCTGTAGGAAAAACTACTCGTGATACGTGTATTCGTGCTTCCAGTGAGCTCTGGGTGGCTACCTGTATTCTCAATCAGTCAATCAACACACTTGATCTCAATCCGAGCTCAGTATTTGATACTGCTCAATCTACCAACAATTACGGCCGCTCCGTCTCATAGCAGTGTTTTAGGAATATATTCGTATTGCTTCTTTCTCAAACTATGCTTTGAAAAATTTAAACTTTTAAGGCATTGATCGGATCTCAATCAATCATACGAGGAGCGTGCATGAGCACACGAAGAGAGGGTTTGTGCTAAAGCCGTATGGGCGTTGAGATACGGAAGGCGGTACAGGGAGCACTGAAGGGAATTTATTCTTATGAATATCGCTCACTTTGTATATAGCTCTACACTTGCCTCAATTTAGAGACGAATTGCGCTGTTACCGCCGCCATCCAGAAGTGAACATTCTTGTTCCTTGATCAGTAAGTAGTACCGTTCCCTCTTCCCACCTCCGAATATTCCTTTTTCTTGTACCTCTGCGTAACAGTCATCCGAACTTCTTAGAAACGCGCTCGATCGGCTGCATCCCAACTCTGATTCACCAATACGCGTGCTACCAAGAAATTCTTGCTAATCATCGATCTTGTAAATTGTGAATTCAATTTGGTGAAGGCAAATGAATCATTTACTTTTGATGCTTTTTGTTTCCTCATAATAAATACATCTTAGTTTTGACCAACTATTTGGAAAATTTAGCGTTCAGACCGTCTCCTGTCCTAGAGATAATAATAACAATAAATAAAAATAAGCAATAATGAAATATAATATTATAATTAACTAATAAATTTTTGATTTTTAATGCAGTTGAAAATTTTCTTTTATTATTGCCAAGATATCCATAAGCAAAACTCATAAATAAAAATATTATTGAATTTTTTGAATTTATCAAATGATAAATCGTAATTATAAACGATGATCGAAAAAGAATAACATAAAGTTATAATTAGCAATGATGGATAACATATATCATAGCAAACAATGATGAGTAGCAAAAATTAATAAAATATAGTATGAAAACAGGTGATTAACTAATAAATTTTTGATTTTTAATGCAGTATAAAATTTTCCTTTATTAATGCCAAGAAGTGTGTGTGCGATGGGAAGGACGAGTACGGAGAGGCTGCTAAAATCTCAGGGCCTATCCAGGCTGCGCAAATTGAGAAGGACTAGGATGACGATCTGTACTTACAACGCCTGCATGCTCACCTCGGAAGCATCCGTCGAAGACCTGATGATGCAGCCGGGAAGATCAAGTACGACATCATCAGACTGACCGAGAAGAGAAGACACCACCCCCTACACGACTCGACACGACTAGAAGAACAGATCCTCGGAACATTTGACAACAGGGATGTAGGCGGCGTTGGTGTCCTCGTCAACACGCACTTGGCCATGAACATCGATTCGTACGAGTCTCTGGCAACCCGAATCGGACGTCCGCGACTGAAGCGATGTGACTCCGTGCCAGCTTTGACTGTGATCGTCGCGTATGCCTCAACATCCGACTACGACGACGAATAGGTCGAAGCCTTCTACGTGAAGCTGGAGAAGTTCTATAAGGAAGACCGCATCTTCTACAAGGTGATCGTCGGCGACCTCAACGCCAAGATCGGACCACGAAGGTCGCCGGAAGAACTTCACATCGGAACACACGGTTTGGAGTGGAACGAGCAAGGTGAAAGGCTATCCGGGTTTATCATGTCGACCAAGACTATCCATGGAAACTCACAGTTCCAGAAGCCTCCCTCCTACGATGGACCTGGGAATCTCCCGGTGGCCAGTTCCACAACGAGATCGACCACATCATCTTCAACCGCAAGTATTTCCTGACTGACGTTTCCGTTGTCCCCAGGTTTTACAAGGGATCGGACCACCACCCGCGCGAGGTTCCGCTTTTTGAGTCAAGGAGAGAAAAACACAAAGTTCAAGAAGACGAATCCCAGAGCGGCCATCAACTGGGACCTCTATACCTCTCTTGCCGTCCTTTGGGAAGATACCGTCATGGACAACATCGACGAGGAATACGATCGCTTCGTGCACCATCTGCGCGATAGTGCTAAGGGAGCCAAGAGCTTGAAGAGACCTCTTTCTCCGGAAACTCTCGATCTTATACGCCAGCGTGGAGCAGCACGAGCGTCAGGCAACTACCAGTTGAGGTTTATGCTTGCGAAGCTATGCAGAGCGGCGATAAAGGAAGATCTCAAGGACGGAAGGGCGGAAGTGTTGACTGAAGCAGCAGAGGCAGGGTTGAGCATCCGCAATGCCCGCCGAAACTTCGCCAACTTCATGACCAAGATGACCGCTCTCCGACGTCCTGACGGAACCTTCACATCTTCCAGAAGGACCATGGAGAAGGTCATCCACGACTTCTATTCCTATCTCTTCGATAGCCATGTCCACCTGCCCCCATGCCGTCTTCCGCAGGATGGATACGTCGTTCCCTCTGTTCTCCCTTCCGAGATCCGACACGCCATCTCGTCGGTGAAGAAGCGTACAGCACCCGGCCCTGACAGGATCAGAACCAAACACCTGAAGAATCTCCTGCCAACGCTCATCAACACCTTGGCGTGGCTCTTCACACGCTACCTGTCGGAGTGCAAGGTTCCATATCAGTGGAAAACCAGCAAGACCGTCTTGAAGGGAGACGTGCACGACATTGGCAACTATCCCCCAATCTGCCTGCTGTCCGTAGTCTACAAGCTTTCACGCGAATCATCCTGAATAGGATCATCAGAACGCTGGACGAGGGACAGCCATGCGAACAAGCAGAATTTCGGAGAGGATTCAGCACGATCGACCACATACACGCCATTACGAAGCTCATCGAAGTGTCGCAAGAGTACAAGCTGCCGCTGTGCCTTACATTCATCAAGCTGAAGAAGGCATTCGACTCCGTCGAAGCTGAAGCGGTCATCAACGCCCTGCTCATTCAGGGGGTTACTACTCGGTACATGAGAGTCCTTCGAGGGCTGTACAATGGATTCACGACCAACAAACATCTCACCATTGTACAACGACGTCGTCATCAACGTGAAGAGAGGGGTTCGGCAGGAGGATACCATATCACCGAGGTTCTTCAGACCCTCGAAAACGTCATGCGGGAACTAGAATGGGGCACATGGGAATGAAAGTCGACAGCCGGCAGCTGCACCATCTTCGCTTCGCTGACGACATCGTGCTCATAACACCGAGCATCAGCCAGGCGGAGGGAATGCTGGCCTGCTTCAATCGTGTATGTGGGTGGGAACGTTGGACTGCAGCTGAATCTTACGAAGACGACGTTCATGAGGAACGGACAAGCTTCTGATGTCCCATTCTCGCTCAACGGAACGGGCATCTCCGAATGCTCCAGCTACGTGTATTTGGGTCGCGAAGTCAATATGGCCAACGACCTAGCGCCGGATCTGAGCAGGAGGAAACGAGCGGCTTGGGGAGCTTTCAAGAGCGTCGAAGAAGTCGCGAAGAAGACGAAGAACGTCCGACTCCGTGCCCACCTATTCGACTCCATGGTTCTTCCTGCCCTAACATACGCCTCAGAGACCTGGGCTATACGAAAGCAGGATGAACACGCGATCAGCGTCGCGCAGCGTGGAATCGAGAGGACGATGCTCGGAGTGACACGACTCACGCAAGTGAGAGAAGGCCTCCGGAGTTCCGAGCTTCGCCGAAGTTCGAAGATCAGAGACGCGTCGCGTGGGCCAAGTTGTCGAAAACTAGGTGGGCCGGCCACGTAATGCGCTTCGCAGACACCCGCTGGACGAGAGCCGTTACCGACTGGATCCCGCGGGATGTCAAGAGAACACAGGACGCTCACCTACGCGTTGGTCTGACTTCTTCGTATAAGCACTGAACGACCGATATGATGCTCTTCGCGTCCCTCGAGAGAGGATGGCACGTTGGAGCACTCTGGCACGCGACAGGGACGCATGGAGACGCTGATGGCGCTCGATAGAGCAGGTCGATGACCAATGGGACAACAGGTGACACAGGTGATTATTATACTTCATTATTGTTTATTTTTATTTATTGTTGTTATTATTGTTGGGACAGGGGTTGGCCTGAAGGTCTGCTTGTTTTTAGTCTTTGCGCTGCCGTCGTCTCCAGTACCACTACAGCGCGATCGTGTCAAATGAGGGAGCCTTGGCCAGAAAGACGTGCCGATCAGGGGTGCACATTTAACGGTTAACGATTTAACGAATTTAACGAATTAACGGCATTTTCCGTTAAAATCTGGCTTAACGACTTAACGGAAATTTTTAGAAATTTAACGGAATTTTTAACGGTCTTCTTTCTCAGTGTCTTTATCACATTTATCCTTAGTATTCTCTAATGTTGCAGGTCCCATCCTCTCGATTAGGACTGTTCCTCAAAAACACTATCAAAATCAGCAAGAATAATTTAATATTTTCATGAATTTGTTTTGAATTTTTGGAAATAAAGCATCTAGAAGCGCGTGTTGCGCTGTCGGAGGCCGTGCCGGCTGTAACGTGCACCCTGAACCAGGTTTCTGGGCCTTTTTTCGGAATTTCCCATCCAAGTTAATCAAGCCTTCGATCCTTCTGGGGTCGTTGAACTGGTACCAGACTTGTATGGAATGGATAGAGCGCTGACTTCTCTATCGGCTGGCCACAGCAAGTCATTGTATCTCCAAATATAAATAAATAAATAAATAAATAAATAAATACGCGTTCAAATCGTCTCCACGTATCCGTTGAAGTAGAATGTGGGGCACATTCCATAAAAGCGACTGAGTAACGCCGTCCTTTATCCTAATCCATTAATGCATTGCATGCTAGAAATTTTTTCGCCGAGCCCTCATCAGGAATCCTCATAGATACTCGTCTAATCTCCCTGCATGGTGTGCCTATCCCCACCTCGCGTTGCTTATCTTTTGCTTTTGCTCTTTTGAATACTTTTGCTCGCCATTGAAACAGCTGAGTGGGAGAGAATGTTTTTGGCCGCTGGTCGTTTTTTGAACGATTTTAGAAAAACGCTAATATAAAAGGCACTTTTCCTGATCGCTAAAACGTTGACGACGAGTCACACCTTTTCGGCAGTGTGGGGCCGTATGACACGATCCTGACGTTGCAAAAATGGAGTGGTCCCAGGCACTCGAAAATCGTGCGTTCGACAAGGTTTTAATATTCCACTGATGAACTTTTAATTGTATTTTTATTAATTCTTTCTGTACTTGATGGGCTGATGCCTGCATCGAGATTGCATATGCTCGCAAAACAGCCAGACAAAAGAACTAGGAAGGGAGAAGGGGAAAACTCCGGGTACCTACCTGATCGCACATTTTAGGATGGGTGATCATCTTGAATGACAATTCTATATCTATTCTTATTCCACACCCTGTAGATAATTTGCTGCTGAAAGCTTGTTTATTTTTCTGTGCTTGCTGATGCTGAATTGCTTATTTTACACTACAGTGTTACTCTCCATTCCTTGAATTTTAGCTGTTGACCTCTTGAAGCTGAAACGTATAAAGTTTTTCTTGATCTTTTCAACTGAAATAATGGTTTGCAGCTAATTGTATTTTTTAACGAAATTTAACGATTTACCGGAAATTTAACAAAAATTTTCCGTTAAAAAATTTCGTTAAAAAAATTTAACGCACAGAATTTTGTGTGCACCCCTGGTGCCGATGACCTCAGGTGTACTGCGCTCGCCGGCTCGTTTCCGTGACGTCGTCCGGTATTCATGGGCAAGACCTGACCTTGTGCTGCCTTCGGTCATCGAAACTCTCTGAAGGTCTGCTCTCTGAGTGTGTAAAGGGCGGATGAGAGCCGCATTGAGGTGCATTCTCCTGCGTGTCCTCTCGACCTCTGTGCACTGTAGATAAGTCTATGCATTACACATGCTACTACTCATTCCTTCATCATATTTGCTCCAGTCTCCAGGTTGCCAACTAATCGTTCGCTGTCCGAACCTTGCAGAGAAGAGGAAGAGATATGTATGAATATTAAACTGAAAGCTTTAGGATAAGAGCCACAACATTGCTGGATTTCTCACATATATGAAGAAAGGGAAAGGTTTAATAAAACACATGATGAGTTTTGTGTTTAAGATTATAGCATAAGTGTCTAGGCTAGAGTTTCTTAAAAGTTGTGCATGTAGCGACCACTCTTGCCCCTTCGCCAATTCCAAGGTCATCTCGAGAGCTTTTGGGGCAAATTCGATTTCATGAACTGCTTTTCCGTTCAGCAGTTGTAACTGGCTTTATTCTTTGTCTTCCATGCTTCGTTAAAACTAGCTTTGGCCTCTCGAGTTCTGTACGTGCAGAAACTCTTCTGGTAGACAATGGGAACATTAGAGTAGATCCACAGCGCACCAAAGCATTGCGCTATGAGGCTCGAAACTCGTATTTCAGAATCTCCACGTTCACTCTGAAGTGTACCGCTGGTGATAGTGAACGTTGTGGAGGTTGTTCTAGGTTTTGCTTTTTTCCTTCAAGTTACTTCTTCGTCCTCACGTGCAGTGGTACAATGTGTGTTCACTTCCCTATGGTTGTCAGATCAGAAGAACCATCAGGCGCAGCTATCTTCCTTCCTAACTGAGCAAACCACATATCTTGGAAACTGGGTCCCCGCCGTTTCCTAAACCATTTTATTCTGAATCAACCTTTGCTGGTCTTTCTGTACGGTAGCCAAACGCGCTGCTCTGTCTATTCTCTCATTAATCGCACGTTCTAGGTTCAAAAGCAGCTATGCTTAGTTTTGGCCAAGAACCAAGAACTGCAGGACCAAGTGGCTAGTTTGCGTCAGGAAAGTTTAGAGCTTAAGATCGCCCTTGATGCTGCTGAAAGAAAATGAGGAGCACGTTCCCTCACAATGTCTGGAATATGTCGTCTTAGGTCGATGAAAAAAGAAACTACGTTCTGTTTTCATATCTGGCATCCCTGAGTATTTAATTCCTAACTCGACTGAGCGATCCTACTGAAGAATGTGTCCCTAAAATAATCACAATAATCAACGTGTCTGATGTAAACTAATGAGCTCTCTCTGGGCACCAGCCCCTCATCTCAATTGTCATTATTGCAGTATACGTTCCATACAAAAAACATTCTTTCCCTCAAGTTCGCCACAAAGGCTTGACTTGTGATGCAGCTGTTATCAGTGAGTCTTGATTGGATGAAACAATCGATATAATTTCGATTCTAGGCCACTTTCGAAAATATCGATTTTATATGATGTCGTCGTCCGCGCATGGTGGCGTTGTCCGTTCCTCCACGTGGTGCCACTGGAAACTGCTCGCTTTGTGAGCTAAGCTAAGCACGGACACTCGAAGGCAGGCGACAGGCCCTTGTGACAGGCCGGCCTACGAAGACCCATGTCACATCACATGGTGTATGAATAGTCATGTTTTTCGAGATTGTGCTACGGCGTCCGCGGGAACCGACGCGCACTCGCAGAGCCCGGCGAGTGTGAGAAGTATGCGAGGGTCCCTGATGCGAGGACGGCATCGGGGGGGGGGGGGACAACTGAGCTAGTCCGAAAGTCCCGTAACGTAGGCAGGACCCGCGTAGCAACGGTGAATTTGGGTACGTTAACGGGCCGCTCGTGCGAGTTGGTTGAAGCACTGGAGCGTAGAAGAGTTGATTTCTGTGCGGTGCAGGAGACGAGGTGGTCCTGCAGCAAGTCAAGGGACATAGGACGTGGCTTCAAGGCCGTTCTATGTGGAAGTCCCAGGACCACCAGTGGTGTCGGAATAATCGTCTCCGAACGATTTCGTGACTCGATTGTAAGCGTCGAACGCTATGACGATCGGTTGATGAAGATCGTTGTCGCCGCGAAGGAGCGACTCTATCACTTCTTCTCTGCGTATGCTCCGCAGAGTGGCTGCTCCGATCAAACCAAGGAAGAGATTTGGAGCCTGCTTGATGAGAAGACAGCAGAGGTACCGCCGAAAGATGTCGTCATAGTCGCTGGTGACCTTAATGGGCACGTAGGTGCTGCGAAGGACGGGTACAGCTGTCATGGTGGTTTCGGATACGGGTCTTGTAACGCCGATGGTGAGCGCATTCTTGAGTATGCGGAGTCGCATAATCTCACCATTGTGAACACCGTTTTCCGAAAACGCGACTTCCACCTCATCTCATACTATAGTGGGAGCTCCAAGTCTCAGATAGACTTTGTCCTTGTCAAGGATCGCGACCGAAGCATTGTCACAGACGCGAAGATCGTGCCGTATGAGACGGTCGCCCCACAGCATCGACCGCTAGTCTGTACCTTTAAGATCACCCCTCCGAGGATGCTGCAAGTTGAGCGATGCGGTGCTGCGAGAATCAAGTGGTGGCGAATGAAAGAGAAGGAAGCAGCTGTGATTTCCCGCGTACGGTTACCGACAGTCACGACTGTCGACGAAACTTGGAAGAAAACAACCGACGCGATACGCCAAGCTGCAAGGTTGGAACTCGGCATAAGGAAGCCTGGGCGATGCAAGGTCGATAAGCAGACATGGCTGTAGACGGACGATGTGAAGGCAAAGGTTAGAGAGAAGAAGTCGCTCTATCACGTGTTTCTCAGCGATAAGACGGCCGACAACTGGCAGAAGTATCAGAAGGCGAAGAAGGCTGCAAAGAAAGCCGTGGCTGTTGCGAAAGCCACTCATTATAGTGATGTCAACGAAAAGCTCGAGTCACGCGATGGTGAGCGGTATTTGTACCGACTTGCTAAGACCCGCCATCGCCAAACCGAGGATATTGAAAAGTTCATTGGCATCAACGATGAGAGCGGCCATCTTCTGACAGACCGCAAAAAGGCGCTGAAGCGATGGCGTGATTACATTGAGGAAATTTCCACTATGGAATTTCCTCACCCGACCATCCCTTCTGTAGGTTCTGTTCACGGTCCCGTTCACAAGATCACCGTGGAGGAAACGGAAGCGGCTCTAAAGAAGATGAAGCCATGCAAGGCGACAGGACCGGATGATCTGGCAGCCGATGTTTGGAAGTCGAAGCTCTTGTATCCTGCTGAGTGGTTGGCTGAGTTCTTCAACCAGGTAGTAAAGGAGAAGAAAGTACCGGAGTGTTGGCACAACAGTACGACGATCCCGATTTGGAAGAAAAAGGGCAGTCCTGCAGACTGCTCCAATTATCGTCCGATTCGCTTGCTTTCGCACAGCATGAAGATGTTCGAGCGAATCCTCGACAGACGAATTCGTAAAATCGTCAAGCTCTCCGACAACCAGTGCGGTTTTGTGTCTGGTTGTGGGACCATTGATGCTATACACGCCGCCCGCCTCCTGGTGGAGAAGCATCGCGAGAGACAGAAGCCGGTGCATATCGCCTTTCTCGACCTGGAGAAGGCCTTCGACCGCGTACCGCGTGAGGTTATATGGTACTCCTTGCGACGACACAACGTACCTGAGGAACTTATAGAGTGGGTGCGGATGCTCTACTCTTGCCCAAAGAGTAGAGTGCAAGCTGCAGCTGGAACCTCAATGGAGTTTCCCATCTCTGTTGTGGTGCACCAAGGTTCTGCGCTTTCTCCACTCCTCTTTGTTGTCGTCATGGATGCCATTACGCGAGATCTTCAGAAGCCTGATGACGTGATGCTCGCTTGCGAAGATAAAGATGATCTCGAGCGGCAGGTGCAAGCTTGGTGCGACCGCCTGGCGATGTTCGGACTCAAATTGAAGGTCAAGAAGACCGAGTACCTAACGACTGACGTAAACGAGTCCGGCTCCATTAAGATTAACGGTACTAAGCTTGCACGCACTTCGGTGTTTAAATATCTGGGATCAGCAATAGCGTCTGACGGCGGTCTGATGGTTGAAGTGAATTCACGCGTGAGTGCAGCTTGGTCCAAGCGGCGTTCGCTGACTGGTGTGCTCTGCGATAGGAAGATACCAGAACACCTGAAGTCGAAGATCTACAGAACAGTCATCCGGCCAGTAGCGATGTACGGCGCTGAGTGTTGGCCTGCGACTAAGGAAGTTGAAACACGCCTCAGCGTCATGGAGATGAAGATGCTTGGACGGCTGGAGTCACCCGCATGGACCGCATCAGAAATGATGCTATTCGGCAGAAGTTCGGTGTCGCGCCGATAGCGGCCAAGATGCGCGAAGCTCGCTTACGATGGTACGGCCACGTTCTGCGTGGAAAGGAAGACAGCGTCCGCAAGATAGGCCTTGGGTTGGAAGTGTCAGGAAAGCGGCCTAGAGGACGCCCAAAGCAGCGTTGGTCGGATACGTTACACATGGACATGAAAGTAACTGGCGTCCACCCTGATCAAGCGCATGACCGGGAAAGGTGGCGTCATGACACCAGAAGAGCGGACCCCGCGACGAAGCGGGACAAACGCTGAAGAAGAAGAAGAAGTCGTCCGCGCATGCTCAGCCCCCGTCCTCGACGGGAAATTGTCAAAAAATCGGTTTTTCTGAAATTGGTCGCGATTGACATCGTTCGATAGAGCCTTTCGGGCTGAAGCTAATGGTGTTATTGCGAGTGTCGAAAACTCAAATATGAGCGGAAATTGAACCGCTAATTCCGCCGCCCTAAAATGGCATCTGGCGCCAAGGCAGTTTAAACAGCTAAGGAGTTGTGAGCACGTCATCATAAAGCACTTAAAGTGTTCTGCCCGCATGCACATTTTTAGGCCGTTAGCTTTCCGCGTCTTCTCGCAGTGGTCCATCGAAATCGGAACAAATGCGTCACACAAACCTCACCTGCATTTTCGCAGCGCTGTAACTTAATCGATTCATGAGCTACACCGTTGTGCCTTAGTGCACGCCTTGTGCTGTCCACAAAGTCCTCGAGCTGTAGCCGGAAAGATTCGAACTTGATAGAGTTATTGCGCTATGAAGTCGCCCGCGCGTGCATTTGCGGGTGGTCGCCCCACTCGATTGGTATGTTCGATTCTATATGCATTGTTCACTGTGTAGACCTCGAAAGGGCAAATCGAATGGAACCAACGCTTTTCCAAAATATCTAAAATTGAAAGAGTTACGATCGAGCAACGGTTTGCGACGGATTTTTTCGTAGGAATCCGAAATTTTGACTGTGCGACGTGAGCGGTATTGTACTCTGCGGTGCAGAATTGGTTTTGCAGGATAGCTTAAGGTTGTTTGGTGTTTACATGGCTTCTAGCTGATCATTATGCAACATAATTTAGTTAGTTAAGGTGCTCTGCTCTTAAAAAATACACCATGTCATATAAGGTGACTTCGCTTTGCAAAGATTGGTGAAAGGGTAACTCAGGCTCCATGGCGCCACTATGCTTTGTGGATATTTGCAAATCATGCAAGCTACAGCAACACGTTCTGACTCCAACTCGATATGGTAGTGTCCTCGATTTTGTTCACAGTAATCATCGAAACCTGGCAAAGATTTTAGCCGTGATATCACCAATAGTGATTATTCAGTATTTATTCAAGCATCTCCTTTATTCTCCAAGGTTTTCTGAACACATCGGCATACCGACTGCGAAAGGCTTTTCCTAAGACCAACTACTACCTCATATGCTAATCTTTATTTGCTGTTGACTGGAGAACACTTCTTGAACAACGTACGTGTTAACGACAAATATGGGCATTGTTTTTGGCTATTATTCGTGGTTGCACTAAACGGTTCGTGCCTACCAAAAAGCTGCCAAGCAGCGTTGTGCAGACTTCCTCCTAAACGGCTTGAACTTTTTGAAGTAAAGCAAAAAATGTGGCTGGAATACATATGAATCCCGTTCTGGCTCAGCTAATTTTGATTGTTTCAGAGTCGATCGAACAATAAGTTGAATCAGTACAATAAATATGTCGAAAAGAAGATTGTTGAAGAAAAAAAAAACCATCACTTTATAGGTTACTGAAAATGCAACTAATTAGAAGATGTGACGAGATCTCTCGGCGAATGTCGACTTCCGATGCATCCGATGAGATAGAACGTATAAACTGGTCCTTTACCCTAAAAGAATAAAAGATCATCCTTGATGACAACAAGCTGTACATGAACAATTGGCAAAATTAAAGGACCTGTCCTAGTTGGAGGAGGCATATGGTGTCTTGCATCTCAAATCCCTTGCTTGAGTTTCTACGCGAAGGCTTTTTCTTTTTTCTTCAAATTAAGAGATGTGGTTGCGTGGCATGAAATGTCGTACACTACTGACACACCGGATGCCCCTTCCTCGCTAGGATATATCCAAATAAGTTTAACGAGTAAACTTTTCCACTCACAACAACGGCATATCACCTATCGGCGGTTCTGACATAGCTGAATGAGCCCAAGTAAGAAGCTACATATAGAACGAAGAAGAAATCAAGGCAGAACACGTATACGTACCTAATTACTTCCCTATGTACTTCTTTCATATGCTTTTATGTACATTGTATTTAGTTGGGGAGCTGTTAACTCTGGAGGCTTGTCTGAAGGTAAAACGCAGAGAGAAGCTCTCGTTTTCGGAATTACGATGCATAGAATGACCGATATGACGCTCTTCATGTCCATCAAGCGAGGAGGATCCATTGGACCACTCTGGCACGCGACAGTGACGAATGGAGACGCTGCTGGCGCCCGCTCGAGCAGGAAGATGATCAACGGGACGACAGGTGATACAAGTGATACGATGCATAGTTGAAGGATTGAAACTCGACAAATGTGTACACTGACAGGAAGCAGCCGTAATAACACAGACAGCGTAATTCTGGCTTATGCTATACGAAAGAAACCTCTCTCGCGTTTGTCGTGATGGAGAAATTGTCACGGTCTAAAATTCGCATGGCAGGTTTTACCTTTGGAGGTGCTCAAGGATATTGTTCTACTGTGTGCTTGTGGTGTGCCAAAGGCGAACGATTTAGGTGAAAATGTTATCGATTCGCTTTCGATTTCGTTTTGTTCGGCGCAGTATAGTAGTGAACAAAAACTTACCTTAGTGAGGTTCCAAAAAGAGATGCTGAATGTTAAACGAAGTTTTGTTTGGTTAAAATGAGAGCCGTAGGCAGATGTCATGCACTGGGAGGCAGTGATGAGGGCTGTCTGTTCATTGGCGTGTGTAGCTTTTTGTTCATCGATAACAAGCTTGAGTGCTACGGCCGAGCATTTTCGCGAAGGTTTTAACCGGAACTAGATTTTTAAAGTGTTCAAACGTGATGTCCAGCATTTCTACAGTCTGATAGCCAAACTTCTTTTCTAAGCTAGATTTTTCGTGTTTTCTTTAGATTTCCTTCTGTTCGCTAAAACTCATTTATATCGTTAGCCTAACCTGAGCAATTAGTATTCCCTTACCGGACAACCACGAAACAGCTTGAGACCCACATTTGTCATACACTGGAGGAATGCTTAGCAACATCGTTACTAACAAGGAAAGGTTCCCAACTCATGGTGACCTTTTGCGATGCTATTTTGACAGGATGTAGGACCCTGTGAGTGGAGTTCAGAACCACAGTTAGATTTTGCTGAACGCTTCTTTAAAGACCTGAAAAGGAGGACTGAAAGCGTGCGCGCAACTATTATCAACCCCTACGACACCCAACGAGATGTGCCTCGGTGGCGCAGCCGGTAACACTGCCGCCTCGTAGAAACACACCGTCGGACTTTTCAGTTCGAGTCCGAGTACAGCCGTTATTCTTTCACGTATTAGTTTATTGTTATTTACCACGCTTTCTCTTGATCACAGGAGGCAATTTTAGATTATCAACGCTCAAAACAAATTAAAGCAGTCTATTGGCGCCTTCATATGTGGTAGTTGTTCAACTATTCATATTTGCACCATATCATTTCTCTGGGAATGAAAAGTTTTATAGATTAATAAATTAAAAGTCTTATATTTATCATTTCCATTTTAGTCAACAGCTAGGGTACAAAACTATGAAACAAGTAAAACACAAGCGCTTGTCACACCAGCAGCACCTTACAGAAGCCAGTGAGGAACAATATTTTCCCTGGAAAAGAATGACCACTTCTTCTTCGTTGACCGCGTAATTTGTGGGTGTAGAGAAGAGTCCCGGGTGAACATCAACGTAACCAGCTGCCACCCACGCCAGGGATGAGCGGACAATAAAATTTTGAAACCCGGTTAAACGGACAGTTTTACCCAGAAATGGCCGGATAACGAAAAAACGGATAACGAACAAACAACAAAAATTGAAACTAATTTTTGAACTATTCTTTGTCCTTTAGTAGGTAGGGAGTTTTAATACTGTCCGCGCCTCCCCCACATCTCGTAGAATGTAGTAGAATGTGCGGCGCATCCCGCAATGGAATTGAATAACGTCGCCCTGCATGCTTCATTCATGTTTCTAGTTGCAGTAGAGTCGCTAGGTATAAATCTTACAGGTTTTCTGAGCCTGGGTGGGGCAGTTGTTAAAAGGAGTCGCTTTTTGTATACTCTTAAATCAGCTTTAACACCAATTCTTGCCCAGATCGAACAAACCTCTCTCTATTGCTCCGAACAGGGTGATTTGGTGCTAAGCATATCTGGGGAGAATGGAAATAAATTCATCAAGCTGTGGAACCTATGCTGTTAAATATACTTATCTTGGCTGTCGCAAGCGTCTTCTTCAGAGTCTCGATAAAAACAGCTGAATTGCTAATCCGATAATCATTTCAAGTACAGTAGTTTCATATTGATTCGAAAATAAGATGAAGGAGGCCTTGGACAACGAAGCTGTCCTTATGAAGACTGGGCGAAAACCTGGAGGTAAACTTCTTTGCATACAAATAGACATACAAATAAACGTCACTCACATGATCCAAGCATGTCTTATCAGCCTTTCGGCTGCTTCCACAGTCATGACCAGTTTTGTTGTTTTGCTCCTCCTTCATTTCGCCTTTACATTACTAAAGAAACTATTACAACCCACTGTGATTCACGGTCAAATACTCTTTCAAGCTTTGCTTGTCTTTCTCAGACTCTGAAGGCTGTTGTGCCGGAACGTAAGCCGAATTAGGATTGTGACCAGTATTGGATCCACAGCCCTTCGACAGCTCTTCTATTGTTCAACAACTACTCGTACACCTACAGATGAATCTGGAATTATTTGGAAGTATTAAAGTACTGATACATATTAGGGGGGCCAAAAGTAATGAGACACCCCATGCCGTGTCCCTATATCTCGTGGCTGGAGTCTGGTTTCGTGCTTGTTGTATTTGTATGTTTGTATGCTACTTACTGAAGCCCATCTGAAAAGTTACCACTTCCGCCCTTTCCAGAAGCATGCCAAAAACCCCAGCCTGTCTCACGCCGAAACCCCAGTCTGACGAGTCGACCTGTGTCGCTCAAATCTCCCCCAATTCCCAACCCCGGGCAGCCTGGGCTCAATATTCACGCAAGATGAGAAGTACGTCTTCTACCTTAACCCTGCCAAGCAGCGAGTCTGGGTGAGGCCTGGTGAATTGTTACCGACCTTCGTTCGGCGAGATGTTCACGGCGAGAAGCATCTTTGGAGCTTTTGGGTCTGCGCCCATGGATCGGTTTACCGGAAGCTGTTTCCCAAGAGCACCGCGATGAACTCCAAGGCCATGGTGAACGAAATAGAGGAGATGGGCGGGCGACTCGCTCTTATTCATTCGCAGCGCTTCAAGAAGGTTCTCCTCTTCGACAACGCCGCACCCCATCGGGAACAAGTAAGCACGGATAAGCTTGGCCAGTTGGGCTACGTTCACATGCCTCACCCACCGTATTCGCTGGACATCTCTCCATGCGACTACCACTACTACTTGAGCCTACAGGACTTCCTGGTCGGAAGGGACACAAGAACCCAAGCAGTCCTTGACAACCATGACGAGCAGTTGATCAACACCAGGCCCAAGCAGTTCTGGAAGGATGGGATCAGGAAGTTGGCTGAGCGATGGCAGCAAGGTCCTTGCCCTTAATGGCAAATACATTCCTCAGCATCGTTGAGTTGTAATTGAGTTATAAGGAGATAAAATTTTTTTTTCATTTTGTCTCATTACTTTTGGCCCCCCTAATAGTACAAGTACATAGACCAGTCACCGGAAAATTTCACTGGAAGCACTGGAAGCATGCTGATACAAAACGTCGTTGTGACAGCTTACAACCTCGATACCAGCCAATTGAGGCTTAAAGAAACTGATTTGAATTGTTTCTATCAAGACCATCAGCTTAGCTGGTTCCATGCTGATATCAGCGGCCAGCTCATCCCGGATGCGGGTGGGTGCTGATCGGTCCCACGAGGTGTGGATGTTGCGTTCGATCAAACGGCGCCGGTGGTGTAATGGCGTAGAGCATTCCCGCCCGGTCAGAGGGAGGTGCGGCTTCGAGTCCCGCCTGGCGCTGGAAGTTTTGATCGCAACAAAACATCGTTGCGACAGCTTACAACATCGATACCAGCCAATTGAGGCTTGAAGAAACTGATTTGAACTGGAAGCATAGTTTCAGAGAGCTAAAAGATCGTGCAGAAGTTGAATATCTGGCAGTTAATTCATATGGACGTTTGTCCCTTTCTCCTCTGTCGACTAGTTTTTCGAGATAGTACTTTAGACTAGAAGGATTTTGGTGAAAACCCTTCAACCAGAAATGAGCAAGGCAGTGTTCTGCATTTCAAAACGCGCTATGAGTTGCGTTATCAGGTAGACAGTTCAGCACAATTATACCATTGGAAACTAAGAGACACCGACCCAGCACGTAAGCGTCGACTCAACTATCAGTGGAAAAATTAAATAACGAAAAAAAGGTCCACTTGTCCAGGATGAGTACAGGGAAGTCCCAACAAGGGTTCTAGGCACTCGACTCACCTCGTTACAGTGTTCGGCTCCTCAGTAGCTCTTGTCAGGAGTTACCTACTTGCCTCCTGACCCACATTTGACAATTTTAGTGGCGAATAACTACTTGTGGTTTATGTGTTCGTGAAATTTCTAGGGGTGCGTTAGTGGGCCCTGGTGTCCTAGTTGAGGGTCTACATTGCTAGCAGTCGACCGTCAGCTCCCTCGCAGCGCTGTTGTAGTTCGACCACCTAGGTGGGCATCTAGGTACTCATCGTACCCTTCTAGCCAAGGCATCTCCTGGGTTCGGTTAGGCAGCGCTGGCTGCATGCGGTTTGCCTCTTACAGCTAGGTGAAAGTTATCCCAGATGATTAGGTAAGTTCCTTGGTCGGGTGTGACCTCCGTCCCGTGGCTGACCAGTCTCCTCCTTCGTCCCACGTAGTGCGACTGAAATACGGAGAAAGTCGAGAGAGTAGACAGCCGGGCGGCTACCTTCTCCTCATCATTCTGCCGAGCCACAGCACTCACCTACTAACCACTCTTGATTAGTGGGGTAACTTTGATATCGCTTTGGAATTCATCGTTCGCGTTGTGTTTTCAGTTCTGTGTTTGCATTCTTATGGTTTGTATTTTTATCCTTTTATATATATTTTTAAAAATGTATAATACAAACGGTGTAAAAAGCCGTATGACATACGGTCTAGCCGTTCAGTACCTAGTGAGGGGCGTTGAAAGAAACTTAAGGGAACCTTAGGAGAACCGTCCTGATTTGTCGAGTAGGAATCGGTTTCCGGTAGCCAAGGGAGAACCTAGCGAATTAAAAGAGCATGTCGGCGGACCTACCCGATAAAGGGATTTTTCAGGGCCCTTTTGCCTATTCCTCGGCGAACAGTGCAGAAGACCGGCTAAGTTCTCTGAGTGAAGAAGCAGGCAGGCCACTAGGCACAAATCACCCTCCATCCACCTGCGAGCAGAGTCAAGAGACTAATTTATCATTTTCAACACTCTATACAATACCAACATCGACCTTAACTCATACGTTCAAAATGTGAAATTTGGGCAATAGCATGCAGCAGCATTTGAGAAGCACTCCGAGTGCTGCGACATACCTTGACATCGACAAATCCGCGCTCCTCCAGGTTGAACCCTGGGTACCTTGTACGAACTGTCTCCGCGATGCTCTCGCTCATCTGCAACTAGCTGCGCGTGTCTTTCATATCCTATAAAAATGGTACCGACATCTCAACTTGAATTTTCTGCGGCTCGGATAAGTTCGCCATTCGACATGCCATGTTCACGGTGTCACCAAAAATGCAGAATCTAAAATAGCTGGAGCTTACTTTCTAGCAAAGCAGTAAAATACGTCAAAGTTAAACGTACTACACCTTGGAGCTGAACTTCCAAGAATTCCGGAAGCCACCGCTCCGGAGTGGATACCGAGTTTCACCTTCATTGTGAGTTTGGCGTTGTGCTTGATATGGTAATGATCGACGAACTGAAAATGATTTTGAAAGCGGTAGTTGGATCGAAGACAGACTCATGTGATAGCACAGCTAGCACTTGTCTGGTTCGTCAAGTCCTAGAGCTGAATGAGTCAGAGTAGTAAGCGATGTATATAAGTGAGCCCACGTGAATAATGTCGAGCGCAATTCGGCACACTTCACGAAGGTGGTAAGGCGTGGGCTCGAGTCCGCTTACGAGCAAATACCCATCGCCGACGTTTTCCACCTGAAACGGCTGAATTCAATCAGCAGGCTGGCGTTCACACGTTTTACCCACCAAAGCTTCACCATTTTTAGCTAATATTCCAAAACGAAGCCTTGTAGTAGCAGATATAATACAATGGTGGTATTATATTTGCTACTACACTGGCTGGTAATACCAATGATGGGTTAGTAGTCCTCTCCAGAATGTAAGAACAATTAGAATAAGATAGGCAAATTAGGAGTTAAACTGCTACAACGCATGAGCGTTTCCTACTAAATTTGAATAATGAGGGATCGATTTTCACCTGAAAGCAGGCTGTCTTCATTAAACTACAGTTGTGGTCAAATAGCAAAGACGGCAAACACAGAATGTTAGGGTTCTGTTAGTTTTTATAGAATGTGTTCAATACGCATAACTAGGCTTTAGGTAAGTCTTTCACAAAGCTTATTTGTTACATCCGTCTTCATCTTCTTCAGCGTTTGACCGGCTTCGTCGCGCGGTCCGCTCTTCTGGTGTCGTGATGCCACCTTTCCCAATCAGAGTGGACACCAGTTACTTTCTTGTCCATGTGTAACCTATCGGACCGACGCTGCTTCGGGCGTCCTCTAGGCCCCTTTCCTGACACTTCCAACTCAAGGCCTATCTTTCGGACGTTGTCTTCTTTCTCACCCATACCAGCGTACACGAGCTTCGCGCATCTTGTCAGCCATCGACACGACACTGAGCTTCTACCGAATAACGGATGCGGTCCAGGCGCGTGGCTCCTGCCGTCCGCGCAGCATCTTCTTTTCCATTACGCTGAGGTGACTTTCCGTTTCCTTTGTCTTAGGCCACTCGCTAGCGGCCGGACGACGGTTCTATAAATCTTTGACTTTAAGCGCTCTGGCAAATTCTTGTTGTAGAGTACTACAGTCAACGAGCGCCACTTGGACCAAGCCGCACTCAAGCGAGAGTTCACTCCATCCATCAGACAGCCGTCAGACGCCATTGCTGATTTCAGTATTAAAACACCGAAGAAGTGCGTACAAGCTCAGTAGCGTTAATCTTAATGAGCCGGACTCGTTTACGTCAGTCGTTAGATACTGGGTCTTCTTGAAGTTTAATTTGAATCCGAACATAGACAATATAGGCAAGCGGTCGCACCAGGCTTGCACCTGCCGCTCGAGATCACCTCTATCATCGCAAACGAGCATCACGTCATCAGCATAAAGCAGCGTCCATGGAGCAAGCTGCTGAAGATCTCGCGCAATGGCATCCATGACGACAACAAAGAGGAGTGGGGAAAGCACAGAATCCTGGTGCACTCCGACAGAGGTGAGAAACTCCATCGAGATTCCAGCTGCAGCTTGAACTTGACTATTTGGACAAGAGTAGAGGATTCGCACCAACACTATGAGCTCCTTAGAAACTCCATGATGTTGCGTGGCGTACCATATCACTTCACGCGGTACGCGGCCAAAGGCCTTCCCCAAGTCGAGGACGAAAGGCGAGGATTCACTGGCTTCTGTTTCTCGCGATGCTTCTATATCAGGAGGCGGGCGACGTGCATGGCATCAACGGTGCCACAGCCAGCCACGAAGCCGCAGTGGTTGTCGGAAAGCTCGACGGTTCCACGAATTTGCCTATGAGATTCGCTCGAAGATCTTCATGCTGTACGAAAGCAAGCGAATCGTACGGTAATTGGAGCAGTATGCAGGACTGCCCTTTTTCTTCTAAATCGGAATCGTCGTACTTTGGCGCCAAGATTCCAGTACTTTCTTCTCCTTTACTACCTGGTTGAAGAACTCAGCCAACCACTCAGCAGGATACCGCAGCTTCGGCTTTCAAACATCTGCCCTGTCGCCTTGCATGGCTTCATGTTCGTCAGAGCCGCTTCTGTTTCCTCCGCGGTGATCTTGTGAGCAAGACCGTGAACGAAAGCCACAGAATGGATAGCTGGATGAGGAAATTCCACAGCGGGAATTTCCTCAAGAGAATCACGCCATCGCCTTAGTGTTCTTTTGCGGTCTGTCAGATGATGGCCACTCTCATCAATGAGGCCAAAGAACTTTTCAGTATCCTCGTTTTGGGAAATGGCGGGTCTTAGCGAGTCGGTACAAATATCGCTCGCCATCCATCGCTCGACTCGAGCTTTCGGTTAGACATCACCATAATGAGTGGCTTTCGCAACAGCCACGGCTTTCTTTGCAGCCTTCTTCGTCTGCTGATACTTCTGCCAGTTGTCGGCGGTTTTTTTCGCCGAGAAACACATAATACAGAGACGTCTGCAGAGCATACGCAGAGAAGAAGTGATACAGTCGCTCTTTACTCGCTACTTAACGGCGACAACAATCTTCATCATTTGATCGTCAAAGCGCTCGACGCTTACAATCGAGTCGCGAAATCGTTCGGAGACGGTCACTCCGTAGTTCTTGGACTTCCACATAGAATGGACTTGAAGCTTCGTCCCATGTCCCTTGACTTGCGACAGACCATCTTGTCTCCTGCACCGCACAGAAATCAAAACGTCTACGCTCCAGTGCGTCAACCAACACAAGCGTCCCGTGAACCTACCCACAATCAGCGTCGCTACGCGCGTCCTGCTTACTGCTTACGTTATGGGACTTTCGGATTAGCTTATCCCCCCTCCCCCCCCCCTCCCCACTCGATGCCATCCTCGCATCAGGGACCCTACATGCTTCTCACACTAGCTGGACTCTGCGAGTGCGCGTCGGCTCCCGCGGGCGCCATAGCACAATCTCGAAAAATATGAGACATCAAACACCAAACACCAATCGAGTGTCCGTGATTAGCTTATCTCGTACAGCAGGCAGTTCCTAGTGACACTAGATGGAGGAACAGACGTCGTCACCTTATTTGTTACATCCATTGCAAAGCAAAACTTGCCCTAGTTTCCCATTTTCGTGGAATTCTGGCAATTTGAAATGTTTAGCGTAATGGGCGGTTTAAGCATAATGCTGGCATCTATCTTACAGCTTCTAACTAACTAGCTTTTTAAAAGCGATGCCGCTTGTCGCCGTTTTCCTCTCACAGGCTTGTGCTCAACTGTTCGCTTCTCTCACGACTGTCTTATCTAGTCTTATAATACGTCGTAATAAATTATTGTTGTTACCTAGCTTAGCGGCCGCCAAACGTCTTGTGGCGTCGCCCGGGATCACAAGAATAGAAAGCCCGTCCGATTTCTTTTCCTCTTTAGGCCTTCTTGCTTTCATTACGTTTTGTGGGCGGCGTTACTCAATTCTTTTTGGGGTGCGCCAAGCATTCTACTTTTGCGGGTTGTCGTAGAGGCAGCTTGAATGCGTACTTGACTCAAACAATAACTTGTGGTGGCCACCATTTGGACAATTCAGTGTTTTATCCTTTTCAGCAATGTATTGCGACCGACTGTTCTGAACGATAAGTTGCAGGTTTAGGTTGATTCTACAGTACCATACGTTCATTGGACTAGCAGCCGCCAAACGAATAATACAGCGGGAAATGGTAAAGCAGAATCATCAAAACTGCCCTGTCCACCCTTTATCGCATGTATCGCGAATAATTCTCCGGAGTACACGTTCTCTACGTGGCGAGGACCACATCGTGGGAGTCCCAGTCCGAACCGCTTAAGCAGAAACATGAATATAATCCATCGGTATTGGTGGTCGATCGGTCGATACCGTTTGCTGTCCGAAGGCAGTTATACTCCTCCGATTTCTATAGTCATTCTACCTGCATTCCTCCCCACCGTCAATGCAACCTTACCAACGTGCTTGCAGAGAAACAGAGTGAGAGTTAGGCAAGCGTATGCTCGTTGCACGGACGCAGGTTCGAGTCGTCTATGTCACATTTGCCGAGTTCCGACGCGCGTGTTATGACATTGTCACGACACAGGTCTTCTGCCCCCTGACACACCTGGCAGCAAATTCTGTGCCACTATTCTGAAACCCGACACACGTTGGACGTGTACAGAAGAGGAAACGAACTGCTACGAGGTTTATCTGGGCGCGGGTATGAACAGCATTTGACATAGCTTAGCGCTCCTCTTTTATACGGAGCGTTATCACCTTTCCATAGCATATTCTATGTACATAATTGACAAAGAAAAAAAAACAATCTAACAAAGAAAACAAAACAATCTGTGACATTCATGCGATATGAACGAGTAAAAATTGAACAGATCAGCTACATGATAACACTATTCTATCACTAAAGAAGTAGAGCTCCTCTATACTCTTCAGCGACTTGTCCTCAGGCACACCGAATGTCAGCGATGACCTGCGTGCTGCGACTACTTTCGGCTGTGACTGCTACGCGGCGATTCAACAGCTCGACTTGATGGCGGCGGTTCCTGGCGATGAAACTCTTCCGCGATCTACGGCTGTCTGCTGGACCTCTGCTGCTTGGCGATCGAACTCTTGGGGTATGCTATGGTGAGTTGTGATGTCGTAACTGCTGTGGTGGTGGCGACGATGGGAGAGACTTTCTTTGGCTGCGCTTCGTCCATTCCCCCATCGCTACCTTCAAACGCTGGTCCTTCTCTTTTACGTCGTGTTCCTTGTCGAGAAGCCTGTACTTTTCTACCTTGAGCTTGTGGTTCATTTCGGTGACCGATCCCTTCTTGGGTTTTCCTAATCAATCTGCTGGTTCACTTGGGCGACTCTGGTCCGGATGTTGTGAGTCGTGTGTGAGATAGTGTCTTACGCTTAGCAGCGATTCCCTCCTGGATAGTTTTATCGTCCTCGAAGTTTTCAGGTGTATCCTGCGAATCCGAGTCGTCTGGTAGAGAATCCATGATGACGAGCGAGTTAACTGACTCTTCATCCTTTGGATCGGCCGGTCTCTCTGCTGGTGGTAGCTGGCTGTCATTTAGGTGATCCGGGCGGGTTTCAATTGACTTGACTACGGCTAGGATTTCCCGTAGCACCTGCTGTATCTTTTGCACTTCTTCCAACCTCTGGATAACTTCAGCGTTGAACGCCGATATCCTTCTGAACAGCTCACAGCCCTGTTACTGACCTTCTTAATCCCAAAATGGCATTCCGAGATCTCCTTATCCATCTCGCTCATCTGGTTCAGTATCGAATTCTTGACAGTTTCGAGGCTTTCGTGAGAGCTGTCGCTGATTTTTGTGGTCTTGGCTGTCAGGCTGCTCAGTAGTTGCTGAAGATGGTTCTCCTGGAGTGTCACCTCGGTCGGCTGCGGGTTCAACTGGACATACTGGTGATGTTCCTTTATCGTTCTTTCCATCGCTTCATTTCATCACCAAGTCGATACCATAGCAGCTCCTCTTCTTCTGCCTCGTTTTTTGCAAGTTTCAAGAGTTTTCCTAGGTGTGTTGGAACACTGCACAACCCCTTGACAAAAAGTCTTGCCATAATTCGTGTTTCGTTTTGCCTGGAGGTTTCTGGCGGTCGACCTCTGGAGTTCGGCTCGCATGAGACGTTTTCCGCTTTTTTGCCTAGGATGTGGTACGTTTCATCGACCTCTTTCTCTTATTACAGTCGACGGTCGCCTGCTGCTGCTTCGCTACTGGGTCCATAGTTGATGTTGATGTTTTGCCTGTCTGCGGCATTGCTCTTGTTATCTGTGCTCTTTCCTGGTGGCATACTGCTACGACTCTCGTTGTTGTAGGGGTCCCCTGGTTCTCCGCTGCTACAGTTCTCTTTGCCGTCTACCGCTGCTGCTCCGCGGGCGGGTCTATCTGCAACTTCGCTGTGGTCGTCTGCGTCTGCGTACGCTCTTGTTGGCATACTACTGCGTCTTCTGTTGTCGTCGAAGTTCTCACGATATCAGCTGCTACCGCTCGTTGGCTCTCTGCCGTCGTGCGTTGCTCCTCCTTCGCTGAGTCGGCGTCGGTTGGCGTGGTTGAGGATGATGACATCTCGGGACGAGCACTGCTGACGGTATAGGCAGAATGACCCTTGACTCCAGTCACCGGGCTTATATACGGTGCTGCTGCTAGTCGAGCTGAGATGAGAGCCGCTAATAGCGGTCGAGAAACATATTTTGTTGAACTTGAGGCCTCCTATCGCACGATTGTCGTTTGAGTTTGAATTTGAAATTGAAAAACCGTTGAAGGATAGTTGACTAAGTAGTAACAAATAAGGATTCCTATATTTGTTTCTCGTGTTGTCCTCTGGCTCTTGGCTTCCTGAAGATGTAGCTTGCGCTCAACCGTGGTCCACGTACAGTCATATTCACGATGATATGAATGCTCGTTGTTACTGTGAGGACAGGAGTCCGACGACAATTCGTATTCCGTATGTCCAGAAGAGTAAGTATCCGAACATCAGTGCTATTACAAAGGCTACCGGAGCAATAGCGACGAGTTTGTATCCTGAGAGGATCGTATGGATATGGGGTATGCTTGGGAGAACAATTTCATCCGTTATGGTGTTCTCTTTTTTCAAGATCCTCACATGGTTCTGACCCAGTTCAGTATTCCTGTGATTTCAGAACGCGTTGCCCTTTGGCCGCAAGACACGAAACGTTCGAGTTCTACTCGAGCTGTCGTGAGGACGAACCGTATTTCTGACCTTCTGCCGTCTGCAGAGCATGGGACCGAGAAGAAGTGATTCTGGCACCTTCCTTCTGCTCTCGCCTCGTCAGAGTTGCTTGTGCATTCTAGCTCTGCTACGGCTCCTTGTCGACATCGATAGCATCCTCAAATGATCGAATTTAGAATGGTACAAATCGTATCGGTGACTTACTTTTATGCGATGTAGATGCCTTCTTTGGTGCGAACGATAAGTTCCCACGTGAATAGAGTAGGAATTATTGCTGTTGTAGAGGATATGTGCTGATTGTTATTGTACAGTAACACTTCTACAGTCTTGCTCTTTAGACTTTATGAAACTTACAACAAACCATGTGGCTCATCATATAACACAGTACCGTTCGTTGGCGTATTGGTGGTCACCATGGGTGGTCACCAATACGCCGACAAAAGGCGCGGGAAAGCGCCTATAAAAGGTGGCCGGACCACACACCACCCCAGTTCTTCGTTCGCCAGTTCGCCAGTCCCAGTCTTCTCTCCTCGAGCCGCAGCCGCCGCCGTTCTCCAGCCGCAGCTGCCGCCGTCCTCCAGCCGCAGCCGCCGCCGCCCTCGTGCTCCAGCCGTCGCCTGTCTCCAGCCGCCGGCCAGACCGCCGCCGCCGTCGCTCAGCCGCCGGCCAGACCACCGCCGCCGTCGCTCGGCCGCCGACCACCTGCAGCTGCCGGTCCGACCACCGCCGTCGCCGCTCCAGCCGCCGACCACCGTCAACCGCCGGCTTCACCAGCTACCGCGGCTGCCGTGGCCTCAGCCACCACCATCTTGTGGACGAAATAAAGGGTGAACCCGGAAATTTTCTGACACATCGCGCCCGCTAGGCGCCACATGGGGCCGAACTTTCCCTTTAGGTCCATAGTAGGAAGAAGTCGGTTTTTCTAGGTAGGAGGTAGTGGGTGAATTCATTCATTTCACCTACTGGAGCACTGGGAAGAGGAGTTGCCCTCCGCCTTCCAAACAGTGCAAACAGCTCTAGTGCCGCTCATCGCGGTTGAGCTGTAACACTACCGTGGGGTAGTACCACTGACTCTGAGTGGTAATCCACCAGAGAGATATCAGTGGAGCGAATTGAGTTTCTGCAAGGCAGAACTCTGCCCAAATTTTGAAAAAGGGTATATTTCGCTAGGGGCAACAAAAGCACCCGTTTCCTGCAAGCTTAGGGTCCACCAAGCTAGGGAATACTACTCCACAAAAGAAAAAGGAGCCAGCCGAAGAGCCAAAAAAAACAGGGGCAGATAAACTGCGATAGAATAGTCGCAGTCTTCGGTTAGCCTACCCTTCACCTGGAGTTCCAGCAGCAAGAGGGTCCAAATTGCTGTTTCGAATTCGTTCCTCGGATAGCAGAGTCTCGCTAGTACACAAAATGATGGAAAGCGAGAATTTATACTTCCAGAAAATGGAATGTAAGCAGGCTATCAAAGAGGAGGTGGAGAGAATGCTCCAACTAGAGAAAGGCGAAGGAGCTCGTGTACAGGCTCGTCATTCGCAGGTGACGACACTAATGGAGCAGGTACAGAAGCTCACGCAGCAGGCAGCTCATGTGAGAACCTCACTGACAACGATAACAAAAAGACTGCAGGCGTTGCAAAAACTACCAGAGCGGGTTCACGAAAAGCTGTGGAGTGATAGCGACACTCGCCAAGCAGCCAAAAATCGAGATGAGGTGACGAAGAAGCTGCACGAACTAACCGTCGAAGACTGCGAAATCGTTAGTGGCGAGCTTGAAAAGGTAGAACAGTATATGATCCAGCTTTCTCAATGGCAAAGCCACGATTGGGATCAACTCATAGCTGAGCAAAACGAGTTCTACGAGCAGGCGCAGCACGATGATCAGTGCATACGCCGACTAGCGAAATTCTGGGGGTAAATTCAACGCAGATACTAAGCGTAGTGAAACAGCTCCTAGAAAACTCCAATAAAGCTCCTATCCAAAATCCTACAACCCCGCATCTGGGTCACCTCTTAATCAGCACTGCAACGATATGGAAATGTCGTTACAGAGGGACCAACTGCAGCATGCGGACGTGGAGGCAGTGGGCTTAAGGAGTGCTATGAGAAATGTTCGAGAAGAGAGCACCTTCGCACACACCGAGCTCCCACAGTTCGATGCAGGCCAAAGGCGACGAAATTTTGGTAACGTCTCCTCTTTGCATTGTTGGGAGGACGTAAATTGTCCCATGGCCAAGTCAAGCATGCCAGCACGGAGGCCGCAGAGGAGCCAAGGGTTGGAAAACTTCACTACACCTCAGTCAATTCAAGATTTGAGTGTAGGGGCGACCTTAGCGGCTATGGCACTACCGGAAGTTCCCACCTTTTCGCATCCACAAGGGAAGGGATTTGAAAACTTCCTGACTTCGTTCAATATGAAGTACGGTAGGCTTGGTCTAGAGGACGACATGCTCATATATCTCTTCTGCTCTAAACTCGAAGGCCAGCCAAAGACAATTGTGGAAACATTACCACAGTCCTGTAAAAATGGCGATTTCAAAACCTTCATAAGAGCGGTAAAAGAGAAATTCAAAACTACAGAATGTGCGAAACGCACCGAAGCCTATGTAAAACTTAGGCAGTTGAAGCAACGTTCCACCATTTCGGATTATTGCGTGGAGCTTGAAGAGCTAACACGCTGGGTTTATCCCGATGCCAGCGAAAAGGAACTTTAAATGATCCGCGCTGGAGAGTTGATAACACAGCTCACAGAATGGGATGAATATATCCAGCTATTCAGCACTATGGAGCAATCCCAACAAGAGGAGGCCTATGAACGGCTTAAAAGTTTAGCGCAGTGCATCGAAAGAAGCCGACAAGTGGCTAACACTGTAAGAGCCTTTATGAGAGATCATGGTTTTAGGCAGCCCAATAGTGCAAACATCAGAGCTCATAGTCCCACTAGGAACCCAGAGGTTCTAGAAGGTGACAACCACGAGAGAATGGAACGCAAGCAGTCTATACAAGCAAAATGTTCATACTGCAGAAAGAAAGGACATTTTCGGAGGGACTGTTGGAAAGCCCCAGAAAACTGCAGTGAGTCCCAAAAAGCAAATCTGACAGAGGCCATAATGACAACGAAGTCCTCAAATACGCGAGTACCACATGCGGTGGATAAAAATGAGCAAAGTCCAGCTCGGACTTTCACTGCAACTCTTGAAAAGTGGACTTGTGGAGGAATTAGAACCGGCCCAACCAAAAGTGATCTGTTCGGAAAACGGACACTAGAGCAAGTAAGCTTACTGGGCACTACCAAAGCAGCTCTCATGGACACAGGGTCTCAAATTAGCATTATGCCCTTAAAAATCTTGTCAGAAGCTAGGGAACTTGGCCTTGATCTAGACAGAAATGTCGAAGAAATCCCGTTGTCGAAGCAAAAGTCAATATATGACGCTTCGGGTAATAAGATGAAATTTTTGGGAGCGATTCGACTGGAAGTCAAAACGAAAACCTCTCAACCACAAAAAATTGCCATGTTTTTCAGAAAGTCAAAGGACGACACCGTAATTCTCGGCACCAACGCTCTGAGCAAGCTAAACATGGTGTTAAAATCGAGCGAGAAACAAGATCAACTGAGAGGTCCGCACTTCAAAAGTGGCATAGAGCCTTCACGGCCAAAACAAAAAGGGAGATTCAAGAAGCCCGAAGCGAGCAGCACAGACACAAACACTGCGATCGTAGTGCGACGTGTGTCCATACAAACGACACAAACAAAGGTTGTACTCAGTTCCAGGCCGGAAACAAATACTAGAAGAGTTTTTCGGTCAAACTCGGAACTCATTCCGGACGTGGCATGTGGCTCAAACGAACCCAGTATCGAAATTCTTGCCACGAATACAGGCCAAACTCCCAAAGTATTTTGGGCAGAAGATAATATTTGACATATGGATGAGTTGAAGAGCTTGGAACAGCCTTTTTCTGTAGGAAAGAGGGTGTACATGCGAACCCCGAGAAACGATCCGGATCCAAACAACCAAAATGGGTCAAGAAATGGAATGGACCTTCTAGAATAGCAGAGCTCACTGAAAATAGTGCAGTGATCAAGCCTATAGCCGATAATGCCGAGTCGCTAAAGGTTCAGTGCGATTTCTTAACAAGGCTGCCTATAGGTATGGACAATGATCCAATTCGAACAGCGAAGCAAAGAAGAAAAAGAGGCAAACCTAAAAAGTCATCTGGACAACACAATAAAAGCATGTGTTTCAGAATCGAGGCCGGATTGCCACAAGAAGATCCGCGTTATCTTTCCCATACATGCGATTGTCGCATCGCGCCTACGAAAACCCAAACAGCTCTGCTAAGTCTTCGCGATCGGCGGAAAGAGGAAGAACTCATGACAAAAGAGTCAAAGCTCCTCAAAACCCTTGAACCAGCAAGAGGAATTGAGGCCAAAGTGACCGACTCGTACGGAACGATAAACGACAGCGTTCCACTTGGACACCCAGCAAAATGCATGGGGACTAGTCTGCGCCGTGGTGATGCAAAAGTCCATCCCTGGCAGGTAACAGTGTTCCTAAGCCAAGTGCGGAAGTTCGCAATGAGCACTTTGGCAGTTACCACTGCCAATATTTTCCGCTACAATAAGGCTACAGAACCCAATGACGATGAGCCACAAAGTGATCAGTACAAGAAGAGTGCAGGACCGTCCAAAAGGCCGATCAAAGCTGCGAAGCCCAATGTCTTGCACCTACATGACGCCAAAAAGGAGCGCCAACGCCATGCACACCTCAAGAGGCAGCATTTCAAATGGAAATAGCCGTCAGGAGCCTGGCTGCCCGAGGAGGGGCGTGTAGAGGATATGTGCTGATTGTTATTGTACAGTAACACTTCTACAGTCTTGCTCTTTAGACTTTATAAAACTTACAACAAACCATGTGGCTCATCACGTAACACAGTACCGTTCGTTGGCGTATTGGTGGTCACCGTGGATGGTCACCAATACGCCGATAAAAGGCGCGGGAAAGCGCCTATAAAAGGTGGCCGGACCACACACCACCCCAGTTCTTCGTTCGCCAGTTCGCCAGTCCCAGTCTTCTCTCCTCGAGCCGCAGCCGCCGCCGTTCTCCAGCCGCAGCCGCCGCCGTCCTCCAGCCGCAGCCGCCGCCGCCCTCGTGCTCCAGTCGTCGCCTGTCTCCAGCCGCCGGCCAGACCGCCGCCGCCGTCGCTCAGCCGCCGGCCAGACCACCGCCGCCGTCGCTCGGCCGCCGACCACCTGCAGCTGCCGGTCCGACCACCGCCGTCGCCGCTCCAGCCGCCGACCACCGTCAACCGCCGGCTCCACCAGCTACCGCGGCTGCCGTGGCCTCAGCCACCACCATCTTGTGGACGAAATAAAGGGTGAACCCGGAAATCTTCTGGCACATCGCGCCCGCTAGGCGCCACACTGTAACAGAAGTGCTGTAACTGATGGGCTTTTCGAAAAAATCCATGCCTGTCTGACGGACATTTGATTTTTCAGTCGTCCGTGAAACAGTGAAGTAACATCGTGATCTAAATAGCGGAAACTGACCCGGAGCTCAGTTGACTGACAACACAGTTATGGCTGGCAGGCAGTACAGAGTTCCAGCTTCCTCTCTAGACTGGCATTTCAGTGGCATCTGTATCTGCTAGTCCCATATGGCATTTCATCTGCGTCCGTTATGAAGTGTGCATTTATTACGGGAGTTGGCGGCATCGCTAAGGAGCTCATACTGAGGCGAATTGTTCTTGTCGTCACGGGTACCGTTGGTTGCAGGAACAAGTTGATCGATAGGGGTTTTCAACTGTCATCCTCTGACTGAATTTCGATTTCCATCTTTTCCTTTTAAGGAGGGCATCGGAACAACTCCTAGATTGCATTATTGTTTGGGACATGGAATATGCATTGTCGTTTGCGACGTTGAATATGCGATAGAAAAGGCACCCGCTTCTGAGGTAGAAACATCCACAGCCAGGACCACCGTAGCTCTCCATGCACCTAGTAGTACCGTTGTAGGCATTTCCTCGAGCTAGTTCGGGAGTGACTGATGTTTCCTTCACATTCTCGCATTTTTTTTTCTGTGTTACTTTCTGAGTGAACACAGCGTTTGGTGTCGACAACTTCGAGATTGTGTTTCTTGTAATCGTTATAGTTTCCTTATGCATTTGAGGTGAAGAGCTTTCCATAGGAAACGGTATCGCCGATTGGTAGAATCGTTCTTCCTGAGTCGAATGCAGGCTTCCTTATTGAAAGTGTTCAATTGTATTATGTTTGATGTTTCAACAGAACACTTATCTTCGTAGCGTCGATTTCTAGAGCACACTGTCGTCGAGAAAGAGAAGATATCCACATTTTGACATGGCGATACGCTTTCCAGTAAGATCGTGAAGATCACCGCAATGAGGGGATCTCGAAGCAGGTTTTCAGTGTCTTGACTGTCTGGTCTTTTTCTTCTCCACGGTCACATTTTTCAGATTAGTCGCACACATACCATTAGTCCGTAGAGAAATAGGTGTCCACAAATTCTAAACCGCCTGCCGAGTACTACTGGAACATAGCACGAGGTGTAGATCAGTGCCATTACGATGTAGAGTATCGTCATAGGCGCTATTAATGCTATCTGCGGATGGCGCTCTGGGTGCAGTGTTGGCGGCACACAGCCAACATTGCACGTGGTCAAAAATGGGACGGGAGGGCACTTGAGATCGATCACTCTAAACTGATTATTCTCCAACGTCTTCCATTGTACGCTGTGAGCGTGGAGTGTGACTTCGGGAGGAAATGTTAGAGTTTCATTTGACTTTGAATGTTCTACTTTAATGCTTTTAATGCAGTACCCTTAATGCAAATTCGCGCAAATTTCATATTGGCTGACGTTTCTGCTGTACACTTCCACTCCTCCGCCCACGCATTTTACCACAATTGTGCTGGTTTAGGAATCTGTAGATGAGCACGCAGATACAGACGAAATGATCATGCACGCCATCACAAGCGTGATGTGCGTCATAGCAGCATTCCAACATCTTAATGTTCGTATTGATTTTGCGACGGCACGGTCATCCGCGTAGTTGATCTTTTTTCTTTTTCGTAGATTCTACCTTTCGTGGCGAACAGCTTCTGGGAGGATTTGCTCTCCTAGGAGGAATGATGGTCCATTGTACGACGTGGTTGTGGATGTTACTCCTCTACGAGCAAAAATCTCCTTAGCGCCTTCAGCAGCTTTTCCGTGGACATTTCTTAAATAATGATGAGACCGTGAACTTTGCTCTCATTCTCGCTCTTCTTCACGGTAAGAGGTCCAAAGTAGTCTATTCCAACATTCTCGAATGGTTTGGCTCGAACTACTCTTTGCTTTGGAAGTGGCCCCATCATCGGATAACGAAACTGCAATTTGTTAAGTTTCTGGCCGGGGAGGCATCTTCTTACGATGTGTTGCACCTGTTGGCGTAGATTTGGAATCCAGAACCTCTCTCTTACGCATGCAATGGTATGTGACGTGCTGAGGTGGAGCGCCAGATGTAATTCCCTTATAAAGCACTCCGCTAAAGGGTTTTTGGTTGCAACAAAAACAGGTTGTTTCGTGAAATCAGGAATTGCTGCCTTTTTGCAGTCTTCTACAGCAGTGCAGGATCTTTTGCTCGTCGAGCTGTAAGTTCAAATCCTTTGTCGATCTCTGAAAAGCAGCTGTGACGTGGACTCCTTGATGTTTGCGAATAATTACTGCGAGTGCTGAATTTTGCTTAGGACTCGCATTGAAATCGTTTTGGAGCTCGGGAATTCCGCTTCGGATTTTTTCCTAGCTGTGCCGTCACTCCAAGAGACAGCCGCCTGAGTAAGCGTAGCACATATGACGTCGTTGCCAGTGCAGAATTCAGCTGGTTGTGTCTTTTCAAGTCAAGAGGCTCTTCCATTTTTATTTCTGGTGACGTCGCTACTGTAGCACAGCCAAGTTCCTCAAATGCCATCTCTTTATTGAATTCTTCCGGCTCATGTGCGATTTCTCCGTTGATGTCCTGAGGAAACTCGAAATGCTCAGATCTGTTCTGCCACTCGTCCCCAGGCCTCTTTAGGAAGGATGTTCCAGTCCATCTATGTGTTCAATGGCCTCCTCTTTATTATCCTCTTGTGGCACAGTCAGCAGGATTCTCATGTGTATCGACGTATCCGAATCGAACCGGAATGTCGATGTTCTGAATGGCTTTTCTGATCTCAGCTGCGCGAATTTTACCAGTTTTCTCACTTCATCCTTTATGGGGTATGTTGCCAGCCAACACAGAATAATCTTCGAGTTAGAGAGGATCGTGATCGAGGAAGTCCTGACCTTTTTCTTCAGTGCTTGTAAAAGCATATGAGCGATTCTTGCAGATAACGCTGTCGTATTGATCTCCATCTTTGGCACGGTACGTCGATCCTTGGGTTTCGGCAATTTGTTTTTGTGAACAAAAGATGGGAGTTTGAATCCTGGATCAGCTACTCGCGTGCTGCCACTACAGGCGAACTCGAGTCCGCAAATATTGCTAACGCAGTAGTAGCATGTTGTGTAGCTATCATACGTGGGGGTCGGACTTGATATCCTGAGACTGCTTCCGTTATCTTATTCCATTCGAGTTGATGCTCCTTTGGAAGGGTTGTTTCCCATTCGTAGCAGCTTTGCCACAGTGTTTGGAGGAACAGCTTTCCTTTCAGTGGAGTCACCCAACCCATTGGGTCGAAGATAGTGGCGACTTGCTCTGACACTATTTGTTTCGTGTAGCCTTTTCTCCTCGCGAAATGTATCGTTACTAGTAGATGGTCACCAGCAGATTCACATGGGATTCCAGGTACCTTTGTTTCTTTTTCGAGCTTCGATCCTCTTCTTTGATGGCGTTGTTGACCACTTCGCTATTCGAATGGAAGCCTCGAGGGTTCACGAGGATTTCTCTGAAGATCTGCTTGGAATTGAGATACTTATTTGTTGCCTCGTCCTCTGTGGAAGCTGTTAGAATGAGGTTCTCGACATACACGTTGTCGAGTATTTACTGTGCCAGCTTCTTGTCATGCCGAACGGATCTTTAAATGATGCTTGATGGTGCCGCCTAGAAGGAATGGTGAATACTTGAGTCCGAATGGAACTCTCGTGAATCGGTATTCCACTGTGTTCGATCCAGTCGCTGGACGGAAGAGATCCTTCACTTATAGACAGCGTACCGCAGTCCTATCTTTTTCGTGCAGGTGGACCTGTAAAAATGCTTTCTCCACATCTGCTATCAACGCAACCTGTTCAACACGGTGTAGCATTGTGGAAAGCATAACCAGTCCATGCAATAGAACTTTATTAAGAGATGGATTCTCCTCTAGATGAACAGAAGCATCGTACACTCGATGTTTGGTGAATTCTTCCTCATGAGTACACACCGCCTGGTGGGCCAGATAGTGAACAGGGCCGGAAGTGCCCTGGTCTGATGTCACTTCCTCAAGAATTCCTTCGTTGACTTGGTCGGCAAAGTTCTGATTATGCTGTTGAAGTACGTCAGGAGTGGCTTGAAGGCGTTTTGTCGTGGAGCACAGGCGTCGGTACGCAAGCTGACTGTTGTCCGGCAGAAGTTCAGCCTCTTTTGTCCATGGAAATCTGACGAGGTATCCGTTTTCTTTGAGTTCAATGCTCGACTCAAATCGCCCTCATACGGTTTGTCAAATCTCTCCGGTTCCTTTGCCTTCGTATCGGAGAAGTCGTGGAGTTCTGCTGATTCGAGGGCGAGAAATCTGTGCCAGTTTTGCACTTCTTCTTGACCTACTGAGGAAGCGGTCATTACGTCCAGCATCGCGGAGTCTGATGAGTCACCGTAGACGTCCAACAACCAGGTACCCCAGCCGTAAGGAGCTCATCGTCAGTTGGATTCCTGAAGGAAATCCCCACATAGGTTGACCTTCTCCACATAGGTTGAAGTAGGGCAAAAACATCGCTACATCCAAGAAGGACGACTTGTCGGACGCATTGCATTTGTGGCCCGACTGAAGTAATATAAGGTCTACATTTTTTCACAGACCGAGCTGGAACCGAATTTCAAAAGTTTTCGAAGAAGAACGTTTTACCAAAATCGCTGAGGCAATACAAAAGACTTATTGACAGGTATCTCCAGGATGTTCCTTAATAGTTTGCTTCCAACTGTTGCCGCTGTCTGTCCCTTGTACCTAACAGTATATTTTTATTTGCTCTGTTCTGGTTTTCAATGTGCATGTTCTTTTTGTTCCGTTTTTACGTGGATACCCACGTATAAATAAATAAATATATATACATACGGAGAGGGTTGACTAAAGCCAAGAAATGCCTACGACAGTGCCGGCTAGCCGGTTTTCTTTCAGATTAACCATGGGCGATTGCTGGCGAACTTATAACCTTCGCGGCGGATCACCCAAGTTCACGATATATTTAGCGTGCAGCGTCATGGTATGAATGGGGATAAAGTGCAAAGCGTAGGGGTTCAGAAGAAATACCCTAGTCGTCGTCCAACGTGTGTCAGGATCCAGAATACGTCGTCCAACGTACGTAGGGACAGGCGACGCGCTGCAGATGTCGTCCAACAGACGTAGGCTGACAGAAAACGTGCCCTAGTCGTCGTTCAGCGTGCGTCAGCATCCAGAAGAAGTGCCGTAGACGTCGTCCGAAGTGTATGCAGATGTCGTCCAACGTGCGTAGGCATACAGAAAACGTGCCCTAGACGTCGTTCAGCGTGCGTCAGCATCCAGAAGAAGTGCCGCAGACGTCGTCCGAAGTGTATGCAGATGTCGTCCAACGGGCGTAGGCATACAGAAAACGTGCCCTAGACGTCGTTCAGCGTGCGTCAGCATCCAGAAGAAGTGCCGCAGACGTCCGAAGTGTATGCAGATGTCGTCCAACGGGCGTAGGCATACAGAAAACGTGCCCTAGACGTCGTTCAGCGTGCGTCAGCATCCAGAAGAAGTGCCCAGACGTCGTCCAAAGTGTATCGGAATTCAGAAGACGTGTCGCAGACGTTCAAATTGCATTTTGTCACATATGCGTGCTTGAGTCCCACTCCTTTTTTTGTCAGCACCCAGGTAGGGAAGGGTTAGCGGAAGGGTGAGGGGGAAGGTAGGAATAGTGACAATGGGATTCGGAGAAATTTTAATGAAGTCGGAGAGCAAACGGTGTCGACCTGTCGACCAATACCGATTAATTTTAATTACGTTTCTGCAGATTAAGTACTTCGGATTGGAACTCTCATGATCTGTTTCTCGCAATGAAGAGAACACGCGTACATTCGATAGAGGGTAGATGGGATTCATAAGAGCAGTGAAAAATTTGCCCTACCATATTCTGCTCTTATAATCTATATAATAAAACCAGTTTTTAATGTAGTAAAAGTAAGAAGGCCTAAAGAAGAAAGGAGGAAAATTATGGTTGTTCGATTCTCGGGGTTTGAGGGCCAAGCCTCCAACCAGAGGTTTGGCGGCCTCTAGGCCGCTGAACGTCTGGTATATATATCTACCACTATATAATTGAGTTAGCAGTCAATGACGTTTGAGTGATCCAACCTAAGTGAGATACGCCTCATTATCTACAGCGCGGGCAAAATTTGCTATTGGACGTGATATGTTGCTGCAGCAGGGGAAGCGCAGCCCTTTACTGCTTAACACAATAGCACCTACGCGCGTCTTTCAGTGCCCACATTCAGAAGCCGACTTCATGCCATTAACATGAGAAGACCACTGAAGGGGTAAGAGTAGAAAGGGGACTTCGAGCGTGGAGAACCGACAGCGATCAGGACGGAGCGACCTGGAGGAGGCATCGGGATGGGGGGGGGGTGTGGGGGAGGGGAACAATGAAGCAGGCCAGGTGGCACCAAGAAGGATTTAGGCAATAAGGAAGGGCCAGTAAGGAGTTACCAATCAAGGGGGGCAGGAAGGAGGATCAGCAAGGGAATCCATGACCAGTAAAAGAGACCGGGTTTAGAAGATGTGACACTGAAGTCGGCAATGGGCGTTCGCTTGCCGCCGTCGTGCCGTGAGCGCGGGAGGGCTACTTAACTGGGGTAGAGTAGTAGTGAGGATCCCGAGGGAAAGGAGGGGGTGAGGAATCTACCTGGAAGAAGGAATCTGAAGGCGAGGCCAGGACGGTAAACAACAAGAAGGGAGCCGTAAGGTAATTCATGCGGAGAACAAGGAATCTGCCACATGCATAGCCTCTTCATGCTCGACACAGCGGTGACTGCGCGCGCTTCTGAACTTCTGGATTCGGAAGACGGGGCCCCTTCGTCGCGCAACAAGCGTCGTGATTCTGATACGTATCATCGACGTCTGCCGGGAGCATGGGAGAACCACTAAGAAGGTGGTGGAGAAGGGCAGTAAGGGGGACCTCTAGGGTGGACCAAGAAAGCGACCAGGAAGGAAAGGAACAACCCGGAGGAGGGGCAAGGACGGGGAAACCAGCAAGAAGAAACCAGTAGGGGGTCAATCGTGGAAACAAAGAAGTGGGCCAGGAGTTGGAACCAGGAAGGTGGGGACTTAAAAGGGGAGTGAAGACCGGTAAAGGTGGACTAGCAATTAAATAGATCCAGTAAGAAGACACGAGTGAGGGGGAACCTGGCTTCGGAAGACATGTCAACGATACCTGGAAACGTTAGCTGTTGAGCATGAGAACGGATGCGGAGGAGCAACCTGAGGGACAAAAGTACTGCGCAGCACAAACCAATGACGTTAATAGCCGGTCCGGAGAGATTGTCTATGATGAAGGTACCGAAGTGGTGAACTGCTTGATGCCAATAAAGTACGCACCAGGTCCAAGATGTTAGCGAATTTTATGCTTCACAAAAACTACTTTCCATAGGTCAGTGATGCTGCACTGCAAAGTAGCGCGAATCGCGCAAGGACGAGACACGCGGTTAGGCGTGTCGGAGCCCTTATATATATATATATATATATATATATATATATATATCAGGGATGAGCGGATTAACCGTTATCCGTTATCCGGTTTCCGGGAGGTTTTGGCTATCCGTTTTGTCGTTCGTTATCCGGCAATTTTGGGCCGGATAACGAACAACAAATTAGCTGATACCCAGGTTTGGACGTGGTAATGGATAGCTGTGTAGAGACTTCATATTCATAGAAGGGATCGCGAGCAATAATAGAGGCCATTTTAATCTAGAAGGGTGTGGTGACTTCAGGCACAGGTGGCGTAGTTGGAAAGACGTCTAACTTCCATCCTTCCAGGGTCGTTCATTTATACCATATATCTATGAAACCTACTATGGACTGATTTGTTAATGAGCTTGTCACCACAAGCCATGTACAGACCAAGAATGCATTCAAGATGCCTTGGTAAATCTAGACGGGTGATGTGACTGACGGTCAGAAATGGAGGGCCTGGCACACCCCAAGATGAATTGCTTAGTGCCGAATTTAGCGTCCTCTTGCGCAATTGCAGTGTGTAGGTAGCATGCGACAAAGGTAATTTAGTTTTTACTAATTGAGCGTTGTAACGCATCCAACACATACCGCTAAGCAGTAATGAATACAAGCAAAATGGGCACAGCTTTAATTTAAATGAGTGGAGAAAGCTACGCTCCTACAAATTGTTGAGGTGTGTTTATAGAAACGATTTTCTGAAAGCATTTTTTGTTCGCTGGTACTGGTGGTACCTCCGAAGTGTTAAGGAATTGATCTTCTCTACTAAAAATCAAAATAGTGCAAATGAACTGTACTAAACTGATTCCCCGCTGCGAGTGTTGGAGCTTCATTTTAATTTAAGATTGCCTTTCAGGTACATTCTACTTCCGCTTTTCCAGTTTTCATATCTCTCTGCATTAGGACTGCACAATGGCTTGTAGTGGCTAGCCTGTAGAAAGCTCGTATTTCACCCATCTCATTCCACGTTTTTCTTTCTTGGGATATTGCCGAACAAGAGTATCGATCCGCGTAAAGCTGCGGAACCAATATTGTTATCCAGATTTTACTCGGCTGAGTCGGCCTAGCATAGAAAAATCAAGAGGCGTCGGAGGAGCCATTCATCCAAGGATCATTCTGTTTGGCCACAGCCTTAATTCAAAAAGAAAACCTGACGATTGCTCAATAAAACATCCCAACAATGGAAACATACAAAATGCCGGCAGTTGCTGCTCAATGAAGGAAATGTGAGTGAATAAGAGGTGAATGAGTATCACATTCTTTCCCTCCAAGGGCGACATATGAATGCTTCTATACTGTTAGTTGGGCTGTTTTACGCATCCTTTGTCTCGTTCCCCCCATTTGTTTCAACGGCAAAAACATGAAAATTTGTAAATTGTACTATGGAAATGTGCTTGGATGAACAAATTCTCAATCCCTCCTTGCCTTTCCAGACTTTGATAAAGGTGATCATGACGAAACAGCAGCAGAGTAGAGCTTGCAAAACAGTTTTAGTTTCACAGCTTGGTGGTCTTGTTCGCGGAACCTGGTGAAGGAATTGTGGTTCGCAAATCGAGCTGAGCATCGGTTTGGATGGCAGTGAAGAAGCGTTTCTTTTTACTTAAGTTTTGTGAGAACCCCTAGAAAAGATTTATAATTTGACAGCAGTTGCTCTCCATGTCTGCTGTTAAAACTAGAGCAGCTTAAGCCCAGTTTTATTTTTGCCCTCGTATACCTCGTAATTCCATGTAAACAGCATTTACACTATCAATCAAATAAAAATCGCGACGAGCTTTTCGAGTGCGTGGCGCAATCCGGTTTTTTAGTACACTTTATGGTTGCTGCTTTGCTGCGCTTAAAAACAAAATACAAAATGTTATTTTTTCCAAAAGTAAAAATTTTATAAAATTATTGCACTCATTCGGGCAGCTGAAGTAAAAAAAATTCAAAAAAAGTTATTCTAAATTTTCCTTGAAGAAACTTTTTTCTAACCATTTTATTGAGTCTGTAGTTCAACCTGTATAAAGGTTGTTGCAATTCGGTGATTCTCTTTGATTTAAAAGTCTTAGGCGAGCTTAGAAGAGTCCAATATGACCTAAAAAGTGCCCAATTTGATTTGAAAGTGTCCAGTTCGACCTGAAAATGGTATATATATATATATATATATATATATATATATACAGTACCGGACGCGTCTTTCGAATAGACGCCGAAAAAACCGCACTTTTGCGGTTTTTGCGTCTTTTTGCTATAACTCGCCCAAGGTCATCCATTTGAAAAATCAAGGGTACGTCTGAGCTCAGGAGATCGAGCTCTATCGTTCGGTATATACATTTCATATGAAAGATCAAAAATAGCCAAAATGGAAAACTTGCGCTCCATTGAGAAGGTCGGCGGCGGACGAGTTGTGTCGGCCGCAAGGCGTCGAAAACCCGTTATATGCCCATAATTTCTCTAATTTGAAGTGGTTTGAGAAACGGATAGTACCGTTCGATTCGTCTCTTCGAGATCTACACAACCATGTATACAGCTTCGCCAAACCACGGCATTTTCGCAGTGGGTGGTCAAAAATGGCTGGAGCAGACTTTTTGCTATTGGAGAAGCTTATATTCCAGGACTTGCATGTTCTCGGAGCATCTGAAGCATGGCGTAAAGTGTTTTGTCATGCCAGAATCCTCTGAGAGTGCGCTGGTGCACAATGTATGTAGGACCGAACCTATCAATCGAGGGGGGGGGGGGACAGTTTGTAGAGTGAGCATTTAGGGAGTTTTATGAGAAATTCTTAGCCGCCTTACTCAGGAATTGCTGTACTCTGTTCCGGCGAGACTTTGGAGTGCGCTGTGCACAATGTATGTAGGGACCGAACCTATCAATCGACTGGGCCGCGACAGCGCGTAGAGTGGGCGTTTGGAGAGTTTTTATCAGAAATTCGCAGCCGCCCTACCCGGGATTTGCTGTACTCGTTTCGGCGAGACAAAGGAGTGCGCGGGAGCAATGCATATAGAATGGAACCTATCAATCGAGTGGGGCAACCGCTCGCAGATTGCACGCGCGGGCGTTTTCAGAGCGTAGTAACTCTGTCAAATTCGAATCGTTTCGGCTGCAAGTACTGGTCTTGTAGACAGTAGAACGGCCTAGTAGTACGCTAAAGTAGAGCGGGGTAGCTTAAGAAACGGCAATGTTACAGGGGTGCGAATATGAAGGTGAGGCTTGTGTGACGTATTTTTCCGACTTCTGACCACTGCGGGAAGACGCGGCAGCTAACAGCATCAAAACGCGTAGGCGATCAGGATGTTAAGGATACTTTACGATTACATGCTCAGAACACCTCAGCTTGCGTAAACTGCTTTAGCTTCAGCTGCCAGTTTGAAGCGGCAGAAGATAGCAGTTAGAGTTTCTTGCGCTCTCTTACTCAGCCAACATTGAGTTTTCGACACTCGCAATGGTACCACTCTGTTCACCATGAAAAGCGCTATCGAATGGTATCAATATCGATCGACTTCGGAAACATCGATTTTTTGACGGTTTCCCATTGAGGACGAGGCCGCTCGAGACTTCGGCCCGCGGCAGGAGGACGGTGACGTCATCGAAAATCGATGTCTTCAAATTGTGCCATGCTGGATACCATTCGATAGTGCTTCTCATGCTGAATTGAACGGTGTAATTAAGAGCAGGCAGAACTGTAATCTGGGCGAGTAAGAGTGAGGAGAACATCGACCGTTACTGTGGTAAATGGCACGCGCGGGCGTGTTCGGAGCGCGATAACTCTGTCAGCTTCAAATCTTTCTGGGTGGAGCGTGTGGATTCCGTAGGCAGTAATATGGCCTAGTAAAGCGCCAAAGCACAGCAAATTATCTGAAAAAAAGAAAGAAAGAAGTGAAACTTCTTCCGCCCTTACTCGCCATGTTCGAGCTTTCGAGCCCTCAGCAAGGGTACCGTTTTGTTCAGCTCGAAAAGCCCTATT
>OX377201.1:60533322-60572805 GCA_947396885.1 Heligmosomoides polygyrus polygyrus | reverse complement strand
CCATGTTCAGCTGTCTTCCAAGATAAACGTAGAAGTCGACCTGTTGTAGAGCGACTCCATTTAACCTTACGAGTCCCTTGTCACACCACTGGTTGACCATTAATTTCGGTGACGATTGTTTTCGATAGCACACTGTCGAGGAGCTCACCGTAACGAAAACGCATTCAATAACCTACTATACATAGAAGGGTAGTGTTGTGCGTGCGTGTTTCCATCAGTCCATCACAAATGGAGTGGGGAAATGCGTATTGGCGATACTGACCGGTACGGTCCGAAGCTTCAGCGGTTGGGGTAGTCGATCTCGCTGAACACAAATTTGAAGTTCGTTTTTGAAATTATCGGTTGAAGTGGATCGAGCTATATATTTTCTATGGGGAATTCGTTGAGGCGATCAATTGTATGACCGGTCTTCGTCGATATTTTCAAAATCTAACTTCACATTTGCGTTCTCTGCGACCACGACTGTCATCGATGTTATACACTTGAACACTCTACGGAATTTGCACAATAAACACAAATTTCGATGGAAAATTAAAAAATGAATTCAGATTCGTGTTCAGTGACCTCGATTACCTCAGGCCTGAAGTTTCGATCTTGTTGAGTGATATTTATGAAAAATCGATAATTTGATTAATATCTCCTGATGGCAATCGTTACTGCATAAACTAACTTAAGATTCGTGTTCAGCGACCTCCGATTACTTCGGGACTGAAGCTCACAGTTTGCCATATATGACACGACTATATACCATTTTCAGTTGAAATTTAAGTTTTTCAAATCAATTCAACGTTGTTTCACGGGGAAGATTCCAGAAGAACGTTGAAATTTATTTCAAAACGTTGATTTCGACTGAAAATGCCGTAAACTCTACAATTTGATTGGCTTACGATTCCTGTGAGATAATGAAATGAACATAATGGAGTGAACGGTTTTTTTTCGCAAAGGTTTGCACTTGGCGTAGATGTTTTGCACACGTATTTCTGTAGGAATTTTTTTGTAGGATTTTGTTTGCAGGAAAAAAGTTCTCATGCTTGCCATTTAACGAGTATGTCAACGGTCTGAGAAGATATTGAATATCTTCATTATTTGCTTTTTTAAAGAATTCAAATCTTTTATTTTGTCTCTGGCAAATGTTGTCGTTGAACTTACTTTACTACATTTACTTGAGCCTACACAGTGCGCTTTTGGAGTGAGTAAACGGTATCAAACGAAATTGGCTAACACAAAAATCGGATCGCCCTTATTAATACACCCCGGTGCAAAATTATAGATACCCCCGATTTGTCCATTAGTACCCGAAGGATCTGCTGCCTATGCTCAGCGGTTACCGTCGTATTCCTCACTATCGAAAGCCTCTATAGAAGAATTTTAAGCAGGTTATCTCATCAATGCAGGATACCACGAACTTTTATTGAAAATTTAACGAATGGAGACCCCTGCAAAATATAAGTTCCCTTTTTAAAAAACCTGATTAATCACAAAAGTCCCTACAGACAAAGTAAGATTAGTACTTCGTCACAACACCTTTGTTGCAACCATATCGAAAATTCTGTTTTGCATACTACTGATTAGGTTATCAATAACAGTTCGCTCAACATTTATTTATACGTGTATGACAACACGCGACGAAATAAACACCAGCAAGACAACACATTGGTAACAAACACAAAAATACTAGAAATGGCGAATTAGCGAGTCTTAAGATAACTACCAACAAGCTTTTTATAATGGTTAAACGAAGATGGTATGTTTTTTGGTAAACATAAGAATTCAGAACCGGCCCTTTGAGTAAAAAAAAAAGCGCTAACACAAGTTTTGGACGTAGAATAATGAATTTTAGATCAACAACCCCCAGTGGTAAAATGATGGACTGTGTAAAGCTCAGTAAGTGGAAGCGCAACTTTTCCAGTCATCATCTTGAAAATCATAATTAGATTGTTTTGCTAATAGCAAGCGATTCCAGCTCGAATATTTTATTACGATTCGGCGCTGATGGAATGGAGGTGTAGTCATAGCCATTTAAGCGTAACCATAGCTTTCTAGTGTAGCTATTCTAAACGGATTCTAGCCTCTGTATGCAGCGCTTAAGGTGAGGACTGGACGCAGTGGTGCCATACTCCAATATTGGGCGAACATATGATTTGTATGCAAGAAGCAAGTGAGTTTTTGAATTTGTAGACAACGCTCTAAAAATATTGTAAGTAACTCTTTCAGCTTTCTTTGCAATCGTCTCGCAATGCTCTGAAAAAATAAGTTTTTTGTCTAACCAGGATACTATCTCAACGGTAGGTCGGAACGGCGCAAGTGTTGTGTATGGGCAGAACGGCCTCTCCCTGGGAAGCAACAAACTGCAGGTATCTCGACCCCAATACAACTCTGCGCAGAGTTAGGGGCGGCGGAAGTCGCCTGTTAGCGCCCTGTTGATTCACGTGCTCCACAGCTGACGGGCGCGCGCGGGATGAGGGCTCGTATCACGACCCAGCGCAGTGCACAGGTGGCGTAGTAGGGAAGCGCTCGGGCTCGTAAGCGAGGGATCGGGGTTTGGGTCCCGCAAACTGCGATTGTTTTGCACTTTTCCAAAATCCATATTCATCATGTAGGTAATCCACCTAGGGTATTATAGTGTGTTATAGAGCATGTTTACATATACATATATCACGCATACCGTTAACAAGGGTGGTCCAGACAGAGTCACCGATTTCGCTGAAACTTCGTCCAGGGAGGTTATTTGGGGTGCTGATCACGAATCTGATATCCGTTCTTCACGATTCGGTCGGAGGCCACCCATACCGTTAACAAGGGTGGTCCAGGCAGGGTCACCGATTTCGCTGAAACTTCGTCTAATGGGGTTATTTGGGGGTGCTGATCACGAATCTGATATCCATTCTTCACGATTCGGCTGGATAATATAAATACAGGAAGGCACAGGATTACAATCCTAAAGTTTCTGCTGGTGACGGCAGGTAGAGACAGAATCGTGAAAAACGGATGTCAGATTCGTGATCAGCACCCCAAATATCCACCCCTAGACGAAGTTTCAGCGAAATCGGTGACCCTGCCTGGACCACCCTTGTTAACGGTATGGCTGGCCTCCGACCGAATCGTGAAAAACGGATGTCATATTCGTGATCAGCACCCCAATAAACCGCCCTAGAAGAAGTTTCAGCAAAAAATTTTTTTTGACCGAAGTCTTGTTGGTGGAGTCGGAACTTTTAACTAGTGCCACAAAATATCTATCGTTACATAACTACAGCTTCACACAAAATAGGCTTAAAATAAGTGACACACAGAAGTGAACATTTTAGCTAATCTGTAGTTTGAAGCACATGTTATATGTAAACATGCTCTATAACACACTATAATACCCCTAGCTGGATTACCTATATGATATACATGGCTTTTGCAAAAGTGCAAAAGAAACACAGTCTGCGGGATCCAAACCACCGACCCCTCGCTCACGAGCCCGAGCTCTTCCCTACTACGCCACCTGTGCACTGCGCCGATCCTCGATACCAGCCCTCATCCCGCGCGTGCCCGTCAGCTGTGGAGCACGTGAATCAACAGGGCGCCAACAGGCGACTTCCGTCGCCCCTAACCTTGCGCAGAGTTGTATTGGGGTCGAGATACCTGCAGTTTGTTACTTCCCAGGGAGAGGCGGTTCTGCCCATATACAACACTTGCGCCGTTCCGACCTACCGTTGAGATAGTATCCTGGTAAGACAAATCCCAGATCACGCAGACTGTTTTCACTGAGTAGGTTGCAACCACCAAGGCTGTAAATGTGTTTAACCGAATTTGTATTGCCTAGAAGGAATACCCGAGTTTTTTGAGCAAAGATAGGTAATTTCGACCTGTCCGACCAATCGGCAACGTCTGAAACTGCACATTGGAGGGCAAAGTGATCCTCTTCACTGGTAATATTCCTGTATACTTTTATGTCATCTGCAAACATTTTGCACTTAACGCTACGCCTTTCAACTAAGACAGGTAAATCGTAAGTGTAGATGATGAAAAGAATCGGTGACAATACACCCCCCTGGGGTACTCCACTTGTTATTGAGTACGTGCTAGAAAATTTGTCATTCACCTTTACTTGGAAGGATCTATTTGTGATGAAGTTCTTTACCTACTTAACAATTCTGGGATGAATTCCAGAAATTTGAAGCTTGAAAATAAGTTCTTTGAAGAGCACCTTATCAAAAGCCTTGCTGAAATCAAAAAAGACCATATCAACATCAGTGTTATCATCCAGTGACTTGGTCCAATCATCTAAGGTAGATAGCATCAAGGTCTCAGTCGATCTTCCGACTCTGAAGCAATATTGGTTCTTAGGTATAACCTCATGTGCTTCTATATGGTTTACAAGAGCTACTTTCAGAATTTTCTCAAATATTCTGGAAAACACTGATGTGATACTAACAGGACGATAATTAGATACTAAGCTGTGTGGTGATTTTTTGGGGATAGGAGTGACAAATGCATGCTTCCATCGATTTGGAATTTCGCAATGCATGCAACTAAAATTGAAAATGTGCTCAAGAGGAGCTACTAAGGCTACAGCTACTTTTTTGATGAAGTAGGCAGGTATTTCTTCAGGAGTAGTGGTATACGATAGCGGTAAGTTACTCAGATGCTTGAAAATGTCCTCTTTGTAAAACCAAACTAAGCTATCAGGTGAGGCACTTTGAGTGGAAAAGGCTAACTCAGACCAGCTCTCATTATCAGCATCAACGAAGTATGATTTTTTAAAATGTGTGGCTAGCATGGAGGCTTTTTCAAAATCACTGACAGCTGAGTTACCCTCATCATCAACTAGCGTAGGGATCTTAGTTGATTGCTTCAGCCTTGTGTTCAACAGCTTAAATAAGGAGCATTTTTTTGGATTGTCCAAAAGTTTTCGTTCGATGTAGCTATTGTACTTTTTGATAAGGCGGTCAAATTTAGTTTTAATAAGCCTGAAGCGTTCACTAGCCTGAAGACATGGATTTTTTTTTTCGCAGTCCAGCCATGCTTTTTCTTTAATCTCAAAGAGCTTGGACAGATGCGGTGAAATGTTGTCTCTATTTAGGGCCTGCCTCTCTAAAGGGGCAAATTCTTGAATTGATGCGTGCAAGATTGATAGAAAAAACTCATACTTATCGTTGATATCAAGAAGTGTCTCCAAAATAAATCTCCAATCTAATGAACACAAGTAGCGGCAAATGACGTCATACGGGGCTTTGTGGAAAGACCTCCGGAGGCGGAGGTGAATCTGTTGTGATCACTTGACCCACTTGGTGCAAATACAAGTACATCACGTATTAGCTTAGTGTCGCTACAAAGAACGAGATCAAGTGTATGACTACCGCGAGTTGGCTTGTGAACTTTTTGAACAAGCAACTTTTTGTTAGAGTTGCAAAAATTGAGAAACATTTGTGTATTTGATGTATATTTGATGTAAAAGAAGCGGCATGCAGAGGAATCTTAACAAGTCAATATCTGGAAAGTTGAAGTCGCCGTTTATAATGCATTGCCCTTCAAATGCGGTTAAATCACTTAAAGCTTTGATAAGCTGTATTGTACCACTAGTGGTGCAACTAGGCGTCCTAGAGACCACAATTGTCCTGACAGTGGATTGAAGCAATTTCAAATCACAGGAGATAATTTCGAAAGCCTTGGGATAAGATTCACACCAGACAACCTCAAATGCTATGGAACGCTTAATAAGTACAACAACACCACCACCCCTTTTTTGAGCTCTGTCACATCTTACAAAGTAATAGGTTGAATTCATCTGCCCAAGAATTGGTACAAGGTCATTAATATCACTTAACCAAGTTTCAGTAAACATTATAAGGTCATAGTTGGAGCGCCTTGCTGCAAACATCAAATACGAAATATTTTTCTGAAGAGACCTGATATTAGAATAAAAACATTTTAGGTTCGTTGCAGGTACCCGAGGAAGACTCGTTAGTTTATCGCAGAAGATTGGGTTGCTTGAGAAGTGAGCTTAATGTCTATTGCGGGCCTATTTGTAGCAAGCCTGCTCTCTCTGATCCGATCCCTTTCCTGTTCTCAGACACTGGGAGAGTTCACCTGCAGGTGAACTCACCCAGTGTCTGAGTTTAGTAAGCGAAGGGCGGATATACACCCCTCTGCAGGAAAAGGAAATTGGAGTTGAGTCAACCTCTTATAAACCTTGTGGAAAAGGTACAGAATAACTAACTACAAGGTTCTTATTTGCATTGGCGGGTTCCTTTACTCTATGGAACCTAAAGCATCGATAAGGAACAAATACCTGGGTCTTCACACATTGGCTTGTTGCAGGAAATTCTTTGATATTTGTCGGGTTTATAAGTTAATCCACTTTTCGCGCTTTGTAGGCTCCAAATTCTTTGATCTGCGTGCGTCTCAAACAAAAGGGGAGCCTGAGAAGCTTCCTATCAGTTGACCTAGGAGTAAGCTGAAGGTGGCCCTTTCTCCTCAAATGACATTGGTTTGACTCGCTCTAGGTGTGTCTTCATGTTGTTGTGTTATTGCAATACTTTTTTTCTGCTGCTTGCGCTTATCGCGAACGTATTGAATAAATAAATAAATTAAATTAAATTAACCTGCAGTAGACTGCGATACGTGTGTGGATGCATTATCTTGTTGGAAAATGAGGTTGTGCCTACGAAGTCTCCTTAAATATGGAAAAAAGTGATCTTGGAGCAATTCCTGGTAGTCTTCACTGTTTATCCTACACGAGACGAACTTCCGAAACTAACGAGACAAGTCCGCATCCAGAAAACGCAGCCCAACCATGGGACTTTCACCGTCAAAGTTGCGCCTAGAGGATACTCGAACTCTTTTCTCAGATCTCTCCAGTAGTGTAAAAGAAGTGGAATCTTGATGGGCCCGACGGGTACAGACACTATTCGAGAGATTTGAGGAGAGAGAGAGAGAAGCGAGTATTTTACAGGTGCTACTTTGTCGGTGGAAGTCTCATGGTTTCGGCTGCGTTTTCTGGATACGAACGTGTTACCTTGGAGTTCGTCTCGCGTAGGATGAACAGTGAAGACTACCAGAAATTGCTCGGAGATTGCCTTCTGCCATATTTCAGAAAATTTCCTAGGCACAACCCTATTTTCCAACAAGATAATGCATCCATACACGTATCGCAGTCAACTACAGGTTGGCTCAACTCCAACAGAACTCAGCATTTGAAGTGGCCTAGCTGTTCTTCAGATCTCAACCCGAAAACTAGAAAGCTAGTGGGACATTCTTGTACACAGTGTACAAAAATAGAACCGCTGAGACATCGGTTTCTGATCTGAAGAACGCCATACTTCATGCATGAGCCAATTTTGAGCGAACTGTTATTGATAACCTAATCAGTAACATGCAAAATAGAATTTTCGATATGGCTGCAACAAAGGTGATGGACGAAGTACTAATCTTACCTTGTTTGTAGGTACTTTCGTGATTAATCAGATTTTCTATGAAGCGAACTTATATTTTGCACCGTTCTCCATTTCTTAAATTTTCAGTTAAAGTTCCTGGTATCCTGCACTGATAAGATAAACTGCTTAGAATTCTCCTGTAAAAGTTTTCCATAGTGAGGAATACGATGGTAACATTACTGAACCTCGGCAGCGAGCGGGTTCTTCGGGTACCAATAGACAAACCAGGGTGAACCTATTTTGCACCGGGTGTATTAAGTTATAATAAAGTTTATTCGATTATTCGAATTTTCGGATATTCGATTAATCGGAAATTCGAATAACCAAAAAATGGGGTTATTCGATTATTCGGAAATTCGAATAACCAAAAAATGGGGTTATCCCGTCGCTTAGGGTAAGTCCGCAGCTGGGTTCTGCGCTCCTCGAGCACAGAAACGCATACAGCTGGAAAATGCGCAGAAAACGCCAGCAAATTATGTAGACGTCAAAGACCTTTCATACTTCAACCACTCATTTGGAATGCAAGAATCCCGCAACGCAGGAGAATCGAACCACTGTCCTCACACACATGATGCAACGACACTTTCCACGCTTTTGCAACGGCAACAGCCTTCTTGGTAGCTTTTTTTCGCTTTGTGGTTCTTTTGCCAGTTATTGGCCGTCTTGTCGCTGAGAAGCACATGATAAAGCACTTTCTTCTCTTGAACCTTTTCTTTCACATCGTTCGTCCACAGCCATGCTTGTCGACCTTTCGTCGTCCAGGCCTCGCAATGCCAAGTTCTCACCACGCAGCTTGAAGTATCGTGCCGGTGACGTTTCGCCAAGTTTCCTCGACAGTCGTGACTGTCGGTAACCGTAGCGAGAAATCACAGCTGCTTCCTTCTCTTTCATTCACCAACACTTGATTCTTGCTGCACCGCATCGCTCCACCTGCTCTGAGGTGCGTACTTTAAAGTGCATATCAGCGGATGATGCTGTGAGGCGATCGTCGGCGATCGTCGGCACGACCTACGCGTACCTCGGTCGCAATCTCTAACAAGGACGAAGTCTATCTGCGTCTTGGTGTTCCCACTGTAGAACGAGATGAGGTTGGAGTCGCGTTTACGAAACACGGAGTTCATTATGGTAAGGTTATGCGAATCCGCATACTCAAGGATGCGCTCACCGTCTGTATTATGCAACCCGTAGCCGAATCCACCGTGACGTCTGTACCTGTCTACCGTTGCGCCTACGTTCCCATTAAGGTCAAAATCGACAACGATGGCGTATCTCGTCGGTACCTCTGCTGTCTTCTCATCAAGCAGGCTCCAAAACTCATCCTTGACTTGATCGAAGCGGCCAGTCTGTAGAGCATATGCAGAGAAGAAATGATTGAGTAGCTCATTAGCGGCGACAACGATCTTCATCAAACGATCGTTAAAGCGCTCGACACTTACAATCGAGTCACGATCGAAGTTGTTTGGAGAGGATTATTCCGACAGCACTGGTGATCCTGGGACTTCCACATAGAACGGCCTTACAGCCACGTCCTATGTTCCTTGACTTGTTGGAATGCCACCTCGTCTCCTGCACAGAAATCAACTCTTCTACGCTCCAGTGCTTCAACCAACACAAGCGGCCCATCAACGTACCTATATTCAGCGTAGCCACGCGGGTCCTGCTTACGTTACGGGACTTTCGGACTAGCTCAGTTGCCCCCCGGTGCCGTCCTCGCACAAGGAACCCTCGCATGTTTCTCACTCCGCGGACGTCGTAGCATAACCTCGAAAAACATGACTCATTATACACCATGTGATGTGACATGGGTCTTTAAGCCGGCCTGTCACCAGGGCCTGTCGCCTGCATTCGAATGTCTGTGTTTGGCTTAGCTCGCAGAAGCGGGCAGTTTTCAGTGGCACCGCGCGGAAGAACGGACATCGCCACGAACCTTATCGCAGTAGCAGTTACAATAATGGTCAGCTGTTTGTAATAGCAAGTAGCCAGTTGCCGTTTGCAAGTTCATTCAATATTAGGCAGCTAGAAGCCCACTGGAACTCGTGTGATCGTGCACACCGCCAGCGGATGGCTGGCGACGTCGCGCAGGCGGCGTGCGCGCGGCGCTACGCGAGACGAAATGAGTGAACGTTCGCCTCCCTGCGTTAGGCTGTCCGGAAAGTTCTCAGCGTTTTGAGTTACTATTTTTCATTCGTCTACTACTGAGTAAAAATTCAACATGCATTGCGCATGAATGCTATTTTCTGTACAGAATTTTTCGCTCTATCTGACTATTTAATTTTTTTCAACGTTGCTTCATATTTCTGTTGATGAAGGGCTTATTGAAGTTTATCGAAGAAGCATTTCTGAACGGTCTTTTATTTTAACTTCGAATTGAGACAATCCGCAGCCGAAACAGCTCGGCAATTCCGTCAAGTGTGGGGCTAATAGTGTTGGAGAAAGCACTGTGCGCCAGTGGTTCAGTAAATTTTGGATCGGAGATTTCAGCCTCTAAGATGATCCCGTAGCGGTTCACCTGGAGCAGTCCTGGATTAGAGAACTTGTGGAAGCTGAACCACTCCAAGCAGATCACGGGATCGAGGAAGAGCTAGGCGTCGTTAAAACTGCTGTTGCGGTTACTTTACAACGCCTTAAGAAGATGAAAAGCTCGAAAAGTGATTGCCCCATGAGTTTAGTGAGCGGCAAAAATTGTTACGTTTCGAGATTTGTTCATCTCTTCTTTTGCGCAACAAAACTGACCTGTTTCTGGATTGAATCATCACTGTGATGAAAATGGATTCCGTATGATAACAGGAAACGTTCAGGACAGTGGTGGACGCGGACGAACCGCATAGGCATTTTCCAATGCGAACCTCCACCAAAAAAGGCAGTGGTCGCTGGTGTGATCCATTACAACTTTTCGGCACCAGGCTAAACGATTACAGCAGAGCCCTTCTGTAAGGAAATGCAACGAAATTTGCGTCAACTTCAGCCAGCATTGGTCAACAGAAGAGGCCCCATTCTTTTGCGCGATAACGTCCGCCTACCGTTTCATAATTCGAAAATTGAACGAAGTAAGGGTTGAAGTTCCGCCTCACCTGCCATATTCTCCAGACCTCTCACCAACCGACCACCACCTTTCAAGCACTTTCAGAACTTTCTCGCTGGTAAAACCTTCACCAATCAGGACCAAGCCACAACAGCTTTCGTGGATTTTGCAAAATCTCGACCACCTAATTTTTTCGCTGATGGAATAAGTCGAATGGTGGCCCGTTGCGGGGGCAGACATAACTCCAACGCCGCGCACGGTGTGGGACGAAATTGGACGAGCTGCCGCGGTTCGACTGAATCCTACAAAGACAGCAAGTGAAAAGTGTGTGCCCGCGACGTCGATCATGCAGAAGAAGGAAAGAGACATGAGATGAGGATGAGACAAGTCTGATTCTCGTAGGGAAGTCGGAGTGGTTGTTAACAAAGTGTGGGCGGAATGAGGCGCAATCTATTTCGAATGAGTGAAGCGGTAAAGGATCTGGTGAGGGAAATTCGAAATGAGAACTGAGACGGGATTACCAACTAGAAGCTTCGGAAGCAAGTGTAAGTTTCTATTGGGGAGATGAGCAAAATCTTGAATGCTCTACTCACATTCTCTGAATTGATAATTGATTACATTACACCTTACAAGACAAAACTAGGGCGAATGTTAACCGTATGTTTGGAAGTTCTGTAAAACTCGAACTACAACATTTACGTAGGAAACGTCGGAAGAATGGAGGAAAAGTGCGATCTAGATAAGATTTTGACACAGTGGGTCGAAAATAATCTATAAAGGAGAAAACAGGGTGAAACAGCGACCAAAGGGAGCCTTTGATGATAAAGACGTCCTTTCCACGGGTTCTCTATAGTGTCACATCTCTTCCACGATTCGTTTCTAGTTGAAACGCTTGAACACCCCAAAATTTCGTGCGAGGTTGCATGCGGATAGCTCGCGACCTCGCGCCGGAGTTAGGTCCTGGAGCCGGCCCGTTGACTAACTTGTGCTGATTTGAACGGCGCTTATTTCGACTATATCCGATTTGAGAAGGTTATGCCACTCAAAACGCTGAGAACATTCCGGACAACCTAATATTAGGAGGGGCCAAAAGTAATGAGACAAATTGAAAAAAATCTTTATCTCTTTATAACTCAATTACAACCCAACGATGCTGAGGAATGTATTTGCCATTAAGGGCACTGACCTTGCTTCCATCGCTCACCTAAGTTCCTCATCCCATCCTTCCAGAACTGCTTGGGCCTGGTGTTGATCAACTGCTCGATGGTTGTCAAGGACTGCTTGGGTTCTTGTGTCCCTTCCGACCAGGAAATCCTGTAGGCTCAAGAAGTGGTGGTGTTCGCATGAGAGATGTCCGGCGAATACAGTGGATGAGGCATGTGAACCTAGCCCAGCTGGCCAAGCTTATCCGTGGTTACTTGTTCCCGATGGGGCGCGGCGTTGTCCAAGAGGACAACCTTCTTGAAGCGCGGCGAATGAATAAAAGTGAGTCGCAGGTCCGTCTCTTCTGTTTCGTTCACCATGGCCTTGGAGTCCATCGCCGTGCGTTTGGTAAACAGCTTCCACTATACCGGTCCATGGGCGCAGACCCAAAAGCTCTGAAGGTGCTTCTCGCCGTGAACATCTCGCCGAACGAAGGTCGGTAACGGGTCACCAGGCCTAACCCAGACTCGCTGCTTGGCAGGGTTAAGATAGAAGACGTACTTCTCATCTTGCGTGAATATTGAGCCCAGGCTTCTCGGGGTAGGGAATTGGACGAGATTTGCGCGACACAGGTCAGACTGGGGTTTCTGCACGAGGCAGACTGTGGCTTTGGCATGCTTCTGGAAAAAGCGGAAGTGGTAACTTCTCAGATGGGCTTCAGCAAGTAGCATGCAAACATACAAATACGATAAGCACGAAACCAGAGTCCAGCCACGAGATATATGGACGCGGCATGGGGTGTCTCATTACTTTTGCCCCCCACCCCCCTAATAGATGTTGCGGGCTATCGCACGTCGATTTTCGTTTTGGTCTAAGCAGCCTAGCCACTTGCTCGGCTGGCTTATATTTAGGCGGCAAGTAGGCGGATTTCAAATGAAGACGATGCATCATTAAATCAAAAAATAAAATAAAATAAAATAAAATAAAAATGGTAACTTCATCAAGTGACAAAGAATGACCACAGCTTGTTGACGATGGAATTAAAAATTTACGTTGTTGTCCTACACGTGTTTATGCAATTCAAAGTTTTTCTTTTACATGTGATGGTGAGTCTACCAATTACAGAATATCTGACGCTACCTCCTGAGATGCTTCGAATTCTTCTCAAGGAGGAACAGTTAAGTGAAGGCTCAGCGAAAACTGACATCTACCAGTTGGGTATGGTCATCTATCAAGTCTTGTTCCAAACGCGACCGTTTTCTGATATGCCTGCAATGACACCTAAAGGTAAGCTGATGTGTGTTATAATTTTCGACAATCTTACAGGTATCGCTAACGTTGTGAAGCATAACAGATATCTGATTCTAAATATTATTTCAAGTGAAATGCTAGGAGCTTAAATACTTCTAAGAGAAACAATAGGAGTACATCTTATGGTGAGAGAAATGTCAAGAGCCCTTCACGATAAAATTGATCATGATTAACAGTGCTATTTGAAATAATGGAACTGTCGTGTATTACTTTGCGGCAGAAATGTATTGAATTATTGGAGTGGTCGAAATTAATTGCAGACGAATCCAGTTGCGAAAGTAAAACTACATCTTCTTCTCTCGTTCCTAGACGGCAAAAGTTGAGAAAATTTGTATTTTGAAATTCCGAAATTGCAGCAGTTGTACCTAGGAGTTCAGTATCGTCTTCTAAACAAATTATAATAGTGTTACAATCTCGTAGGGTGTGCTGCGACGGGATCCGCAAAGCTGCTCGCTCGATTTGAAGGCTCTTATCAGACCTAGAGTGTGCACTTGTGAGCAGTACTATTTCACCGTGATTTTCAGTGCATGTTCAAATGGCTTGTAATTCGTACCAAGTTCGGTCCATTCTAAGTTTTTGTTGCGTATTTATTTATTTCTATTTATAATGCACCCTGTAGTCCCACATAACGAGTAGTAACGAAGAGGGCGCCCGAGTTCCGAACATGTGTCATCGACGTCGTGAAAGCGAGCGTCCGAGTTCAGAAGAGGTGTTATCGACGTCGTTAAACAGGCGTTTGGTTCTAGAAGACATGTCCCAATGTGGCGCGAAGGACGTCCAGCTTGAGAAGAGGTGTCGTGCCAGGGTTCCGAATTCACACGATGTCGCTCAAAGCACGTACGAATTGAGAACACATATCACCGACGTCGTTCATCAGCTGCCTGGGTTCAGAAGAGGCGTCACTGATGTCGCGTAGGGGGTGTTCGGATTCAGACGACGTGTCACTGATGTCACGTAATGGTTGTCTGAGCAAAGAAGACGTGTAAGGCCTATGTTATACTCCCGCGGGAGCATCCGCGGGGCGTGCGCGGAAGGAAGGTGCACCACGGACGGCCGTCGTCGTCCCGGGGCGGCTAGCGTTGCATTCGGGCGCGTTTCCCGCGCCGAACTCCATGGGACGACAGCCTTTCGTGGTGCACTGCAGCGCGGATGGCTGCCGTCCCCCAGGCGGGAAGTGTAACAACCCCCTCGTCGTCTGTCGGCGGCGATCCGCGGGCGGCGGGTTTGGCGGGCCGCGACGAGTGGCCCGGCGCGGGGTCCCGGCGCGATTTCCGCCCATCCGCGGATGCTCCCGCGGGAGTATAACAGGGGCCTCACTGGTATCACGCAAAGGACGTCTGGCTTGAGAAGACATGTCACCGACGTCGTACATCAGGTGCCTAGGTTCAGAAGAGGTGTCACTGATGTCGTGAAAGACCTGTTCGGATTCAGACGACGTGTTACTAGCCAAGGTGGGACCAGTAATGGGGGAGCGGTGAAGGATGGTGGTCCAGTAAGGAGGGACCGGGAAAGAGTTGACCAATAAAGGGGAACAAGTGGAGAGGGGACCAGTAAAGGGAGTACCAGTGAACGTGGGACCAGCAATGGGGACCGGTGAAGAGGGGGGAGGGGTACAGTGAAGGGGACCAGTGAAGGATAGGGGACCAGTGAAGAGGGGACCAGTAAATCGAGGTCCAGTGAAGGTGAGAGCGGTAATAGGGACCGACGAAGAGGGAGGGGCAGTGAAAGGTGAAGAACCAGAAAAGGGTGACAATAACAATAACATTGAAGAGGGACCAATAAAAGGGGGACCACTGAAGGTGGGACTGGTGAACGACGGGGGGGGGGCGGTCAAGTGAAGGTGGATGGGGGGGGAGGGGACCTGTATAGGGTTCGCCTATAAAGGGGAACTAGTGAAGGTGGGAGCAGTAATGGAGAGCGGTGAAGGGGGGTGGCGGTCCAGTGAAGGGGACCGTTAAATGGGGTACCAGTGAAGGACCAGTGAAGGGGAAAAAAGTGAGGGAGCCAATAAAGTGAGCACCAGTGAACGGGGTTCAGTAAAGGGTTCAGTAATAGAACCATTAAAAGGGGAATTAATAAATAGAACGAGTGCTTCAGAGAATGAATCGCGTACGTGCAATAGAGGGTGAGGCACCACAGGAGCAGTTTTGAAGAATTTGCCATACCGTATTCTGCTATTCCATTCTATATAGCAAAACCAGTTTTGTACTGTACTGAACGAGAGAAGGCGGAAGCGATGTCCGTTCCTCCACGTGTGCCACTGGAAACTGCTCGCTTTGTGAGCTAAGCTAAGCAGGGACACTCGATTGCAGGCGACAGGCCCTTGTGACAGGCCGGCCTTCGAAGACCCATGTCACATCACATGGTGTATGATGAGTCATGTTTTTCGAGATTGTACTACGGCGTCCGCGGGAGCCGACGCGCACTCTCAGAGCCAGGCGAGTGTGGAAAGTATGCGGCGGTCCCTGATGCGAGGACGGCATTGGGGGCAACTGAGCTAATCCGAAAGCCCCGTAACGTAAGCAGGACCCTCATAGCAATACTGAATGTGGGTACGTTGACGGGCCGCTCGTGCGAGTTGGTTGAAGCACTGGAGCTAGAAGAGTTGCTTTCTGTGTGGTGCAGGAGACGAGGTGGTTCTGAAGCAAGTCAAGGGACATAGGACTTGGCTTCAAGACCGTTCTATGTGGTCCCATAAGCACCTGTGGTGTCGGAATAATCGCCTCCGAACAATTTTGTGACTCGATTGTAAGCGTAGAACGCTATGACGATCGGTTGATGAAGATCGTTGTCGTCGCTAAGGAGCGTCTCTATAAGTCCTTCTCTGCGTATGCTCCGCAGACTGGTTGCTCCAACCAGGCCAAGGGATGAGCTCTGGAACCTGATTGATGAGAAGAGCAGAGGTACCACCGAAAAATGTCATCATAGTCGCTGGTGACCTTAATGGGCATGTAGGTGCCTTGTTTCGGACACGGCTCGCGTAACGCCGGGGGTGAGCGTATTCTTTGAGTGTGCGGAATCGCATAATCTCACCATTGTGAACACCGTTTTCCGAAAACGCGACTCCTACCTCATCTCATACTATAGTGGGAGCTCCAAGTCTCAGATAGGCTTCGTCCTTGTGAATGATCGCGGCTGGAGCATTGTCGCAGACGCGAAGATCGTGCCGTATGAGACGGTCGCCTCACAACATCGACCGCTAGTCTGCACCTTTAAGATCATCCCTCCGAGGGTGCGACAGGTTGAGCGATGCGGTGCAACGAGAATCAAGTGGTGGAGAATGAAATAGAATGAAGCAGCTGTGATTTCTCGCGTACGGTTGCCGATAGTCACGACTGTCACCGAAACTTGGAAGAGAGCAACCGACGCGATACGCCAGCTGCAGGATTGGAACTCGGCACTACGAAGCCTGGACGACGCAAGGTCGACAAGCAGACATGGCTGTGGACGGACGATTTGAAGGCGAAGGTTCCAGAGAAGAAGTCGCTGTATATGTGTTACTCGGCGACGGAACAGCAGACAACTGGCAGAAGTATTAGGTTGTCACATAAGTTTTGTCCGATCCCGATAGGCGTTACTTTGTGAGCATTGCTTCGTTTTAGGTGCTGGACGAAACCATGGAAAAAATGCACTTGCAGGTAATAATGCTTCATGAGTTCAAGCTTCGCCGCAGTGTTAGCGAGGCAACTCAAATCATCAAGATGGCATGGGAAGACGACTCCGCTAACGAACGCACCGTGCGCAGATGGTACCAGGAGTTCCGGGTTGGAGACGTGGACCTCGAAGACAAGGACCGCTCAGGACGACCAGCCAAATGTGATGACGGACGTTTGAAAGAACGAGTGGAAGCCGATTCACGAGGAACTGTGCGTGAGATGGGGAGAGAACTTCAGGTCAGTTGTACTATTTCGAAGCACCTAGAGGCGATAGGAAAGGTGAAAAAGCTGGATAAGTGGGTGCCCCACGAACTCACTGAGGAGCAGCAGAGGTGTCGCCTGGAGATCTGTTCTTCCCTTACTATAAGGAACAAAAACAATCCGTTTCTTGACCGGATAATTACCTGTGATGAAAAATGGATCGTGTACGACAATCGAAAAAGATCAGCGCAATGGCTGGATAAGGAAGAACCGCCGAAACACTTTCCCAAACCTAGCCTCCATCCGAGGAAGGTCATGCTCACTGTCTGGTGGGCTGCAACTGGTATTATCCACTACGACTTCTTGAAGCCTGGTGAAACCATCACGGCAGAGAGGTACTGTCGTGAATTAGACGTGGTTCACCAAAAGTTGCTTGAAATGCGTTCTGCACTGGTGAATCGAAGAGGACCGATCCATCTTCACGACAACGCCCGTCCACATGTCTCGCATCTGACCACCCAAAAATTGAACCACTTGAGATATGAAGTTCTCCCGCATCCCGCTTATTCATCAGACCTAGCTCCAACGGACTTTAACCTTTCAAGCATTTCGATGGTTTCCTCAAGGATGAAAACTTTACTAATGTAGCAGATATCGGAATTGCCTTCGAGTGTTTCATTGCTTCTAGAAATTCAGATTTCTTCCGAAATGGAATTAACGCTTTTTGTATATCGTTGGCAGAAGTGCATTGATTGTAACGGTTCTTACTTTGATTAATAAACTTTATTTTCTGCTGAGATACTACACCGCAAAGTTGCCGTCGAAAATCGGACAGAACTTATGTGACAACCTAATATCAGGAGGCGAAGAAGGCTGCAAAGAAAGCCGTGGCTGTTGCGAAAGCCACTCGTTGTGGTTATGTCTACCGAAAGCTATAGTCGTGCAATGGTGAGCGGTACTTGTACCGACTTGCTAAGACCCGCCATCGCCAAACCGAGGATATTGAAAAGTTCTTTGGCATCAATGATGAAAGCAGCCATCTTCTGACAGACCGCAAAAAGGCGCTGAATGCGTGATTACTTTGAGGAAATTTCCACTATAGAATTTCCTCATTCTGCCATCCCTTCTGTGGATTATATTCACGGTTCCGTTCACAATATCACCGTGGAGGAAACAGAAGCGGCTCTGAAGAAGATGAAGCCCGGTAAGGCGACAGGGCCGGATGATTTGGCAGTCGATGTTTGGAAGTTGAAGCTCTGGTATCCTGCTGCTTTCGCCCAGCATGAAGATCTACGAGCAAATCTTTGATAGACGAGTTCGTGAAATCGTCAGGCTCTCGGACAACCAGTGAGGATTTGTGTCTGGATGTGGGACCATTGATGCTATGCACGTCGCCCGCCTCCTGCTGGAGAAGCATTGCGAGAAACAGAAGCCGGTGTATGAAGCCTTTCTCGACATGGAGAAGGCCTTCGACCGCGTACCGCGTGAGGTTATATGGTACGCCCTGCGACAACACAACGTACCTGAGGAAATCATAGAGTGGGTGCGGATGCTCTACTCTTGCCCAAAAGTGTAGAGTGTAAGCAGCAGCTGGAACCTCAATGGAGTTCCCATTTCTGTTGGGGTGCACCAAGGTCCTGCGCTTTCTCCACTCCTCTTTGTTGTCGTCATGGATGCCATTACGAGAGATCTTCAGAAGCCTGTCCCATGGACAATGCTCTATGCTGATAACGTGATGCTCGCTTGCGAAGATGAAGAAGATCTCGAGCGGCAGGTGCAAGCTTGGTGCACCACCTGGTGATGTTCGGACTCAAATTGAACGTCAAGAAGACCGAGTACCTAACGACTGACGTAAACGAGTCCGGCTCCATTAAGATTAACGGTACTGATCTTGCACGCACTTCGGTGTTTAAATACTTGAGATCAGCATTAGCGTCTGACGGCGGCCTGATGGTTGAAGTGAACTCACGCGTGAGTGCAGCTTGGACCTAGTGGCGTTCGCTGATGACGTGCTCTGCGATAGGAAGATACCAGAGCACCTGAAGTCGAAGATCTACAGAGCCGTCGTGCGGCCAGTAGCGATGTACGGCGCTGAGTGTTGGCCTGCGACTAAGGAAGTTGAAACACGCCTCAGCGTCATGGAGACGAAGATGCTGCGCTGGACGGCTGGAGTCACCCGCAAGGACCGCATTCGAAATGATGCTATTCGGCAGAAGTTCGGTGTCGCGCCGATAGCTGACAAGATGCGCGAAGCTCGCTTGCGATGGTACGGCCACGTTCTGCGTGGAAAGGAATACAGCGCCCGTAAGATAGGCCTTGAGTTGGAAGTGTCAAGAAACGTTACACATGGACATGAAAGTAACTGTCGTCCACCCTGATCAAGCGCAGGACCGGGAAAGGTGGCGTCATGACACCAGAAGAGCGGATCCCTCCACGAAACGGGACAAACGCTGAATAAGAATGAATGAATGAGAGAAGGCCTAAAGAGGACAAGAAGACGTTCGAGGTGTACTATTCTCCGGGTTTGGGGCCCAACCAGACGTTTGGCGGCCGCTAAGCCGTTGAACGTCTGGTTATCCATATTAAAATAAGATCAAAAAACTACAAGAGATGACAAAAATACAAGCGTTTTAACGACGCCTATAGCACCGTAAGTGGCACGCAATACCAAAGGCATTCAATCTTTTAAGTCAATATATGTCCATCAGTGTATCCTATCAATCTTTCAATACAAGAATCTTCAATTGAAACAAGCACTCGCTAAAGCTCGATAGCCGCAGAAAAGCACTCGCAGACTTCACATCAAAGCAGACTTTTGAACAAGTAAACTGGCAATATTTCCTGCATTTTAAACTTTATGGTACTGTAACATTGCCGCACAGTTCCTTGCATTCTGAGCTCTCCTTCACGTCATCGGAGGAGGGCACAGAACTTCGCTCAACTAAACGGCGAGCCTACTTGAGGGACCGCTTGTAGTTGAATAGGCCGGCTTCTTAACAGCTTAATAACTTCTCATCGTTATTTACAGCTGCCCCCTATGTCATGGTTTTCTCGGAAAGAACACCTTATCTACTTCGCTTGGGGCAAGTTAGATGGAAATAGAAAAAATGAACGACATCCACAAAAAATCAATAATTTGACTAATATCAATTGAAGGCGATCGATACTTCAAAACGAACTTCAGTTTTGTGATCAGCGGTCTTGTTTACCTCCAGGGCTGAAGTTTCGGGCCGCTGTTGATCGCCATCATTCGTCCAGATTCCCCCCCCCCCTCCCCCACACACACACACACACACACACACACACACACACACACACACACACACACACACACACACACACACACACACACACACACACACACACACACACACACACACACACACACACACACACACACACACACACACACACACACACACACACACACACACACACACACACACACACACACACACCACACACCAACTCGCTACTCCTTTATATATAGTGGGATATTTTTTTTCTTGAAGAGTGGCGAAAGCATCATGAATGAAAAAACATGTGACAACCGCAAGTGATAAGAGGACCAACGAAGACTGTAACAAACCCTACTAGTCAATGATACTTGGCTCTTGCGATGATTTGCTGTGACCATAGAATAGGAAAATCAGTACTTTAGGGTTCCTACGTAAGCCAGTTGATGCCAACCTTTCCAGATGTAGCAAAAGCCATTTGTCAAGGAACGAAAGGGCAACATTTGTATCCTACGCTGCCTGAGAAGCACGACTTCGGCATAAGGCTGATTTCGATTATGCAGCAGGTAGATTTACATTCTGAAGGCTTTTATTGTTTATTCCTTCTGAGAAGCGCTATGCACTTTTAATTGAAGTCACTCAGCGCTTTGAATTCCTGCTCCTCCTTCGAATGAGTTATATTCAATGCTAAATATAACCCTAGATTGTTATACTCTCCGTCTCCAACTCTCCCGACTTGGTAGAGTTCAAAATTTAGGCAGCTAAGAAGGTAATGGGAATCCAACTAGGGTTCCACCATGACGCATGTTATTGACCGACTGTAGAATAAAATCGCTTGGTCAACCAAAATTTATCACTTGATGTTCTCAGTACCTCTGCCAGGATCCGCTTTGTCTTCTTCCAGTGCTGGTTGGAGAAAACGGAGATGCGCCCTGAAATGGACTCAATCGTTGACGCCGTAACAAGGGAGTTCGCCAGCGAGTTCGTTTCCAAAACCGATATGGATCTGCGAATTGGATTGAGCTACTGTTTTCAGGGGGAAAGGGAACGTTATAGATCAAATGATCCGAGTTATAGACGACTACCAGAAACACTTGGAGGCTAAGGTGGAGCTCAGAACGAAGCACCTCGAGGACTCGCTGCAAAGAACTGAAAATCTTCTCTTCCACATCATGCCCAGGTTCGCCAGAGCTTGCCTCGAGAATAGCAACCTCTTCTGTTTCATGTGTAGAGTTATAGTGTGCAACATGAAGCACCGCGAAAAAGATATAATATACAGGGTGTCTAAAAAAATGTGTACATTGTTTGATAGGTGACAACTTTGCTCACATTTCAGGTGCTGAAGAAACTAGGGGCTCTTATGAAGCTTAAAAAATCGATTTTTTTGGAATCTTAAGAAAATAGAAATTGTATGACATATGAGCGGTGAGGATTGCCCCACTCACTCGTTCTAAATTTTGCATTTTACACTCGATTGATTGTGTTTCTCTTGAATACTTATTATAATTTCTTCACAAAGTAGCTATTTCGATTGATTTGGGCTTCTGTTAAGGTGTAAAACTTAGAGACACACTATGGCTTACGAAAAATGAATGCAAGGTATCCTAAAAAATGCATGTACTATTAGAGTGGTTCTAACATTGGTGCTAGGAAAACTTTTGAAGATGTTTGAGACCCATATGAAAGTGCAAGGTAACGAATTTCTGTGATTTGGAAACGGTCAAGATTGCGCCATGTCTGCGCCTGAAACCTTGCACTTAAGATTCGATTGACAGTGTATGGGCTGAATGCTTGTTACAATCTTCTCACAACTTGGCCTGATTAACCTGTGCTGTGCTTCTTTTAACGTTTTTTTTTCGTCGCACAGCAGCTACAATTATGCCGATTAACCTGGTACTTACGAAGCAGAGGGCCCGTGGTGCCGTAGGGTTGCCGGGAAACATGTTAACACGGCAACGGCAACGGAAACTCGGCAACTCCACGACACCCGGGGAGCGGTGCTTCATAGGTACCGGCCCCGTGGTGCCGTGAGGTTGCCGCGTTAACATGTTCCCCTGCAACCACACGGCACCACGGGCCCTCCGCTTCATAAGTACCATTAACCTCCCCACTCAGCTTGAAAGTTGCTTTATCAGTCTCCAGAATCCGTCCTGGAAAATGGTGCCCCTCCTCACACTTAAATTGTGCAATCAATAGATTCGCATATCACGTGTCTCTCACGTGACGTTTATGTGAAGTTCACGTCAAGTTATAAACGTTGAAAGAAACACAGCACACGTTAATTTGGCCAAGTAGTAACAAGATGTGACAAGTATTCAGCCCATGCACAACCAATCGAGTCCGAGATGCAAGATCTCAGGCGGGGCTACGGCGCAATCTTGATCATTTCCACATCACAGAAATTTAGTTATCCTGTGCTTTCATACGAGTCTCAAACATCTTCAAAAGCTACTAGCAGCAATGGTACAGCATTTCAAATAGTACCTGCATTTTTGGATACCTCGCATTTTTCGCAAGCCGTAGTGTGTTTTTTGGCTTTAAATCTGAAAAAGCACAATTCACTCGAAACGGCGACGTTGTGAAGAATTTTTAACAAGTGTTCAAGCGAAGCGCAATCAATCAATTGCAAAATGTAAGAATTCAAAATGTAAGGACGTGGTGCAGTCCCTACCGCTCAAACGTTAGAAAATTTCTGTTTTCCTATACTTCATATGAGCGCTTAACTTTTTCAGTAACTTCACTGTGAACAAAGTTATCACCTTTCAAACAGTGTAAACATTTTTTGAGGCACCATGTACTATACTACAAGTGCTCCGTCACTCCTATCGGCGTGCCTCGCACCTGCGCGCTTCGCGCAATGTTGTGGTATCATCATCGTCACCAGTATCGATCGATATTCACCTAACCATTGAAACTTTCCACCTGATGTGAAGCAATCCTTCGACCACAACACTCGCTTGGCTCACCCCGATCGGCTAAATCTGGGAGAACATCGATAATATCGATCGATATTGATTGCTTCCCCTGCTGTGAAGGCCTTCCTTCAACGATCACAATCACTTAATTCCCACCTTGGTCGATTAAATCTGAGAAAAAATCGTCAATATCGATCGATATTGATTGTCCTCTCCTCCTGTGCAAGCCTTCCGTCGACGATCATAGTCACTTCACTCCCACCCTGATCGCTTAAATATTTGAGAAAATCGATAATGTAGATCGATATTGAATGTCTACTGAATCGCCATGCACGTTGGGCAACGTGTTCGGCACGTCTACTGAGTCGCTAGGAACGTTGCACAACTATAATTCCCCACCTCCACACTTCCCCCAACACCCTCCTCCAACACCGCATATCCAGGCGTGTTGATCGACATGATTAATGGCAGTTTGATTAATTTACTTCCACCGAAATAGTGATTGTTCTAGAATTTTTAGTTTGATTGAAGGAGCTGTAGAATCTGGGCCCAATTAATAGCAGTGTTTTGAAATTTCCCATTCCCTCAAGTTATCAGAAAAAAATGAAATTGTAAAATAGGACTCAACATCCTCCTCCAGTTCACATCTCTAGGCGCGTTTGGCGACGTGTTCGGCACGTCTACTGAATCGCAATGCACGTTGCACAACTACAACTACCCCCCCCCCCCAACACACACTTCTTCCATACACTCCTCCACACCACATCTCTAGGCGCATTTGGCGACGTGTACGGCACGGCTACTGAACCGCCATGCACGTTGTGCAATGTGTTCGGCACGTCTACTGAGTGGCCACGCACGTTGCACAACTACAACCTTCCCCCACCCCCATCCCCACACTTCCCCTCAACATCCTCCTTCAGCACAATTCTCTGGGCGCGGTTGACGACGTGTTCGGAACGTCTACTGAATCACTATGCACGTTTGGCGACGTGTTCGGCACGTTTACTGGGTCGCCAGGCACGATGCACAACTACTACTCCAACCCCTCCCCACACTTCTCCATACACTCCTTCAGCACCACATCTCTAGGCGCGTTTGGCAACGTGGTCGTCACGTCTACTGAATCACTATGCACATTTGGCGACGTGTTCGGCACGTCTACTGAATTGCCAGGCACGTTGCACAGCTACAACTCCCCCTCCCCCCCCCCCCCAAACTTCATTCATACACTTCTCCAACACCACATCTCTAGGCGCGTTGATCGACATGATTAGTGACAGTTTGATTAATTTTCTTTTACCGAAATAGCCATTTTTCCCGTATTCCATTAGAATTTTGAGTTTGATTGAAGGAGCTGTAGAATCTAGGCCCAATTAATAGCAGTGTGTTGGAATTTCCCATTTCCTCAAGTTACCAGGAAAAAGCAAAAACAAATGAAATGGTAAAATAGGACTCCCATCGATATCGGTTGGGTGATTGTAGGCAGAATGATCCACTCAGTGCTATTACTACTGAAGTCACCACCTAAGGGGGACTGCCCCCATCGCAAAACGGTGCCGAGGTCAGCAATTCAATCAACATAAGGGTTTTCCCACATGTCAATTGTGGACAAACGCGCCTGTAGAGCTCTAGCGAAATCAACTCTAGTGAAGCACTCCTGCAGCATCGCACCTCCAGGAGCGTTTGGCGACGTGTTTGGCACGGCTACTGAGTCGCCATGCACGTTGGGCAATGTGTTTGGCACGTCTACTGAGTGGCCAGGCACGTTGCACAACTACTACTCCAACCCCCCCCCCCCCCAAACACTATTCCCCCAACACCCTCCTCCAACACCGCATATCCAGGCGCGTTGATCGACATGATTAATGGCAGTTTGATTAATTTACTTCCACCGAAATAGTGATTGTTCCCGTATTCCATTAGAATTTTGAGTTTCATTGAAGGAGCTGTAGAATCTGGGCCCAATTAAGAGCAGTGCGTTGGAATTTCCCATTCCCTCAAGTTATCAAAAAAAATGAAATGGTAAAATAGGACTCAACATCCTCCTCCAGTACACATCTCTAGGCGCGTTTGGCGACGTGTTCGGCACGTCTACTGAATCGCAATGCACGTTGGGCATTTTTTTCGGCACGTCTACTGAATGGCCAGGCACGTTGCACAACTACAACCCTCCCCCCATCCCCACACTTCCCCTGAACACCCTCCTCCAGCACACATCTCTGGGCGCGCTTGGCGACGTGTTCAGCACATCTACTGAGTGGCCAGGCATATTGCACAACTACAACCCCCAACCTCCCCCCCCCCCATCCCCACACTTCCCTTCAACACCCTCCTCCAGCACTCCTGTGCAAACAAACAAATACAGGACAGACAAACGTCGTTCTTGCTTATATATAGTAGCAGTACACACGTAGCGTAGTAGGGAAGCGCTCGGGCTCGTGAGCGAGGGGGAGGGGGTTTGGATCCCGCAGACTGCGTTTGTTTCGCACTATTGCAATATCCATGTTTATCATATAGGTAATCCACCTAGGGGTATTACAGTGTGTTATAGAGCATGTTTACATATAACATATGCTTCAAACTACAGATTAGCTAAAATCTTCACTTCTGTGGGTCACTTATTTTAAGCCTATTTTATGTGAAGCTGTAGGTAGGTAACGATAGATATTTTGTGGCACTAGTTAAAACTTCCGACTCCACCGACAAGACTTCGGTCAAAAAAAATTTCGCTGAAACTTCGTCTTGGAGGGTTATTTGGGGTGCTGATCACGAATCTGACTTCCGTTTTTCACGATTCTGTCTCTACCTGTCGAAACTTTAAGAATGTAATCCTGTGCCTTCCTATATCTATATTATCCAGCCGAATATTATTATTTTTGCTATTGACGGACCACTACAAAAAGTGGCTCATGCCTTCCTCCTTTATATAGGGTGCGTAAAAAGTATTGACGCACTGAACGTAAACGTTAGCAATAACAACACATCATAAAATTTAACAAGTTTATATACAAAACGTCAACAATGATCCAGCGAACAGAACAGCATCACTTTTATTCTATATGGGCTTCTTTGCTTTGAATGCAGTGGCGAAGACGCCGAGGAAAGGAATCGACGGTGCGCCGCAAGTAGTCCACGTCGATTTCGTTCTATGCTTCGATCATCAGTGACTTGTTACTTTTGCGCATTTAACCCGTAAAAGTGTTACACACTCTTCAAGGACCTCCAAAGTGCTAATTCTGGCGAAAGGCTCGCTGCAAGGGAGGCGCATCCGGCCAGTATCATGGTTTATGCATTCATCACAAGCGCCTCTCGTTTTCGTGGATACAGGAGTGAAGATAGATCAGTAGAACTACCTGTATTGATGTCGTGAAGAAACAACTGGTTCTTTGGCTTGAATCCTGCCTCAAGAGTAAGCCGTATGTCTTCCAGTAGGATTAGACTCCTGCGCAGAGTCGAGTTGTTCAGAACTGGTGCCGCGCCAACTTGAAGGACTTCATTTCGGCAGAGGAATGACCTTTGTATAAACCGGATTTGAATCCTTTTGAATTATTAATTAATTTGAATTACTCTGTATGGGAAGAGTTGTAGAACAAGGCTTGCGCTACTTCCCACAAAAGTATGAAGTCGGTGAAGGATTATCTGGTCAAAGCATGAAACGAAATCGACGTGGACTACTTGCGGCGCACCGTCGATGCCTTTCCTCGTCGTCTTCACCCCTGCATTCGCAGTAAAGAAGCCCTTGTAAAATACAAGTGATGCTGTTCTGTTCGCTAGATCATTGCTGATATTTTGTATATAAACCTGTTGCATTTTATATTGTGTTGTTATTTCTAACGTTTACGTTTAGTGCGTCAATACTTTTTACGCACCCTGTATATGGCGAGATTTTCCGTTTCCCATTGATTTTCCTTCTTTCAATGTGTCTGAGAGAAATTCAGTGTCGCGTTCAAGAGATCGATAATACTGACTGCTTGATGAAAGCGCCCCAACTGTTGTGAAGCGCTTCCGTCAACCAACACAATCACGAAACTCCCAACCCGATTGGATAGGTCTGAGAGAAAACCGATAGCATCACTCAAATTATCGATAATATTGATCGATATTGACTGTCTGATCAAAACTTCTCCATGCAGAAAAGTTCTTCCGTTAGCAATCTTAATCACTCAACACCCACTCCGATCAGTTAGCTCGAGCAGAAAACTGATAGTATCTGCTATGTCATTTGATATTAAATGTCTAAGCGACCTTCACTACTCAAACGATCGATAATACCGACCGATATTGACTGCTTGATCAAAGTGCCCCAACTGCTGTGAAGCGCTTTCGTCGACCAACACAATCACATAGCACCCACCCCGATCGATGAAGAATAAGAGAAGCGATAGCGTTACTGAAACGATCGATAATATCCGTCGATATATGCCTGAGCGACCTTCGATAGCTCCAACACAATCACGCAACGCCCACCCCGATCGATGAAGTCTGAGAGAAGCGATAGCGTCACTCAAACGATCGGTAATATCGATCGACATATGTCTGAGCGAAATTCCATAATCACGCACCACCCACCCGATCGATTAAGTATGGGAGAAAACCAATAGCACCGCTCAAACGAGCCGCAATATCGAACAACCTTCACCGTGCTGTTGCTGATGTGTAGGTAGCTAAAGGAAGAAGTACACGCTAGCAAGAACGCGTAAAGCAGAAGCCACAGTTCACGGAGTCTGAGCCGTGCCGCGGCACAGACCACTTCCGCAACGCTTCACGTGTTGTATAAACCCGGCAGTAACCAATTCTCATTGGTGTGGTGACGTATTGTGAAACCTCATCATGTGGATGTTCTTTGGTGACAATCCGGCAGTGGAAGCATCGTGGTAGTCAACGCCGGCAGCAGTGGCTGCCTGCCATGGTGGTTCAACAAGATACGACGAACGGCAGGGTGTGGTGTCAACGAATGTACCCATTCGTCTGCACCCGTTGAGAGAAATGTACCCGTTGACAGAAATGCACCAGAAATGCTGACCGTCAGTGATTCATGCTTTTTGTTTTATATAATAGCATGATTTTCTTCCGCTTTTCATGCACAGAGTGGATCTCTACATCTCTGTAGAACAAGTGCTCCGACACGCCCAACGGCGTGTCTCGCACTTACGCGCTTCGCGCGACTTTGCATCATCACTGACCTACGGAAAGCACTTTTTGTAAAGCTTAAAATTCGCTAACATATAGGAGCTGGTGCGTGTTTTATCGGCAAGCCGTTCACCACTGCGGTACCTTCATCATAGACATTCTCTCCGTACCGGTCATTAACGCCATTGGTTGTGCTGCGCAGTACTTCTGTCCCTCAGGTTGCCCCTCCGCAACCGTTCTCATGCTCAACCCCGTTGTCGTAAAGCAGTCGCTTGGTAAAGACTCGATCAATGCCCCCTCGCTCGAACCGGTGCGGGAGTTCTCGGCAGTGAGAAGCACAGCGCTTTACATGGGTTTCCGTCAACGCATGAGGCACAGACGACGGCGATTTTGGCGGCTTTCCGTTCTTCTGCAGCAGATGAGCGATGGTTCACTGGGAGATGTGGAGACCGGTCGTACAATTACTGTTGTTTAAGAAAAATTCGACTTGGTGGTTTTGCGGAGGCGCCTTTCTTTGCTGCAGTTTATCTTCCCGGAAGCTTGTTGCTCTTCTCGGTGGAATGGAACTTCTGATACCACTTTCAATAATTTAATCGTTACAAGTGAACTTGCCGGTGATTTCGTGAATGTGCTTGACCCTCGTCGCTGGGTTGCTGCCGAGCTTGAGATAATGGAAAATGATATCACACACTTTTTCACTTTGAGGAGTCATCGCTCTAGAGAATAAATCTTTTCAACAACGCAAGGAAAATTAACGATTCATAACTCGGTATGGTCATTAGGAAACAAGCTTTCCAAAAAATACTTCAGCGGGTTTACTTTGAATCCCAGAAAAAGTCAGAAATGTTGCAAAATTTACGACTCAACTTAATACATATTATATGTACTTGTATTAAAATTTCCTTGTTTCTCACCACACTGATAGTAAAGTAATAGAAAATTTCAGGTTGCTAAAAAATTTGTCTACCCAAACAAGTGGTACCTGTGACTATAAAATCAGAAAGAAACTATTCTTCTAATTCCTAAAAGAAAATCACTAACAAGGCAGCCTACTCCAGAAGAATTGCCGAGACCTTGAGGATGGATTTGCAAATTCGACCAGAAATGCATAACAACGTCTCCGTTATGGTCGCTGACGTGTGCAGATTCACAGAGCTATGCGAAACCACCATTCCAGTTCAGGTAACCTCACTATTTTGTTTTTCTTTGTTGTTTTTTTTTGGAAGGTTTCGCTATTCATAGACAGGTTCAGCTCCTATTCCTTACCAGGTTATTGAAATCCTCCAGGACCTCTTCTCTTCTTTCGATGACATCGTATCACGATACGAGGCATTTAAGGTGTGTCACTTTCCTAGTTCGTCGCCGTATCGAATGTAGTGACAAAAAAGGCCAAATCAGATTGCACGGAGTAGAGCTGAGTTTCCTTTGGTATATGGATAATTGGAATACACAACTGGCTGCATAACATATTAAAGTAGTTATGGATGCCAAATAAAGTAAGAACGCGGGACTATGGGAACAATCTTGCCGGGACCCAATGTGTGTCCGAATTACCGCAGTCTGCAACGCCCACTTTCCGCTGATCGTCGCCGACGGTCGGTTAACGGGCTGGTATACTCCCCGTCCGCGGGACGGCCCCGCGGACCGACAACCTCCCGATGTGCAATGCACCATGGGAGGTTGTCGGTCGGCGACCCTCCAACAGCGGTCGGCTGACGTCGCCATCCCGTGCGCTTGCCAAGTCCGACGCCAAAAACGCGCTCCAACACGAAAACTGCCGGGTCGGCTGCAACCGTCTCAGGTCGACGACGGTCGTCCGCGGTGCACTTCCCACGGACGTCCTGCGGACACTTCTGCGGAATTATGCCATAGGCCTTAAGCAAACAACCACTGGTACAGCAAGTACTCTAGACATTGGATCCGACGCCATTTTCTCAGAGAATAATATAGGCGATTACCGTTCCTTCACGTGGTTCCACTGAAAATTGCCTTCTGTGCGTGCTAAGCTAATCACGGACACTCGATTGCAGGCGACAGGCCCTTGCGATAGGCTGGCTTACGAATATCCATGGTCACATCACATGGTTGATGGTGTCTCATGTATGGTAAGATATTGCTAAGGCGTCCTTGGGAGCCAACAGGCACTCGCAAAGCCCGGCAAGTGTGAAAAGTATGCGAGGGTCTATGATGCGAGGACCATCGGGGGAAACTGTGCTAGTCCAAAAGTCCAGCAACGTGTGAAAAACCCGCTTGGCGACGCTGAATGTGGGAACGTAGTGTGGCTGCTCCTTTAATTTGGCAGAGGCACCGTAGCGAAGAAATTTGACTTCTGTGCAGTGCAGGAGACGATGTGGTCCTGTAGCAAGTCAAGCGACATGGGCCGAGCGTTTAAGGCCGTTCTGTGAGGCAGTCCCAGGACCACCTTCGGTGTCGGTATAATTTTCTCCGAGCGTTTCCTGAACTCTATTGAAAGTGTCGAGCAATTGACGATCGAATGATGAAGATCGTTGTCGCTGCTAAAGGGTGAATTATCACCTCTTTTCTGCGTATGCTCCGCAGACTGGCTGCTCCGAAGGAGGCAAGGATAAGTATTGGGGATGAGAAGACAGCAGAAGGATGATCTTAATGGCAACATTGGAACAATGAAAGACGGTTACAGCAGTCGTGGTGGTTTCGGTTATGGGTCACGTAACGTCGATGGTGAGCGCATACTTGAGTGTGCAGAGTCACACGATCTCATAATCGTGAATACGATTTTTCGAAGAAGTGACTCCCACCTCATCTCGTTTTATAGCGGAACACAAAAACGCACATTAATTTTGCCCTTGTAAGGAGTCGAAAACAAGGGCTGGTCACTGACGCGAAGATCGGCCGTACGAGGCGGTCGCCACGCAACATCGACCGCTATCTGCACCGGAAATAGCTCCTGTGAGCACTAGGCAGACCGTTGTGGTCCAGCAATACTCAAGTGGTGGTGACTGAAGGGGGATGAAGCAGCTGTGACTCGCGCATTCGGTTGTCGACGGTCACGACCGTCGATTAAACTTGACAAAGTGCTACCGAAGCCATGCTAGACACTCTGAACTTAGCACAGTAAAGCCGGGACGGCGTAAAGTCGACAGGCAGCATGGCTGTGAACTAACGAGGTTAAAGAAAAAGTTCGTGAGAAGAAGAAGTTATGCCATGCATTGCTCAGCGAAAAGACAGCCGAAAATGGCGCTTGTATCAGGAAGCGAAGAAATCGGCCAAGAAAGCAGTTGCCGTTGCAAAGCCACTCATTACAATGACGTCAACGAGAGAATTGAGTTGCGCGGTGGTGAGCGGTCTCTTTATCGATTCACCAAGTTCCGTCATCGCCAAACCGAGGATGTTGAAATGTTCTTTGGCATCAACGATGAGAATGGCCATCTCATAGTGGACCGCAAAATGGCCTTGAATCGATGGCGAGGAAATCTCGACGGTAGAGTTTGCCCATCCACTCTGCTCTCTCAGTGTACGGTCCCGTTCAGAAAATCACTGTTGAGGAGGCAGAAGCGGCTTTAAAGAAGGTGAATCCAGGCAAGGCAACGGGCTCTGATAATCTGGCGGCCGATTTTTTTTCATATCGTCTACATCAATATCAACTAAGCCTCGTATTATTTTAAACAAGAGAACCTGGCTCATAGACAATCATGCGTAGCGCCAGCGGGGAGGTTCCGTGCATGCTAATTCGTTCCTGATAGCGAACCCCGAATAGGCCAGCTCTAGCAAACATACGAGGTGAAGCTTCTCTGAACACCATCCAGGGTATCAACCGAAGACTGTTTTTATGGAAACTACATCTAAGAACAGTATTCTACAATAGGCTTAACAAAGGTTGTAGACAACTTGAAAAGAATGCCCAACTTTATTGTGGCAAAAGCTCTGAGTATGAAATTGACCCTTGTAGGCGAAATTGCGAAGATTCGTCAAAGCATAGAGTATTAGAATAAGAAATGCCGAGACCTCGGACCTGGATAGTGACCCGATGTTCATTTCTTCCAGGAAGAATCGACACCTTCAGGATGGTGCGGCCCTATCAGCATAACCACAGACTTTTCATGTGAAACATCCAGCATCCATTTACGGGACCACTCATCTCGTCAAGTGCGAACTTTAGTGCTTGTGAGGAATTATAGGAGTACAATTTCGTGTCGTCAGCATAGAAACACCGAACTGCTGGAGGCATATTCAGTGGAAGATCATTAATGTACAATAGAAATAAGAGCGGATAAAGGCATGTAGTCATGTTTGGCAGGCATGCAAACAATCAACAACAACGGAATGAATCCGTTGTTGTTGATTGTTTTCTGCAAGGCTGAGGTGTCTGCGAAGCGCATCACGTGGCCGGCCCGCCTAATTTTCGACAACTTGGCCCACGCGACAGCGTCTCTGATCTTCGAGTGTCGGCGAAGCTCGGAACTCCGGAAGCCTTCTCTCACTTGCGTGAGTCGTGTCACTCCGAGCATCGTCCTCTCGATTTCACGCTACGCGACGCTGATCGCGTGTTTATGCTGCTTTCGTATAGCCCAGGTCTCTGAGGCGTATGTTAGGGCAGGAAGAACAGTGGAGTCGAATAGGTGGGCACAGAGTCGGACGTTCTTCGTCTTCTTCTGGAGCATTCGGAGATGCTCGTTCCGTTGAGCGAGAATGGGACATCAGAAACCCATCCGTTCCTCATGAACATCGTCTTCGTAAGATTCAGCTGCAGTCCAACGTTCCCACCCACATACACGATCGAAGTCGGCCAGCATTCGCTCCGCCTGGCTGATGCTCGGTGTTATGAGCACGATGTCGTCAGCGAAGCGAAGATGATGTAGTTGCCGGCCGTCGATCTTCACTCCCATGTCTTCCCATTCTAGTTCGCGCATGACGTTTTTAGGAGTGGCGCTGAAGAGCTTCGGGGATATGGTATTCCCTTGCCGAATCCCTCTCTTCACGTCGACGAAGACGTCGTTGTAGAATGGTGAGATCTTGATCGTGAATCCACTGTACAGCTCTCGAAGGGCTCTGATGTACTGAGTAGGATCGCCCTGAGTGAGCAGGGCTTCGATGACCGCTTCAGTTCGACAGAGTCGAATGTCTTCTTCAGGTCGATGAACGTAAGGCAAAGCGGCAGCTTGTACTCTCGCGACACTTCGATGAGCTTCGTAATGGTGTGTATGTGGTCGATCGTGCTGAATCCTCTCCGAAATCTTGCTTGTTCGCATGGCTGTCCTTCGTCCAGCGTACGGCCGATCCTATTCAGGATAACTCGAGTGAACAGCTTGTAGAATACGGACAGCAGGCAGATTGGGCGATAGTTGCCAATGTCGCGCACGTCTTCTTTCAAGACGGTCTTGCTGGTTTTCCACTGAGATGGAACCTTGCACTCCGACAGGTAGCGTGTGAAGAGCCGCACCAGGGTGTTGATGAGCGCTGGCGGGAGGTTCTTCAGGTGTTCGGGTCTGATCCTGTCGGGACCTGGTGCTGTACGTTTTTTCACCGACGAGATGGCGTGTCGGATCTCGGAAGGGAGAACAGAGGGGACGTATCCATCCTGCGGAAGATGGCATGGGGGCAGGTGGACGTGGCTATCGAAGGGATCGGAGTAGAAGTCGTGGATGACCTTCTCCATGGTCCTTCTGGAAGAGGTGACGGTTCCGTCGAGACGTTGGAGAGCGGTCATCTTGGTCTTGAAGTTGGCGAAGTTCCGGCGGGCATTGCGGATGCTCAACCCTGCCTCTGCAGCTTCAGCCAACACTTCCGCCCTTCTCTCCTTAAGATCCTCCTTTATCGCCTCTCTGCATAGCTTCGCAAGCTCGGACGTCAGTTGGTAGTTGCCTGACGCTCGTGCTGCTCCACGCTGGCGTATCAGCTCGAGAGTTTCCGGAGACAGACGTCTCTTGGTGGTCTTCAAGTTCTTGGCTCCCTTAGCACAATCGCGGAGATGGGTCACGAAGTGGTCGTATTCCTCGTCGATGTTGTCCATGACGGCATCTTCCCAAAGGCCGGCAGGAAAGGTGTAGAGGTCCCAGTTGATGGTCGTTCTGGGACTCCTCTTCTTGAACTTCACGGCCTTCTCTCCTTGACGCGAAAAGCGGAACCTTGCGCGAAGGAGGCGGTGGTCCGATCCCGTGTAGAACTTGGGGACAACGGAGACGTCGGTCAGGCAATACTTGCGGTTGAAGATGATGTGGTCGATCTCGTTGTGGAACTGGCCACCGGAAGATTCCCAGGTCCATCGTAGGGAGGGAGGCTTCTGGAACTGCGAGTTTCCATGGATGGTCTTGGTCGACATGATAAACTCAGACAGCCTTTCACCTTGCTCGTTCCACTCCAAACCGTGGGTTCCGATGTGAAGTTCTTCCGGCGACCTTCGCGGTCCGATCTTGGCGTTGAAGTCGCCGACGATCACCTTGTAGAAGGTGTGATCTTCCTTATAGAATTTCTCCAGCTCCACGTAGAAGGCTTCGACCTCTTCGTCGTCGTAGTCGGATGTTGGGGCATACACGACGAACACAGTCAAAGCTGGCACGGAACCACATCGCTTCAGTCGCAGACGTCCGATTCGGCTTGTCAGAGACTCGTACGAATCGATGTTCATGGCAAGTGCGTGTTGACGAGGACACCAAGGGATGAGGAGGACGCCTACTCCCCTGCTGTCACATGTTCCGAGGAACAGTTCTTCTCCTGAGTCGTAGGCGGCGTGTAGGGGGTGGTGTCTTCTCGTCTCGGTCAGTCCGATGACGTCGTACTTGATCTTCCTGGCTTGCATCATCAGGTCCTCGACGATGGGTAAAGCTCACACAATAGGTAAAGCATACTGAGCGTTAGACTGTGAGAAAAGTTATCACCTTCCAAACAGTGTATACATTTTTTTTAGACACCCTGTACAGAGTGGTCCACATGAAGTGTTAAGGGCTACGGAAAGAACATTTTCGGAAATTTCTCGCTTTTTGTGCTTTGCTGTGGTATTATTCGTTTTCTCCGTATCTCTTAGTCCGCCTATACTCAGTCTTGTTCTCCGCTTCTAGGCAAACATGGTTTCGCTTGAAGATCTTTCAGCAGTAGTCGCTATGTCCAAATGCGGCTCGTCCATTTCCACGATTTCCACTATGCCACAACTGCATCGGATGCAAGTACATCACGTCATCAAACGTTTCAAATAGACTGGTGGGACCGAAATCGTCCGAGAGGATGATCACGGCGAACTGCAATGAAATCCTTTAAGAAGCGTCAGGGAACCAACTAAGGACCGCAACGTCCTTAGTTGGAAAAAGTTGTAACTATGCAACGACTGATCAGGGATAATCTGATATTGTATCCCTACAAAATGTTAGCTTCTCACAATGGAAACGTGGGCCTCAAGATTGGAGAAATGCAGAACGATGAAGGCCCTAACGCGCGATGACAAGCTCGACCGGATGGTCTTCACAGACGAGAAGATATTTGCTGTCGAACCACTCCAAAATGCGCAGAATCAACGGAAACGTTTACCAAAAGGATCTCCAAGAACCGTGAACGTGGGAAGAGCTGAATTTTCACAGCCGTTGATGGTATAGGCTGGGATGCCCAGCCTGGACAAGACTAAGCTTGTTTTTTTGTTTTTTTTTCAAAAAGAAGTTAGGATTAACGCCTAAATCTACCGGGAGCAAATCCTAGAGGACGTTGTGGTGCCTCGGGCTCAAAAAAATACTGAAGACATCGACCGAACCTTCCTGGAATATTGGGCGCCACTCACCGCGCCAAGAAGACCCTGAGATAGTGTGGGACCAATCTTGCGGATTTGTGGACGAAGGATGTTTGGCCTTTAAACTCGCCCGACCTCATCCTTATGGATTTCGCCTTCTGGTCAATCCTTGAGCAAAAAGCCTGCTCTTGTGATACAATTTACTGAAAAGAGCTCTGGAGAAGACGGGACGAAATTTAACGAAAATGATCGCGCGCATCCTCAAGAGTTTCCGAAAGAGATTGTACGCTTGCATTGAAGCCGAAGGAGCTCATTTTTAATGTGATGTGTGACACGTTATGTAGAAATATGTTGTCTTTCGAACGATTGTACATTTTTCTTTTTTAACTTGGTTTGTGCAAAGTTGTATATAGATTTCTGCGTAACACTTCATGTGGACCACCCTACAAAAACCCTACACCCCTCAAAAGATTGGATCGCGCCATGCACTAAAAGAGTTCAACGCGACGTTTATTTGATTGATAGTGTAAATACTAGATACGTTTAGTTACGCAAGAAAGCTAGGATATGTAAGATATTCCATGTGCGACTGTCCTTGAATCTTGGCATGTCTTAGAACAGTATGGCAGGTAGTCGTCGAGCTGTCGACTCCAAATCTCACAGCTGATCAGCGTAGAGGTCTGAGGGAGATCCGGAACTTGACGGCTTCAGGAGCAATTAAAGTGGGCGTTAGTGATAAGGGAGGCGAGTTTGTGGTGCTACCACAATAACTTGATAGGAGTATTACCATGCTCCACCTCCAGGACAGCACCGTCTACTGCCAGTCCACTCCTGAAGAATTTAGTAAACAGTTCCGCCGTCTAAACCGAAAGTGGGTTGAGGTTGCAAAGTCAGCAAACCTCCCTAGAAGCATTGCAGCGCGGCTGAAGTGTGAGCATCCCGTCTGCCCGGTCTTGTATGTTCTTATCAAGACCCATAAGTTGCCACCAGGTGGTGCCCTTAGCGACCCTTCGCTGTATAAGGTTAGGCCCATCATAAGTGGCATTGGTGGTCCTGCAGACCGTATATCTTGGCTGCTGAACTTGGTTCTTACGCAGCTACTACAGTTCATTCCAGCTCACCTTCCTAACACCAGCGCCCTTTTGGATAAGCTCCGGGAGACTAATGTGGAAGATACCTGCGTGATGGAGTCGTTTGACGTCACGTCGTTGTACACAAATGTCTCCAAAGGCGATGCCATGCAAGCGGTACACGAGATCCTTGTTGAGCATGAGGGCCAGCTGGCCCTTTTTGGACTCAACATTGCCCAAATAATGGTGCTCATAGACGAGTGCCTTCAGTGCAACATATTCAAGTGGTCCAAACAGTACTACAGGCAGGTTAGAGGCCTAGCTATGGGTCAACGCTTGGCTCCGGTGCTAGCTATAGCGTACATGTCAAAAATAGAGAGACCCGTAATGGAACGCAGACCTTTGCTGTATTGTCGTTATATAGATGACTGTTTCATCGTATGTCCCACGCAGAGCGAAATGGATGCCTGCTTCGAGTTGCTTAACCATCAGGCTGAGCATATTAAGCTCACAAGGGAGAAGCCGACAAGTCACTGGTTGCCGTTCCTCAACGTGGAAATTCGTCTCTCTAGGAACACCTTCCAAACTAGGTGGTACCGGAAGCCCAGCAACAAGAACATCAATGTGCACTATCGTTCCGCACACCCATATAGTACTAAGAGGGCCATTGTTCGGAATATGTTCCAAACAGCTGCTCTGGTGTCCTCGAATAGCGAGTTCAAGTCCTCATCTAGGGAAATCGCATCTCGCATTGCCTTATCCAACGGGTATGTTGCGCACAACATGCCCAAAGGCCGTCAACCACGGGCACCAGCACGCATGCACAGGGCACAATTGCGTGGTCAAATCGCCTTCACGGTACCTTTTATCTCGGACGCTCTCAGTACTCAAGTACGGGAATGCGTTCGTAAGGCTGACCTGGGTGACATCGTTAGGGTCGTTGAGGTGCCTCCGGCTAATCTCAAGGCGCAACTGGTGAGGAACCGTCTTTATGACTGCGCTTGTGAGACGCCCTCCTGCGTGGTCTGCCCATTCGGCAGGGAAGGCGACTGTAGGGTTTCAGGAACAGTATACCTCATAACTTGCATTGAATGCAAGGAGGAATACGTTGGTGAGACGGGCAGACCACTTTGGGTAAGGGTGAAGGAGCATGTGGACGGGCTCAACAGGTGCAAAGTCAGCACACCCTTGGGGGAGCACAGGCTGCGAAGTCATAGTGGCGCAGCGGTTGGAGTGGCGGTGACGATCCTGGCTCACGAGGTCGACATCGCAGCGCGCAAGGCCTTGGAGGCGCTGTGGATTGCGTTCAAGAACCCCGCAATCAATAGGAAGGAGGAACGGGTGGCCATAACCCAGGAGTTGGCTCCATTTGCCGACCTCTGTGGGCTTGACCCCGGGGGGCGCCAGCCGGAAGGTCGCTGAGGGGCTGACCCGAAGGGAGGACCTCATTCACCCACATTTATCTCCATCTGAAGGGTGACTCCACAGCCTTCGGCTGTTTACATAAGGTCAGTTGGGCTGTCCTCCTCGCGGTTCGTCTCATTCTCCCTTTAGCTTTTGAGATGGCTGGAACTTGAAATGACTCTTGGACGGGTAATTTCTCTAACTCCCCTTGTTTTTTCCAGGCTCTGAAGAAGGCGGTTACGCCGAAACGTAAGCCGAATAAACGTTCGATATCAATCTTTGCACGACAGCTCGACGACTACCTGCCATACTAGGATATGTATTTTTAACAATTATTTGTGTAGCACCGCTTGCAGTTGTAAAACTGCATGCAAACAGAAATGTTGCTATCAATCGAATGAAAATCGCGAAATCTCGGATGAGACATGGCGCAATCTCTGTTTTGGCAACATGAAGTGACCGCCTTCCTGCTCTTCTAAACAAATTTTAATTCATTGTTTTTCCTAAAAAAAATATAAAATTTCAAACTGTTCTCTTATTGGAAAGTAAATTAAAACTTCAAAGAAAGTTATCCTAAAATTTTCCTTGAACAAAAAAAATTATTCTATTTTTGGTCGTTTTCGTATATATATTTTTTACCACACGTTCAGCTGCCGTTCAGGGGCCTACTGGCAGCATAATGTCTGGTTGGGGGCTTCGCCACCAAAGCGAGGTAATACAGCTTCGGCAGGCTGAAGCCAAGTTCATGAAGTGGCCGACAATCGTCCATATTTAAGCTTAAAGAAGCAGCCGGCAGGTGTGTGCCACAGTGTACAAGACGTCCTCTGATTTTGGACCCCACTCACTTTGATGAGCCACGTCACACACGGATTAACTTAACTCTATATATATATATATATATATATATATATATATATATATATATATATAATATATATATATATATATATATATATATATATATATATATATATATATATATAGTACCGGGACGCGTCTTTTGAATAGACGCCGAAAAAAACCGCACTTTTGCGGTTTTTTGCGTCTTTTTGCTATAACTCGCCCAAAGGTCATCCATTTGAAAAATCAAGCCTCATCTGCCTTTTTAGAGCGGAGGACGGCAGCAGTGAAACTTCTTCCGCTCTTACTCGCCCATGTTTCGAGCTTTCGAGCCTCAGCAAGGGGTACCGTTTTGTTCAGCTCGAAAAGCCCTATCGAACGGTATCAATTTCGACCATTCTTTAAAACATCGATTTTTTGACAGTTTCTCATCGAAGACGG
>OX377201.1:60495299-60533122 GCA_947396885.1 Heligmosomoides polygyrus polygyrus | reverse complement strand
AGCTCTTTGAAAGCTGAAAAGGTAAGAATTTTTGATTTCTAGGTTAAGCAAGTCAAAAAACAGATGTCAGATTCGTTATCAGCACCACAAATAACACACGTAGCCACGTATGATAAGTGTTTCCTTTTCGACCACGGTAACACAGTGCATGAGTTCCCTTTCGATTTTCGAACTGAAGATGAAAAAGTGCTGTAGATAAAAAAAATTCTATTCTTTACATGAATGGAGTCAACTACGTACTAACCAACTGGCAAGAATAATTAATGATGCACCAATCTTCTTCAACAATGATGGAAGAATGGAAAAAACATGTAAGGCAGGAAACAAAGTTCTGCTGACCGCGATCCCTTCCACTTTGCCACTCTCGTGATGGGACAAACGCTTCCAATGATGTGGGAACTGCTCTGCGGACGAGTCGATGCCGCATGCGACGTGCCGAAGGCCACCAGCAGTTCTTGGCGGAGCGGTGCCGCAATGCCAGGCACTCAAAAGGGTAGAACACAGCGAGATACTGCTTCAAGAAAAAAAAATCAATTTATTACAACACAAAACGTTGATAGTCAAAACTGAAGGATGGAAGGTTTTGGAACAAATTTTCTAGACTTTGTGGATTAAGCTTCATTAGACTTGCACCACTATCGAGGAGCGAACTATCTCCCCCCTCTGCGAACTGAGAATACGAGTAACATCTTGATAACAACAAAAAACGAAAACTGCACGATGAAACCGACTGTAGGTTCTTTGTACCCTCCCGCCAAAACGTACGTAGTATTGCGTGCAGTAATCCCTTGAAGCATTTCGCACCGTCAAAAGCCGGAGGGCTCATCGCGACATGGCGGCATGCCGCAGATGACCGCTGTGACCGAAGTCGAGTGAGGGTGGTGAGGTTAGATGCACCGACTTCGCCCAAGCCTTGTAAAAGGAGATAATTTGGGATACTGATCACGAATCCGACATCATTTTTTGAGTTGCGTAACCTGGAAGTCAAAAATGCTCACCTTTCCACTTTCAAAGGGCTTCATAAACGTAAATGACATTTATTGCACCTTTTTGGTCAAAAACGTGTTGGAAACAGTGATATAGAGTCTCACTGACGACAAATCGCACAATGAAAATGCACCAGTGTGTGCAGGAATCGAGTTTTATACCTTTGTCATTGGGAAAAAATTTCGAATTTCGAATGATCGAATAATATTCGATTTTTAAAATTTCGAATTTCGAGTGATCGAATAATATACAATTTTCAAAATTTTGAATTTCGAATGATCGAATATTATTCGATTTTTTTTGTTGTGGTCACCCCATGATTGACATTTACTTATTTTTTATTACCCACTGTAAACTGCGTTCGACAGAACGGCATATACGAAGGCTTCAGATTGTCATTACTCTTGTACCAGTTGGTTAATTGCGAAAAGGGTCGGTAATTATCAACTGTGGTACATCGATTTCTATCAATGGATCTCCTGTTCCGTTGCCGACATACTCCCGCTACTCTTACGTTAAATCAGGGCTAATGAAGTGGAGTGTGGCGAGTCCAGTGAGTGATAAGCGCTACTGAGGCTAAGGACGACGAGCGGGGGGAGGGCGAGCTGAGGACCGAACCGAGGCTATGGAAGTCGGTGTCCAGGATCAGATGCCGTTGTTCAAGCGCGGCGAAGGCTGCTCCATCCATTTTCTTCACGAGACCAAAAGACGGTGACAAAGCTATAATGAAGCACTCTTGTTTCCCTAAGAATTCGTGAGCCGAGAAGAGAGAAACACTTTGGATTGGCAGAGCTAGATTATTGTAGATCTTGCTCCATAAGTTACTGTCTTTCCTTAGGTTATACCGAAGCTTCTAGGTGGAAAAAGAATGGCTAGCATGGACGAAGAAGTAGCACAAGGGCGATTTGGTGCAGAAAAGGCACATCGGAGGATCATGAATGGTTCAATATGTGTTCTGGGTCCGTTAAAGAGACTCTTCACTTGTAAACAAACGGACCCGAAGTCCATGGTTGTAACCTAAACTGATGAGACACTACGACTTGGGTAGTGTTATTGCGAAAATGTGGATGACTCGCTTTCAAAGGAAACGGAGTATGACTGGCTCTTGTATTCCAAACGATTGCTCTTACTCTCTTCTTTATCATCTTCGCTGGCAGAAAGCAGGAGCTTCCCAGGCTCCAGAAAGTGCTACCTCCCTACAGAGGCTCCTTCCTGCTTTAATCGTTCCGTCGTTGTACTTGGGGTAGAAATACAAAACGGAGATCCTCCCGTAGTATACCGAAGGCAAAAGCGTCATTGAACAGCCATAACCCGATTTATTTGTTGTTCACCGTCTCACGTGACTGGCCGCAGGACGCTTGATGGCGTTCGAAGGAAGCAGGGACGCAGCGGAGGTCCACGTTTGCCCGCGCTTACCTCGACGTCGACTAACATCGAAGTGTCTGAACGGGAAAAGCGAGTCATATAGGGAGAATCCCCACCCCCAATTAGTATAAAAATGTGTTTATTTTTTCGCCAAGAAAAAAGCCAAGGAATAGGGGGTCGTTGTAGTTACAATGTTATCGGCGCCTCACGAGTTCGGTGGTCTTGTATGCACGCGATGCCTCTGCCGCAAGCGGGCCGCAGCGCAGTGGATATATAGCGGACGTTGCTTCATGCGAGGGAGATCGAGGGTACCAATTCTCCTGCGCTGCTGCACTTTTGCGTTTCAACTGATTGTTGAGATTTGATGGATTCTGACGTCTATACCGTTTCAGAGGTTTTCTACTAACTTTTCCAGCTGCATGCTTTGGTATTCAACATAATGATGTATAAAGGTTCAACATCAGTGATACACAGGCACTTCGTGCATGAAGAATAGACTTGAGCTCGATTAATCGGGCCGAATAATTGTTCGAGCGATTTCGAGCAATTAATCTCTCGATTACTCGAAAATCGTAAATCGCTGTTGTTCGAACATTGTTCGAAATCGACTTTCGCGAAAAACCATTATTCGAACATTATTAGAAATCGACTTTCGCTAAAAACCATTATTCGAACATTATTCGAAATCGGCTTTCGCGAAAAATCATTATTCGAACATTGTTCGAAATTGACTTTCGAGAAAAACCATTATTCGAACATTATTCGAAATCGACTTTCGCGAAAACCCATTATTCTAACATTGTTCGAAATCGAATCTAGGAAGACACTGTTTGAACATTGTTCGAAATCGAATATCGCGAAAGAGCATTCATTGTTCGAATATTGTTTGAAATTGAACAATGTTCGAACAAAAACAAGAGTTGGCCGCCTGAGTATGGATCGTCTCTGTTCCCCGAAAAACCAACGTTCAAACTCGCTCCACTTCTGCGCCTACGGAATTGGCGGGAACGGACCGTTTGAACGCGCTCGACGGCATTTCACACGTTCAGCCTCCGATATCATCGATCGAGTCGGGCGCGCTGCGAGTGCAGGCTGATTCGGCCAGATGGGAATTTGAAAATGTAATTTCGTTTCAAGGGATCTGTTGACTTCGCTTCTAATTGAAAATGAGCATTTCACAGGATGATTCTGCCATATTCAAATTCGAATCTGTGATTTCGTTTCGAGGGCTTTGACGGCCGACTCTTGATTTTTTTCGAACATTGCTTGATTCAATCGCCGATTTTGTCACTGCTAATATTCAGGGCTGATATTTCGGCTAAAAGTGCTTCTACGGTTCTCGGTTTTTCTAAAGGAAGGTTCTCACACTATTGATCACTTGTTTTGCTTTGTAACTGTCTTCCCAAATGTCTTTTTAGAGCAGTTTTTCGAAACCATGGAAGTAGTAAATTTGTGTTGTTTCGAATGAGTTCCGTCGTGGGAGCAAGGTGTCGCAGGCGATCCGGAATATTAATGAGGTTTTCGGCGAGGATGAGGATAGCGAACGCACAGTACGTTGATGGTTCGAGAAGCTTTCGTCTGGCGATTTATTCTTAAGAATAAGCCACGTGGGAGAACTGTGTCCAAGGTGGATAACGATGAATTGAAAGCTGTGGTGGAAGGCGACATTCCGCAAACTACGCGTGAATTAGTAGCAAAATTCATGGTATCTATCTCAACAACATTGGACCATTTGAATTAAATCGGCAAAGTGAAGATACTGGGTCAATGCGTTCCACACAAATTGAGCGAGCAGCAAAAGTGGTGTCGTTCGATGCTTGTCTTTCTTTACTTTCACGGCAAAAATCCGAACAATTTTTACATCGCATTGTTATCTGTGATGAACGGTGGATTCTCCTCGACAACCTTAAGCGCTTTGCACGATAGTCCGATAAAGATGAAGCCCGAAACACATTCCGAAAGCCAACATCCAACAAAAAATTGATGGTGTCTGTTTGGTGGTCTACCTATGGAGTCATCCACTACAGCTTCATGAGACCTGGTGAAGCGTTAATTGCGGACGTCTACTGTAACCAGGCATGAGAAGGAACCTTGCAATTGGGCACCCAAGATTAGTCAAAAGGGGCAGGCCAATACTCTCGCAAGACAACACACACACAACGTTGCTGAAACTGCAGGAGTTGGAAGTGGAACTTCTCATTCACCCATCATATTCACCCGATCTTGCGCCATCTGAATGCCTCATTTTCCAAGCATTAGAAGCGTCCGTCCTTGTTTCGCTTCCGTTACTTATATTCATCTGCGTTAGTTCCATTTTAGATTTGACACCTTTCAAATCAAATCGGTTGGATTTCTTGGCCTCATTCAATACGGTACCGCTAAATGAAGTAGGACAACTTCACTCTTCACCACATATGCACGCAATTTCGCGGCACCGCGCTCCCTCTCTCGTTGAATGGCAATATTTCGCCGTCTATCAAGTCTCCAAGCCCGGGCATAGCAGATTCCTTTCGGTTCCCCCGCGCATCATTGCAAGGAAGCACGGAAAGTGTTTTTCGAGGTGTTATATTTGTTTGAAGAGTTCCCTCTAAAAATGAAAATTGCGTATAGAAGAGTTCGCTTGCGCAACCGGTTCGGAATGTTATGAAGACAACTAAAAACTGCAAACGAAAATGAACTCTTCTGCGGTAGCTTTGTAACTTGATCAACTAATTCTTGCAGTCTTCGCTGCGCCGCACATATGATAAATCTCGTGGTTACATTCGCAGTGGGATATGACTATGTTGCTGGAATACTAAAAAACGCAAACACGTGACGGCGAAATTGAACAAGAGCAATGTCATCAAATGTTCTTATCAGAGGTAGCGCTAAGAAACGTTATGACATGACATGGATGCCATTACAATAACCTGTTTTTAAAGCTGTATCAGGAAATTCGACTTGCCGTCAACAACTCCATTACAGACTGCAGAACACGTTGAGGTCCCAAATTTCTGATGATGTACGATTTTCTAAACACTGTTAGTGTTCTCTGCACAATTATTAGGCTGTGTACAAACACACTGCTTTTTTAACGCGTGGCTCAGCAGGCTTGGAAGCGAAGGGACGAATTTATTCGATCGCTCGACTTTCAGGAACAGCAAAAAATCGAGTTATTTGATTGTTCGGTTTTCGAAAATTTCAGAAAATTGTTCGGCTTTCGAATATTTTCAAAAATCGAGTTATTCGATTGTTCGACTTTCAAAAAAAAATGTTGAAAAGCTTAACTCTAATGAAGAAGAAGCACTGGTCACAATACGGACGGCGTATAAAGGCTACAGACTCCTCACAGTTTGTTTCCCTAGATCGACCGATGACCTCTGGAAAACCATCCTGCTCGGATTTTTAAAGACAAGGAGTCGAGAGTGACGTCGCAAGTGGTTCAAATGAAGGACGAGGTCTGTGTATCCCGCAAACTGACGTTAATGGCCATCGATACACTCTTTCCCTCATCTTTGCCTGTCAACTGGAAATCAGAGGTCTGCTAGAGGTTTCCTAAAACCTAACACCAACAATGTCCGCCGATGCTGGAGTGGTGATCCACCTGCTTACGCTGAAGTGTGGCCCACCTTTAGGCAAGGAACCTTCGAGGGAAGAAATCAAGCTGACCGAATGGATAGCCAGCATACTCAAGGACTTAGAAGCACGTCAACTTGAAGTTGACGAAGACGAACAGCTGGGAATGGTGGAAGAAGAAGATTGAAAACCGCAAAATGGACTGTTAGACGTGGAGAGGCAAGTAAGCAGTGGACATATGATAACGTTTTCGGGTGGAATGATTTCACTCCCACATCATTGTGCCTTTTGACCTGCAAAAGGGACAATATCCTTAAAGTAGACGTCGAAGCCGCGAGTAGCTGAAGGAGAACGGATTTGTTATAATGACATTGAAGGTGGTGTCGCAGGTATACCTGTGAGGAGATATGCGCTGCTCGATTTTGACCAGTGCTTTTGTTTCATGCACTTTGGGCCTGTGCATCACTGGTGTTGAACGTTCATACATCGCTGAGTAGCTTTCTCATTGCCTTGTGGTTAAAAAACCGGTCAGTAGTAAACAAGTTGCAAGAAATTTCTTCTCGGCGTACAACTGGAAAATTGGGCAAAAACATCTGAAAATTGTATAGATGACAGAATCGTTCAACACCCATCCAAATATATGAAATGCAAAAACGCAACAGAGCAGGAGAATCGAACCCCCCGACCTCCCACCCGAGAAACAACGTCTCTATCCACCGCGCTCCGAGCCACTTGCCGGGCGTACATTACCCACGAATTCTATTGCAACGGACTCCCTACTCGTGTGTTTAACGACTTGTCAAAAATAAACCCATTTTTACACCAGTTGAGGGGTGGGGATTCTCCCTATATTACTCGCTCTCACCTTTCAGACATACGCTTCCCTTGTCAGATTGCATACACACAATTCGGCCACTTTGAATGAGGCGCGAAACAAAACATCGTTCTTATCAAAAGGTCAAAAGGTCAATTCCCTGGTTTTCGAAGAGGAGTGCCATTAACTTGTTAAGAGATTGATAAAGAATATTCGAAATTTGAAGCGTTCGAATATTCGAATAAACGAACATTCGAATATTGGACTTTCTCGAATATTCGAATAAACGAATAATTCGAATATTGGACCTTCTCGAGCATTCGAATAAACGAATAATTCGAATATTGGACTTTCTTCGAATAGTCGAATATTCGAATATTCGAAATTCGACTATTCGAAATTCGAAAAGGGCAAAGGTATATCGAGTATACCTTTGTCTGTGGGAAAAAATTTCGAAATTCGAATGATTGAATAATATTCGCTTTTCAAAATTTCGAATTTCGAATGATCGAATAATATTCACCCCTCAATTATCATAGAAATGTGTTTATTTGCTACCAAGAGAAAACCCAAGGAGTACGAGGTCGTTGTAGTTACAATGTAGTGGGCGCCTCACGGGTTTTGGCGGTCTTTTATGTCCGCAATGCCTCTGCCGCAAGCTGGTCGCAGCGCAGTGGATAGAGACGGTACTTCATGTGAGGGAGATCGAGGGTTCAATTCTCCTGCGCTGCTGCACTTTTGCATTCAAATTGATTATTGAGATTTGATGGATTCTGACGTCTATACCATTTCAGAAGTTATCTACTAATTTTTCCAGCTGCATGCTGTGGCATACAACATAATGATGTATAAACGTTCAACATCGGTGATATACAAGCACGCGCATGAAGAAGAAGAAGCACTGGTCACAATATGGACGGCGTATAAAGGCTACAGGATCCTCACAGTTTGTTTCCCTAGATGAACCGATGACCTTGGGAAAAACCATCCTGCTCGAAAGTCCAAGACGTGATGTCGCAAGTGGTTCAAATGAAGGAACGAGGTCTGTGTATCCCGCAAACTGATGTTAACGGCCATCGATACACTCTTTCCCTCATCTTTGCCTGTCAACTGGAAATCAGAGGTCTGCTAGAGGTTTCCTAAAACCTAACACCAACAATGTCCGCCGATGCTGGAGTGGAGATCCACCTGCTTACGCTGAAGTGTGGCCCACATTTAGGCAAGGAATCTTCGAGAAAAGAAAGCAAGGTGGCCGAACGGATGGCCAGCATACTCAAGGACTTCGAAGCACGTCAACTTGAAGTTTACGAAGACGAACAGCTGCAAGTGGTGGAATAAGAAGAGGGAGATTGAGATCTGCAAGATGAACTGATGGACGTGGAGAGGCAAGCAAGCAGTGGGCATATGATAGCGTTTTCGGGTGGAACTTTAGTTTCGGAGGAAAGGGAATGTCTTCAATTGGATTTCGGGTGCGTACTCATAACCATGGAGGAAGACACCGCGATTCACCACTACACAGGCACTTTGTACCTGTGTATCACCGGTGCTGCACATTTATCATCATGTTGAATACCACAGCGTACAGCTGGAAAAATGGAAACGTCTGAAAATGGTATAGACGTCAGAATCCCCCAAATCCCAACCAATCAGTTGAAATACAAAAATGCAACAGGGCAGAGGAACCAAACCCCGACCTCCCTCGCAAGAAGCAACGTCACTTCCACTGCGGTTCGAACCGCTTGCTGGCAGAGGCATCGCGGGCGTACAAGACCCCGAACTCGTGATGCGCCGTAATCCATTGTGACTTCAAGGATCCCCTACTCCTTGGGTTTAGCGACTTGGCAAAAAATAAACACATTTCCAAACCAATTGAGTGTTGAGGATTCCGCTATAAGTGGTGGAAGAGGAAGATTGGGATCCGCAAGATGAACTGATAGACGCGGAGATGCAAGCAAGAATTGTACAATTGATAACTATTCGGGTGGAATGGTTTCACTCCCTCCTTTTGACATGCAAAAAAGGGACAACATCCTGAAGATAGATGTCGAAGCTGCGGGTAGCTGCGGGTAGCTGAAGGAGAACGGATATGTTATAATGACATTGAAGGTGGTGTCGCTGGTATACCTTTGAGGAGCCTGTAGCTTTTATTCGCTGTCCGATTGTGACCAGCGCTTCTGTTTCATGCACTTTGGGCTTGTGCATCACTGGTGCTGAACGTTTATACATCGTTGAATAGCTTTCTCATTGCCTTGTGGTTAAAAAACCGGTCAGTAATAAACAAGTGGCAAGATATTTACTCTCCACGGTGTACAACTGGAAAATTAGGCAAAAACATCTGAAAATTGTATAGATGACGGAATCGTTCAACACTCATCTAAATATATGAAATGCAAAAATGAAACAGAGCAGGAGAATTGAACCCACGACCTCCCACCCATGAAACAACGCACGCGGCACGCAGTCGCAATCGCGAATTTGGCCAGCTCGAACTCGCCTATGAGATCCGTTTAGCAAATTTGGCCCACATATTTGTGATTTGCGTTCCTTCTCATTGTCAGATAAGCTGAAGTAATAGATAAGCCCTTGTATTTCTCGAAGCTTCCGTGCTCTTTTCTACCGACGTCCACTCAAACATATTAGGTATTTAACGTTCACGCAACCGAGTTTTAGAAGTTGAATTCTTGAGATTTGTGCGTGTCAGGAAGCTGAACCTCTTACTCTTTACTGCAATGCTAAGAGATGAAATAACCATAGGTGGAATAACCATACTTATCAGCCATACCACGGCCAGGCCCTTCTATATGTGTGCAGTGTCAAGCGATCGGTGGAGCTGACGAGCTGGACAAGGAATGGCAAGCATCGTCTCCAAGGCATAGCGCAGCGGTGTGAACTGCTTTGAACCACGAACGATCCTCTGACAAATATACTCTTCAGAGTTCAGCGTTGACCGGCGATGCATAGCAACGCCCTACAAACTCGAGGTCGATGAAGTCGGACGGGAACATAGCCTCAAACATCTCGCCTCTCCAGGATGCACTGCCAGTGACACCGACAGCCGATGATGGTTTTTCACAAAGCAGGTCGCGGTGTCGCTCCCGTAGATATTGGACTGTTAGTGCCTCTCTTCCGGAAGGGTTGCTGTTCAGCAGGTCCTTGAATTTTCGCAAGGATCGTCGCGATGTTTGGCCCAATAGTCCCAGCATATGACTCGGCTCTGAAGATGGCGAGCTCCATGGTGCAATCAAAGAATCAAGTGCCATGATCCGATTTCAGTGCAGGAGTGAACAACAACGATTAATCCGACACGGCAGAAAGTGCATATGGACAGGCAACACCTAGAGAGGGTTCCATGAACGTTTTGCTTTTGTTTTAGAGACATCCGACATCCTTTGCTTTAAAAGCAGAAAACGTAACATGAAAAGCATAAAGAAAAGAGATATAAGATAGAACAGTAGTGAAAAGAATACCTGACGCTCGAGTTTCGCATGCATTCCGCGGTCACAGAGTCTATTTCGTTGCCGTCCCTCAGAAATCCTACTGTGATCGATGCAACGATCGGCTTCAGAATGACGAAAATTACGCAGAGCAGCATGGTTTCATTAGTCGATGATGGCTGGAAAAGGCGGTCCCTATTACGTTCTTGAAGCTTCTGTGCCCTTTTCCAGCATTGCCCACTCAACTGCATTATTTAGCGTGCTTCAACACGCAACCGAATTTTAAAAGCTGAATTCTTGCAGCAAAATTCGTGCATGCCATCTGGAAGTTAAGCTCTTACTCCTCATCCTACAGTTAAGAGACGGAACACACTATACAGTTATGGCCGTATCTTTTGATCAAATTCCGAAAAAGCCGCGTTTTCCCGGCTTTTGCGTCTTTTGGATATAACACGCCTAGTATTCGTTCATTTTAAAAATTAAAAGTATATTTGAGCTCAGAAGCTCTAGCTCTATCGTTCGATATACAATGTTCATATGGAGTCGTGAAAATGTTCAAAATTGAAAACCTGCGTTGATTGCGAAGGGCGATCGCGGACGAGTTATCGGTCGCAAGTTGTCGAAAACTGTTGCATACTTATAATTGCTCCAATTCGAGGTTTTTTCAGAAACGGTTGGTACCGTTCGATTCGTCTCTTCGAGATCTACACAAGAATGTATACAGATCTACCAGACCATTTTCGCAGTGGGTGGCCAAAAATGACTGGAACGGGCTCTTTGCGATTGGATAGGCCTATTTTCCGAGACTGCTCTCGGAGTATCTCAAGCATGGCGTGAAGTGCTCTGGCATGCCAGGAATCCTTCGAGAGTGCGCCGTGCACATACATATAGGATCGAACCTATCAATCGAGTGGGCACGACAGCTTGTAGAGTGGGCGTTTGGGAGTTTTATGAGAAATTCTCAGCCGCCGTACTCAGGAATTGCTCAGGGGCTGTCCAGCTAATCTTTGAAGTGCACCGGAAGCAATGCATATCAAATCGAACCTATCAATCGAGAGGGGGAACAGCTTGTAGTGTGAGCGTTTGGGGAGTTTTACCACAAATTTGAAGCCGGCCTACTCAGGAATTGCTGCACTTTGTTCCGGAAAGGCTTAGGAGTGAGCCGTGAACAATGTATATGGGATCAAGCCTACCAATCGAGTGGAGCGACTGCTCGCAAATTGCACGCGCGGGCGTGTTCGGAACGCAATAACTCTGTCAAGTTCGAACCGTTTCGGCTGCAACTCGTGGTCTTGTAGGCAGCAAAAACATCTAGTATTGCATTAAAACACTGTAATGCAGCTTATTCCTTGACAAAGTTGAAGGGGTGCGAAAATGCAGGTGAGGTTTGGGCAACGCATTTTTCCGAGTTCGGTGGACCACCGCGGGAAGACGCGATAAGCTAACGGCCTTAAAATGCGTGGACGAACAGAACGCTTAAGGTACTTCACGACGACGTGCTCAGAACTTTTCAGCTGCCTAAACTTCCTCAGCGTCAGCTGCTAGTTTAAAGCGGCGGAAGATAGTGATTAGAGTTTCTTGCGCTCTTACTCGCCCAGGTTCGATTGTTCGACAATCGCAATCATACCTTTTTGTTGAAATACCCGTGAAAAGCGCTATCGAATGGTACCAATATTGACCGATTCCGGTTTTTTTGACAGATTCGCATCGAGGACGAGGTGGCTCGAGGCCGCGGCAGACGGACGATGACGTCATCGAAAAACGATGTCTTCGAATTGTGTCATGCTTGGTAGCATTCGATAGAGCTTTTCATGCTGAATTGAATGATGTTATTGAAAGTAGGAAAAACTGTAATCTGGGCGAGTAAGAGCGAGGAGAATATTGACCGCTGTTCTGCTTAATTGCACGCGCCGGCGTGTTCTGACCTCTATAAATCTGTCATGTGTGAACCTTTCCGGTTGTAGCCTGCGGGTTTTGTAGGCAGAAAAATGTTGTAGTAGTCAGGTTAGCCTAGTGTGACACGATTTTTTCCAATTTCAGTCGACCCCTGCCGGAAGATGAGAACAGCTAACGGTCTACATATGCGCAGGCCAGCAGAAATGTCGAACACTCGAACCTGGGCGAGTAAGAGCGCAAGAAACTCTAATCGCTATCTTCCGCCGCTTTAAACTAGCAGCTGACGCTGAGGCAGTTTAAGCAGCTGAGAAGCTCTTAGCACGTCGTCGTGAAGTACCTTAAGCGTTCTGTTCGCCCACGCATTTTAAACTCGTTGCGTCTTCCCGCAGTGGTCCACCGAACTCGGAAAAATGCGTCGCCCAAACCTCACCTGCATTTTCGCACCCCTTCAACTTTGTCAAGGAATAAGCTGCATTACAGTGTTTTAATGCAATACTAGATGTTTTTGCTGCCGCTCCGAACACGCACGCGCGTGCAAGCTCCACTCGATTGGTAGGTTTGATTCCATATACATTGTTCACGGCGCACTCCAAAGCCTTTCCGGAACAAAGTATAGCAATTCCTGAGTAGGCCGGCTTCAAATTTGTGGTAAAACTCCCCAAACGCTCACACTACAAGCTGTCCCCCCTCTCGATTGATAGGTTCGATTCGATATGCATTGTTTCCGGTGAACTTCAAAGGATAGCTGGACAGCCCCTGAGCAAATCCTGAGTACGGCGGCTGAGAATTTCTCATAAAACTCCCAAACGCCTACTCTAGAAGCTGTCGTGCCCACTCGATTGATAGGTTCGATCCTATATGCATTGTGCCAGCGCAAAAAAAGAAAGAAATTCCGGACCTATCCTAGTCGGGGGAGGAAGGGAGCTGGGTTAAAAATTATGTAACAAGCTGACTTTACCCTCACAGAGTGGATTGAAGAGAACAGAATAGGGCCTGAGCCGATTCCTGGCATGCCGGAGCACTTCACGCCATGCTTGAGATACTCCGAGAACAGTCTCGGAAAATAGGCTTATCCAATCGCAAAGAGCCCGTCCCAGTCATTTTTTGGCCACCCACTGCGAAAATGGTCTGGTAGATCTGCATACATTCTTGTGTAGATCTCGAAGAGACGAATCGAATGGTACCAACCGTTTCTGAAAAACCTCGAATTGGAGCAATTATAAGCATGCAACGGTTTTGAACGACTTGCAACCGACAACTCGTCCGCGGCCGCCCTTCGCAATGGAGCACGATTTTGAACGAAAAACTAACCTTTGGAAAAATTCGGTTGAACCTTGGAATTTTTGGCAATTTTCTAACGCTATCTGATAGAGCTTGAGCTGCTTAACTCAAAAATGTGTTTGTTTTCATATTTATTAGGTTGGCGCATAAGTTCTCGGACATTTGATCCCTCCTGAATTGAAAGCGCATTTTCCCGCCAAATTTCTCACATGTACCAACGCGTGAATGATCGATCGATAGAGAAAGGAAAGGGCTACAAAACTGTTTCTAACATTTACTTCTGCGTTGTTAACGTCAGCTATTATGGCTAAGCAATTCATCGCAACTGAGACGCATATTCGGCACGTCATGTTATTCCTGTATCAATCTGGCCTCAATACCAACGAATCGTATCGTCGCCTGAAGGATGTTTACAACGAGAGTGCTCCTGCTCGAAGTACTGTGTACCAGTGGTCCTCGAAGTTTGTAGTTGGTGAATTCTCCGTTGAAGATAATGAACGAGAAGGGAGCCCGATGACACTGGATTTGAATGGCCTCCGAAGTAGAGTGGAAGCGGACCCATACCAAACCACTCGCGAACTATTAAGCACTCTTGGTGTTAGTCACTCAACGGTCGTTCAAGGATTGAAGTCGATTGGCAAGGGGCAAAAATTGGGTCGCTGGGTACCTCACGACTTGACACAACATGACATGGATCGCAGAGCCGATGTCACTCTGTCTTTCCTTACCCTCAGGCGTACCCACGGAGGGCTGGACAACCTTGTCACCGGGGATGAGAATTGGATACTCTACTCTAATTATCACCAGCGTGCACAGTGGGTTGACGCAACTGGAGAGGCAGAGGACGTTCCGAAACCCGACCTTCACGTGAAAAGGTGATGCTATGCACTTGGTGGGGCGTTCTTGGCGTAGAATACTGGGAGCTGCTGGACGAAGGGATTACAGTGACAGCAGAGGTTTACGTCAACCAACTGTGGAAGTTGAGGGCCCACCTTCAAACCACACGAGGAGAGCAAGTGAAGGTGTATTTTCAACACGACAACGCTAGACCGCATATTGCTAGAGCGACGGCGGCTGAGTTTCCGGACTACGGATGGACCGTTCTTCCACATCCACCTTACAACAGATCTCGCTCCTTCTGATTATCAGTTGTTTTCAAGCCTTCAACGCTATTTGGACGGCCAGCAATTTAGGAACCGAGAGGATTTCAAGGAGGCACTGCTCACATTTTTCGAATCACAACTGGCAACGTTTTGGAGAAAAGGCATCCATGACTTACCAGCATTTGGCGAAAGACAATTGATGTAAAGTGTGGTTAATTCAAATGATTTCATATTGTTGTTCGTATGTTGTGATAATACATTTTTCATGCCTCAAATGTCCGAGAACTTATGCATCAACCTAATAGTTAGCTTTGAAGGAAGTTATTTCGAAAGGCAGAAAAAGCCAGGAAAATGCGGCTTTTTTCGGAATTTTGGAAAAGGCTACGGCCATAACTTATTTTATTTAGTATTTATTTTATATTTTTATTAGTATTTATCGGGCGCGTGGAGCGCAGTCGGAGGACGCGCGACTGCCGCGTGCACCCGATACCAGGTTCCTGGTTCGGATTTCCCGCCCAGGCCAACCAAGCCTTCTATCCCTCCGGGGTCGGTGAATTGGTACCAGACTTGTCTGGGAAGGAGAAGCGCTGACTTGTTCATCGGCTGGCCACCGCAAGTCATTGTATGGCCAAATACGCATTCATGTCGCCTCCACGACATCCCGTAGAAGTATAATGCGCTGGCGCATCCCAGAAGGGATTGAGTAACGCCGTCCTTTATCCTTTATCCTTTATTAGTATTTACCGTATTTTTATCCATATAGTGATTGTTCTAACAACTTGTGAGAGTAATAGGTCCAGGCACTTGAGACATGCCCGCTATCCCAGAATCGTTACACACGAAGGACTTATCGTTAGTTATGATTGCACACTTTTCCTATCAAATGTCCTAACGACTTTAGCGACTCTACCATAGTAGGAGAAACTCCTTGAAAGTCTTCTTCCTTCCTTCTTCTTCAAAAAGAAAAGGCTTATTACTTCATCCACTGAAAACACAAGGACGGCGAACAGGACGATATGGCTTTCATTTATTCCTTCTATTCCCTTCTTTTATTCCTATTCCCTTTGACTTCCATTCCATTCTTAGCTTCCGTTTCCAGAGAAAACGTGCCAAAATACTGCGCGAAAGTTTTATGAAGACAGCAGCTGGAATTCAACTTTCCTGTTTCCCTTCAAAACGCACATAACACCAGAGACTTTCGAAATATTTGAGTACATGCGTACTACATACAACACCCAAGAAATTGCCTTCATCGAAGCCCATCAATCCTTGCCAGAGCGCTTCTTCGGCGGTAGCCGTCCAGGGTGACCGGATTCGTGGATCTATTGCTGAGAATTATGTTTTATCAAGCCAAACTACAACATGTGTTATTGGAGTTTATAAACTTTAGCCACCTGTTGTCCGACTTTTTTATTTATCTACAATCAATAAACTGCTGCTTCCGCTAATGAGTCAGAGTACTTGCGCAGTTGTTCCCTGCAGAGCTTCTCTGAAATATTTGCCCAGCCATTGAAAAACTGGAGTGTAGGCGAGCAGAACACTTAATGTGCTTTAAGACGATATGCTCGCAACTACCCAGCTGCTTAAACTGCCTTAGCCCCTTCTACCATTTTAGGGCAGCGGACTTTGCGATTGAAGTTTCCTGCCCTCTTACTCGCCCACATTTGGGTTTCCGACACTCCCACCAACACCATTTTGTTCACCACTAAAAGCTCTATCGAAATTGTGTTACTCCCGACCAATTTCAAAGAAATCGATTTTTTGACAATTTCCCATCGAGGACGTGGGCGCCACTGGCCAAGCCGGCGCGGTCGATGACGTCATCGAAAACCGATATTTTCGAAATTGGCCAAATTTCCTCGTGCAAACTTCGTCCAAAATCATCTAGGCGGTTATTTGGGGAGTTGATTACGAATTACCATCCGACGTCCGTTTTTGAAAATTCCGCCGATTTCAGTAGGTTACTTCCCATTTGAGGGTGATCGTGTCAGCACTACCGATCACCCTCAGTTATCGGTATGGGCGGTATCCTGCCGTAATCGCCTGAATGAACTTCGGCATTGTGTTCGGCACCCCGAATAAGTCCCCGCCCCTATACGAAGTTTGAGCGAAATCGGTGATCCTAACCCGACCACCTCTAATTTTCCTGAAGATTATCCAAAACCTACCCAAATCGGCGGAATTTTCAAAAACGTACGTCGGAGTCAAAATCAGCGCCCCAAATAACCTCTAGATGATTTTGGACGAGAAAATTTGGCCAATTTCGAAAATATCGATTTTCGATGACGTCATCGTCCGCGCACTCTCGGCCTGGAGAGCCAGCCAGCCCTCGATGGGAAATTGACAAAAAATCGATGTTTCCAAAATCGGTCGAAATTGGAACCATTCGATAGCGCTTTCCATGCTGAACAGAACGGTAAAACTGCTAGTGTTGAAAACTCTAAGCTGGGTGAATAACGGCGCAGGAAACTTCAACACTAAAACTCCGCCACCCTAAAATGGCAGCGGGTGCTAAGGCAGTTTAATCAGCTAAGGAGCTGTGAGCATGTCATCGTAAAGAACCTTAGTACCTCGCCAGTGCATTTGTAGGCCATTAGCTCTCTGCATTTTCCCGCAGGGGTCGACTGAAATTGGAAAAATCGTGTCACACAAGGCTAACCTGCATTTTCGCACTGCTGTAAATTTGCCCAATCATAAGCTACATGGCTGTGTTTTAGCGCTCTTCTAGAACATTTTGCTGCCTACAAAACACACAAGCTGCAACCGGAAAGGTTTACACATTACAGTGTTATTATGCTCGGAACACGCCCGCGCGTGCAATTTAGCACAACAACGGTCGATGTTCTCCTCGCTCTTACTCTCTCAGAATACAGTTTTCTCTACTCTCAATAACATCATTCAATTCAGCGTGAAAAGCTCTATGGAACGGCAGCAAGCATGACCCATTTCGAAAACATCGGTTTTCAATGACGTCATCGTCCATCTGCCGCGGCCTCGAGCGGCCTCGCCCTCAATGCGAAGCTGTCAAAAAATCGATGCCTCCAGAATCGGTCGAAATTGGCACCGTTCGATAGCGCTTTTCATGCTGAACAGAACGGTGCAATTGTTCCAGTCGAACACTCACATGTGCACGAGTAAGAGCGCAAGAAACTCTAACCGCTTTCTTCCGCCGCTTTAAACTGGCAGCTGAGGCTAAGGCAGTTTAGGAAGCTGAGGAGTTCTGTGCACGTCATAGCACCTTAAGTTTTCTGTTTGTCTGCGAATTTCAATGCCGTTTGCTTGCCGGATCTTCCCGCAGTGGTCCACCGAAGTCGGAAAAAATGCGTCACACCTGCCTCACCTGCATTTTCGCACCCCTGTAACGCTGCCTCTACCTAAGCTACACCGTTGTACTTTAGTTTGCCACTACATCGTTTTACTGCCTACAACACCCACGAGTGTCAGCCGAAACGATTTGAACTCGGAAGAGTTATTGCACTCCGAATACGCCCGCGCGTGCTATTTGCAAGCGGTCCCCTTCCCTTGATTGGAAGATTCGATTCTATATGCATTGTTCACGGCGCACTCTAAAGGCTAGCTGGACAGCTTTAGAGCAATTCCTTAGTAGGGAAATTTATGATAGAATTCTCCAAACGCTCACTCTACCAGTTGTCGAACCCACTCGATTGATAGGTTCATCTCTATACGCATTGCACACGGTGCACTCATAAGACTCGCCGGAACAGATTGAAGCAATTCCCGAGTAGGGCGTCTGGAAATTTCTAATAAATTTCTCTAAACGTTTCGAAATATTTTTGATGGCTTTTCATTTTCGAGTAAGGGAAGATAGAAGCGGAGTGAACATGCTTTCCCATACTCGATTGATAGGTTCGATTCTACATGCATTGTGCACAGCGCACTCTCGGAATATACCAGGCATGACAGAGCACTGACAACGCACGCCGTGCTTGAGATACTCCGAAAACACTGCACGTCACATGCACGTCCTGGGAAATAAGGTGCTCCAATCGCGAAAGCCTGCTGCAGTTATTTTTTTAGGCCACCCACAGCGAAAGCGGGGAGGCCTGGTAAAGTTTTATACATGGTTTTGTCGATCTTGAGGAGACAAATCGAATGGTACCAACTGTTTCTGAAACCACTTAAAATTAAAGGACTTATGAGAATGCGACGGTTTGCGACGAATTTTGTGCGACGGATTGTAGTTTTTGTGAAAAATAAAATTCACTAGCATCTAGAACGTGGTGCGTACTTTATCGGCATGAAGTCGCTCACCATTTCCTGCCTTCATCATAGACATTCTCTCCGGACCGTCCAGTAACGCAATTGGTTTGTGCTAGGCAGTACTTCTGCCCTCAGGTGGCTCCTTCGCAACCGTTCTCGTGCCCAACAGCTTGTTTCGGGAGATCGTTGATACGCCACCCGAATCCGGTCACCAGTTTCCCCTCACTACAATACCGGCCTTAACTTTTGGTCATTGGGCGGAAAAAGCGAAAAAAAAACCGTCTATTCCGCCGCTTTCCTGTAGCGCTCTTCAAATTCAGCGCAATGTAAATTGAAAGACATATTCGTTATCAGCACCGAGCCCTCTTCCCGATGGACTGCAGAGCGCCTAACGAGCGCCTGAAAAATAGTTCAGTGATCTAATTTCTGCCTGGCGCGGCTGACCCTTGCCCTTGCGGGAGATAATTACATCCACAGCTCCTAGGTAGCTAAAGAAGGAAGAGATTGGCCTAATTCAAACCCTATTGTCTTCTTTATAGGAAATATCACATAGTTGTCCAGATTCCCTAGTTCCTCGCGGTCACAGTGATATTTTGTTTAAGGAATCCGATTTATTCCAGTCAACTTGGAGAAAATTAACAAATTTGGAGGTTAATAACTTTGAAACAGCAAGCTTGCATTGGCTTACACTTACTGACTCGATGAAGCACATTGCAGAGAACTGCTTTGCGTGAAAATCTTCAAGATCTACGTGATGCCAAAGGGGTCCACGTGACACCTTTGGCAGCAACAGTCGAATTTTGCTTGCAGTTCAAGTGGCTCTAAATTGCTTCACTTGGGGCAAGAATCTTACAAGTTAAGAACACAAGGAAAACTCCATGAGTGCTTCCAAGCTTGAAATTGCGACAAAGTCTTAAAACAATTCCGGGTCGTAAATTGGCGTCAAACTCGGGCTCAAGCACAATAAGCACGATTTTTAAAAATTTCTTCAATTTGCTAAAATAATGTTCATCCATATGCTCTCAGTGATTCTGAATCGAGTGGCGGTTCGATTTCGATTTTACATTCCTTTAAAACCGTTTTGTGAAGGGTGAAATGCCCAAACTTCGGTTCGGGCATCGTATTGGTTACCGAGCATTGGTCCGCTCGCCTGCCGTCATGACCCCTCGCGCCATCTGAGCACGCGGTACATCGCCTAAAGCCCCTTTCATACTCGTCCGAGGGGCGGCGGCGGCGGCGGCCGCCGCTTCAGCGGCAGGTGGAGGGGCGGTGTGCTTTCTCGCCGCCTAGGGGTGGCGGCGGCCGCCGCCAAGCTAATTCCGTTTGGGGCGCGCGTGCGCGCAGCGGTCTCGCAATGGGGCAACGCAGTACTTGATGCTTCCTATGTCTTATATATATCCTCCTGTTCTCTATTCTTCTCCCACTTCTTAGGGCGTAGCCTAGTTCACACAATACAATTTTGACGAGACCTACGGATTTTCCCATCGTTTTTTGTTTTTGTGCGCTCTACGTGCATGTGTATGGCCTTAGGGGTGTTTCTCCTTTCTCTATAGTATTCATTTTAATAATATCTATGTAGTGCAGTGTGCAGATGTAATATGATAAACTCGTTGGTATTTGCTTATTTGACGATGGGTCGAACAGTGCAAGCAAGGGGCTATATATAGAGTGGCAGGCCGTTAATGGTGTTCCTCGACACAACGCTGTAGCCGAACTGCCATGAAAAGTTGAAAACCGGTCACGCACTATCCGCCGGACTGAAACCCGCTTTTACTACATGATCAATCGCACAGAAAGGGAACGCCTATTTTATTAGACACTAGAAACTTCAAATAACGGAAGACTCCCTTTCTATACAGCTTTCTACTGTTCAATTTTCTAAGAATCCACATCATCCTTTGCACTAGGATTCCATCAATAAGTGCTAGCATTATGACAGTTGGAAGATCGTATTTCAAAACAAAACAGAAGAAGCATTCTTAAAAATATGCACTATTGACGTCACCTGAGGCATAGATCCCAGTAATCTCATCCTCACCACTAAGCATACCTCTCCCCTGCTAAAAAGCTTTCCGGCGAAATGAATATGAATCTGAACCGTGTACATGCAATGCTATCCCGCATACTTATCCAAGTCCGAGTACCAAATCCAAAACTACATAAACTTGCAAGCAAGTAGTGGGAGCTGAAGAAGCGTGTAAACAACGCTGCATCGTGTATGGCTTGCAAATGCACATTCTATGCACTGCGTGTAAGCTTCTCAACATCAAACATCAAGCAAGTCTTTGCAAGCGACATGAAAACATTTTCATTAGATTCTATACAGGAATTGCAACGCACAAGAACTAAACACAAAGCGTAGGTACGCAGAACAAGCGGATTAACAGAACGCGGAATTTACAGTCACATCTGTTCTGGAGAGTAGCGTGGCGAGAGGGCTGGAACACATAGGTTGTCGATGGGACAAGTTCAAGAATCATCCAAACATGATAACTAGGTGGTATTCCGAAGATTGATTAACCTAAACTCATTATAGTTTCAATTTGAGGGCATCAATAGTTCCAGCAAGCAACAACGATGCATTATTTATCACAGCAGAACCATCTGTGCATTAACTGTCGAGAAGTCAACAGGTCCGTCTGATCGCTGCCCTTTCTTGAAGGCATTAAACGTACTCTCGTCACCTCTTCGCGAATCCATGTCGAAATGTTCCAACACAGACGGTGTGGCATCTCATTCAGGACGAACCTGAACCGCTTCGATAACGGAACCAAAAAAGCAGAAAATTGTGTGGGACAAACTAACTTTTATCTCCTCTATTTCCGTTATACTCCGCAGTACTGAAACGCTGCGACTCTTCTGATCGATATGGTCCTAAACACAGCTACATGCTACAGCACCAACATACAAGCAGTGTAGCAGAAATGAAACTGCAAACCGTACCTGTCGTGATTCCTAGGAGCTAGAGCTGCAGAATGACGTCTGATGGCTCCCCTCCAGCTGACTGACTGACTGACTGACTGAAACTGACTTAATAATAGAAATACATTTCGCATTAACGCTATAATCTCCTCTAAATCGTGCTCATCATCTGCATCATGCATCAACATCAGAAACGTCTGGCAATTTGTAAAAACAGGTAATGACAAAAGGAGGTTGTGTCCTTTCTCAGCTCTAACGGTGTCGGAAGCTTATCAGGCGCCCCATATAGGAAGAACCTCCACCTTTCAGTTTACGAAAGTGCGTGTCCATGTGCCGAGTCCATAAACCCAAGGAATAGGAGGTCTTTAAAGTGTCCCGCCATGCGGTGGTTAGCAAGCGGCAAGCGGCATGGGACGCAGCGGGTAGTGGTGTTGCTTCGCGAAACGTGAGCCGACGTTCGCCTGCATTTCCTTTGCTTTTTATGGTTTAAGAGCTTCCGACTTCTACACAATTTCACGCGTTTCTGCACACTTGTCCACCTGCACGCTGCCCAAAATAGTTTCTTGTCACTTGTTCATCGAATTGAAGATTTTTAACCTCAAATCAATTAGATTAAACCACGCAGGATAAAGGTAGGCGATAATCGATACTTTGTGGAATGCGCCACGCATCCTATTTCTTCGACGTTTTCATGACGCGGGAGCAATTTGAATGGGTATGTGGCCTGTAATGTCCGGATATCTGACCTAATAACCTGTCAGTGTCTAATCATTTCAGAGAAGTCTGGCACCTATTCGCTAAAAACTAACTAAAACCCTTAAAACAAAGTAAACTAAAGTTAAACTAAACACTAACAAACCAAACACACTAAAATCACCCACCTACCAGGCTTTCAGTGATGCATTTGTCGCAGCTCGGATAACCGCCGACATGACGGCCAGCTTGATCCTGTGCTTCTTCATAAAGGAAGTCCTTCTGATACTTCATTCGCATTTCAACAATGTTGCTGAAATCATGTTCCATGAGTTGCCATGCTTTGTTTTAGCCCAACGACATACAAGTAAATAGTTTATGCCAGATATCCTCAGTGTAGAGATCCCTCAATCGCTACCGTTGACATCTTGGGCAACACATAATTCAGCAGTTATTGTTGTTATCATATTTGACATATTTCGTCAACCGTAGTTTAGGTGAGAGCACTTACCGTGAACACTTGCTACCGTAGGAGGTGGTGGAGGTGGTGGCGACGGTGATGAAGGAGCTGGAATTGATGCATCATCAGCGGCATAACTAGTGGATGCTCGTGGTTCAACATCTGCATAAGTGAAGTGCTTATATTTACATAAGGTACACGGCATTCATATTTAAAGAAAGAATGGCAAAAGCAATTGTGAAAAAATTGTAATATGAGGAATTCGCATGCTGCTTGATGCAGTCCAAAAAATGTCATAAAAAGTTATTGCAAATACACCTTCCAGCTCATTGTTCTGAAGGACCTCGACTTTTTGAAAACGCATAAATGTCCTCTAACCTTTCCTAACCTTCCACATTTATACCTGTTTCCGTTTTCAAAACCTTCGTTTAAAGTTCATCTCAACTCCAACACTATAACACAGCCCTTAACTGGTTTAGAAGACCAAATCGCAAGAAACCAAAGCAAGAAAATCACCTCAGCACATTGGGTGCCATCATCATTGTAAGATTTGATGAGTCCATCTTGGTGTGAGCCACAACTTCTCATGACAGTTCCTGAGAATTCCGTCTATCAAGTCTGAAATGGCAGCATATTAGTAGAATACGAGGGGCTCATACACTTTTATGAAAATCTGCACACTTCAAGGAAACCATCAACCAGATTATAGAAAAAGATCTTAAAAACGGACCCGAGACTCTTGCACTGTACCAAGAGAAGTCTTCGGGTGAACTTGCGATTTAGAAAGACGCTTTTCACGATGCTGTGCGAAACAGCGACCTAAAGAATTCCACTTTTCACTTATTCCAAAAAATCAGACTTCAACAACAAAACAAGATTGAATCTATTACTAATCACTGACCTCAGGACTATCGAATATCTTCTCCGAATTTCTGTCGATAAATTCTGATTGTGATGTTGCTTGCTTCTCGGGTGTTGCTAAAAACTTGAGTAGCATTGCGAGTGGTTCCCTACACATATTCTAAGCTTCTTCAAAAAACAGCTTCTTTCTCATGAAAAAGCGATTGTAATAATTAAAAACCTAAAGTTTTTCATAAAAAATACTTACCTAACACTGTCTGGACGCTCATTATCGGTGAGTTGTTGCATCAGCTCAACTACTGATTCATCAACGTAGTCCTGTTTTGTAGACTGCGGGCGAGACTGATCAGCGGAGCATTCTGCAATGTTTGGAGAGTGAAATCGCCTGGCGACGGTTATAAAAGTCGCTGAACGGTCGATGAGAGGGCACACAGTGCATCTCGATGAACATTCTCAGCTGGAAGTGGGGAGGAGGGGATGATGACCTTCGATGACGCCGATTTCCCTCGGCTGGCGTGGAGCCGCGCATTGTCCGCAGCGCGCACACAGGACAGCACACTCCACGTCTCGATGTGCCGCCGCTCTCGCTGCCCCTCGTGGCCGCCGCCCGAAATGGCCCCAGCCATCTCGGGCAGCGGCCCCGGCGGCGGCGCCGCCAGGGGCGTGGCGGGGCGTGGCCGCAGCGACGTCGCCGCTGCCAGTATGAAAACCCCTCCACCGCCGTGGCCGCCGCTCGGGCACGTCATCGCCGCCGCCTTCCTATGCTAAACCATTGGGCCGCCGCCGCCGCCGCCGCCCCTGGGACGAGTATGAAAGGGGCTTAAGTGGGGTCTTCGCACTTTGGATGCGGCGACCTGTTATTGATCTCCCCGAATACCGTAGGAAAGGGGTGCATGGCGTATCCCTATTTTTTATATTTTCCTCGCATCACAATCAAGTAGTAGACCTATTTCTATATTTTCATCAGAGAAAACCTTCCTTTCTGGCAGCACAGGAATATATTTTGGTTAAAATTATGAATTATTGATTTTATTGTTTTTATTTCAATTATTTCGTTCGGGACTACTCAGTCACGCTGCCGGTCGGCGAAGTCGTTGAGATTTAAAACATCATTCAATAAACAGATCAGGATTCAAACCTCAAACAAAAACTTCAATATATTCAATTAGGTCAGATCTTTCTAGATTGTTTATAGTTGTATGTAGGTCAGGTTAATGGTTGTGGATTATTTGTGGATGGAAAAATCTAAAGAATAATGGTCTGCTTAATGAATCAACGAAACCTTTACATTCGGAAAAGATGCTGCCTAAAACAAAATTCGTATTATTTAACCTGAACCATATTTTGACTAGTAGCTACCAGACCAAAACGCTACAGTTTTCGATTGCGTAACTCTAAGTAAACAGCTGTCATACTATGTATCAAACAAGAAACAGTGATTGTAGTATAGTTGACGAATGCATGGCGCAAGTCCTTAAGACGAAAAATTTTGATTCTGAGATCTTAGTATTGTACCCAAAAGTATTGTTACAGCTTTTGGTACTGTATATGCAAGAAAACTGAATTTCTCTGGCATGCGAACAGTAAAGGTTGCACCAAACTATCGTCCAACACTGTGAATTCGGCCCTTGATTGATTGTGTATGCAGTAAAAACGTGCAACACTTTGGCTGGACACAAATCAACTCGCTGCACTATGTGGTTTTTAAAAGTCCAGAACAATCTGTAATGCACCACTTCCTGTTGCAGAACCAAAAATGTCAATGAAATGAATGAGCGAAGTGAATACTGTAAATGAAATGAATGAATATATGGGTGCAGATCAAAGAACTAAATCGTTTCTGCAAATGATGCTATCAACTAAGATTAGAAACTGCATGAGAGAGTAAGAAGTAGAAACGATACAAACCACAGTTTCTAAAGTCGCGCCATGCATTCACTAAAAAATTAAAATTGTAAACGTGATTGACTAGGCAAGGACGCATGCGTGTTTCAGTTTTGTTTTTCTACTGCTTCGTTTAATAAAATCAAGATCAAGAAAAGACACGGTTCAGCGTCTGTTGAACCAAAACAGAAAAGAGTAAAAGGCATCTGCGAGCAACCGTGATTTCCTTTTAACTCAACCTGCAGGACTCCATGTGGCAGCGGTTTTTATCGTAACTACCGATACAGGCTTACATGCAATGGCCATAATGTTTGAGCCCAAAGAAAGGTATGGAACTGTGATGTGTTCGCCTTATAACAAAATAAGACATACATGCTATCCTGTAAAACAAATCCCGTCTATGATTGGAATTTTGATATATTGGATGATACGGGTCGGCAGAACATATGAAGTGCATCAGTTCTAGTGTACACACATGCAAATGTTGGGTTCACGTGGCGTCCAAGCCAAACAATCCTTCTGTTTTTTCTTACAGTCCTGACTTACCTATCTACTAGCAACTTAATGCAAAAGACGAATAAAGGATAGAAAGGGATAAAGAGCGCGGTTACTCAACATTTTTTGAGATGTGCCACGCATTCTATACCTGCAGGATGTCGTGGAGGCAGCTTGACTTCGCGTTTGGTTTACACAATGACTTTCGGTGGCGAGCCGATGGAAAAATCAGTGTTTGATCCCTCTCATAGATGCTCAATCCACTGACCTCGGAGGGATGGAAGCGTCTGCTAGCCTCGGCAGGAAGCAGGAATCAAGAACCTAAAATGGGGCGCTCGCGACAGCTGGCAATTCCGTCAGTGCTACCACTCACCAAAATAAATGAAAAGGTAGGATAAAATTCTGGTCGCTGGTTAATAGGAGGAGGACGGTCGGGATAAGAGACCACCAAGCGCCAAAATATTAAAAATTGAAAAATTTCAATCTAAAACACAGATTTGAAAACAGAAGTAAAACAAGAGTACATAAAGTATTGGTAAAAATGTGCAATAAAAGCAATGAAAAAGAAGAAATATCGAAGAAGATACGGTCAAAACTGGATCCTGTACACACCATTTCTACGGTATTTGGGAGGATAAATAATACGTCGCAACACCGGAAGTGTGAAGAGTATGGTTAGGCGGCTCACGGCGCCTTCAGATGGCGCGAAAGGTCACAAGGACAGGAGAGTGGACTGACTAGAGAACTAATCTGCGACTCGACCAGGGCTGTTGGACATTTGACTTGTGACCGGTGCAAATAGAAGAAAAACTAAAATCGAACCATCGTTCAGGTAAGATTTGACGAGTGAATGCACTCGAGGGCCATTATCCATTTTTGAACAATTTTTTAAGTGACCCCCTTTTAGCATGTGGAGTGAGTTTGCTGCAAAACTAAGTGGCTAAAAGGTCTTCTAGCCTAGTCGAGATCACACCGATAAAAGACTATAAGGAGTTTTCAGAAGCCTCCAAATTCCTTCATTTCTTTGTTTAAAGAAATGATTCTGTGGTTACTCTTATCAAGGGAAAAGTGCAAGCGTAATTGCTAACAAGTGTCATGTGGGCAACTTTGCCAGCTTATAATTATTAACGATTTCAACCCTAAAGATTCCACTTCCGTAGCTTCATTTCAATTGACACGTCTAATGGGACAGACGAATACAAGCACCCGCAAAATTAAAGACTTCCAGAATGGAGCCGTTTCCTGAAAATATTTGCGATTAAATTAAAGCACTTAAATTATCGGATCCTTTGAAAAAGTACATCACTTTGATCATGAAAAACTAAGGAATCTAGTGAACTAGGTGGCATTGCCTAAAAAGAAGACAATAGCCTTTGAATTAGGCCAATCTCCTCCCTCTTTAGCTACCTAGGAGCTGTGGGTGCAATTATCTCCCGCAAGGGCAGGTGTCAGCCGCGCCAGGTAGAAATTAGGTCACTGAACTATTTTTCAGGCGCTCTTTAGGCGCTTTTCAGCTCATCGGGAAGAGGGCTCGGTGCTGTTAACGAATATGCTTTCAATTTACATTGCGCTGAATTTGAAGAGCGCTACAGGAAAGCGGCCGAATAGGCGGTTTTTTTCGCTTTTTCCGCCCAATGACCAAAAGTTAAGGCCGGTATTGTAGTTTCTTCTTATTGGGTTTAATCGCTGGCCCGCCTCTACTGGTCTTCTCACCCCCCCCCCCCCCCTTAAACGCCCCCACCTTTCTTAAGATCGCGCTCGGTGGTTCAGTGGTTTTCGGCTCGGATCGGAGGTACCTCAAACTTGGGTAATTAAACTTTTATTAACAATAACAATAAAATATAACAAATATAAAAGACACAAAGCTTCAGCTCAGCGGGCTCCTTTTACACTGGATAAATGGGCGGAGCCGACTGGTATGCGAGCGAGATATAAACATGATAACCGGATGTGTTCGCATTCATTGACAGATCAGCTTTGTGATACATGATGAATCAGCCATCAAGAGATACAACATATGGAATCGACCTAGAGAAATACGTAGTAAATCGAACAACTACTAGAAATAGAGGAACATCTATATTTCTGGTCTCAACTCCTGGTACACTTCCTTGTTTCCACTATTGGTTCTCCTAACAGGTCTCTTCTTGCTGGTTTCCCCGTTCTGGTCCCTCCTCAAGGTTGTTCCTTTCTAACCTGGTCGCTCTCCTGCTCCACCCTAGAGGTCCCCATACTGCCCTTCTCCACCACCCCGTTAGTGATCCTCCCATGTTCACTGCAGACGTCGGTGCCACGTATTCAGAATTAAGCCGCTTGTGATGCGACGTAGGACGACGACGTGTTACGCGTCTGGACCGTATTCGCAACGATGAAATACGCCAGAGGTCTGGTGTCGCTTCAATTGCTGACAAAATACGTGAAGCTCGCCTTCGGTGGTATGGCCACGCTCTTCGAGCTAGTGGTGACACTGTTAAGAAGATCGGCCTTAACATAGATGTGCCCGAAAAACGGCCTAAAGGACGGCCGAAGCAGCGCTGGCTTGATACGTTGCATGAGGACCTAAAGGTTGCTGGTATCCATCCCGATCAAGCATTTGATCGCGTGAAGTGGCGTCACCACACCAGAATAGCGGACCCCGCCTCGAAGCGGGACAAACGCTGAAGAAGAAGAAGTGACGCGACGTAGGAGGCCTGTCTTCTGGATCCAAAGCTCAGAAGACCCGTCTTCCGAATCCAGAAACTCAGAAGCGCGCGCAGTTCCCCTTGTGTCGAGCATGAAGAGGGTATGCATATGGCAAATTTCTTGTTATCCGTATGAATTCCCCTACGGCTCTCTTTTTGTTGGTTTCCCATGCTGGTCCCTCTTCCAGGCCCGGATTCATGAACGCGGTCGGAAGTAAATCGTACCCTGATCTACCTCGACGGCCATTTACGGTCCACTTTCCGGGAACATACCTCAGCTTGTGATTTATGACAGCTAAAGCAAGGGTTTAGCTCCGCTGCCAAGGAAGGACTGCATTGGGTCAGAAATTAGCAGCGGAGCAAAACCCTTTCTATGGAGGTAAATGTTCCACGACGCGCTGGCGAGGTATCATTTACCACGAGGCTTCACATGTATCACCTGTCACCTGTCGTACCATTGATCATCGAGTTGTTCAAGGGGGCACCAGCAGCATCTCCATACGTGCATGCCGCGTGCCAGAGTGCTCTAATGGATCTCTTCGCTCGAGGGACACGAAGAGCGTCACAGCGGTCATTCAGGGCTTTCACGAAGAAGTCCGACCAACGCGTTGGTGGGCGTCCTGGTGTTCTCTTGACATTTCCCGAAATCCAGTCGATGACGGCTCTCGTCCAGCGGATGTCTGCGAAGCGCATTACGTGGCCGGCCCACCTAATTTTCGACAACTTGGCCCACGCGACAACGTCTCTGATCTTCGAACTTCGGCGAAGCTCGGAACTCCGGAACTCAGGGTACGTGACTGCTATTGACGCCCGCCGTCAAGGCTATATCCAACGAAAGCTCCACTGGAGCAAAGAACAAACAGCACTCTTTGGGTTGTTGCCCTTCACCAACTTTATTTGGATCGTTCTCACGTTCGGCATCCCACTTGCTCTTGTGTCCGCCCACTGTTTCGTTGTCGCTGAAGAAGCTTTCCCTACGGAAGCTTTTGACAGTACATTTTTGAACCGCTTCCAAAACCATGACAGCGAGTATTACTGAACCTGAATAACGTTGTTGTGGGTGAGCTTCACAGGAAGTTATACAGATTTTTATTGGCTAACGTTTCGTATCGCCTTCTTCAGAGCCTGCACGGAAGGATCAACTCAAAATGTGGCGACCGCGCCGGACGCCTCAACCTTAGAAATTCTGGCCTTCCTTTCGATCACGTAGTCAATGGAGAAATCTAGACATTTACCTTGCAGGAAGCCAGACGGACCAACCGGTAGCTAGCAGAGCAGTTGTCGAGACACAGCCGCCCAATCAGAATTACTGAACCATTGACCAACAGAGAGCGTCACCGACAGTTCCTTGATCTTTTTAATTCAGGGGATTACCCAAGTTGTCGTAGACCTGTAACACCGGACGGGCACCTGCATTTGCTGCCTTCACCTCAAATTCTGGAACAATAACTTCCTAAGCCTCCTTCGCTCCACCTTTATATACGCTCCATCTCCATATATTTGATAAAGCAATACAACACACAGTCAAACGAGCAACAAAAATGGACAAGAAATGCACAATTTCTTATGTACAACAGCAATAATACGACTGCAGAATCGACCACGAGATCAGGTGGAAATGTATATTTGGTACCCGAACAAACTGTCCCATAAGTTACATAACGACAGGAAAACGTCTGCACATCAGCTGGATCCCTCATCTCTTCTGAACGAGCTCAGTGAGAAGCTCCTTGCTTCACTCCAGCTGAGTCACGCAGCTACTTTGCCGAACTGCGCTTTCTCTATAGATGAGTGTGTTCATCCGCACTGCTTGCCATCTGTTCGAATTTCCGCACGAAATTCCAGAGTACTTCTTCAAGTGCTTCTCACAGCCGCACTGAAAACAATGCCTAAGAGGAAGAATGGAAATCGGAGAGAGTGTCTGAACTCAGAAGTAGGTGGTGAGTTGGTGTGAAATTCGTTTCGTTTCGTTTTTTTTTTTTGGGGGGGGGGTGGATGAGATGAAACAATGGGCAATGGTGTTGCATGTTTGATTCGGAAAATTCCGGTATCAATAAGAAGTAGAAGCTTCTCAAGGTTACTCGAGCCTTTTCTATAAAAAGTACCTAGAAGAGAGTTCTGGAACCCAACTGTTAGCGCTCTTATTTTTCCTGCTCTGTCCTTTTCGTGAGGAAAGTGGCGTTGGACCTGTGATGAGAGTATCCTAACATATGGTGTTGCTGCTTTTCACCCCTGCTCAACACGTACGGTCGCCGCGCTGGGTTTACCTGGGCATCGGCTCATTCCCTCCATGTGAGGTACCCTTAGATTCACGCAAACTGACTATGACCACAACTGAGCGAAACCCCTTGGGAGAGTAGGAAACACATTTGGTGCACACTAGGTTGTTCACCGAGGGGTAGAATATCTACCCGTGTCAAGCAATAATCGAAGAATCCGACCAGCACGAAGTGAACTCGTCCTCGGTCTCCACTACCCACATACTGGAGGTGTCTTCCAAGAAAAATTACAAAACCCGCGGTTTTGTGGTTTTTGCGTCTTTGGGATATAATTCGCCTAAAAGGCAACTATTTGAAAAACCAAGGGCATACCTGAGCTTAGAAGCTCGAGCTCTATCGTATGGCATGCATAGTTCAAATGGAGCCATGAAAATTTTCGAATTTGAAAACTTGCGCTCCATTGCCAAGGGCGAAAGTGGACGAGTTGTCCGTCGCAAACCATCGCATGCTCACAATTCCTCCAATTTTAGATTTGTTGAGAAAAGGTTGGCAAAGTTCGATTCTTCTCTTCGAGGTCTTCACAAACGTATACACAGCCTTACCAGACCACCGAATTTTCGCAACGGGTGGCCAAAAAATTACTGAAGCAGCTTATTTCCCAGTACATGCATGATTTTGGAGTAACTCAACCAGGACTTACGTCACCAGTGCTCTGTCATGCCAGAAATGTTCCGAGACTGAGCCGTGCACAATACATATACGATCGAACCCACCAATCGAGTGGGCGAAAGCTGGTTCACTCCGCTTCTAGCTTGCTTTATTGCAAGACGTAAAGCCTTCAAGACTAATTCGAACCAATAGAAATTCCCGCCCCTTCTTAGGAATTGCTACACTGTGTACCGGCGCCGTGAACAATGCATATAGAATCGAACCTATCAATCGAGTGTGGCGATCGCTCGCAATTTGCGCATGGGCGTCTTCTGAGCGCGATAACTCTGTAATGTGTCAACCTTTCCGGCTGCACCTTGCAGCTTTTGTAGGCAGTAAAAGGTTCTAGTGGTATGCTGAAACGCAGCAATGTAGCTTATCCTACTATTAGGTTGATCGAAAAATTTTAAACACAAAAGAACACTAGCACAACAATATTCAAATTTGTCCCTATTTGCTAAACAAAAAATTAGTCAACGCTATATTCCCCATCCTAGTCTAAGATCCTGCCCCATCTTTCAAGCAGCCTTCATTTCCTTTCCGCCAAGAATTCCGAGGGCTGTGAGGAAAAGAATTCAGAATCCTCCATTTCCAGTTGAGGTCGATCATCGAACTCTCTACCTCGGAGATGCCGCTTCAGAGCTCTGAGCAGGTGGCAGTCAGAAGGAGAGAGGTCTGGAGAGTACGGTGGATGAGGCAGAACTTCCCAACCTGGCTCCTGGATGTTCTCGCGACTCACTTTTTGAACAAGCGCGATTCCGTCATACGGCCTCAAAATATACACCGTAACTTTAGGCGTCGGGTGAGGTGTGCTTTGTGCAATCGCAGAACCACGCCAGGGAAGCGCCTACAGGCAAAGGTCAACCAAAGCAGAGGGATGGCGAGAGCCAGAGAAATAGACCACTCCTGCAGGGTTCTGACCGAACGAGCTGACTCATGCTCGGGTGTCGCTCGCCGCCTGCGTCTCTAGGGTTACAGGCTCGCATACAAAGAGTGTCGGTTGGGCGATCTGCCTTACCAGAAACGTTAATGGGGTTGAATGAAGTCTTGGAATACCTTATCGACCTTCTTAAAAGAATACCATGCCAAAGGCATTGGGAATAGTACTCACAACCATTGTTTCGGCTCAAAGGTGAGACTCGATGTCTCCTGCATAGCGAAGTTGGGACACGCTATGCACTTGTCAGAACGTTATAGTGGTGTGCTTGATTGGTTGGTTAAGGTTACACGCAAAGTACCGAGCGGCTCGAAATTGGTTATATGGCTTTCCTTGTGCAGAACAATGTGATTTCAAGCCCGTTATTTCTCAAAACATGGATTCAGAACGCTTCCGAGATCGTTTGCTGCAGTACAGGGTGAACTCGAATAGGTTTTTTAACTCTCAAAAGGAGGGCCTTTTTCAGAAGATTTCTCTTACTCTTATCAGAGTGCTAAGATGAGCATTTTTACACTCATAACGAATGTAAGGAATGCTACTGTGGACCACGACTGCCTTTAGACCGCGTTGATCTTTATTAATAAGCAACTATTGTGTTTAGAGGCTTCGATTTTATATGTGTGAAGTTTGCACCAAGAAAGATGCGCTGCATGTTTGCCGGTTGTACCTCCCCGAATGCGCCTTGGGCTCCTTCGGTTGTTTCCACCTCTAAAGCGCCAATTTTAGCTCGTAAACGAGGACAAATGCCATGACTGAGCAGTTGGCACTATTGAGGAAATGCTTTCTAAATATTAAAGAAATTCCAAATGATTTTGTTTGGGTATGCTTTATGGCACAGTTAATCGAATCTAGACTGCCAAAATTTTGCATTGTTTCTGGACCTCACTAGTAATTTGAGCGGTGATGCACATAGGCATGGTTTGAGAAAATTTACATATGGAGCTATTCAGCAACTAGATCTCCACTGCAACCTAATAGATTTGTTCATTGCTTCTTGCTGTATGCAAATGAGTGTATTCCATCACTATCGCTTGCTAAAAGAACCAGACGGAAGGCTTCCAGAAAAGAGGAAGCTTAAGGATCAGAGGCAGTGAAGACGCTGAATTAGACGACCATTACTTTCTCGTTCGACCTTCAGGTTTGACATCTGGTCATATACGCCAATGTTCTGCCGAAGGAAGGCGAATATTAGAAAAGCCATGACGATGGACCACTTAAAGTTGACGACTCCTGCGTTTCACTGGCATGTGCTTCATGAAAAACCTTGGTATGCAAGCATGAGCCAATCTTGTCTTCTACAATTTCTTTTTACAAATTCAGTTTCGCTAGACCTACACTCCACTAATTGATGTCTGTCGTGCCATCTAAAATTAGCAGCTTCCAGACATCTGTTTCATGGCCTCTAATAAGCTACGCAAGTTGCAGAGTAGCACTTCCGTAAGTCACAACCAAGATGCGCCAAAGCTGATACCTTCTGCGGGAGTAAATATGATGATTCCAAGTATTGAGAGTGTATAAGCGGTCCATCCTCAGATCTCCATTATTATGCGTCTTCCTTCAGCAGAGCATTAATGCGTGTGAACAGATCCGCCCCAGATATAGATCAGGAAGTGGCGATAACACACTTCAGTGTCTTTGCAACCTCTCATTTTCCCTAGTCTCAAGGATAGCCAGCCACGGTGGGTGAACCTGTAGTGGGGTTCAACTCGCTGCGCTTGGTTATCGCCCAGGTGATGTACAGTACCGCCGCTAAACATTCAACCAAACGACGTTTGCGACGCAAAAACGCGTTTTTTGCGTCGCATCATGATAACTTTGCTCATAGTGAAGCCTTTCTCACCAAAATTTACAAGCGCTCCTAGCATCATCCTACCTACCAATGGGCATGCAACGGCCATTAAAAAATGGATGGAAGCCTGAAAACCAATGCCGCAATTAAGGAGGGTCCTAATTACTGTGACCCGACCCAACACCGTCGCCGAGTCTCGCTCAATTATGTCTCCAGGTGCAAATAGTGCTGCCCAGTTAAATTTTAAAATTCTTAAACCTAATTAAATTCTATTTTCCTGTTGTTTTTGACCTTCTCCTGGCTGCGACAATTCATTTGATACCAGATTTGGCAGGAAAATATGCATGAGTCTGCAGCTGTTTCGACCGATTTTGTTTATTTCAGCGGAAGCATCCTCAGTCTAAACCTGTTATTGTAGCTTGCAATCTACTCATCTTTAAGGAGGGAAAGTGACATAGAAAATTTACGTTTCGAGTTCACTTTGGGCATTTGTGTGCTGGTTGCAATTCGTCAAAACTGCAAGTGAACCTTGGTAAAGAGCGCTCCCTGTCGCCGATTTTGGCTGCGAATTTCTACGTCCTAAGCAAATGATTTAGTCCAAAAATATGTTGGCTAACCGTACGCAATGTAGAGACTCCAAGTACTAAATATCGAGAAGCCGAGAGATCAGATGGCCGAATTTCAGCTGGTTAAAGTGAAGACTTCTTCCAAAAGTGCGACTGAGCTTCTACAGCGTTTCATGCTCAGTCTTTGCAGAATGAATGCTGGGAAGCCCAGCATTCATATTAAGTATTTTTTCGCTCAAAAATTTCAACTAGTCGAGATGCCAATATTTTGACGCACTAGATCGAGCGTCGATGTAGGGGTCTTCTTCGACCATAATTGCACTGACCTGACATGCCCTACAGAGACATTGCACTCGGCTGCATGACCAACGAATCCCTCACTTCTCTTTCTCGTAATTACGGTCCTGTTCGACTTTATGCAGCTTACCAATATCGATCCATGCTGCCAAATATCGATGAGTTTTTGGGTTTTGCGGATTGCATAGATTGCACACATTCTATAATTCTCAAAACTGTCTGCCTAGCCGCAATGTAAAATATGCATTTATCACTTTCACGTCGAGTTGGACACTTTTCGAATTAAATTGGAATTAAACATCTTCCAAATTAAAACGAGCTTCTTACAGGTTAAAATATGAACACTTCAAGAAGGATAGAATAATTTTTTGTCCAAGAAAAATTTGGTATAACTTTCTTGAATTTTTTAAAAATTCAGCTGCCCGAACGAGTGTAATAATTTTACAGAAGTTTTGTTTATTTTGAAAAAATAATAAACTAACTTTTGTCTTTCTTTAATAAACTAAAGCGCAACAAGGTAGCAATCATTTAGTGCATCAAAGACCAGATTGCGCATTGCACTTGAAAAGCTCGCCGTGAATTTTATTTGATTGATAGTGTAAACGCTGCTTACATGAGGTATCAAAGTGAGAATATGTGTTTTTACAATTTTCTTTGTTATGTTGTTTACAGGCGTAATACTCTATGCAAGCAGCAATTTTGCTATCAATCGAATAAAAACCGCGAAGTCTTGGACAACTGCATGGCGCAATTCCTTTTTGGTGCTAAAAACTGCCGCGGTTCTGCTCTTTAGAACAGGATACAGACCATTATTTTCTACAAAAAATGAGAATTTTATAAAATTTCAAACGAAGTGTTCATTTTTGAGTAAGTGAATGAAAGCATGAAAGAAATCGTACTGAAGTTTTCAGCCAGCAAATTCATGTTATTAGGTTGTCCGGAAAATTATCAGCGTTTTGCGTTGCTATGTTTCACTCGTCTATTATCAAGTAAAAATTCAAATTGTATTGCACATTAACGTTACCTTCTGCACAGAAATTTTCGCTCTATCTGACTAAAAAAAATGTTTCAACATTGTTTTATACTTCTGTTCTTGAAGGGCTTACTGGAGTATGTCGAAAGAGCAATCTTATTTCAACTTCAAATTAGGACAATCCGCAGCTGAGACAGCTCGACATATCGATCAAGTGTGGGGCCTAATAGTGTTGGAGAAGGGACTGTGTGCCAGTGCTTCAGTAAAATCCGGACTGGAGATTTCAGTCTTGAAGATGATCCCCGTAGCGGTCGAATTATGGACGACGAGGTGAAGGAATTGGTTGAAGCGGAACCATCCTAAACAGTTCGTGAAATCGCGGAAGAGCTAGACGTCAGTAGAACCGCAGTTGCGGATGCTTTGAAACGCCTTGGGAAGGTGAAAAATCTCAAAACGTGGGTGCCCCAAAAGTTGAGTGAGCGGCAAAAATTGTCACGTTTCGAGATTTGTTCTTCTCACCTTTTACGCAACAAAACGGACCCCTTTTTGGATCGAATAATCACTTGTGATGAGAAGTGGATTCTGTATGACAACAGCAAACGTTCCGGGCAGTGATTGCACGCCGACGAACCCCAAGGCATTTTCCAAAGGCGAACCTCCACCAAAGGAGGTAATGGTCACTGTGTGGCGGTCAGCGGCTGGTGTGATCCATCACAACTTTTCGGCGCCAGGCCAAACGATCACAGCAAAGTCCTATTGTATGGAAATCGACGGAACCAACTTCATTTAGCATTGACCAGCAGAAGAGGCCCGATTCTTTTGCACGATAGCGCCCTCAAACGTTTCGCAAATCACCACACGAACATTAAACGAACTAAGGGTTGAAGTTCTGCCCCACCCGTCATATTCTCCAGACCTTTCACTAACCGACTGCCATCTCTTCAAACACTTTCAGAACCTTCTCGCTGGTAAAACCTTCACCAGTCAACACCAAGTCAACAGCTTTCGTGAATTTTATCGAATCTCGACCACCTAATTCTTTCGTTGATGGAATAAGTCGACTGGTTCCCCGTTGGCAAAAGTGGGCTGACTCGAGCGGTGCTTATTTCGACTAATCCGATAAAATTTGAGAAAGTTATGTTAGTTCAAAGTGAAGCACTCAAAACGATGAGAACTTTCCGGACAACCTAATATGATGTACGCAATCCGGAAAACTCAAAAACTCATCGAGATTTGGCAGCATGGATCGATATTGGTGAGCTGTATAAAGTCGAACAGGCCCGTAATTACGAGAAAGAAAAGTGAGGGAATCGTTGGTCATGCAGCCGAGTGCAATGTCTCGTAGGGCATGTCAGGTCAGTGCAATTATGGTCGAAGAAGACCTCTACATCGACGCTCGATCTGGTGCGTCAAAATATTGGCATCTGGACTGGTTGAAAATTTTCAGTAAAAAAAAACTTAATATGAATGCTGGGCTTCCCAGCATTCATTCTGCAAAGACTGAGCATGAAACGCTGTAGAAGCTCAGTCGCACTTTTGAAAGAATTCTTCACTTTAACCAGCTGAAATTCGGCCATCTGATCTCTCGGCTTCTCGATATTTGGTACTTGGAGTCTCTACATTGCGTACGGTTAGCCAACATATTTTTGGACTAAATCATTTGCTTAGGAGGTAGAAATTCG
>OX377201.1:60474379-60495099 GCA_947396885.1 Heligmosomoides polygyrus polygyrus | reverse complement strand
AAAGGAATGGGACCAACCCTCATGGGTGGCATATTCCTAGCTACGTGCAATAAAATTTTCAAACAAAGTTTACGAAGTTCTTGAACAGTAATTCAGCCACGAATTCTAAAAATGATCGTTTTGAAGTGACCTAGAAGTTTACAGTGGCTCATGAAGATTTTGCCTCCTTCAAATGTCTTGAAAAGTTTCCGGTTGCTATTCATGAACAGCACTTTATAACGCACAAGTACTGGAAAAAATTCGTATTCCAGGAAACAAGAAAGTAAGACGCTTTCATAAGCCCTGTGATTCTCCTATGTATAAATCAAGTAAAAGTTAACTTGAATATCACGAATAAATGCCATCTAAATATTAGGTCTGTTTCGCCACCTTTCGTCAGACGAACCCTTTTGTTATACCACCTCCCCGGTGGTTCATCAGTGGAGAGGGAGGAGCCATAACTTTTTATTTTTCAAACTTTTTAAGGAAAATGTTTTAATTCAATATGTTTCATAATTTATTTTTATTATTATATGTATTAATTTTTATTACCATGGTATTTTAAAAAATGTTCTTATTTGTTTGTATATTATTTATTATATTATATACAATATTGAGCTTTATTTTGTAACTTAGCATAATTACTATTAAGCACTGAACTTACATATAACATGACGACCAGCTGCCCTTCACTTTCCCTCCAATAACCCAACTGACGAGAGTTACCCCTTCTGATAACGTTCGTTACCAGAAAGGATAACTCTCGTCACACTATAACTGTAGTATACCGTTCATTATCAGAAAAGTTCTTATCATACTACAGTGGAAGTCATTTGTTTCATCCAAAATTTTTACTGGCGGCAGTGTGCACTTTCTGCTATACAGCTACTCTAGAAATGCACAAGATACTTTGCTACATGTGTTCCACTTCTTATTAACTATTAATCTTTAAAAACGCAACTCACGCATCCGCCTAGCAGACGAACTAATCCTGCCATCAGTTTTCCAAAAATAAACTAAAGCTGTATTGATTATCAGAATCAGTAAATTGGTATATTCTATAATAGCTAATGAATCCTTTACAAATCATTGATAAAATCGTTCGATAACAGATAGGAATCAGTCTGGTTGGTCCCATTCCTTTCTGATGGAAAGAGATATTTCTTATTTGCGATGAACTTGTGAATATAACTATTCTAAACACGACGTATTGATTAAACGGTAAACGCTTAACAAAAATCGATAACAGCCGGTCGGTCTACACCGTCTCTGCTTTGTGAAGCCTAGCATACGGCTGACATATCCACCCGACTGCCACTCCAAATGGCGAACTCGAAGAAAAAATCGATAAAATCGTTCGATAACAGATAGGAATCAGTCTGGCGTAGGCACACGTTTCAACGTGCTCGACGCTAGGGATGGCTCGTTACCCAGCGTTGGTTGCCGACGAAACCGGTGGCTGACGCTGGCTCATAATAAATCGGGTCTCTGTGCCAGTATGAAATTGTCAATGTGAAGATGACTTCTTTCTGGTGACCGTTTCCGTTGCGACTTGGCATAGACAGCTTCGGTTAGTTCTGGCAGATCTTTTTTGAACGTGCGAGAATCCTACATCGGAGAGGAGTCGAACCCGCCTCACCACGCCACTCTATCCTCTGCGGCAGCACTGCTCGGTGGCCACGGCAGTTTCCACCCTTCTCGCTCTCTTGTGATTGGCTCGCTCTGCGTGCAGCGTGAGAGCAAAGAAGCCAAACTGAAAATGGTCCATAAATCCGTTCACAGATGCTTTAGAATGAGCGTTTGAAACCGCATCCGGTGATATATATCTTATCTCAAAGTGCCATGGTCACCTTGCATCCTTCCCTTGTGTGCTAGCCGGAGAGCTATTATGAAAGAGCTGAAAAGCTTCTTTAAAGTCCTCGAAGTAATTTTGAAAGCTTCAATTGCCGCAATTCTACTCGTAAGCTCTGATCAGCGGAGCTAGAAATACTTCTGCTCACGATCGCTTTTCGCTGTATCCACAAAAACCGTGATTTGGATGAGCTATGAGCATGTGAATGTTTGCGACTGATTAAAGCACTTTTCTACCGTGCCGCGTGGTGGTATCTACCACTATATAACTAAGTTAGCCTTTAAGTGGGATTCGATGAGGCCTATCTCAGATTAGAAACAAAAATGCATTTTCTCTCGTAATCCATTGAAGACTCCTGTCCATGCTAATTTTCAATTAGTGGACCTGCAGTATAGTGAGGTGGTGCTGCAGCTGTGTTACCGCGCGGTGCGGCTTGAGCGCGCCAGTGCTGCTTAAAATCTTGAACCTCGTACAGCACAAAACGTCGTATTGGTGATCCTATATAGTGAACCTCCCGCCCGAACCTATTTGCGCCCGAGTTAGTAGTTGTAGCACTAGCGATGGGGGGCTGATACGTTACACATGAACTTGAAAGCAGCTGGTGTCTACGCTGATCTAGCGCTGGATACAAATGTAAGTTTTCCATTTTGTTTTTCTTCGTGAATTTTTCTAGTTTAGGTCCTATCCTGTTCTGTAGGAGCTGCTCGGTAAATCTCAAGTTAATTTGTTACCTAATTTTTAATTCTGTGGACCCCCTCCTCCGACTAGGAATAATCACAAAGTTCTAAGGCAAATGATTTTAAGCTGCTATTCTATGCCCCTGTAATGAATCTCAATTGTCGGTCCTAAAAATAAGTACTCTACATCCCCGTCGGTAAATATCCGCCAAAACGCGGCCGGCGGTGGATTTATCCGTCATTTCCGCCGCTTCGCCATAACTCCTTTCAACGTCGATTATATCCACTGAAATGCACATTGACGATTCGAGGTGAAAACCGACTAAATACGCTAAGCGGTGGAGGGCTACACAGAACGTATAATATCAGTGCTACTACGTTCCTTTTTGAGAGGTTGGTAGATAGAAGGGTAGATGTTCAATTTGTGAGCAGCTTATCCGCCTACATGCCTTTTTGCAATCTTCCATCATTGTTGAAGAAGATTGGTACATCATTATCTATTCTTACCAGTTCGTTACTAGATTTTTTACTCCATCCATGTAAAGAATATAATAGAATTTGCTATCTACAACACGTTATCATGTTGAAACAGCTTGATTGTTCGAAAATCAAAACTGTACTAACGAGGTCAAAATTTTTCGAGGCGCGCATTTTTCTGCTAGTGAAGAATGAGCAATTATTCTCGCCCCGTTTGCATCGCTTTGCGAATTCTGTGAATGACCAGGCGCGAAGTTCTGCCGTAATAATGTGTGACGACCGGCTCTTGGCCGAGTCATCGCCCATCCGCTACAGTCGAAGCGGAATAGCTTTGTACGAGTCCGTGTTCCCCGTCCAGGCCACGGACCCTTGAACAGCTTTAAGGCCTCTGAAGGCGGCAAAACGGTCGAAACGTCAGGCCAATAAAAGTTCTACCTACAACCTCTTGACTAAAAAGTGCTACAGGAGCTACTACTCTGCTCCTACACGAAGCGCTTCAGGTCGTAAAGGCTAAACAATAATCTCGTCTAAGCAAACGATTGCATTATTGCAGCACTTCTAACAAGAGTAATCAATTCTTCTTCCTAAAAGTGAATACCCTGAAGCAGATAGCTCTGGAATAGAGAGAGTTTTAGTATTTAGACAGGGAGTCTGCACTAAGAAGCGAAGGTCTTTCTTTCATTCAGTGCACTGGCATTAGCTCTCACGCCGATCCCTAGCAGTGAATCGCATTCGTTTCATTGTCATAAAGACTAGTTACAAATGTGACATCCAGTGCGTCGCAAAAACATTCCTATTTTTGTGCAGAATCACTGAAGCATTGCTCTTTTAATGAATAAAGGCAGCGTCGAGAAGCTGTCTAGATGGAGGATCGTCCTCAACTCATGCATCCGCTCCTCTGATTAGCAACACACAATGCCCAACTAAAACTCTCTGAAACTCTGTTTTCTCTCTTAAAGTTGCGTTAATGAGTATCGAATTCTCCAAGCTGGTCGTCAGCCAAATCTGTAAGAAGGCGGCCACGTCGTTAAGCTTTGTGGTTCAGTCTGCCAGTTGGTTGCACTCCAATTAAACTATCTTTTACTTTTTGGGGATCATACGCACAAGGGTCATCTCTTTGGAGATTCCTTTCTGCACCTGTGTTTCTGAAATCTGTGACAACATCTGTGTTTCTGAAACCTGCGACGACCACTTAAGTGACGATCGCAATTCAAATGATCGTCACTTAAGTGGTCATCACAGCTTTCAGAAGCACAAGTGCAGAAGGAAAGTTTCAAAAGCTAATTGCTTTGGAAAAAAAGCGTTTTGTGCGTTGCGTCAAGGCGGCTATCTTCGGAGAATTTCTGTCACGTTGCTTCAGAAAATGGACGACATTTTCACAAACAAAGCAAAATTGATTTCTAATAAGCTGGATTTCTCATAGAGAAAGTAAATCTAACTAGACAATTTGGAGACGCAATGAATGTGGAAACCAACCGATATGACGATATTAAAGCATTTGTGCTCAGAGTGCGCTCTAAACAGCCAGTCGTTTGTCTCTCAGGACGATGGTACAGTTTTGCAACGCAAGGACGTTGTTAAAATCATAACTCTACCAAAGAAGTCAATGTTAGCAACCAGATCGTGAGAATGAAGATCTTTCGTAAGGCTTTCCTCGGAATTACGGGATACTCTAGGATGCTGCAGCTATAACAAAATGATAACGAAAGAAAAAATGAGGGAAGTGCAATGGACGGCCGAAGGTACGCGTTGGGCCGCGCTCGCAATGCTTCGATGGTCGACAAGTTGCGCTGAACTCGTCCGGGGTGTCATTGCGTTTTCTACGCGTCGACGGCGAACTCGACCGCGAAACAGCCAAACACCTCTATAACCCTGAAAAAGGATTGCACAAGAAGCCAAAATTCCCGAACAGACATGCACACATCCTCATATATAATACTTAGTATTGCGATGTCAAAAAGGCACTATCCTACGAAGCTGCCAATGAACCGATTTGGTAACGAATCCTACCATTCGGTGGAGCACTTCATTCAGAGAAAAGACGGTTTTGGCAGTAGCGGAAGATGAAATCTAGGTGAGTAACAGCGAGGAAAACTACGGCCGTTAGCGTCTGCACCTCCAACACGGCAACTGGAAATAAAGCTGTTTGGGGAAGATGAAGGTCTGTGAGTGAGCTGAAGGTCGAAAAGGCATTATAAGTCCTCTGTCAGCTCGCGCAGTTGCAGTCCGCGTTTCCCCCATAGTGGTGGACTGCAGTCAGGAAAAATTGTCATACAACCGAACTCTGCGTTTTCACACGGCTCTACTTTCGTCTCATTATGAGCTGCTGCATTGTGCTTCGGTCTCCTGCTAGAATTGCCTATTTTTTCTATAAAGCGGACAAGCTGCAGCCTAGGCGGTTCCAAAGTGAAAGAGTTAGTGCGCTCCAAAAATACTTACTTGTCGAATTTTGCGGCACCCACGGAACATAAGGCGTATTCAGTCTTTCCACTGACATATGTATTCAGGGCGCAAGGACCATTTTGCTATTCATTCGCTATGCTATTTCTTGTGTTCTTTCGTTATAATTAGATGAGTTGATTCCTTAAGCTAGTTTCACTCTGCAAGTGATATTGATTCTGTCGGGCCTGTATGCACTATTCAAGCCAACTGTCAAATTGTATGCCAAATAATAGAACTTGAGCTGGTTATCTCAACTGTATTCTTATTTCTTCTCGAATTATGGAATTTTAAGGGAGTTTTTGGGAAATGACTCTTAGCGTAGCTCCTGCTTTTGTGTCCACGTTTCGCCCTTGATCAGAAAACGCTGCCGGATTGCGGTTGCTGATTTGATTCTGTTTTGATGTGGAAGATGTTGGAACATAACTTCCAATAGAGTTTAACAAAACGGAAAGGTCAGTTTTCTAGGAGGTCTATTAACGTGCGCGCTCGTAAGCAACCATCCACGTCACGGATTTATAATTTTGAAAGAATATGTAGTGAATTAAAATTAGTTTCAAAGCGCAGAAAGAAGGTAGTTATTTAGTACCGGCCGTAAGAGCGGCCTGTCGACCGCACTGACGACTTCTCAGCTACAACACTGTAGTATTAACCACTCATCATCAATTGTAGCTGCCATCTATGCCATAGTTTCCGCAGGAAGAACACCTTAACTACGTCGAGCGGGGCAGGTTAGAAAGGGTCACGAAGAGAGGCTGCGATTACAGAGATATTGATTACTACTCAGAAAAGATGGAGTCCACCAGCTATAAGTCCACACGTAATCGTTCGCTAATACAGCGACGCCACACTGAAAAAAATCCAACATTTCTGAATACTATGAAATATTCAGAGAATCATCATTTCATTAAAACCGGGCGAGGACATAATGAAATATTAAAATATTTGTAGAGACTATCAATACAAAACATTCATCGACCTCGACTACCCTAGGGCTAAAGTTTCGGGCCGCTGTCGATCGCCATCAATCGTTGAGTATCGCCAGTCCGCCGCGCTTTCACCCCAGTTGCGACGGACGGACGGAAGCACACGCACTACTGTTCTATATATAGAAGGATATGAAAAAGGAGATCGATTCATGTACTTTTCTAGCTCACCGCGATTTTCATATAACTGATAGCAAGAATCCTGCTTGCGGAGGTTTTGGTGGTTCACCAATGGATGCGCCTATAGCGAATTGTAACAAGTATTTACTACTTCACAACTATCAGAGCACAGCGGTTTATATATGGAATTCCTAGAGGAGGAGCATAGAAGTATGACATATATTGGTCAGGGAGGCTGATAACCTCTAGTCTTAAAAGGGTGTACCGCGGCTAGAGTGCAGTATTTGTGCATTATCTTGTTCACCTTCTTCCGGCATCGTTAGGTCATATCTGTGGATGCTATGCAACGATGCTTATCTCACACAGTTACTCTAACATGTTATCATTCATTCCTATTTGTTCTATATTACGATACAAGTGCTCCGGCACGCCTAACGGCGTGTCTCGCACTTGCGCGCGACTTTGCAGCATCACTGACGTATGGAAAGTAGTTTTTGTAAAACATAAAATTCGCTAACATCTAGGACCTGGTGCGTGCTTTATCGGCATCAAGCCGTTCATCACTTCGGTACCTTCATCATAGACATTCTCTCCAGACCGTCCAGTAATGTCATTGGTTTTTGCTGCTTCTGTCCCTCAGGTTGCATCTCCACAACCGTTCTCATCCTCAACAGCTAGCGTTTCCAGATACCATTGACATGTCTTCCAAGACCAGGTTTCCCCTCACTCGTTTCTTCTTACTGGATCTAATTGCTGGTCCGCCTGTACTGCACTTCCGTCCCCCTCTTTAGTCCCCCACCTTGCTGGTCCCAACTCCTGGCCCACTTCTATGTTTTCACTATTGACACCTACTGGTCTCTTCTTGCTGTTTCAGCGAAGAAGAGTTGATTTCTGTGCGGTGCAGGAGTCGAGGTGGTCCTGTACCAAGTCAAGGGACATAGGACGAGGCTTCAAGGTCGTTCTATGTGGTTCCATGGCCAGACAGTGGTGTCGGAATAATCGTCTCCGAACGATTTCGTGACTCGGTTGTAAGCGTCGAGCGCTCTGACGATCGATTGATGAAAATCGTTGTCGCCGCTGAGGAGCGACTCTATCACATCTTCTCTGCGTATCTCTGTAGAGTGGCTGCTCCGATCAAGACAAGGAAGTGTTTTGGAGCCTGCTTGATGAGAAGACAGCAGAGATACCGCCGAAGGATGTCATCATAGTCGCTGATGACGTTAGTGGGCACATAGGTGCTACGAAGGACGGGTACAGCTGTCAAGATGGTTTCGGATACGTATCTAGTCGATTGAGAGCGTATTCTTGAGTAAGAGGAATCGCATAATCTCAACATTGTGAACACCGTTTTCCGAAAATCCGACTCCCACCTCGTTTCATACTATAGTGGGAGCTCCAAGTCTCAGATCGAATTTCTCATTGTGAAAGATCGCTACCGAGGCATTGTCACAGATGCGAAGATCGTGCGAAGATATGAGCATCGACGCAAACCCGCACCCTTAAGATCACCCCTGCGAGGCTGAAGCAGGTCCAGCGATGCGGTGCAGCAAGAATCAAGTGGTGGCGAATGAAAGAGAAGGAAGCAGGTGTGATTTCTCGCGTACGGTTACCGACAGTCGCGACTATCGATGAAACCTGGGGCCGGATTCATCAACGACTTACGTAACTTTAACGGAGAATTGTAAGCTTATAAAGCGATATGGTGAGCGATAAGCCGCGTCATCTGAGCTTTCAACGCGGCTTATCGCTCACCATGTCGCTTGATAAGCTTACAATTCTCCGTTAAAGTTACGCAAGTCGTTGATGAATCCGGCCCTTGGAAGAGAACAACCGACGCGATACGCCAAGCTGCAAGTTTGGAACTCGGCACTACGAACCTGGACGACGCAAAGTCGGCACGCAGACATGGCTGTGGACGGACGATGTGAAAGCGAAAGTCCGAGAGAAGAAGTCGTTGTATCATGTGTTTCTCGGCAACAAGCCGACAACTGGCAGAAGTATCAGAAAGCGAAGAAGGCTGCAACGAAAGGCGCGACTGTGGCGAAAGCCACTCATTATGGTGATGTCTAACCGAAAGCTCGAGTCGAGCGATGGATGGCGAGCGATATTTGTATCGACTCGCTAAGACCCGCCATCGCCAAACAAAGTATACTGAAAAGTTCTTTGGCATCAATGATGGGAGCGGCCATCTTCTGACAGACCGCAAAAAGGCGCTGAAGCGATGGCGTGATTACTTTGAGGAAATTTCCACTATGGATATTTCCCATCCTGCCATCCCTTCTGCGGCTTCTGTTCACGGCCCCGTTCACAAGATCACCGTGGAGAAAACAGAAGCGGCTTTCAAATCAGTTTTGAAACTGATTTGAAAGCCGCTTCTGTTTTCTCCAAAAACTGATTTGAATCGTTTCTATCAAGACCGTCAGCTTAACTGGTTCCATGATGATATCAGCGGCCAGCTCATCCCGGCTACGGGTGAGTGCTGATCGTTCCCACGAGGTGTGGATGTTGCGTTCGATCAAACGGCGCCGGTGGTGTAATGGCGTAGAGCATTCCCGCCCGGTTAGAGGGAGGTGCGGGTACGAGTCCCGCCTGGCGCTAGAAGTTTTGACCGCAACAAAACATCGTTATGACAGAAGCGGTTTTGAAGAAGACGAAGCCATGCAACGCGACAGAACCGGATATTCTGGCAGCCGATTTTTGAATGTCGAAGCTGGACTATCTTGCTGAGTGGTTGGCTGAATTCTTCAACCAGGTAGTAAAAGAGAAGAAAGTACTGGAGTGTTGGCACAACAGTAGGAGATTTCGATTTGAAAGAAGAATGGCAGTCCTGCAGACTGCTCCAGTTACTGTCCGATTTGCTGGCTTTCGCACAGCATGAAGATCTTTAAGCGAATTGTTGATGGACGAGTTCGGGACAGCTTTCCAGCAATCAGTGCGGCTTCGTGGCTGGCTGTGGCACCGTTGATGCCATACACGCCGCTCGTCTCCTGTTAGAGAAGCATCGCGAGAAACAGAAGCCAGTGCATATCGCCTTTCTCGACTTGGAGAAAGCCTTTGACCGCGTGCCATCTAAGGTTATATGGTACGCCTTACGAGAGCATAACGTACCTGAACAACTCATAGAATGGGTGCGAATGCTCTACTCTTGCCCAAAGAGTACAGTGCAAGCTGCAGCTGGAACCTCGTGGAGTTTCCCATCTCTAATAGGATGCACCAGGGTTCTGCGCTTTCTCCACACCTCTTCGTTATCGCCATGGATGCCATGGAGAATTCTTCAGTAGCCTGTCCTATGGACATTGCTATATGCTGATGACATGATGCTCATTTGCGAAGATGAAGATGATCTCGAGCGGCAGGTACAAGCTTGGTGCGACCGTCTGGACTGTTCGGACTCAAATTGAATGTCAAGAAGACCGAGTACTAACGACTGACGTGAACGAGTCCATTAAGATTAACGGCACTGAGCTTGCACGCACTTCGGCGTTTAAATACTTCGGATCAGCAATAGCGTCTGACGGCGGTCTGATGGTTGAAGTGAACTCGCGCGTGAGTGCAGCTTGGTCCAGGTGGCGTTAGCTGACTGGCGTGCTCTGCGATAAGAAGATACCGGAGCACCTGAAGTCGAAAATCTACAGAGCAGGCGTGCGGTGAGTAGCGATATACAGCGCTGAGTGTTGGCCTAAGGAAGTTGAAACGCGCCTCAGCGTCATGGAGACGAAGATGCTGCGCTGGATGGCTGGAGTCATGGACCGCATCCGAAACGATGTCATTCGGCAGAAGTTCGCTGTCGCGCCGATAGCGGACAAGATGCGCGATGCTCGCTTGCGATGGTACGGCCACCTTCTGCATGGAAAGAAGGCAGCGTCCGCAAGATAGGCCTCGAGTTGGAAGTATTTGGAAAGTGGCCTAGAGGACGCCCGAAGCATTGGTGGGATACGTTACATATGGGCATGAAAGTAACTGGCGTCCACCCTGATCAAGCGCAGGATTGGGAAGGGTGGCGTCAAGACACCAGAAGAGCGGACCCCGCGACGAAGCGGGACAAACGCTGGAGATGAAGAAGAAGAACCGTTCACTTGCAATCACAACAGCTTGGCTACGTAAACAAACTGGTTGTTTTGGTTTCCCACGAATTATGGGAAATCCACTTCACTAGACGCATTAAATATGCTGGAGGTTGATCTACTTTGAGGCACTTCCAAGAAGCCAAACTATTGACTCGAATGACTACTGTCTTATCGAAATTCAACGAAGAAATCAATAAAAACACCCTGAACTGGCAAATCGCTAAGGCGTTATGTTCCATGATAACGCCAGACCAAGCACCTCTTTTAAAATTCGTCAACAATTAACAGAGCTCCTGGGAACTGATGACACACAGACTTTAACTCCGATCAAGCTGTTGAAAATGAGTTGCACCAGTACTTCGCCTCAAAAACCAAGGCTTCTTCGAACGTGGAATTTTTCAACTTACCAAGAGACGACAAGGCGTCATTCCACAAAATGGTCAAATGGTCATACCACTGATTAATGTTTGTTGTCAATTAGGATAGAACATGCATTCTCTGAACGTTACATATGTACCAGTGGTATTCCCCAAGACGATGTGTTATCACTATTATTGTTTGTGGCCTATACATACGACTTGCGGATGTGCTAAAACGCATCCTTTACTCAAAGCTCGACTACATGCCGACGACATCAAGACATACGGCACTCTCAATGATGACAATAAGGTCCAGGTGTCACAGGCTCTATCTCACTCCATTTCCACCATGATGGAGAGGGCTTCCGCCGGGAGATACCTGTGAATCTTTCCAAAACTTCTGTTTTTCACCTCGGAGGAGCTACCAATGTTGAAGACAGATATCGAAACGAAATACTCAGCTTTTTCTTTTTCTTCTGAGCGTTTAGTCCCGCGCCGTCGCAGGGTCCGCTGTTCTTGTGATCTGTCGCCACCTCATCCCATCAAGAGCATCATCTGACGTGGCGCCGACTTCGACGAGGTCTCTCTTGATGACGTCCTTCCACCTTTTCCTTGGGGCTCCTCTTGGACGCTTTCCGGGTGCATGGAAATGTAGGGCCAACCTTATGGGGTGATTCTCTGGTCTTCTGAGGACGTGTCCGTAGCACCTCATACGCTGCTCATTGATCTTCAGCTGGATCGGGGCTGTCTTCATCACTGCCCTAACATCCTCATTTCGCACCCTGTCCCGATGGGTCCATCCACATGCCCACCTCAGTATCCTCATTTCGCAACGTGCACTTGCCGCCCCTGCGCCTTGCCCAGGGCCCCACCCCCAACTGCCGCAGAGGAGTGCAGGCCTCACAGCTGTTCGATAGAGCTTGTCTTTGAGCATCCTGGAGCATCTACGGTCGCAGAGGATCTCTTTAGACTCCTCCACTTGAGCCAGGCTGCGTTTATGCGCCCCTTGGCCGCCTGGTCCACACTTCCTTGCTCGGATAGGTCACTTCCGACGTAGCAGAATTCTGCCACCCTCTCGATTGCTCCCCTTGGCAGTCTAGGATCGATCCATCGCGCTGATGAACTTCGTCTTCTTCACGTTCAGACGTAGGCCGTTGACTACGAGGGCTCTTTGCCACAGGTGCACCTTCTCCTCCAGCTCTTCCTGGTTGTCGGCTACTAGGGCGATGTCGTCCGCGTAGAAGATTGTCCTGAGAGGGCCTTCTTCAAAGTGGTTACTATAGAGTAAAGCGTCAGCAGGAAGAGGAAGAGACTCAGAGCCGACCCTTGGTGTACCCCACTAATGCATGCATAGTGATATCATATCCGCTGATCTACTCGCTTGTGTTGTTACTAGTATTACGCAAGACGATTTTGGTGTTACTTTGTCTTATTTGTTTGTACTAGCGCACTTTTGGTGCATTTTAAACAAATTAATAAATGGATAAACAATTATCGAACAACATTTTAGGAGAGGAGTAGTTCCGAGGGGCCATTTAACAGCAAGTAAGGTAGTCAATGTCCAGCCGTCCAAATGAGTTCTTTACTTCACACTTCTACAGCTTTAATCGAACTTTCATGAGGGCATAAGGCTGGCGTTCGGAAGCACCAGCTGCTGGCCAGATAAGCTAATTTCCAAAACGACGCTCTCTAATGGCATGACACTGCATAATCGCCCCAGTTCAAGAAGCAGTGCAGAGCTGTGCGTTTCCAAGTGGAGCGATATTTTCCATGGATGGCAGTTATGAGTTGGTTACCCAGGCTTGCTTTGCTAACCGCCCTCCCCAACATGTTACCAACCGCTATGCTGATCACTCTCGCAGTCTATTTACGAGATCTTCATCAGTCGCCCTGAGCTGCCACAGCCGCCGACCACTGATGGCAGAACACTCGATACTCCAGATAACAGAGAAATCAACAAGTCTAAAAACGCAGTAAGCTCTGAATGAAAGTCTTCTTGGAGCTCAACTAAAGTTTTAAATGGCTTTATTGCGTTAGGTAAAGTGTTATACTTCAAGAAACTTCAAGAATTCATTGACATCACGATAGTGACCTACTCTTGTACTATATTTTTCTCAAAGAACTAGTTTCCACCAACCACCCCTTGTGCTAGAATGAGATTATTGGAGTGAAAGTTTCTCTTTTTTAAATCAACGACAGGTCGTTTCTTTCTCTACGGAATGTAAGCGTACACAGACTGAAGACTTTATTCCGAATGGATGGTGAAGGAATGGCGGTACAATCAGAACCATGAAGTCTTACTCAAAACTTTCTTGTAAAGCTGTTCTGAACAGATTCTAGCTCGGTGATTTCCTATTTACACCTACGACTGAATGCAGTCTTTCCACACGAATATCGGCCTAACATATGTGCTATAGGCGAACAACAAATGTAATGGTGCGTAGAGAATTGAACATGCTGTGCCCAACACGATGGGATCAGCTTTTCTCGCTGCAAGTTCACAATGTTCTCGGACTAAGGTTTTATGACGAATACAAATCCCAGGTTTTGCAGGCAACATCATATTGGCGTTTTATCGGCGTTTTGTCGCCGGTACAAATCCCAGGTTTTGCAGGCAACACCATATTGGCTAATCATAGAGTGGATTCCAGCAGTGTAGATGGTGAAGAGAACCGGCGACAAAACGCCACTCTAAGGAACACCACTAGTTACTGGAAAAGATTCTGAGAATGATTCATTTACTCGTACTTCGAGTGACCGAACTAATAGAAGGTGTTTTATCCACTTCGATATTCTAGGATGAACTCCTATATCCGCAAGTTTGAAAATCGGTTTGTTCGAAGGAACCTTATCGTAGGCTTTCATGATGTCAAAGTAAATGACGCCAGCGTTGAGCTTTTGATCAAATGCTTCTCTCTCCAGTCATTCAACGTTGACAGCATCAATGTTTTAGTGGATCTACCGGCTCAATATCCACGCTGTTCAGCGTGAATTGGAGAATTCGAATTAAGGTAGGACTCGAGTGCAGAGTTCGAATTTTTTTCAAAAAGTCTGGCAAAAACGGAAGTGATACTAATAGGCCTTTGGAAGCTTAATGATAAGACGCTTTCTTATGGAGTAAATGTGTGGTTCCACCGAAGCTGGTACATCATTGTAGCTAGCAGAGAGTGTATGTTCGAGAGGGGAACGAGATTGCAATGGCAACGTTACGGATGAAGCATGATGGCATCTGGAGTAATGGCGTAAGGGCCAGCTAAAGCACGTAATGCGTTGCAAATCTCTTTATAAAACTAAGCCGTGTTCCCCATACAGGGATGTGTAGAAGCAAAAGTAGGTGAGTAGACAGTAGCCGGGTAATCCGAAAAGGACTTCCGAAAATTCTTAGCTACATATGTAGCAGGCAGGCCTTCACTAAGTCCAATACATCTGTTCCAGTGTATCTGTTACCTATCGAATCGTCGACCAAAATCGTCTTTCAACCCTTTGAAACGGAGGAAGTTATGTAGTGATGAGTGTGATTGGTACGCCATCATATTTTTTGCTTTCGTTCAAAAACCTAACCACATTGGAAGAAAATAAAGAGACCATTCTCAGATCTACGTCCTACTTCGGCAACTATGTATCTATTAGTTAATTTGTTTATAAATGGCCACGCTAATACCGCCGGGTAAAACAATGGGCCATAATCGCAAAAACATAATAAAAGATCACTGGTGATTGGGAGCTGACAAGTGTAGAACAGTTGCTAGAGACATACGCTAAAGAACATAATTTAGTTAGTTTAGGAGTCGTTCAGATACAACTGTTTGAGTTCAAAAAATTGAATAGCCTGAGGCTGCGGACATTTATTTATTTATTTATTTATTTATTTATTTATTTATTTATTTATTTATTGAATACGTCATAAGGCGTGCCGTATAAGAAAAAAAGAACAATCTCAAGCTAATCTAGGAGGCAGATTTTCTATGGAAAGAACCTGTCAGTACAGTAAACACTGACAGCAAACTCCAAAAGACGAGGAAAAAGGGCGACACGGTGGTTCTTAGTGCGGAAGGATGGATGTGTGAGAAAAAACTGATTTTTGAAAGACCTGACAGTGAATTTAAGGACACCGTTAGAAGTTTGCAGACTGCTGGTTTAACATTAGATAAACCAGCCCTTATGGGCAGCGCGCATGTCGGCGAGGGCCAACGAAGAGCATGTTCCTAAACAGTCCAATAGGAGAGGGTTCCAATAGTATGCGATGCGATAACGATCCCAAGCGGACTATAGAATATATTAGAACATGAGACCTGCGGCCCTATGAATCGCCATACGTAATTTACCTAGCAGAAGGTTCAAAATAGTTCATAAGCCAAGAAGATTTACCAACGCCAGGTAGACAGCTTCCATAGGAAGCGTAACGAACTAAGAATAGGATAATATAATTCAATAAAAAAGCATGACATGGGCAATGCAGAAATTAGGGAGCCGTACAATACCGCTCAAATTCTTTGCAAAAAAGACGCTTTGCGACGGATTAATCCGCCACAAAGCGTCGCATTGCGCAACTCTTTTCAAAGTTATTTGTTTAAAATCTAATTACCACCATTAGAAGCCCCGTCTCATTTTCTATGCAGCGATCTAAACATCGTCTAAAACGACTGCACAGTGACCTAGTTATGAAGCTTTTGCTTCCTCGGCTCCGTTAATTGATTTACGACCCCTCCGAAATCCCCAATGGCATGTCCTTAAGGTTGACGAGGTTCATCGAAACTCAGAAATCCTCTATTGTTTCAGTAGATCTGTATTTGTAACGCATCAGGTGTCATTGTGGTACTAAATAGTGCTAAATTTGAATAACATAGTCCCGATCTCAGATAATCGCAAACGCGCGGAAACCTAAGATTCAGTTAAGAATTACCCAACTAGTAGCCTGCTACAGAAGACAGTATTCTACTATTCCATTGTGGAAACGACGGTCTTTGAAAAACATGCAAAATGGCTTTGAGAAATGGACAGAAATAACTAGATTTTCTTTTTACCAACAAGGGATTGGTCCAATCTCAATATTCGGCGTAGTATTTCTCCGATCTTTGAACTTCGGTTGCTCCTGTACAGGATAAGTACGAAAGCCGTGTTTTTTGTGGTCTACAGTAGACCACAAGCACATTCGAATCTAAAAAGAACGAAACGATTTTGGTCGCTCAAAGTATATTTCTATGCGGCCAACGTTTGACGAAAACAACATAAAATTTTGTTTTAGTCGTTACCTCTTTACTTCTTCTTCTTATTCTTCAGCGTTTGTCCCGCTTAGCAGCGGGGTCCGCTCTTCTGGTATGATGACGCCACTTCGCACGATCAAACGCTTGATCGGGGTGGATACCAGCTTCCTTTAAGTCCACGTGCAACGTATCAAGCCAGTGTTGCCTAGGTCGTCCTTTAGGCCGTTTTCCGGGCACATCTATGTTGAGGCCAATCTTCCGAACGGTGTCGCCGTCCGCACGAAGAACATGGCCATACCACCGTAGGCGAGCTTCACGTAGCTTGTCAGCAATTGGAGCGACGCCAAATCTTTGACGTACGGAGACATTGCGAACATGATCCAAACGCGTGACTCCAGCCGTCCAGCGCAGCATTTTCGTCTCCATCACGCTGAGGCGGCTCTCAACTTCGATCGTTGCAGGCCAGCACTCAGCACCGTACATTGCTACTGGTCGGACGACGGTTCTGTAGATCTTTGATTTTAAGCGCTCCGGTATCTTTCTGTCGCACAGAACGCCTGTCATTGAGCGCCATTTGGACCACGCTGCGCTCACGCGTGAGTTCACCTCGCACGTCAGACTACCATCAGACGCAATTGCAGATCCAAGGTACTTGAAATGTGTCGCTCGTACGAGCGCAGTGCCATTGATCTCAATGGACCCAGTCTCGTTTACGTCTGTCGTCAAGTACTCAGATTTTTGGACCTTTAGCTTGAGCCCGAACGCCGCCAAGCGGTCACACCAAGCTTGCACTTGTCGCTCAAGTTCGACCTTGTCTTCACTCGCAAGCATTACGTCATCTGCATAGAGCAGCGTCCAAGGAGCAGGCTTCTGAAGGTCTCGCGAAATGGCATCCATTACGACAATGAAAAGAAGTGGGGAAAGCGCGGAACCTTGGTGAACACCGACGGAGATTGGAAACTCCGTGGATGTGCCGGCCGGCGCTCGCACTTGACTCTTAGGACAAGAGTAAAGAATGCGCACCCACTCGATCAGTCTTCAGGGACACCGTGCTGTCGTAAGGCATACCATATGACCTCACGCGGTACACGATCAAATGCTTTCTCCAGGTCGAGGAAAGCAAGATGCAGCGGTTTTTGTTTCTCGCGATGTCTTTCCACAAGAAGACGAACAACATGAATGGCGTCGATGGTGCCACAGCCGGCTACGAAGCCACACTGGTTGGTGGAAAGCCGGACGATCTCGCGAATACGTCCATCCACAATTCGCTCAAATATTTTCATACTGTGCGAGAGCAATCGGATTGGACGGTAACTTGTGCAGTCCGCGGGACTGCCCTTCTTCTTCCAGATCGGGATCGTCGTGCATTGCTGCCAACTACCAGGAACCTTCTTCTCCGCAACAACCTGGTTGAAAAACTTCGTTAGCCATTCAGCAGGATTCCAGCACCTCGAGTTCCATAGTTCGGCCTCTATGTCGTCAGGGCCCGTTGCTTTGCCTTGCTTCATCTTCTTCAAAGCCGCTTCCGTCTCCTCCACAGTGATTTTCTGCACAGGACCGTGGGTAGGAGGGACGCAAGGGATAGGCGGATGGGCAAACTCTACTGTTGAAATTCTCTCGAAGTAGTCATGCCATCGTTCCATAGCCCTTTTGCGGTTCATCAGCAGATGGCCATTCTCATCGTTGATGCCAAAGAACTTTTCGATGTCCTCGCTCTGGCGATGACGTGCTTTGGCAAGCCGATAAAGTTGTCGTTCACCATCGCGCGTCTCGAGTTTCTCGTTGACATACTCATAATGAGAAGCTTTTGCAACGGCAACAGCCTTCTTAGCCGCCCTCTTCGCTTCTTGGTACATACGCCAATTGTCGGCTGTCTTGTCGCTGAGAAAAGCGTGATATAGTCTCTTCTTCTCTTTGACTTTTTCCTTGACGTCGTCAGTCCACAGCCAAGTCTGCTTCTCAATCTTACGCCGTCCAGGCTTCGTCATGCCCAGTTCGGAACGTGCAGCTTGTAGTATCGAATCGGTTGCACGTTTCCATGTCTCCTCAACATTGGTAACTGTCGGCAACCGAATACGAGCAACAACAGCTGCGTCCTTCTCTTTCATCCGCCACCACTTGATCCTTGATGGTCCGCATCGCTCGACCTGCCTCAGCCTCGGAGGGGCGATCTTAAGTGTGCAGATCAGCGGACGGTGCTGCGTGGCGACAGTCTCGTATGGCACAACCTTCGCATCTGTGACCAGCCTTCGATCGCGATGCTTGATAAGGATAAAGTCAATCTGTGTCTTGGTATTCCCGCTATAGAAAGACACGAGATGGGAGTCACGCTTTCGAAACATTGTGTTTGCGATGGTGAGATTATGCGGTCCGCATACTCAAGAATTCGCTCACCATCAACGTTACGTGCTCCATAACCGAAACCGCCATGACAGCTGTAACCATCTTTCGCAGTCCCAACGTGGCCGTTGAGATCACCTGCGACAACGACAGCGTCTTCTGGCGGCACCTCTGCTGTCTTCTCATCAAGCAGGGTCCAAAACTCGTCCTTCGCTCGCTCGGAGCAGCCTGTCTGCGGAGCGTATGCAGAGAAGAAATGATATATACGCTGTTCAGCAGCAACAACGACCTTCATCAAGCGGTCACTGAAACGTTCCACGCTTGCAATCGCATCGCGGAAAGGTTCGGAGACGACCACACCAACACCCTGGTGGTCCTGGGACTGCCGCACAGAATGGCCTTAAAGCCTCGGCCTATGTCCCTCGACTTGCAACAGGACCACCTCGTCTCCTGTACCGCACATAAGTCGATTCGTCTTCGCTCCAGTGCTTCTACCAACTCGCAAGAGCGGCCCGTCAACGTACCCACATTCAGCGTAGCAACGCGGGTCCTGCTTACGTTACGGGACTTTTGGACTTGCTCAGTTGTGACATGCCGTCCTCGCATCAGGGACCCTCGCATACTTCTCACACTCGCCGGGCTTTGCGAATGCGCGTCGGCTCCCGCGGGCGCCGTAGCATTATCTCGACAAACAGTTAACGCCATCAACCATGTGATGTGACATGGGATCTCCATAGGCCGGCCTGTCACAAGGGCCTGTCGCCTGCAATCGAGTGTACGTGCTTAGCTTAGCTCGCATAGCGAACAGTTTCCAGTGGCACCACGTGGAGGAACGGACATCGCCACCTCGCTTACCTCTTTTCGAATGAATTGAGATTGGACCAATCCCTTGTTGGTAAAAGAAAATCTAGTCATTTCTGTCCATTTCTCAAAGCCATTTTGCATGTTTTTCAAAGACCGTCGTTTCCACAATGGAATAGTAGAATACTGTCTTCTGTAGCAGGCTACTAGTTGGTAATTCTTAACTGAATCTTAGGTTTCCGCGCGTTTGCGCTTATCTGAGATCGGGACTATGTTATTCAAATTTAACACTATTTAGTACCACAATGACATCTGATGCGTTACAAATACAGATCTACTGAAACAATAGAGGATTTCTGAGTTTCGATGAACCTCGTCAACCTTAAGGACATGCCATTGGGGATCTCGGAGGGGTCGTAAATCAATTAAGGAGCCGAGGAAGCAAAAGCTTCATAACTAGGTCACTGTGCAATCGTTTTAGACGATGTTTATATCGCTGCATAGAAAATGAGACGGGGCTTCTAATGGTGGTAATTAGATTTTAAACAAATAACTTTGAAAAGAGTTACGGCAATGCGACGCTTTGTGGCGGATTAATCCGTCGCAAAGCGTTATTTTGCAAAGAATTTGAGCGGTATTGTAGTATCCAATAGAAACGAGAATAAGGTCAATACTAAGTTTGGAGGTGGGATGCTCTCTTGTTTGGGTCACCACAATGATGTGAGAATTCATTTTTAGTGAAAACATTCGAAAATATCGCTCTATTGTTAGAGGGATCTCAGGATGCTCGTCGCAGGCTCCCGAGTGGTGGATAGGGAATGAATCGCCAACCAAATGCGATCCTGTACTGCCAGAGACGCAGGTGGATTCAGGGGGTGGACTCCTTGCTCCTGCCGTGTCGTGTCGGCTCATACCTTCTGTGTGGTGCATGTTGGTACACAAACTGCGTGAGAGTGTACGCGCTTGCGCAGATTGTCTCCTGCCAGCCACGAGCTTGATAGACCGAAAGTGCACCCCCATCAGTACGGTAAAGGCCAGTCGAAGCCGCTTGAAAGCACTCACCGAGTCCTTTCGGGCCGTCTGTCTGACTCCGGCTGGCTGCCTCTACTCAGAACTTAGAACATTTATTGAACCAAAAGTGGCACAAAAGTTGTCTTTTTAATCATTGGCAAAAAGCAATTTCTTCGAAGATTTGCATAATGTGGAAACTGCTCATTTCTCAATGCGATTTAGTATTCATTCACTGAAAACTATAGTCCACCGCCCGCACGGCAGAGCTTGTCTAGCTATTTGTGTGTACATCAGGAGAAGGGAGGTGCGTAATATAAACTCGAAATTCGTAAATCGTGATCGAAAGATTTACCTGGTGTGGTGTAGTGCAGTAGAACTAAATTTTTTAAATTTTTAGAGATGTTATTC
>OX377201.1:60385331-60474179 GCA_947396885.1 Heligmosomoides polygyrus polygyrus | reverse complement strand
ATCTTCACATGTAGTTAACTCTCGCTAGGATTACTAGAACCTTGGGTCGCAATCGCCAGGCTAGAATCCGACCCGCTATCCTTCTCCTTCGGACTCCGATTTCCAATCCTGTCGCAGAGTCGTTTTTGGTAGCGCCACATTCAGGAGGTGCTATGCTGTTGTTGTGGCGGCGAAATTGATGTCCGAGTGTTCTCTTGAGGTACGCATATCGGAATCCTTCCGGCTTCCCATTAAACTTTGAAGAGGGGCGCGCATCGCGGGAAGAGCTTGAAATAATGGTTACAAGTGTTTAAATCAGAATCGCTAACCAGAGTTTATGAGCAAGTTCTGGCCAGTAGAAGTTTCATGGGTTGAGGAAGGTACCGCAGCAGCGGACGTCGGGCAGAAGTAGTGCAATTGCTTCATATGATTCAAGGATTCATGATTATATGGTCAAGGATTCAGTTCCTGTTTCCTGCTTCTTGCTTTTAGCTTCTTGCATATCGTGCTATTTCAGCACTGACCATCAGACTCTTTACTCTCATTTCCTGCACGTTTTCAATTTTGATTCTTCGAGTTTCCATTTTTTTTCTTTTGTTAAGCACTTTGGGGAAAAATCCTTAAATGGAACATCGGCAAATGTTGCTTCTCTGCTTGCGCGTTGAGAATCCAGGTGAACAAGTTCATATAGAGCGCCTCAACGTTAGACCTGAAATCTAAACTGATCTGACATCAACGCTTGTCGCTTAGTGGATTTCTATTCTCAAGCTTATATTACGTGCTGCTTTAGAGGCTTTCTCAGAGTTGTTATGGCTTGGGTTTTAACGGTGAACAACATTTGAACATCTGTGATTGTGCGAAGTTATCTTGACAATTAGTCACAATCGGTCATGCCTCTAAAATTGCCACTGTGCAGCTCTTATGAATAAAAAAATTCTACACAAATTTTGTGCTTCTCAAATGCTTTTAAAAAAGCGTGCATTGGAGTGGACTGTTGACGTTTGTCGCCGAAAACGCGGTCCTCTGTTCTGCAATCAATTCTGCTTCGCGAACGGAGCTTGAATCCACATTGCATCGCGAGGTCCTCCGGCATATGCACTAATCTGTCAGGACTTGCCTGCACGAATACTTTTTATGTGGCTGACTTGCTCGCCTAATTGGGAATACGTATCGGACGCAGATATCGTGTCGTATTCTTCACGTACCGTCATGCGTGTGCTGAACTGCAGACAAGGCTAAGTCTATTCGCTGTTTTGCTGCTGTCGTGTGCATAGTCCCCAGCTAGCCTGATAGCTTGACTCAAAACACAAGCCCTTGGACCATTTCACCAAGGCAACGGCTCCTGATCATTTGGCGGCCACTCATTTTGTGCCAAACAAATGTGCTTTCTTGACTAGAGGGTAATTTCTTTGCAAACAACCAATAAATCTAGAAAGCATTTTTGCGCTTCCGGTGCTTCTCAAGGAGGGAGCTGATTTACGGAACTGCAAATCTGGGAGACACTGAGCTGCTCGTTTATATCTGAAAACGCTTTTAGCTCGAAGCAGGCGAAGTCCTGAGCTGTTTATTTTCTCTGGAGGGATGTCTGGAGGAATAGAGTGTCAAGGAGAAGTAGCTCTCCCTGACTTCCTTGGAAACACTGTGCGTTTTGCATTAACGTAATGCTGTGTAGGCGCTCTGCCTCAGCCTATGCATGAGCATCGTTGGATGGTTGTGGTATGATATCAATTCTCAATTGGAGCACTTGTCCGCGGTTCACGGGATCCAAACAGTCGATTCTTAGTGCAAATAGGGCTGCCGTTTCTGCCCAGAACTGTTTTGACGAACGCATTTCCAGGAGTCTTCTAGTAACAGGGCAATGAAATCCGCTTGCTTACCTTCAATGCGAACAATTCGCTCTAGCTCGCACTTATTTTCTATCGTTATTCATTTACTTCTTCGTTCCTTACCATATTGCCAAATGTCCGACTATTGGAAGGTTTTCAAAGTTACCGTTGGTCTGAGATACACTTTCATTGTGATCAGAACTGGACCTGCCAGAGCACATATGTATGTCAGAATGAAAACGACGGCATTTGTCGGTTAAGGATGGAGAACCCTTTCTTTGAAAAATTCTCGTGTTTCACCTCAGCAGATCGGTTCCTACAGACAGCACAAAGTTTCAGCAGAGCTCTTCTACCATTAGCGAGAGGGATGAGAGAGGCTGAGCAAAAATATCACAACGTTTGAAAACACAGCCAGCTTTAAGAGGGCCGTTCTCCGTTGATAAATGCATATATGCACGTGCCGTTCTTTGTTGATGTCTTCTTGGCATCGGAATAGAAGCACCGCAGAACCCAATGGATTCGATTTATGTCGAAGGTCTCGTCATTTAAAAGGGAGCAACACTTTTGGTTTGTTTAAGTGTAGCAGTGGTTTCGATTCCACCGGTTTCCTTCGAAGTCTCCTATGAAGCTGCCAAAAACCACGAGAGTCCAAAATATGCCCTCAATGCAGCGGTCACGAAGTTCTTATATTTTTAGTTTGTTGACTGTCGCGTGCACCACACTCGCGGTGTTTTCGGCTCTGTTCTCTCTTTTTCCCGATAGCTCAACCAAGCCTCCATCTCTGCTGGATAGATGGACTGGTACCAGACTTGTTTTAGAAGAAGAAAACGCTGACTTCCCCATTGGCTGGGCACCGCATGTCAATGTATGTATTAGGTGTCAATATATGTCAAGTTCGCACCGCCGCAGGGGGAGGGGGCGTAGTAAAGCCGACCCTTTCCTTGATCGTTGCTGCAGAATGGCTCGAAAGGATGACATTGTACTGGCGCTGGATTTAGGGCACATAATGCTGGATGTGTGGGCGACAGAGGCGTGCGTAATTTACGATTTACGATTTTACGATTTACGGGGTTTTTTGACAATTTTTTACGATCTACGATTTACGACATTTTGGGTCGTAAATTTTCGTGAATCTGATCTTCGTCGCAGAGATGGCTGGCGTCCACACAACGCGATACAGTTTGGGTTATAACGATATACCCGCTTTTAAAGACTTCTCTCATAGCTCATTGCTATTTCCTGTCTACTCTCTTCTGTGCTCTGCTGTGGCACTGTGACAGAAAAACGCAGCTTTGTGGATAGGCCGCTCGAGTTCGACTCATCTGCTTACCACACTTCACCCTTTCAAGGGCTGAAGGCTTCGTTAGTATCAGAGCTACAATAGAGAAGAAGCAAGGACAATAAATGGTTAGAAATATAAAATCCTGGCAATGAACTAAACTGGGCTAGCCCTTTTCTGGTCACACTCTAGCACAACGTCTCACATTGCAATTGCCTGAGAACATAACATTGCAGTCCACAGAAAAAGATGCAAATTCGTCTTGTGCCGAAAGGAATATGATCGTCTTCTGAACCATATTCTATGCTGGAACCACCGCTTAGTCAATTTGTGACTTTTTCAGCAATTTTTTAAACGTCTCTTTCCAATGCATGCGAGTGGGACTGATGCAAAGCCATCAAGGGATATTTTGCTTGATTGCAGGCGGGTTGTGGAGTAGCAGCTAAATTGCTGGAAGGATAGAACACTCATGTTTCGATCTGATTCTCACAGCACGTCATGGTGCGGAGTGTATTTGCATCCCCGGTGCAACCTAAGCAAAACTTCTCAAAATTTTCAAAAAATGTGAAGTGGTTTTGACACTTCTGGTCTCCTTTTCCAACTGTGTGATTTCACAAGGCTAGTGGAGAGCAGGACTGGCGAATGCAAGCAGTCGTTGATTAGAGGTGTAATATTTTAGACTTTCCGAAATCTAACAAGTACAGGCGAACATGCGGGCAAAGAAAGTGCCGAAAGTAATTGCCTGGTATCGTCAAACGACGTTCTTTCATTCCAGAAGTTGTGGGTGCCTGCAAAAAATTATGAAGGGCAAAGCACGGCGTTAGTCAGTTCCTGTTTGAGAAACGCCACTCACCTCTATCGGATATCGCAGAGGTCATTTGAGTGTGGGCTTGACCCATAGAATGGCATGCGATGGCCAGCCGGTGTAAACATCAATGTTTTATCTTTCCCAAACAAGCCCGGTCCAAGTCACCGACCGAGGAAATACGGAAAATTTGGTTGGCCGTGGTATGATCTGAATCAAGAACTTCTATTCTGAATCGCACGGCTGTCGTTTCTCCGACTTCTCTACCATGGGTCCTTTCCATATGTTTGAAATGCATCTTGCATCGAATCAGTTGAACTTTTTTGAATTCAAACAGCACTCTTCTCCTCTACTCTACTTCTAAAAAATGTCCCATAAGATAACTTCTTTTCGTAATCTTAGGCTTAAAAATCCGACTATAATGATTGTCAGAAAAGTGATCATACTGTTTTAATTGCGCGACGCAATTCCTTATCGTCTGCTACAAACATGCCCTTTGGTACACTTCAATGTGGAAAGGCTTAGAACTTCAGGTGCGCCATACGAAAGGAATGTGCCATGTGCTCACTCAGTAGGCGATGCCTGTTGGATTTTTTGTCCAAATGCTGTTTTCGTCGAGATGGTCAGCGGTGAAATGGATTTTTTTTTGGTTTTGACTCCGGCTTGTTGATGTTGTTTCTTAGAAGCCATAGTTTCATACCATTTTAACGTCGAACTGGACACTTTTCAAACCAAATTGAACACTTTTCACATAAAATTGGGCACGCTTCTAAGCTAGCCTAAGGCCTTTCAAATCGAAGTAAACTCTTTCAAATCGAAATGGCCTTTAGGCAGGTTAAACTACAGACTCACTGAGATGTTTTGAATAACTTTTTATTTAAGAAAAATTTCGTATAACTTTCTTTGAAATTTTTTAGTTCACCTGCCGAAGATAAGTAACAATTTTATAAAAGTGTTATTTTTAAGAAAATAAGAAAAATAAGAAAAATAAAAAATTGAATGGTATCTTAAAGCACAGCAAGGCAGCATTCATATAGTGTGGGAAAGGCTAGATCGCGATATACGATTGAAAAGCAAGTCGCAATGTTTATTTGATTGATAGTGTAAATACTGCTTACATGCAAAAAAACCTTAGGATATGTGTGTTTTTTCACAATTGTTTATGTTGCACCTTTTGCATGCGGAAAACTGCAGGCAAACAAAAATTTTGGCATCAATCTAATAAAAATCGCGAAGTTTTACACCATGACGCAACCTCTGTTTTGGAACAGAAGATGGCTGCCCTCCTGCTCTTCAAAACCAGCATTAAACCATTGTTTTTTCTCAAAAAATAAATTTTTTATAAAACTTCTAACAATGAAAATTTTTTTATTAAATTTCTAGCAATGGGTTCACTTATTGGGTAAATGAATTAAAATTCCAAAAAAGTTATACTAAAATTTTCCTTGAACAAAATATTATTCCAACATTTTTGGAGAGTTTCTAGCTTCATGTAGAAGAAGCTCGTTTCAATTTTTAAGAGTTCGGTTTTATTTCAAAAGTTTAGACAAGCTCAGAAAAATGTCCAATTTGACATGAAAAGCGTCCAATTCGACGTGAAAAATGTGTATATGGGCGCAAAAGGCTAGCCATTATGATGCACATTTTTGTCCTCCAAGCAGTGCAAACTTTTTGTTTGCGCACCGTGTATAGATGCCCTAGTAAATAGCGTTTTTGAACAAGCAGCTTATTTTGACTGTCCTGAAACATCCAGCTCGATTTGAAGGATGCTAATTGACTTTAGTATCCAGTTCAATTAGAAATATGTCCAGCTCGAACCTTGATATAATAGAAGATAATCTAGGTAATCAGATGCATTATAAGTCAGGCAACTCTTACGATTTACGATTTATGGTTTACGATTTACGACGATTTTTTCGTAATTAAGATTTACGATTTACGAAATTTCGGATTTCATTTACGCACACCGCTGGTGGGCGATTAGCCGACCAAGGAGTAATTTGCATAGTCGCACTCTACCAAAGATTCATACATTTTGCGATTCATTGTCAGTGGGACTCTCTATCCCCATTCCAACACACTTTTGAACAAAGACGTGGCAACAAATGTTCATCGAGCTCTTTGAAAGTGGAAAGGTGAGAACTTTTGATTTCCTGGTTAAGCAAGTCAAAAACCGATGCCAGATTCGTGATCAGCACCCCAAATAACCCCCACGCACAAAGGTGGGGCGAAATTGGTGCATCCGACCTCACCATCCTCACTTACCCACACCTTCTCTAACCCATCATAAGAAAAGGGAAAATCCAGAAACCGATGTCAGATTCATGATCAGCACTCCAAGTAATACCCGTTAACGAAGTACGAATAGCTATTTTTTAGACCTCGTTAGTACACTGCATGGCTCTTTTGATTTTCGAACAGTCAAGCTGTTTCAAGATGAGAAGGTGTAATAGATAACAAATTCTATTATATTCTTTACATGGTTGAAGTCAAAAACGTAGCAACAAACTGGAAAGGAGAGCTAATGATGTACCAACCTTCCTCAACAATGATGGAAGATTGCAAAAAAGATGTAAGCGAAATACACTGCTCATAAGCAGAACATTTGCGCTTCTCTCTACCACCCGTTCAAAAAGGACATAGTAGTACTGATGTTATACTTCTGCGTAGCCCTCCACCGCTTAACGTATTCAATTGGTTTCCACCTCGAATGGCTTCAAAGCCCAATGGCCGTCCTTGTAAGACCATGAAGAGCGAGGTGCAAAGCCCGCTCTAGGCCCAGGCTCGAGTGAGGGTGAAGAGGGCAGAAGCACAAATTTTGCCCAAACTTTGTGCATGGGGGTTATTTGGGGTCCTGATCATGATTCTGGCATCAGCTTTTGACTTGCTTAACCTGGAAGTTAAAAATTCTCACCTTTCCACTTTCAAAGAGCTCGATGAACGTAAAGGGCATTTGTTGCCACGTTTTTGTTCTAGAATGTCTAATAAATGGAGATAGAGAATCCCACTGACGATAAATCGCAAAATGCAAAAACATCGGTACAAGGGGAAATCGAACCCACGACCTTGTCCCTGTGAAGCTACAGCACTACCACTACGCTAACCGACCGCATTCGGCTGGTGGTGGTAGCAGGGCGTCATGAACTTCGCGTTCGCCCGTCCACATGCTTTTTTTCGACCACAGAAGAAGATTCTGAAAATTTTGACTATGGTTTTGGACTCCCCACACGGGACCCTACATCCTGTAAAAACTGCATCACAAAAGCTCACCTCCACTTTGGAGGCTCTTCATGTTAGAAGGTCTGAGCCCTTCTTATTTATCGGAAACACGAAATGCGGGTGTATATCAACGCTTCTGTGCCGATCGAGGCTGTAAGGTGAATCAGTTTTATTCATCTCGGAGAGCTAAAGGTGGTTCAAGGAATACGGCTTGTTATCTGAGGGGGTCTCCTTCCTGTGCCTAGGGTGTCTGCTTTGAGGAGGTGGCTGATCGGCTACACAGACAACAAGCATGGGCCCCTATACCTCTGCAGGGTTTCTGAGCAGGTCGAAACGTTTGGCTGCTCTACGAAACTGATCCAGCTTACACAGCCTAGTTCTACACAGAAGCATTGATGTACCAAAGGATGTCCCGAGGCTTTACGAAGCGGGAAGTCAGAGAGTGCACATATGCAGTTTTCATCCAGTGTTTCACGTTTTATAGTTAATATTTTATGGTATTAAATGCCATATGTGTTCCATCGTTCTCAACGTTGCCCTTCATAGTGGCAGGCGTGTGAGCATAGCGATACCCTCGAATAACTACCTGGCGACAGCTTCTTTTTCTTCTTTGTAACAAGACGAAACAGTCTACTGGACCTGAAGTTGTAAGAATATAGCGACCACTCAATTTTTTGGAGACGATATCAGGCTGTGTGCTCTTTAGTGCATGCCTTTTTCATTGACAAACTGGTAAGTGCAGTTTAGCAGGAGGAATTTTCTGCCCAGCTTTTTGCAGGCAGAAGGTTGGGCAGATAAACCTGGGCAGCTCTCACGTTTTTCTTGAACATAGTTGTTATCACAACATTTCGCTGAAATGTTCTTTCATCATCTCAAAAGCACATCGTTTCTAAAAAGGCTATTGTTATGTGGCTTAGATCAGGATTTCCGCTAATTTCCGCTCATTTCAACAGACGCCCAAGGTGTGGTGACTAACCTGCGCACAGCTTGCGTTTCTGTGTGGTGAATGAAGAGGTCGTTGGAAACGAGTAGTTCAAGGCGAGCGAAGAACATGCGCACCCATCACGTTTCACAGAAGCTGTCTCAGACATCTGCTATTTCGACTTTTATTGAGTGGCGCAGACGCGAAAAACTTTTCTTCAGATCAGTCCAGATATCGCGCTCCTGCCGCGCGCTACCTGAGGCGAGAGTAAACTCTTCTGTGACTTGCACGTTGTGGTTTCGTAACTCATTGAAAGGCGTTGTGTGCATGGGTGACTGGCCAACTGTCATCCCCTTTACTGCACTGCTCAGGAACGGTAAAGTGACAGCAGCAGCCAGTTGGTGCGCAGCGAGGCTCATCGCATATCCACCTTCGAGAAGACCCCGAGTAAACCCTTACTGTGGTATAACGCGGAGCCTACAGGAATCAATCATACCTTTTGATGCTCACCGTGATTTCCACCAAAATTGCGTTTTGCTGTCGGTTTTTAGAGATTTGATAACGACACTTAAGGAACTGAATAGGCTCATTGCTGGTGTTATGACATGATAGCATAGAAAGTGAGCAGACAGTCAGCCGCGGTGAATCGTCTAAATTATTCCATTTCGAGTGTCGGCCGACGGCTGGCTCTGCATCTTAGCCGAGGCGACGGATGCGAGACTCAGATCTCGGCGGCCTTCGTGCAGTCTGCCTCTTTGCCTTCCCTTCGATCTGCCGGTGTGCTTGCCACCACCCTGTCGCTCGAACTCTCGCTAAACCTGTTATAGAAGCGACGTATTTCTATTAGTAGCTTGATGTATTAATGCACGTCTACCGGCAAATCTCTCGTTCGCACGACGTGTAGTCTGTTGAGGTTCGCCTTCGCAAAGCACAGTTTATGCTCATGGATTCGCGAGACATGTATCTAATACTGTTGCTCCCTGTCTCCTAAAATCGCTGCCGTATCTGCTTTAGAACCTAGACTGTACTCTTTAGGGTCGCATGCTCCTACTACTGTAATGTTCTTTGCCCTGACAATAATCAGGCATAGGACTAAAGCAGCTGTTGGAAAAGAACGTTCCTTGTGCACACGTTGCGCTAATGAAAGGGGACGTTGCATCAGGCGTTACCCTTCACCAGAAGAAAAATAGGCACCATGAAATGTGCGTGGACTAGATTGGTATTTTTTTACGTGTTGTAGCGGATTGGAGAATGGATTATTGATGTGTTTCGTGTGTTGTCCTACATTTTAAGGTCTCACATTTAAAAGGATTTGTATGGATTTATTTGATGTTTTGCGGGTTCGTTTATTTTTTATTTTTTATTTGGTACGTTATGTCATATGTGATGCATATGCGCGCGCTTTCTTGATGCTATATGCTCGCCATTAGGCATGAATTTCGAAGATGATCATAGCGTAAGGGTTACGTCTTTGTTGGCTGGCAGATAGTGGATTCTAGGCTACTAGGTTAGCCTAAAAGTTTTCGTTGCTCTGGTGTTGTAAATGCTTTTGTCTTTTTTCTGCACCTTTTTCCATGACTAGCAGGTTTAGAATCCGTGAAATTAAACGCATGTGGTTATATGTAGATGAGGTGCTACAAGAATGTCATGATTGTGATCCATTCTTCATAGAGAAAAGATACGATTTTAGTGCAATGGTACTTTGGCTCGAGTCTCTGAAGCAGTTCTCAGCACTAGTTTTTTGCCTTTGGGGATTACATTAGACAAGACAAGTGTATCCCCTAGCCAGTAAGATAGGAGGAGCAAAACCAGACGCTTTGAACTACAGGTACAGAATTCGAAAGTGATAGCAAGTTCCATTTCGGATCAGATTTGGCAATCTCACGTGGGTACACTCACACACACATCGCTCACAAGAAGAAGGCGAAGAATTCGTTTGCTTCTGAGTAAAATCAGAAAGCAGAAACGAAACGACGGTGACTTTGAATAAAAAGCGAAGCGCTGTCCGAAATTCTCAAAACAAACAGGTACGTCAGAGGAAATTGTTGACTGCGACATCACTGACACCCATTAAGCGTGACGACACTGCTAGGAAATTCCCAGCGCTCAACTCCGCATACTATATGGGATCGCACGCGGAGCTTGCCAGAAAAATTGAGAATCCGCTGAAACAGTCGGTAGATTGCGCAAGTGCGCCCCTTCATTATTGCCTGCATCGAGCTATGACGTATGCAGGATGACCCATCGTAGCTCATGGTTATCGTGAGGTATGAGTTCACTTAACTAAAGCGATGTTTAATTCGAACTCATAAAAAGCCAACTGTGGCGTTATGACCCTTTAAAAGTGAACTGTTGTTCATCGCAGCCGAAAATGCCTCGGAAGGTTCTTCGAAATCACCGATTTCTAAGCCACTGCTTCCTTCGTACCTGATTGCTTTTCGATTCCGAATTACTGCTTCTGGAGCTGAAGCTTGACTAATGGCAATGTTGGGGCACTTCATGAAGCCGCATGTATCACGACCGGTTTCAGAGTTTCCCACATGACCTAAAATCGCAGCGCGTGAGGGTTTTCGTCGCTGTAGAACTCGACGCAGGACATTTACTTTTGCTACATTGCTGACGCTCAGTGCCTCAAAGAGCTCAATACTCCGTTATTCCGACGGACAGGGTAGCTGATACTGCCGCTGGCATCTCTTTCGAATGCGCTCACTCCATGTGGGGACAAGCCCTCTGCGTCGACCCACGACATTTAGAGAAAGGAATTCCGAAGTTGAGCAATTGACTGGAGAGTTATCATAAGGATAATGCGTTGTCACAACATTCCTGTCATTCGCTCAAATCAAACAAGAAACGTGCGGTTCATGTACCCCAGTGTTCAAAGAACACTACCACACTGCTAGTGGCGCATCGGTCGGAAGCGAGTGGTTCGAGAGGGATCAGCCGCAACTCATTCGTACACAAAAGTCCCGTTTTGCCTGCGTATGGCCTATGTTATACTTCGGCGACGCGTCACCGACGTCGGCGACGCCAATGTCGCTGGCGACGTCGCCGACATCGCCGATGTCGTCGACAGGAGAGCATCAGAGCACATTTTTAGCATCGCAGCGCGTTTTCAATGTCATCGCTTGGTAACCAGACTGCGGATAGAAACGCTAGGTTATCACATCTGCCTCGAATTTGCTTAAATTGTGTGCTTTTCTTAATATGTTTCGAGACTTAATGATGATTTTTGTTTTGAATGAATGGTAGCCTGCTCGACCATTGTTAATTTGGCGAATTTTTCATACTAACCACATTTGCTTTTAGAAGGATGGATAAGTGTGATATGAAGGTCTGATCTGACTATTGATTTACCAATTTAACGATTTAACCAGCATTTTCATTAAATTTCTTTATTGGAGTTTAGCAAAGGCTTTTTTGTTAAATCGCATTTAAATTAAATTTACGCGAAATTTTCGAAATTCAAAGGAAAATTTAACTTTTAATTAATATGAATTGTATCTGGAAAAAGCTCTTCATAGATGTTTGCAGTATCATTTCAGAAAGCGAGGAAACACTACTTATTTTCTTCACAGCTTTATTTTGTGTTACTTGCTCTGCAAGAAAGCGAAAAGGCCTAGAAAATGGGAAAAGTGCAGGTGAGAAGGACGGAAAAGCGAAGAAAGGTGACAAAGTGAAGGGAAGGTAAAGTTTAGGTTCCCACTTCCTCCCGAATACTCACAAAGGAGGTCAATGAACGTCCCGTGGCAATTTTAAAAGTGACCTGTTGAGGGTTGCAGGGGATTATATGAGAAGCACCGCAGTGGTTTTCAAATTTCCTGCGGACATCTGGGTAGGCCAAAAATTGCAAAAAACCGTTTCATTTCAGTGCGGGCCGATAAAGCATTATTGACGCCTGGAACTGCCATGTCGTTGTTAGAATGTAACCTGCGAAAGGCTTGGGACTGGAACAATAGCGTAATTACAGCGATTTCACAATTTGCTTGTTAGCAGTACAGTGACCGAAGTGGAACGTTGGGCGTCGCTCACCACCGACGGCGCAGCAACCGGATGGTCTAGTGGCTGTAGGGGGGGGGGCGGACTTCCGGGAAAAGTGTCGGGGTTCGGATCCGGAGGTACTGCTCCTGCATTAGTGGTCCTGCTGCATCCATTTTTGTCGATATAAAGTGTATCTTGACCACGGTAGTGTACCATACTGACATTATTACTTTGTTTTAACCTGGATGATACGATATAAACACAAATAAACACCCAAAGCAACAGCGTTCATAGTACATAATTCAATTGGCCATTGAGGAGGAGCAGGCGACTTTTCTTTGCCTACAAAATAGATAACTTCAGAACTCCAAAGATCGAGGAAAAAATATTATTTTATTTTTATTTTTTATTATTTATACTATTATATTTAAATTAATTAACTATATTTATGTTTGATCTTTTTCGACCCCTCTTCGACTTTGGAGAGAAAGTATAGCAGTACCAATCTGTCTTCTTCAACCTCAACCAACCATATTGCAAGTGGTCTCACGGTCGTCACATACCTCAAGGAATTGAACGTCCAGTTAATAGAATTAAAGAACAAAGGTAAAATATAGAAGAATAAAGGTCGCTGTCAGTCAATTTTGCGTTGGGAGTAGTCCTACATTCCACTTCTGCTTTCTAATTGCAGCATCCTCCTCACTGTTACAAGAAGAGGTAATACCACACACATCATCGTCATCGTCCGGCGACCAGGCCACATCCTCCGCTTCGCTCAAGTCAAGTTAACCTCACGAACGAGAGAACGTCAATGCATTAAGTATCAAACAAAAAACGACCTGGAGTGTTTCATCCTCATCAGCACAATCAATATCATCTTATACATAGCATGTTGAAGTATGCCCCGAAACGCATCTGCTATGGCAGTCTCGCTACGAATAGGGGCAGAGTAGTCGGGAGGAAGGCAGTTAGCAAAACAACCAATAACTCGGCACGAAGAACACATTGTATTATACAATTGATATTAAGTCGGGGGGGGGGGGGGCTGGTATAGTCTGTCGAAGGACGATCACAACAATCGATCAAATATAAATATTTACATCAATTAATTAATTGAAAATATAAATATAAATAAAAATCAATGATACGTAATTAGTACATAATAAATAAAACAATAAATAAATACGTGAAAGTAAAGATTAATCTTTTCTATCCATTTTTTCAATCTCTCTTCTACGTTTGGAGTCATGAAGTAGTGCTAACAGGCCCACTGTCAATGCCTGACGAAGACATAAGCATAAATATAGTCAATTAATTGATTAAAATAGAAATATAAATAATAAATAATAAAAATAATAAATAAAAATAAAATTGTAAATTTTTCCTCGATCTTTGGAGTTTTGAAGTTATTTATTTTGTATTCAAAGAAAAGTGGCCTGCTCCACCTCAATGGCCAATCGAATTATCTATTAGGTTGTCCCGTAAGTCCCCGCCGTTTTTTTCAACGATTCACTGCAGATTTCGCCGGCGGTCTCTTGCATAGCGCTGCATAGCGTTCGAAAGGGAATGATTTGCTCTATCAGAACCTTTATTGCATTGCTTTTTTCATCATGGACTTTGTCAATTTTTAGGTCGTTGAAGTGAAAAAGTGGAAAAGTAGCCATTTGCGCACTTGTTCTCTCCGCTTAGGTTTGTAATTTTTTGCGCAGTTTTTTATAGCACTTGGAAGACAATGTTCTGTACTACAAGAATTTGTGTTGGTCCTATTTTCTCACTTGCCCTTTATTGATTTTTAGGCCATCAAATTGGGAATTCCGACTTTTCCGTCCGAATTTTTACCAAAACTCCGGTTCTGCGGTTGGACTTTTTTGCTTGGTGTTGTATGTCGTTTGGAAGAGGATGTCTTGCTCAGTAAGAATTTGTGTCGCGTTTGTTGGCTCACCCTGATTTCTGTCGAATATCAACAACTGAAGAAGGAGGAGTTGTTGGTGAAGACGATTTTTCTCTTTTTGGCATTTTGTTGATGTTCAATGGAAATCAATAAACGCGACACACATTCTTATAATGCAAGACATTCTCTTTCAAACGACGTATAACACCAATCCAAAAATTCACACCACAAAGCAGGAGCTGTCGGAAAAAATAACCATCCTCCTTCGGTCGTCCCAATTTGATGACCTAAAAATCAATAAAGGACAAATGGGCAAATAGCACTTCTTGCAGTACAGGACATTTTCTTCCAGACGCTACAAAAAACTGCGCAAAAAATTACAAACCTAAGCGGGGAGAAAAAGTGCGCAAATGGCTACTTTTTCACTTTTTCACTTTTCACTTCAACGACCTAAAAATTGACAAAATTCATGATGAGAAAAAAATGCAGTAGAGGTTCTGATAGAGCAAATCATTCTCTTCCGAAAGCTATGCAGAGCTATGCAAGGAACCGCCGGTGAAATCTGCAGTGAATCGTTGAAAAAACGGCGAAGACTTATGGGACAACCTAATACTATGAACGCTGTTGCTTCGAGTGTTTATTTTTGTGTTTATATCGTATTATCCAGGTTAAATTAATGTTATAATGTCAGTATGGTACACTGCCGTGGTCAAGATACACTTTGTATCGACAAATATGAGTGGAGCAAGATCAGCAATGCAGCATCAGCAACTCCGAATCCGAACCCCCAACACTTTTCGCGCAAGTCCCCCCCCCCCATCACAGCCACTAGACCATCCGGTTGCTGCGCCGTCGATGGTGAGCGACGCACCTCAACGTTCCACTTCGGTCACTGTACCGCTAACAAGCAAATTGTGAAATCGCTGTAATTACGCTACCGTTCCAGCCTCAAACCTTTTGCAGGTTAGATTCTAATCACGACATGACAGTTCCAGTATTGCTTTATCGGCCCGCACTGAAGTAAAATGTTTTTTTGCAATTTTTGACCTACCAAGATGTCCGCAAGAAATTTGAAAGCCGCTACGGTGCTTCTCATACAATCCCCTACAATCCTCAATAGGTCACTTTTAAAATTGCCACAGGATGTTTACTGACCTCCCTTGTCAGTGTTCTAGCGGTTGGCACTATTGGTGTACGCAAGACTTCGTCTTTTGCACTTGCTACAACCAAAACACTCATCGGAGCGCATTTTCTGCCACCCTTGTATGACGTCGGCGACGGAAGTATAACACCCCCTGCGGAACTCTCGGCGACGCATGGGTTGCGGGCTGCTACGCACTGCGTAGCAGCCTCCACAACACATCGTCGCCGACGTTGGCGACGCGTCGCCGAAGTATAACATAGGCATATGCGTTTTCCAGTGTAGTTGCAAATGTTACGCTTTCAATCCGCCATACTCTACACCAGTAGACAGCGTTCTGTGAACAACTCCCGCGTAAATAACTAGCTGTGGAACGAGCGGCATCCTACGAGTTGGCAGTATTATTTCACCGCTTGGCTGTTTTGTGGAGAGAACATCTCTGATTAAAGGAAAGCGGAACGGAACCATGACCAATATTTTGATTTTTTTTTTGCGAATCAGCAGTGGAGAAATAGGATTATGCTGTGAGAGAGCCTACCATGACGGCTAGTCAAATGATGAAAGGCAATACGTAAATGTTTAGTAATAGGTTAATTAATCACTCAAGTTCTGGCGGTTTCGCCTGGTCCACTTCAAACGATCATAACTTTCTTCACACGCACCGGATGCAACCGAAATAAGCACCACTCGAATCAGCACGCTTTTTGCGACGCGATACGGGGCTACAGCTCACGCAACTTTCGGTTTCGGTGCGTCTCGTCGATTTCGTCACAGTAGGAGTCTGCTGCGATGGAATGGTTCGGCATGTTTTTAGGGAGCTGTAGTGAATCACGCCACCCGTCGACCATCACACTGCTACCATCGTCTTTCTCTGTCGGGGTTTCGGCTTTGGGAAGTGCATGGCGAGGGGGGACTTCGTCGACCTCAACCCAGTGCCCTGATCCGGTTATCGTGCAGAACCCTCTTTCCACCACATGTGACAAATTCCGGAGAAGAAGAAGAAGAAGAAGAAGAAGAAGAAGAAGCAAAGAAGAACGGTTCCTAAAGGCGACAATTTCGAGCGGTCATTCAAGCAGTCAGGCACCCGCGTTTCGAGCTCCTTCACCTTTCCGAGGCGTTCCAACCATCTGTAACAATAGCTTTACTGACCCTGTGCCTTCTGCAGTATCACGGACTGTTTGCGATGGATTAGCTTCCACGGAGACCTTCAAATCGTCGTCATGGATTGCTGTAGGTCTGCCGCTTCGGGGTGCACCTTCAAGGTTGGTTTCTCCAGAACGGAATTTCTCGAAGCACTGTTGCACGGCACTTTCTCCAGCACTAATCAGCCCCCATACATGACTGATTCGCCGAGCTGTTTCGACGGTGGATTCGCTCACTCTGAAATCGAAATAAGATATCGTTCAGAATTGCTCTTCCGACATACTTCAACAGGTCTTCGAAGGAGTAACAGTAACAAGCGAATGAAAAGGGGTTACACAAAAACCGCCAGAACTTTCCAGCCAACCGAATACATCCGTGCCGGTAACGCATGCATCCCACCTGCAGTAGGATTCGAGGTGTATCCCAGGTAGAGATTAAATAACACCGTCTTTTGTTTTTTATCCTTCTATCTCCTACAAATAAAGAGCGGGTGGAGACCTCGGGACGACAGAGGCGCATGGTAATCATGCCCAAGAGCTTCATGGAGGGGAGGGGGGGGGGGCTGAAATTTAAATAAACTAGGCTACAGATTTTGATCATGATTTATAATTAGTGAGTTACAAATTGCTTTCGAGCGGGCTTGTACCCTTTGCACCTCTGCTACCCATTATACTCATGCTCTCGCAAAAATTTCGAATATTCGAATGGTATCGAATACTGAAAAATGTTGAGCATTCGAAATCGAATATATTCGAAAAACGTGATTTTTCTGAACATTCGAATTCGAGTACATTCGAAAACTCGATTTTTTGAAACCTCGAATTCGAATACATTCGAAAAACAAGTTTTTTTCGAATATTCGAATTCGAATATTCAAATTCGAATGAAAATCATTCGAATACCTATTCGAGCATAACTATACTATGCATAAGTAAGCTACAAGTGAATGAGTAGATCCAACCTGGCTCTCCGTGGGTGCCTGCACATGGAGTGGTGGTCTCCTACGTATCTCCGCTGCATCAATTCACTTGTACATAGGATCTTCGACGACATTACCACTTCGCGAGGGTTGTAAATGTTATCCTAATCTTCTGTTGTTCAGTGCTGTCACTCAACTAGTTTTGAATACATCATTGCCTTGAACAACTATAACCGCACTTTCTCCTGCAAAAATACATTTTTGCCATTTAAACTATTCGGTTTCCTTGCTGGTCCTTGTGGGTGCTGGGTGCTGGGTGCTTGCGAGTTGAGCTGGTCGCAGGCACTCGAAAGCAAGTGGCAGGCGCTTTTGACAGCCCGGCCTATGAAGCCGATGTCACATCCCAAGCAGGGATGGGCGGAAATTTTTAAATTTTTCCCAGAGAACACAGAAAACAGAAAATCGCTTTCATCAGAAAACAGAAACCAGGAAACAGAAAAGCCAAAAACGCCAGAAAACAGAAAATTTCGAAATTGTCACAAAATCACACAAATGCTTTTGTATGACTAGAAATGTAGTCGTAGACCAGCGTTTTAATTTGCAAGCGTTTATAAAAATTTCTATTACACTCCAGTGCACTGCAATTAGCAAGTTGTAAATGTGGACTGATAGGTCTTAGGAATCTCGACCTTTGAAGTATACAACATTACTCATCAGCTCCGTTTCACCGCTAACGCCTCAATTAGAGAACGGTCCCACTAGTAAGAAACTGGCCTTTTAGAGTACCGAACACGATGAAGGCTCAGTAATCACTGTTTGCATCAACCCAATTGCTAGAGTTTGTGGACATACTCTCGCAACATACTCTAAAGCTGTGCAGAGATTCGTTGGTATTACCAGAATCTGTATTCCTAGTTCGTTTCGTTCCTCGGGAATACCTTTCCTTTTAAGTGGCCTAGTTTCCGCGTAGCTGAAAAATTTCAGGCCAACATAAATGCTCTTTACAGCACCTTACTACTTAGCTGACTAAAGCTGTGAATTTCACAGAACAACACGAGATTGTGTCTGAGGGGTCTGTCAGCACAACAGGTCTTGGGCGAAGGTGCTTTCTTGAATGCATAGACAATAGACACCATATAATGAAGACCGAGCATATACCATCTCCATCACATTATTATTATTATTATTATTATTATTATTATTATTATTATTATTATTATTATTATTACTCCTTATATCTACATATCACATTACATCTCAGTGGAAGACTAGAAGAACCGCCTTGCTGTACAGAGGAGAGCACGACATTAGCAACAACCGCCCGATCTGCCTGATGCTCGTAGTCTACAAGCTGTTCACTCGAGTCATCCTGAATAGGGACAGCAATGCGAACAGGCAGAATTTCAGAGAGGATTCAGCACGATCCTCCACACACACACACCATTACGAAGCTCATCGAAGTGTCGCGAGAGTACAAGCTGCCGCTGTGCCTTACGTTCGTCGATCTGAAGAAGGCATTCGACTCTGTCGAGATTGAAGCGGTCATTGAAGCCCTGTTCACTCAGGGCGCTCCTACTCTGTGCGTCAGAATCCTTCGAGAGCTGTTCAGTGGATTCACGACAAAGGTTTCGCCATTCTACAACAACGTCGTTGCCAACGTGGACAGAGAGGTTCGATGAGAGGGTATCCCCGGTTCTTTTCAGCGCCACTCTCAAAAACGTCATTCGCGAACTAGAACGGGAAGACACGGGAGTGAAAGACGACGGACGGCTGCTACACCATCTAACAGCGAGCGCTAGCTAGGCGGAGCGAATGCTGACCGACTTCGATCATGTATGTGGGAACGTTGGACTGCAGCTGAATCTTACGAAGACGATGTTCATGAGCAACGGACGAGTTTCGGATGCCTCATCCTCACTCAACGGAACGAACATCTTCGAATACTCCAGACACGTGTATCTGCGTCGCGAAGTCAATATGACCAACTAGCTAGCGCCGGAGCTGAGCAGGAGGAAACGAGCGGTTTGAGGAGCTGTCAAGAGTGTCGAAAGAGCCGTGGAGAAGACGAAGAACTTCGGGGCTCCATACCTACCTTTTCGACTTCACTGTTCTTCCTGCCCTAACATACGGATCAGAGACCTGGGTTCTACGAAAGCAGGATGAAGATGCGATCAATATCGCGCAGCGTGGAATCGAGAGGACAATGCTCGGAGTGACACGACTCACGCAAGTGAGAGAAGGCCTCGAGACTTCCGAGCTTCGCCGACGTTCGAAGATCAGGGATGCTGTCGCATGACCAAGTCGTCGAAAATCAGGTGGACCACGTAATGTGCTTCGCAGACACCGACTAGATTCTGCGGGATATCAAGAGAACACCTGAACAAACAATATGAAGCTCTTCGTGTCCCTCGAGCGAAAAGGATCCATGGAGCACCCTGGAGCACCCTGGCACGCGGCATGGACGTATGGAGACGCTGCTGGTGCCCGCATGAACAATTCGATGATCAATGGGACGACAGATGATATACGTGATAAATGAGAAATTTCGTGTATCACCACTATATCACTACAGCAGCGAAATCAAAGGTAACTAAGAAACTTTTCTGTCTCTTACTAAATTGTGACACCAGAAGCTGAGCAATCTTGAGAGTTAGAAAAGCAGTTTCGACAAAGGCTCTGCAGAAGGCGATATTGGGGACGACCGGCCAACAATGCTCAATTTTTAAAATGGAGGTGGAGAATAACCCTACCCACAGTAACTCTAGGACAAGTGGTTAGTTAATACATAATTAAATGCCCCTCAAAGTACTAGTTTTATAGTTTTAAAATAAAATTTTTAGTGATCGTAGACGGTCCAAACTACCTCTAATATCGAAACGAATACGAAGCCAAATTATGAAAATCGAAAAATGCCCTATAATATACTCCTATGCTCCTTTCCAGCAGCACTTACACAATCAATCAAGCAAACAAAGCGGCATAGTTCATGAGTATATGGCGCAATTACTACATGAGCACATCCAAAAAACGCCACATGCTTGCCATTTAAGATACTCTAGAAACACTATTTTGGAATGAAGCTCACTACTCTACGATACTTTTTGGATTCTTTTTATTGGATTTCTGTGATAAAATTTTGTTCTCAACTCCATTTTCTGTTTTCTGGCCAATTTTTAGCCATTTTCCCAGAAAACAGAAAACAGAAAAAATTTGTCAAAAATGGCCAGAAAATTAGAAAACAGAAAACAGAAATTCCGCCCATCCCTGATCCCAAGGTGCATGACGGTTCAAGTCTCTCGAGATAGTGCTATGTACGGCGTCGGCGGAAACCGGTGCACATTTGCGAAGCCCGGCGAGCGTCAGAGGTACGCCAGAATCCCCAATCCGAAGATGGCATTGGGGCAGTTGAGCCACTTCGAAAGTTCCTTGACGTAAGCAAGAACTGCGTAGCGGGCTCAAATGTGGGTACGTTAACTGGGAGTGCGATGTTTTTAAGTGGTGAGTTGTTGAAAGCTGTCCGATACAGTCGGTTGCTCCAAGGTTTCTCCTCCACGAGTGCTCATGTAAATGTGCTTGGCGCCTAATTACCGCTATATAGCTACACCAGTCGTACGTCGGCCTAGCGGCCGCCTACGACTGGTTGGGGGCTTCGCCCCAAACCCCGACAATAGGACGCCATGGCCGCTACGGATTTCCTATTCTTCCCTAGGCCTTCTGACTTTTATGTTAATCGAGATGGATCGATTGATCCGACGTCAGATTCGTGTTCAGCGATCTCGATTACCCCAGGGCTGAAGTTTCGCGCCACTTGAGCGCCATCCTCAAAAAATCGATAATATCGATCGATATCGATTGGTCGACTTCAGATTCGTGTTCAGCAACCTCGACTACCCCCAGGGCCGAAGTTTCGCGCCACTTGAGCCCCATCCTCAAAAAATCGATAATATCAATCGATATCGATTGATCCGACGTCAGATTCGTGTTCAGCGACCTCGACTACCCCCAGGGCCGAAGTTTCGCGCCACTTGAGCGCCATCCTCAAAAAATCGATAATATCGATCGATATCGATTGGTCGACTTCAGATTCGTGTTCAGCAACCTCGACTACCCCCAGGGCTAAAGTTTCGTGCCGCCCGAGCGACATCCACGAAAAATCGATAATATCGACCGATATCGATTGCCTTCCCTGCTGTCAACGCCTCCCGTCGATGGTCATCTAAATGCCCAGGCACGTTTGCCGACATGTTCGGCACGTCTACGGCTCGCCATGCACGGTCGCCGACGTGTTCGGCGCGTCGACGGCTCGCCATGCACGGTCGCCGACGTGTTCGGCACGTCGATGCCTCGCCATGCACGGTCGCCGACGGGTTCGGCACGTCTACGGCTCGCCATGCATGGTTGCCGACGTGCTCGGCACGTCTACGGCTCGCCATGCATGGTTGCCGACGTGTTCGGCACGTCTCCGGCTCGCCATACACGGTTGCCGACGTGCTCGGCACGTCTACGGCTCGCCATGCACGGTTGCCGACGTGTTTGGCACGTCTACGGCTCGCCATGCACGGTTGCCGACGTGTTCGGCACGTTCCGGCTCGCCATGCATGGTTGCCGACGTGTTTGGCACGTCTACGGCTCGCCATGCACGGTTGCCGACGTGTTCGGCACGTCTACGGCTCGCCATGCATGGTTGCCGATGTGTGTTCGGTACCTCTCCGGCTCGCCATGCACGGTTGCCGACGTGTTCGGCACGTCGGCGGCTCGCCATGCACGGTTGCCGACGTGTTCAGCTGCCGCGCCCCAACTCAAAGTGTGACGGACGGACGGACACAGTGACACACACACACACGCTTGCTCCTTTATATATAGTAGGATAGACCATGCATTATACCAACTTTCGCAACTATCATTGCAGACACTTCATTCCGTACATTAGGAAGGCTCTCGGAGAAAGCTGTGATTCTACGGAATAAACCTCAATTACAAGATCATCTTCAGTGAATGTTATACGGGCTTTGCATGCCTTTGTGAAGAAATGGATCGGCGGCATAATCGAGTGTACTTGAGTAGAGTATAGGTGAGGTGTTGCAAGTTGTGTTCGTTGTGCCGAGGGTAGGGAGCTCTGGCATAGTGAATAGGAAATAGATAGCGTCATCCGTTGTGAAGAGCTGTGACGGTGAGAGACGAACTGCTGCATAGGAAGGCGAACAGCTGCTGCACTTCTAGCATGAGGAACGGAAAGGGGTGCCGATAACGTTTGTCATGAATGGAAGCGGCCTTGGTTGGTTGCGTTCAGGGGTGCACATTTAACGGTTAGCTGTTCAACGAATTTAACGAATTAACGACATTTCTCGTTAAAATCAGGCTCAACGACTTGGCGCAAATTTTCAGAAATTTAGCGAAGCTTTTAACGGACTTTTTTCCCAGCATGTTCATCACGTTCCTCCTAATCTTTACTAGTAATGCAGGGCTCGCCTTCCCGATTAAGACCGCGCCTGAAAAACTATAGAAATTAGTGAGAATATTGTCATATTTTCTACGCTACTTTTCATATGGCACATTTGAATTTTTGGAAACAATGAATTTAAGAGCATCCCCGTATCACGGGTGGGTGCTGATGGACCTCGAGGATATCGCGGATGTTACGGGCGGTCAAACAGCGCCGGTGGTGTAAGGCGAACATCGCTGCACGGAAAGCAGAAGATGGGGGTTCGAGTCCCGCCTGGCGCAAGAGTTTTGATCGCAACAAAACATCCTGCAACAGCATAAGAGCCAGAAGCGTTCTTTGCCTAGCCTTCAAGCACGCCAACGGATCCAGTAGAATACTGGTACAATACCGGCCGTGCCGCTTCGTCCAACCAGCACAAGCCGCGCGAATGATAAAGAGTGGCGAAAAAGGGCGAGCGCCGTTTTCCGCTCGCCACGCGTCGCATTTGAGGCAAGTCGCGATAGGGCGCGGCACCCTCAATGTTCGGACGTTAGGCTGATGGAGAGAGCCTATCCACGCGTTTGGACGAGCTGGTACTTATGAAGCAGAGGGCCCGTAGTGCCGTGGAGCTGCCGGGAAACATGTTAACGCGGCAACCCCACAGCACCACGGGCCCTGTGCTTTTACGAGTACCGCATGGCCTGCTGGTTGGGACTAATTGCCGGCATGGCGCGCGCTTGAAAAATACATTTAGGCAGAATCAATCAAGTGGGCGCGACCGCCCGCAGAGTATCGTTAGGCTGATGGAAGGAGCCTATCCACGCGTTTGGATGTGCATGGCCTACTTGTAGGGACTAACTGCCGGCATGGCGCGCGCTGTGAACAATGCAAATAGGCCTGGCAGAATCAATCGAGTCGATGCGAAAGAGCGTAGCGGTCAATGCAAGCTAGGCTTGTGCGACCCAATCTTTTCCGATTTCGGTCGACCTCTGCGGTACAAGGAGGCGAGCTAACGGCTTGCAAATCCGTGTGCGAACAGTGAAATCAATTTACATTGACTAGCTCACAGCTCACCAAATGCCTAAACTACCTTGGCGCCATCTGATATTTTAGAGCGATGAACGGCAGCGGTATGCTTTCTTCCGCCCTTACTCTCCCACATTTGAGTCTTCGACACTCGCGAGGTACCGTTCTGTTCAGCTCGAAAAGTTTTATCAAACGGTGTCAATCTCGGGCAATTCCGGAAAACTGATTTTTTGAGAATTTCCAATCGAGTACGAGAGCGCTCTTGGGAGCAGGGATGGGCGGAATTTCTGTTTTCTGTTTTCTGTTTTCTGATTTTCTGGCCATTTTGGGCAAATTTTTTCTGTTTTCTGTTTTCTGGGAAAATGGCCAAAAATTGGCCAGAAAACAGAAAATAGAGTCGCGAACAAAATTTTATCACAGAAATCCAATGAAAAAAATTAAAAGTATCATAGAATAGTGAGCTCCATTCCAAAATAGTGTTTCTAGAGTATCTTAAATGGCAAGCATGTAGCATTTTTGGATGGGCTCATGTAGCAATTGCGCCATATACTCATGAACTATTCAACATGTTTGCTTGATTGATTGTGTAAGTGCTGCTGGCAAGGAGTCTCTTCATAGGACATTTTTCGACTGTCATAATTTGGCTTTGTATTCTTTTCCATATTAACAGTAGTTTGGACCATCTACGATCACTAAAAATCTTACATTAAAACTATAAAACTAAATTATGTATTAACTAACCACTTGTCTTAAAGTTACTGTGGGTAGGGTTATTCTCCACCCCCGGTTTAAAAATTGAACATTGTTGGCCGGTCATCCCCAATATCGCTTTCTGCAGAGCCTTTGTCGAAGTTATTTTTCTAACTCTGAAGATTGCTCAGCTTTTGGTCTCACAAATTAGTAAGAGACAGAAAAGTTTTTTTAGTTACTTTGATTTCGCTGGTGATAGGGTAGTGATGCAGGAAATTTCTCATTTATCATTATATCATCTGTCGTCCTAGTATGACGATGACTGTCGTACTAGGATGACGATCTGTACTTACAACGCCCGCACGCTTGCGTCCGAAGCGTCCGTCGAGGACCTGATGATGCAAGCCAGGAAGATCAAGTACGACGTCATCGGACTGACCGAGACGAGAAGACACCACCCCCTACACGCCGCCTACGACTCCGGAGAAGAACTGTTCCTCGGAACATGCGACAGCAGGGGAGTAGGCGGCGTTGGTGTCCTCGTCAACACGCACTTGGCCATGAACATCGATTCGTACGAGTCTCTGACTAGCCGAATCGGACGTCTGCGACTGAAGCGATGTGGCTCCGTGCCAGCCTTGACTGTGTTCGTCGCGTATGCCCCAACATCCGACTACGACGACGAAGACGTCGAGGCCTTCTACGTGGAGCTGGAGAAGTTCTATAAGGAAGATCACACCTTCTACAAGGTGATCGTCGGCGACTTCAACGCCAAGATCGGGCCACGAAGGTCGCCGGAAGAACTTCACATCGGAACCCACGGTTTGGAGTGGAACGAGCAAGGTGAAAGGCTGTCTGAGTTTATCATGTCGACCAAGACCATCCATGGAAACTCGCAGTTCCAGAAGCCTCCCTCCCTACGATGGACCTGGGAATCCCCCGGTGGCCAGTTCCACAACGAGATCGACCACATCATCTTCAATCGCAAGTATTGCCTGACCGATGTCTCCGTTGTCCCCAAGTTTTACACGGGATCGGACCACTGCCTCCTTCGCGCGAGGTTCCGCTTTTCGCGTCAAGGAGAGAAGGCCGCGAAGTTCAAGAAGAGGAATCCCAGAACGACCATCAACTGGGACCTTTACACCTCTCTTGTCGGCCTTTGGGAAGATGCCGTCATGGACAACGTCGACGAGGAATACGATCGCTTCGTGCACCATCTCCACGATAGTGCTAAGGGAGCCGAGAGCTTGAAGACCACCAAGAGACGCCTGTCTCCGGAAACTCTCGAGCTGATACGCCAGCGTGGAGCAGCACGAGCGTCAGGCAACTACCAACTGACGTCGGAGCTTGCAAAGCTATGCAGAGCGGCGATAAAGGAAGATCTCAAGGAGAGAAGGGCGGAAGTGTTGGCTGAAGCAGCAGAGGCAGGGCTGAGCATTCGCAATGCCCGCCGGAACTTCGCCAACTTCAAGACCAAGATGACCGCTCTCCGACGTCCTGACGGAACCATCACCTCTTCCAGAAGGACCATGGAGAAAGTCATCCACGACTTCTACTCCGATCTCTTCGATAGCCACGTCCACCTGCCCCCATGCCATCTTCCGCAGGATGGATACGTCGTTCCCTCTGTTCTCCCTTCCGAGATCCGACACGTCATCTCGTCGGTGAAGAAACGTACAGCACCCGGTTCTGACAGGATCAGAGCTGAACACCTGAAGAACCTCCCGCCAGCGCTCATCAACACCCTGGCGCGGCTCTTCACACGCTACCTGTCCGAATGCAAGGTTCCATCTCAGTGGAAGACCAGCAAGACCGTTTTGCTGTACAAGAAGGGAGACGTGCACGACATTGGCAACTATCGCCCGATCTGCCTGTTGTCCGTAGTCTACAAGCTGTTCACTCGAGTCATCCTGAATAGGATTAGTAGAACGCTGGACGAAGGACAGCCATGCGAACAAGCAGGATTTCGGAGAGGATTCAGCACGATCGACCACATACACACCATTACGAAGCTCATCGAAGTGTCGCGAGAGTACAAGCTGCCGCTGTGCCTTACGTTCATTGACCTGAAGAAGGCATTCGACTCCGTCGAAACTGAAGCGGTCATGGAAGCCCTGCTCACCCAGGGCGTTCCTACTCAGTACATCAGAGTTCTTCGAGAGTTGTACAGTGGATTCACGACCAAGATCTCACCATTCTACAACGACGTCGTCATTGACGTGAAGAGAGGGGTTCGACAAGGGGATACCATATCCCCGAAGCTCTTCAGCGCCACCCTCGAAAACGTCATGCGCGAACTAGAATGGGAAGACATGGGAGTGAAGGTCGACGGCCGGCAACTGCACCATCTTCGCTTCGCTGACGACATCGTGCTCATAACCCCGAGCATCAGCCAGGCGGAACGAATGCTGGCCGACTTCGATCGTGTATGTGGAAGCGTTGGACTGCAGCTGAATCTTACGAAGACGATGTTCATGAAGAACGGATGGGTTTCTGATGCCCCATTCTCGCTCAACGGAACGAACATCTCCGAATGCTCCAGCTATGTGTATCTGGGTCGCGAAGTCAACATGACCAACGACCTAGCACCAGAGCTGAGCAGAAGGAAACGAGCGGCTTGGGGAGCTTTCAAGAGCGTCGAAGAAGTCGTGAAGAAAACGAAGAACGTCCGACTCCGTGCCCACCTATTCGACTCCACTGTTCTTCCTGCCCTAACATACGCCTCAGAGACCTGGGCTATACGAAAGCAGGATGAACACGCGATCAGCGTCGCGCAGCGTGGAATCGAGAGGACGATGCTCGGAGTGACACGACTCACGCAAGTGAGAGAAGGTCTCCGGAGTTCCGAGCTTCGCCGACGTTCGAAGATCAGAGACGCTGTCGCATGGGCCAAGTCGTCGAAAATTAGGTGGGCCGGCCACGTAATGCGATTCGCAGACACCCGCTGGACGAGAGCCGTCACAGATTGGATTCCGCGGGATGTCAAAAGAACACCAGGACGCCCACCAACGCGTTGGTCGGACTTCTTCGTGAAAGCCCTGAACGACCGATATGACGCTCTTCGTGTCCCTCGAGCGAGGAGGATCCATTGGACCACTCTGGCACGCGACAGGGACGAATGGAGACGCTGTTGGCGCCCGCTCGAGCAAGTCGATGATCAACGGGACGACAGGTGATACAGGTGATACATCTGTCGTCCCATTGATGCTCAAGCGGGCACCATCAGCGTCTCCATACGTCCGTGCCGCGTGGCAGGGTGCTCCAATGGATCCTTTTCGCTCGAGGGACACGAAGAGCGCCATTGTATAGGGCTTTGACGAAGAAGCCCGACCAACGCGTTGGTGGGCAGTTCCTGCTGTTCTCTTGACATCCCGAGGAATCCAGTCCGTGACGTTCACTCGGTGTCTGCGAAGCGCGTTACGTGGCCCACCTAATTGTCGACGACTTGGCCCATACGACAGGGTCTCTGATCTTCGAACGTCGGCGAAGCTCGGAACTTCGGAGGCCTTCTCTCACTTGCGTGAGTCGTGTCACTGAGCACCGTCCTCTCGATTCCACGCTGCGCGACGCTGATCGCGTGTTCATCCTGCTTTCGTATGGCCCAGTTCTCTGAGGCGTATGCTAGGGCAGGAAGAATAGTGAAGTCGAAAAGGTGCGTACGAGCCGGACGTTCTTCGTCTTCTACAGGACTCTTTCGATGCCCTTAAAAACTCCGCAAGCTGCTCGTTTCCTCCTGCTCATCTCTGGCCTTAGGCCTGTTGACTTCGCGACCCAGGTGCACGTATCTGGAGCATTCGAAGATGTTCGTTCGTCGAGTGCATCAGAAACTCGTCCGTTCCTCATGAACATCGTCTTCGTAAGATTCAGTTGCAGTCCAATGTTCCCACATACACGGTCGAAGCCAACAAGCATCTGCTCCGCCTGGCTATCGCTCGGTGTTATGAGCACGATGTCATCAGCAAACCGAAGATGGTCAGTTTCCGGCCATTGACCTTCACTTCATGTCTTCCCATTCTAGTTCGCGCATGGCGTTTTCGAGCTGAAGAGCTTCGAAGATATGGTATTCCACTGCCGAACCCCTCTCTTCACGTCGATGACGACGTCGTTGTAGAATGATGAGATCTTGGTCGTGAATCCACTGTACAGCTCTCGAAGGACTCTGATGTACAGAGTAGGAACGCCCTGAGCGAGCAGGGCTTAGACGACCGCTTCAGTTTCGACAGAGTCGAACTCCTTCTTCAGGTCGATGAAGGTAAGCCATAGCGGCAGCTTGAACTCTCGCGACACTTCGATGAGCCTCGTGTATGTGGTCGATCATGCAGAATCCTCTCCGAAATCCTGCTTGCTCGCATGGCTGTCCTTCGTCCAGCGTTCTGCTAATCCTATTTAGGATCACTCGAGTGAACAGCTTGTAGACTACGGACAGCAGGCAGATCGGGCGATAGTTGCTAATGTCGTGCACTCCTGTACAGCAAGGTGTTCTGCTGGCCTTCCACTGAGATGTTATGCGATACGTAGATCTGAGGAGAAATAATAATAATGTGATGGAGAGGGTACATGCTTGGTCTTTATTATACATATGGCGTCTTCGCATTCAAGGAAGCACCTTCACCCAAGATCTGTTATGCTGGCAGCCCTTCAGTCACAGTCTCGTGTTGTTCTGTGAAATATCAAGCCAGTACACAACATGTTTAGTCGGCTAAGTAGTAACTAGGTGTTCTAGAGAGCATCGGTAAGTTGGCCTGAAAACTTTCAGTTACGCGTAAACTATGACACTTAAGGAAATGTATTTCCGAAGTACGAAACGAGCTAGGAATACAGATCCTGGCGGAGTCAGTAATACTCAACGAATCTCTGCACAGCTTTAGAGTATATTACGAGAGTGTGTCTACAAACTCAAGCAATTGTGTTGAAACATGCAAACAGTGATTACTGAGCCTTCATCGTGTTCGGTACTCTAAAAGGCCAGTTTCTTACTAGTGGGACCGTTCTCTAATTGAGGCGTTAGCGGTGAAACGGAGCTGATGAGTAATGTAGTATACGTCAAGTGTCGAGATTCCTAGGATCTATCAGTCAAGATTTACAACATGCTGATTGCAGTACACTGGAGTTTAATAGAAATTTTTATAAACGCTTGCAAATTAAAACGCTGGTCTACGATTACATTTCTGGTCATACAAAAGCATTTGATACTGGAAATATGGATCTTTAGGTAAAATAATTAGGTCGTGTGATAATTTCGAAAATTTCTGTTTTCTGTTTTCTGTTTTCTGATTTTCTGGCGTTTTTAGCTTTTCTGTTTTCTGATTTCTGTTTTCTGACGGAGGCGATTTTCTGTTTTCTGTTTTCTGGGAAAATTTTCTAAATTTCCGCCCATCCCTGCTTGGGAGCCTACGTGGACGATGACGTCATCAAAAATCGATGTTTTCGAAATTTGGCAGAATCTTCTTGTACAAACTTCGTCCAAAATCGGCTAGGGGTTTATTTGAGGCGCTGATTATGAATCCGACGTCGTTTTTGAAAATTCGCCGAGTTTAGTAGGCTCTGCATTTTCTCCTGGATAACTGAGGGTGGCCGGGTCGGGATCACAGATTTTGCTCGAACTTCGACTAAGAGCAGGTGTTCTTCAGGGTGCCGAACACGATGCTGAAGTCCATTTACCGATTATGGCAGGTGACCAACCATACCGATAACTGAGGGTGATCGGTGATCCTGACCCGACCACACTCAAACGGCAGGTAACCTATCGAAATCGGCGCAATTTTGAAAAACGGTCATCGGGTTCATAATCAACGCAACAAATAACCCCTAGATGATTTTGGATAAGAAAATTTGGTTCGCTTCGATAATATCGATTTTCGATGACGTCATCGTCCGCATAGCCTCTGCCTAGGGCGCCCACATTCTCGATGGGAAATCGTCAAAAGATCGATTTTTCTGAAATTGGTCGAGAGTGACAACTTTCGATAGCGCTGTTCGTGCTGAACAGAATGGTGTTCTTGCGAGTGTCGAAGTCTCAAATATTGGCGAATAAGGACGGAGGAATCTTCACCGCTGCCATCCGTCGCTCTCAAATGACAGATGGGGCTAAAGCAGTTTAGGCACCAGGGGAGTTGCAAGTTGTCGTCGTAAAGTGCCTTCAGTCTCGTGTTCGCCCACGCATTTGCATGCCGTTGGCTCCCCTCGTCTTCCCGCAGTATTCGAGTAAAGTCGGAAAAAATCGTGTCACACAAGACTAACCTGCATTTTCGCAACGCTGTAACTTTGTCTAGTCATATGCTACGTCGCTATGTTTTAGCACAGTTTTTGAGCGTTTCACTGCCTACAAAATCAACAAGGCACAGCCGGAAAGATTCGAGCTTGACAGAATTATTGCGCTCAAAACAGCCCGCGGGTGCAATTTGCGAGCGGTCGCGCCCACTCGATTGATAGATTCGATCCTATATACGTTGTGCACAGCGCACCTCAAAGTCTCGCTGAGGCAGAGTACAGCAATTCCTGTGTAGAGCGGCTGGGAATTTCTCTGAAACTACCGATTCGGTCATCCTACAAGCTGTCGCACCCGCTCGATTGATAGGGTCGATCGTATATGCGTTGTGCACGCCGCACTCTCGGAGGATTCCTGGAATGACAGAGCACTGGCGACGTGCGCCGTGCTTGAGATGGTCTGCAAACATGCAGGTCCTGGGCAATAAGTTGCTACAATCGGAAAGAGCCTGCTCCACTCATTCGCATTAGCCACCTACTGCGAAAATGCGGTGATCTTGTAAAATTGTATGAATGTTTGTGTAAATCTCGAAGATACGATTCGAACGGTACCAACCGCTTCTTAAAAAAACCTCAAATTAGAGGAATTGTGAGCGTGCAACGGTTTTCGACGGTTTGCGGGCGACAACTCGTCTCAGAGCGCCCTTCGTAATGGAGCGCAAGTTTTCAATTTCAAATATTTTCATGGCTCCATATAAACAGTGTACATCAAGCGATAGAGCTCAAGCCCCTTAGCTCAAATATATCCTTGGTTTCTGGAATGAATGAATTTTAGGCGAGTTATGTCAAAAAGGCGCAAAAACTGCAAAAGTGCGGTTTTTGCGGCGTCTATTCAAAAGACGCGTCCGGTACAGTAGGTCATGAATTATTGGGATCTGTGCAGCGGGTGAACAATGTGGTTGACATATGAGAAGCTTAGATCTATCAGATTGATTGTTCTAACACGTTTGAAAGAAATTGCTTCATCACACGAACTTTAAAAAACAAATCTTGTAGGTGATACTTTTGTTATGGAGCACCTCGGTATACCTTGCAATACAACATTTTTTTTAGTTCTGTAGTATACCAATCTTCTAATCCTATTTATGAAAATTACTGTTTTTAAAGGGACTGGCCTGTATATCAATCGTAGCGTGAAAACCTTATTACTTTGAAGTTAAACTGATTTGTTTCATTATAGTGCTTTGTAAATAACGTTCTTTTAAAATATTAATTGTTAAATCTTAGTAACTGTATTCAGTAGAATTTTCGTTTGTTCTACAAATTTATAACATATTTGAGTACTTGATATACCCCATCTATACAATTATGTCTAAAACTATGAATAATTAATATGTCGTTTATGTACCTGAAAAGGAGAAACTCCGTACTAGGAAGGATTTTACTGATTGCATATTTGTATTTAAAAAAAATGAATGTGTTATCTCGGCAGTAATTAGGCTTGCATATCCACCTTCTTGAACGCCTTTTATATGTTTGTAAACGATATTACTTATGGTGGCGATGTCCGTTCCTCCACGTGGTGCCACTAGAAACTGCCCACTCTGCGAGCTAAGCCGAATACGAACATTCGAATGCAGTCGACAGGCCCTAGTGACAGGCCGGCCTACGAACATTTATGTCACATCATTTGGTTGATGACGTTAGAGAGCTTTCGAGATAATGCTACGGCGTCCGCGGGAGCCGACGCACACTCGCAGAGCCCGGCGAGTGTGGAAAGTACGCGAGGGTCCCTGATGCGAGGACGGCATCGGGGGGCAACTGAGCCAGTCCGGAAGTCCCGTAACGTATGCAGGACCTGTGTGGCAACGCTGAATGTGGGTACGTTGACGGGCCGCTCGTGTGAGTTGGTAGAAGCACTGGTGCGAAGGAGAGTTGATTTTGAGTTGATTCTTTGCGGTGCAGGAGAAGAGGTGGTCCTGCCACAAGTCAAGGACTGACGACGTGGCTTCAAGGCCGTTCTATGTGGAAGTACCAGGACCACCAGTGGTGTCGGAATAATCGTCCCCGAACGATTTCGTGACTCGATTGTAAGCATCGAGCGCTTTGACGATCGGTTGATGAAGATCGTTGTCGCCGCTAAGGAGCGACTCTATCACTTGTTCTCTACGTATGCTCTGCAGGCTGGCTGCTCCGATCAAGCCAAGGATGAGTATTGGAACCTGCTTGATGAGAAGACAGCAGAGGTACCGTCGAAAGATGTCATCATAGTCGCTGGTGACCTTAATGGGCACGTAGGTTCTACGAAAGACTGGCACAGCTGTCATGGTGGTTTTGGATACGGGTCTCGTAACGCCGATGGTGAGCCTATTCTTGAGTATGCGGAATCGCATAGCCTAACCATTGTGAACACCGTCTTCCGAAAACGTGACTCGCACCTTATCTCATACTACAGTGGGAGTACCAAGACTCAGATAGATTTTGTCCTTGTGAGAGACCGCGACCGAGGCATTGTCACAGGCGCGAACGTCATCCCGTATGAGACGGTCGCCCCACAGCACCGACCGCTGATCTGCACTTTGAAGATCGCCCCTCCGAGGCTGAAGCTGATCGAGCCGGTCAGGCGATGCGGTCCACCAAGAATCAGGTGGTCGCGAATGGAGAGAAGGAAGCAGCTATAATTTCTCGCGTTCGGTTATCGACAGTCACGACTGTCGACGAAACTTGGAAGAAGTCGACCGACGCGATTCGTCAAGATGCACAGTCGGAGCTTGGCATTACGAAGCCTGGGCGACGGAAGGTCGACAAGCAGACATGGGGACAAAAGATGTGAAAGCAGTTCGAGAGAAAAAGTTGCTTTATCATGTGTTTCTCGGTGAAAAGACAGCCGATAGCTGGCGGAATTACCAAGAAGTGAATTGCAAAGAAGGCCATAGCTGTTGCAAAAGCCACTCATTATGGAGATGTCGACGAGAAGCTCGAGTCACGCGATGGTGAGCGGTATCTGTACCAACTTGCAAAGTTGCGCCATCGGCAGGCCGAGGATATTGAGAAGTTTTTCGGCATCAATGATGAGAACGGCCATCTTCTCATGGACCGCAAGAGAGCATCGAAGCGATGGCGCGATTACTTTGAGGATATCTTTACGGTAGATTTCCCTCATCCAGCCATCTTTTCGACGGCTCCAGCCCACGGCCCCGTTTAGGAGATCACCGGGGAGGAGATTGAAGCGGCTTTGAGGAAGATGAGGCCAGGCAAAGCGACTGACCCGATGATGTGGCAGTTGATTTATGGAAGTCAAAGTACTGGTACCCTGCTGAGTGGTTCACGAAGTTTTTTTTTAACCCATTGACGACCACGTGGCAAATCGCATGTCTGGCGCGTGGGACCGCGCGCTGGGACCGCACGGACGCTGGAATCTCGCGGAAACATTACTTCACGATATTCCAAATGAAGCTCCCTCTCCAAAGGTTAGCCACATATTGGAGAAGACCAGAACAGGTTTGGAGCAAACCATAAAAGACGTATTTGCTGCTGTAAGGAAGGCTGCTAAGAAAAGGGGCGCACGTTTGCCACGAATCGTGCAAATAAAGTGACCACATGACGTAGCAGGTGCACTTTTTTCTAGATTGTTTTCAAAATTTTTACAAGAAGTGTGGCTAGTTATTTTTCTGCATGGCCATTTTTATAAGACTTGGGTAGCTGTTTGTGAATAGTGCCGATCTTTGTGCAGCTTGAACAGTGTGTGATGCTGACTAATTGTGTTTATCAGTGCTAAGAAGTAAATGGCTGCCGGACCACAGTGCAGTAGCATCGCTAGGATCCAACATATCCAATGACTACTGGTAAACTACGAAAAAAGCGAGAAATGGGCCGTAGCGAACAGTTTTATTACCGTAGGTCGAAATCGACCCGCGTGGTCGTCAATGGGTTAATCAGGTTGTGGTGGAGACGAAAGTGCCTGAGTGTTGGTGCCAAAGTACTACGATTTTGATTTGGAAGAAGAAGAGCAGTCATGCAGACTGCTCCAATTACCGTCCGGTTCTCTTCCTTTCACACACCATGAAAATCCTTGAGCGAATTGTCGATGGACGAATTCGGGACATCGTCCAGCTTTCCAGCAATCAGTGTCGTGGCTGGCTGTGGCACCGTTGATGCCATACACGCCGCTCGCCTCCTGATAGAGAAACATCGCGAAAAACAAAAGCCAGTGCATATCACCTCCCTCGACTTGGAGAACCTTTTGACCGCGTATGGGATGAAGTGATATGGTACGCCCTGCGACATCATGGAGTTTCTGAAGAGCTCATAGAGGGATGCGAATTCTCTACTCTTGTCCAAAGAGTAGAGCTCAAGCTGCAACTGGAACTCGAAGGGTTCCCATCTCTGTCTGGGTACAGCAGGGTTTTGCGCTTCCCCACTCCTCATTGTTATCGTCATGGATGCTATCACACGAGATCTTCAGAAGCCCGTCCCCTGGACGTTGCATTGTGCCGATGACGTGATGCTCGCTAGCGAAGACAAAGATGAACTCGACGGAGAGCTGCAGGCTGGTGTGATCGCTTGGAGCGGTTTGGAGTCAAAATGAAGAATACCGAATATCTAACGATGGACGTTACTGAGTTCAGCTCCATCAAGGTTAACGGCATCGAGCTTCCTCGCACTACGGTCTTTAAATACCTAGGATCAGCAGTCGCGTCTGACGGCAAACCGATGGTTGAAGTGAATTCACGCGTGAGTGCAGCTTGGTCCAAGTGGCGCTCGTTGAGTGGCGTGCTCTGCGAAAAGAAGATACCAGAGCGCTTTAAGTCGAAGATCTATAGTCATGCGGCCAGTAGCAATGTACGGAGCTGAGCGTTGGCTAGCGACCAAGGATGTTGAAACGCGTCTCAGCGTCATGGAGACGAAGATGCTGCTCTGGACGGCTGGAGTCACGTGCATGGACCGCATACGAATCGATGTCATTCGGCAGAACTTCGGCGTCGCGCCGATAGCTGACAAGATGTGCGAAGCTTGCTTGCGTTGGAACGGCCATGTTTTGCGTGGAAAAGAAGACAGCGTCCGCAAGATAGGCCTTAACTTCGAGGTTATAGGAAAGCGTCCTAGAGGTCGCGCGAAGGAGCACTGGTCTGGTACATAATATATATGGACATGAAATTAGCTGGTGTCCACTCTGATCTAGCGCTGAATCGGGAAAGGTGGCGTCATGATTATACCATTGTCCTTGGGAAAAGTTTCGAATTTCAAATGATCGAATAATATGCGATTTTCAAAATTTCGATTTTCGAATGATCGAATAACATGCGATCTCCAAAATTTCGAATTTCGAAAAATCGAATTTCGAATTGTCGAATACTCGAATAATCAAATGAACACCCTAATTATTGTGATTCACCAAATGATTGTCATTTACTTATTTTCTATTACCCACTGTAAACTGCGTTCGAAAGAGCGGCATATACGAAGGCTTCAGGGGCTGGATTCATCAAAGTTACTGCAGTAACTTTAACGGAGAACCGTAAACGAAAGCTCGAAATAACGTGGCTTATCGCCCACCATATCGCTTGATAAGCCGCGTTATCTGAGCTATTTGCTTACAATTCTCCGTTAAAGTTACTGCAGTAACTTTGATGAATCCGGCCCCAGATTGTCATTACTCTTGTACCAGTTGGTTAATTACAAAAAGGATCGGTAATTATCAACAATGGTACATCGATTTCTATCAATGGATCTTCTCTCCGTGGCCGACATACTCCCGCTACTCTTACGTTAAACCAGGGCTAATGGAGTGAAGTGTAGCGAGTCCAGTGAGCGATAAGCGATACTGAGGCTGAGGGCGACGGGCGAGGCGAGGACGAGCTGAGGACCGAACAGAGGCTGTGGAAGTCGGTGTCCAGGCTCAGATGCCGTTGTTCAAGCGCCGCGAAGGCTGCTCCATCCATTTCCTTCACGAGACCAAAGGACGATGACAAAGGTATAATGGCAATGAAGCACCCTTGCTTCCCTTAGAATTCATGCCCCGAGAAGAGAGAAGCAATAGGGAGCTAGATTGTTATAGATCTTCCTCCATAGGTTACTGTCTTTCCTTAGGTTATATCGAAGCTTCTAGGTGGTAAAAGAATGGTTAGCATAAACGAAGAAGTAACACAAAGGCGATCTACAATACCGCCCGCGTCGCGCGGTCAAAAAGACGGTTTGCGACGGAAAAATCCGCCGCAAACCGTCGCATGCTCATAACTCCTTTAGTTTTGAGTTATTTCAGGAAATGTTGGCATCATTCGATTCGTCTCCTCGAGGTCTACAAAACCATGAATGAAACTTTACCAGGCCACCTCGTTTTCGCCGTGGGTGGTCTAAAAAATAACTGCAGTAGGCTTTTGCGATAGGAGCACCTTATTTTCCAGAACGTGCATGTGACGTGCAGTGTTTTCGGAGTATCTCAAGCATGGCGTGCGTTGTCAGTGCTCTGTCATGCCTGGAATGTTCCGAGAGTGTGCCGTGCACAATGCATATAGGATCGTACCATCAATCGAATGGACGGAAGCATGCCCACTGGGTTTCTATCTTCACTTAATGGGAAATGTAAAGCCTTCAAGACTATCTCGCACCGTTTGGAGAAATTTATATGAAATTTCCGGCCGTCCTACTTAGATTTGCTCCTCTCAGTCCGACGAGCCTTTGGAGTGTGCCGTACACAATGCATGTAGGATCGAACCTATCAATCGAGTGAGCGGAAGCGGTTCAAATGTCGCGCTAAACAGCAAAGCTTATACTCTTTAGTTGCTTAGTGCCCACATTGAGAGCAGCGTATACAAATGAAGAGGTTTTAAGAAGCGAGAAGAGAGAGTGCGCCGTGCAAAATGCATATACGATAGGACCGTTTGAAATTAGATTAGATTAGAAATTTCCTGCCGCCCTTCTCAGGAATTCCTGTCTTCTGTTCCGGGAGGGCTCTAGAGTACGCTGTGAACAATGCATATAGAATAGAACCTATCAATGGAGTGGGGCGACCGCTCGCAAATGCACGCGCGGGCGAGTTCGTAGCGCAATGACTCTATCAAGTTCGAATCTTTCCGGCTGCAACTCGAAGACTTTGTTGGGAGCCAAGTTTCTTGAAGTGCTCTAAAGCACAGCGGTGTCGCTCATGAATGGACTAAATTACAGCGCTCCGAAAATGCAGGTGAGGCTTGTGCGACCCAATTTTTTCCGATTTCGGTCGACCACTGGGTGAAGACACGGCGAGCCAAGGGCATGCAAATGCATAGGCGAGCAGAACACCTAAGGTGCTTCAAGACGATGTACTCGGAACTCCCCAGCTGCCTAAACTGCCTTAGCCCCATCTGCCATTTTAGGGAGGAAAACTTAGCGGTTGAAGTTTCCTGCCCTCTTACTCGCCCACATTTGGGTTTCCGACACTCCCAGTAACACCGCTTTGTTTACAACGAAAGCTCTATCGAATGGTGTCACTCTCGACCAATTTCAAAGAAATTGATTCTTTGACAATTACCCATCGAGGATGTTGGCGCCATTGGCCGAGCCGGCGCGGACGATGACGTCATCGAACACCGATGTTTTCGAAATTGGCCAAATTTCCTCGTGCAAACTTCGTCCAAAATCATCTAGGCGATTATTTGGGAAGCTGATTACGAACCCGACGTCCTTTTTTGAAAATTCCGTCGATTGCAGTAGGTTACTTCCTGTTTGAGGGTGGTCGGGTCAGGACCACCGATCATCCTCAGTTAACGGTATTGGCGGTCTCCTGCCGTAATCGTCCGAATGAACTTCGGCATCGTGTTCAGCACCCCGAATAAGACCCGCCCCTATACAAGTTTGAGCAAAATCGGTGATCCTGACCCAACCACCTCCTATTATCAGAGGAATATCCAAAACCTACCGAAATCGGCGGAATTTAAAAAAACGGACGTCGGGTTCGTAATCAGCGCCCCAACCCCTAGATGATTTTGGACGAGAACATTTGGCCAATTTCGAAAATATCAGTTTTCGATGACGTCATCGTCCGCGCAAGCTCGGCCTGGAGCGCTCCCGTCCTCGCTGGGAAATTGTCAAAAAATCGATGTTTCCCAAATCGGTCGACATTGGTACCCTTCGATAGCGCTTTCCATGGTGAACAGAAGGGTTCCACAGCGAGTGTCGAACACTCAAGCCTGGGCGAATAATGGCGCAGGAAAGGTCAACGCTAAAACTCCGCCGCCCTAAAATGGCAGCTGGGGCTAAGGCAGTTTAAACAGCTAGGGAGCTGTAAGCATGTCGTCTTAAAGCACCTAAAGTGTTCTGCTCACGTGCACATTTGTAAGCCATTAGCTCCCTGCGTCTTCACGCACGGGTCGACTGAAATTGGAAAAAATCGTGTCGCCCAAGGCTAACCTGCATTTGCGCACTGCTGTAACTTCGTACAATCATAAGCTACATTGCTGTATTTCAGTGCGCTACTAGAACACTTGCATATTCCCAGAATCGGTTGAAATTGATACCATTCGATAGCGCTTTTCATACTGAACAGAACGGTACTACTGCTAGTGTCGAACAATCAAACCTGGGCGAGTAAGAGCGCAAGAAACTCTAACCGCTATCTTCCGCCGGTTTAAACTGGCAGCTGAGGCTAAGGCAGTTCAGAGAGCTGAGGAGTTCTGAGAACGTCATCGTGAAGTACCTTAAGCGCTCTGTTTGATACGCATATCAAGGCCGTTCGCTCGCCGGGTCTTCCCGCAGTGGTCTACCGAAATCAGAAAAAATGCCTCACACAAGCCTCACCTGCATGCTCTCACCCCTGTAACATTGCCTCTTCGTAAGCTACACCGTTCTACTCTAGCTTACTACTAGACCGATTTACTGCCTACAACACCAACGAGTTGCAGTCGAAACGATTTGAACTTGAAAGAGTTATTACGCTCCGAACACGCCCGCGCGTGCAATTTGCAAGCGGTCGCCCCCCCCCTCGATTGAAAGGTTCGATTCTGTATGTATTGTTCACGGCGCACACCAAAGTTTCGCAGGACAGATTGAGGCTAATCCTGAGTGGTGTGGCTAGAAATTTCTGATAACATTCTCCAAACGTTCACTCTACCAGTTGTCGAACTCACTCGATTATTCGATTGATAGGTTCGATCCTACATGCATTGTGTACGGCACACTCCAAAGGCTCGTCGGACTGAGAGGAGCAAATCTAAGTAGGACGGCCGGAAATTTCTTATAAAATTCTCCAAACGGTGCGAGATAGTCTTGAAGGCTTTACGTTTCCCATTAAGTGAAGATAGAAACCCAGTGGGCATGCTTCCGTCCATTCGATTGATGGTTCGATCCTATATGCATTGTGCACGGCACACTCTCGGAACATTCCAGGCATGACAGAGCACTGACAACGCACGCCATGCTTGAGATACTCCGAAAACACTGCACGTCACATGCACGTTCTGGAAAATAAGGTGCTCCTATCGCAAAAGCCTACTGCAGTTATTTTTTTAGACCACCCACGGCGAAAACGAGGTGGCCTGGTAAAGTTTCATTCATGGTTTTGTAGATCTCAAGGAGACGAATCGAATGATGCCAAAATTTCCTGAAATAACTCAAAACTAAAGGAGTTATGAGCATGCGACGGTTTGCGGCGGATTTTTCCGTCGCAAACCGTCTTTTTGACCGCGCGACGCGGGCGGTATTGCAGTGCAATAAAGGTACATTGGAGGCTCATGAATGGCATACAGTCTGTGTCTTTTTTTATCGAAATCAAAGTTTATTATCACTTGTTATTATCAGTTGAAACAACCAGTATAGGATCAACTATACGCACAACTAAAGTTGTGCTCTCGCAAAATTTTCGACTATTGGCATGGTTTCAAATGCCCGCAGTTTCGAGTATTCGAATTCAAACGTAATCGAAAAGTGGTTTTATGAAGGTTAGGATTCGAATACATGCGAAAAACGCGATTTTTTAAATTTCGAATCCATTATCCAAGTTCGAATAAAAATCATTGGAATACCTGTTCGAGTAGGTCATGCGAACAAAACTATACACAACACTGGACATGAGGATGAGATAGTACCCGAAATCATAATATCGTCACCAGAATCACTAGACAGCAGTTTCGTGACGCTGCTTAATGCTCATGAGATTTTCGAGAATTCTCAGGGATTGTAATAACCTAGAAAAATCGGACTCTTACATCCTAGGTATGTTCAACGGCAGCCAACAAAATATCTCATTACCTCTAGGTAACTGCCACCTCTATTTGAACTCCCTTTTAATTCACTATGACGAATCCCTCGATCTCAAGATTGTTCGATTTCGAAATACGTTCTACGAAAACATCGCGATTTTCAAATTCGAACCCTCCAAATGAAATCGCAGACCGATGATCGCGAAAAAGCATTGTTCTAATATTGTTCGAAATCGAACAATGTTCGAACAATGTCAAGAGTCGGCCGCCAGGTCCCTCGAAAGAAATCGCAAACCGTTCCCGCCAATTACCGTAGGCGCAGAAGTGGAGCGAGTTTGAGCGTGGGTTTTTCGGGGAACGGAGACGATCCACACTCAGGCGGCCTACTCTTGATATTGTTCGAACATTGTTCGATTTCGAACAATATCCGAGCAATGCTTTTTCGCAATATTCGATTACGAACAATATTCGAACAATGCTTTTTCACCATCTTCGATTTCGAACAATGTTCGAACAACGTCTTCACTTCGATTTCGATCAATGTTCGAATAATGGTTTTTCGCGAAAGTCGACTTCGAATATTGTTCGAATAATGGTTTTTCGCGAATGTCGATTTCGATCAATGTTCGAATAACGGTTTTTCGCGAAATACGATTTCGAGTAATGTTCGAACAACAACGATTTACGATATTCGAGTAATCGAGCGATTAATTGTTCGAAATCGCTCGAACAATTATTCGGCCCGATTAATCGAGCTCAAGCCTAGGAGAGACGACCTTGCAACGGGCGAGCAATGTCGTGAAGAAGGTAAACATTCCTCCGCCTTCGCCGTTTGCGCGACATGGCTTCGCACAGCTTTTGCAGCTGTGTAGCATAGATGGCCTGCGGTGCCGTCGTCAAGGAGCTCATGATAGAGCATTCCTCGAGAATCCCATCAACAGCACCACATTACCCTCCTCTGGTGGATGTCCTCCTTTGGTTGCTTCGGAGGTAGTTCTCCTTGAGGGAGCCACTGGGCCTTACGAGTATGGTTAACGAGGAAGACCCAGGAATCATCTCCCGTGACGACATTCTCGAGAAAGTCCTTATTACGAAAACGAACAAGGAGAGACTGAGCGGCAGTCAGTCGCGAAGCCTCGTCCAATTCACGGAGTCAGTCAGTCTTCACTGCAATCGTAGTATTTATATGCCCTCAGAAGCAAGTTGCCACGTACGCGAAATATTCTAGAATGTTTGTGCTACAACTACGTGGCACCAAACAGTCCTTGGAAGTTCCTGTTAAATCTTAAAATTTTTTCAAAATTTTCGGTGCAGGACTTTTTCACCAACCTATTGTGTACAATAGAGTTGTTTAACAACGATTCTAAGATATATACAACGACTTGCTTATGAAATGATCTCTAGTTCCCAGAATGTGAGGCTCGGTCGCTATAATATATGTTTATTTATTTATATTTGTTTATTTATATATTTGTATTTATATGTATCAGTTCACCGTCAGAATTTATTGCAACTTATAAATCAAATATTGATTATTTCAGCTGTGGTCTCAAGAATTGTAGAATCGAATATTTGTGAGTATGCCAACAAAATCAGCTGTATAGAGCTCAAGATTATGGAAAGAATTTAATTAGATATGTGATATCATTGATAGCCTAAAATGTTTCAATACAAGCTTTATTGTTTTGGAGCGGCAGAAATAGTTTTTAAAGTTCTTTTTTATGTGCGTGATAATACACCTCAACAGCTGAATGCTAAATTGGACTATTTGAAGCACCTGTTATAAATCTAAACTTAGGTGGAGTTTTATGAAGTTGGGGCATACAGTAAATTAAAGGAACCACACTCTCCACACTTGTTTTCAAATTGTTCACCCCTGTTTTCACTTCATAGAAAGTCGGACATGGCAACTGTTTTCAAATTGATGGATTTCGAAAAGTAGTGATGTTCTTCAGTGATATTATTATATCTATGGTGATGTTACACGTAACATATACATTTGAAGAGCTACCGATTATGTTGTCTATTTTCCTACTTTGTTGTTGTTGCAACAGAATCGCTTATAGACGATAGCGCAGTTTGAGGGTGCTTTATCGAGAGGGCGGTGAAGGAATTTTTGGTATTGGCGTCAATTTTGGTGTTGTTAGTACAAGTGCTCTGCTAGGATTACTATTATAAAAAATCTATATTTTCAATGCTTGAAGAATTTATTAAACGTTGTTTTAATTGTGCTAAGCTTAAATGAATTGAGTTTAAACAAATTGGGCAAAACGGAAAGAAGAACAATGGTTTGTACAACTTTCCTCTGCGAGTTTTCTAACACTTCGATATTTCGCGTGCTATTAACGACTTTATTCAGATCAACATAGCCTAGCGCATTATTAATACATTTTTAGATATGTACAATCGCTCCTAAATGATTTTTTGTTAAAAGCATAAGGTATTTCAAATTTGCAAAAGCGGAAGTATGCCTATTGAGGAATATTGTTAACTGGTTTGCAATATTGCTTTAATCATAATTTCGTGCTTTATTTTTCTGCCTTTTATAGTTTTTGTTCCTATTCGAGTGACTTATTATTATTTTAAGCTTAACGAATGGACGGATTCATGAGATAGTGGATTATCCATATTGGGGGGGGGGGGGGGCTACCTTATCATGTATGTATGTAAGGTCATCAAGTCCAAAGGGATAAGAAGTCATAAGAAGCTTGATTAAAAAAAGTTGCTTTTCCCATAGTACACTTGTGTCAGTGCTTTTTCTCAAGTTATCCAAAATTGTGACGCAAAACGATCTGTTGTGAGAAGCATCACTGAAGTGAGTGCAGTAAATCTTTCCGTTTTGCCTTTCTGAATATTATTTATATTTCTTTAGCTCTCCCTTTGAGTTTTCTCATAGTAATACCAAAACAATGTTTACCACAAGTATCGCAGGTGAGACAGTATACCACATTACACGGCTGGCTAAATAGTTTTATGTGTAGCGATTATAGCAAATCAGTGGTGTAGCATTTTACGAAATTCTTTCCCAACTACTTACACACTGAACATATCATATTACGCAAAGTAACAGCAATGGGTGAACCAACATTTTCTGTTTTACCTGCCATTAACCTTGCACTTTCAAAATTGCTGTTCCTGAGAGGATTATGACGTGCGATTGAGCTTGTTTGCGGCACTAATTAAACGTTAAGGACGGCCAAATCCCTAACGAACGGGAAGGTTACCAAAGGGATCGCGTCCTTCAGTTTTCAATAGAAACATATGCATCACTGTCAATCGACCGTATCCAAAGCTTCCGTCGGTGGATTCAAAAGAAGGTACCGAACTGTTAAGGCATGCGAGAAGCTTTCCTTCCCATTTCTTGCTAAAAAGTGAACTTCTTAATAAATGCGTCTCCAACCGTTGAACGTTCTGTGGCGGGGAAGGAATGAGAGGCTATTCGTTCTGCTCCTTGCACATTGCTTTGAATCGTTTCGTTCCGCCAGCCAGATGCCAAGGCATTGTAATAGAATTTTCGTTTCAGGCGGTATTCTGATGAAGATGGCGGAAAACCGAAGGTAGGTCTTGCTAGTTCCTCCTTCTCTGATTCTCTCCCAGGTCTTTGGATCTTGACAGATTTATGTGTCTAGCCGACAGCCCCTTAGGAGGGGTGCTCAGTGGCGACAGAGCCGAGTACAAGAGACCGCAACGGCGCATCCTCCTCATAATGAGAATATGTGAGCAGAAGCGGCTGGAGTCTTGTGCATATTTGACCACGTCTCCGGCAATCTCGCTGATTAAGCATTGTTGCGGGACTCATTCTCTCGTTTGATTTTCATTAAAAGCTCTTTGCACGTGCCCGTTAGGATGGCGATGTCTCTCCTCAGACGGCTTGTTCCTCCTCAGCCACTGGCGTGCAGTCCTTGTTTCCCTTTGCTTATCAACCCGCGATGTTCTCGTCATTTGTCAGATTTTCTATTACAGGATGATCATCACTGGTGACCTTGACTACGATGTTCGTGTTTGGGCCGCGAGAAACATTGTGAGTATACACAAATTTCATGCTTCGATCCGACAAACAGCTCCACTTGCTAGAGCCACCAATCTCGAACCCACGTTTCTGAGGAAAAAACTCGCTTCGCATGGAACGCTCTTCCTTAACGTAGTGAACTCGCTCTGCTCCGAGACTGGATTGCTCTTTCACTTCTTCGCCACAGATCCATTTTCAACTTGCCATGGTTTCCCCACGCTATGCGGCAGAGATATCTGGCCAAAATTCCATGACAGAGTTGCGTAGCAGATAGCAATTCGTTTCATACTATGGCCTATCAATTTGAGTAGTCTGCAGGTTCTGGAAGTTTCGAGTTTTTCTGTTGTTGTTTTTTTTTGGGGGGGGGGGGGTGATATTACATATAGGTACAAAAACGGATTCTCCATATTCGAAATCGTGCGAAATTCTGACAACCGGCGATGTGGAATTCTGAAGACTTGCTTGTCTTCCTCATCAGGTTGTAGGTTATCATGAAATGCAACGGGAAGGCTGGTCGCTGTTCTTTTCACTCAGCTCTCTTACGAAAATGCTTAAGAAGCATGTCGACGTCCACATCAGCAGAATTTCGACTAGGAGTCTGAAATTTCCAAACCCAAGGAGAAGAGGATACTGAAAGTTAGCATGTGCTCAGGCAAGTTCTGCAAAGAGCACAGGCTGTCGAGAACACCAAGGGCAGGAGTGGAAAACGGCAGGTACACCGTTGAGGGCCTTTTGTGGAATTGAAGAAGGAAAAAGTTTGTGAAAAAGTAGGACACCTTGAAGAAGGTCCACACATTTGGTGAGCGATAGCGGAAAGGTTTAGAAGATGGGAGAGAATTTTGGATTGGTCATCACGACAGCTTGCTGTTGGCATCTCGTAAGGCAAAACAAGCAGCGGGGACTATTTTTGATGTGGAATTGACCACCCCCTAATCTAGCTCGTATTTCTAGCTAACTATAGTGAAGCCCCTCTCTCGTCCCTAAATCCAACTTAGAAATGGTTTTGCACAAGGAGCCCTAACGCTGTTCACTTATGCATCTGGACAGGTTCTCTGAGTGTTCCTTACACACCACGTAGACATTACGGGGTGTTAGGAGGGTGGCATGTACTGGCGAACTTACAGAGCCCGTAGTGCCTGTGCTGGGAAAGCGCCTTCAGACCTCAAAGTTCAAGTGTAATGGCGAGTACGTCTACGCTGTTCTAATGGTCACGAGAAGACACTCCCATTTGTCACAGCAACATTAATTCGTTGAAGTGTTCTCAACGGGAAGGACAGAACCAAGTCCCTCAGCAATTTTGAGCAGTGCGGAGCTGAATGCTGCTCTTCCAAGTGCCTCGGTTACCTCGCAAAGCGCCCAGCTACATCATAATTCGATAGACAGCAGTCGCTAGGCCTTGCTTAAGATCGACAGTTGTGGTCGTTCTCGAAGACAGCTAGCACCAGAAGTATTGGTGCACCGCCTTGTGTATCTACGCTCACCGATAGGGGCCTACGAGACAGATAACAACAGAACAATCTCGGATCTATTGTTTTGTGCTAATCCCAAACGAAGGCCGAAAATTATAGCCCGCAGTAGCATCATTTCGAAAAATTTGTGTTGCGTTTGCGAAAGCCAATCGAAAAAGCTTGCAGCTCTGCTTCGAAATAATTTTTCTTCAAGGAAAATTTGGTATTAGGCTGTCGCCAAATGAATCTCCGCTGCAAGGTATCCTACTACCAGCCTGTCAGCCCACACTGTGCTAATAGTACTAAGGTCACCACCGAAGGAGGAATGCCCCCATCGAAAAACGGTGCCAAAGTCACCAATCCAATCATCTTAAGGGTTTCGTCACATGTCATGCGTGGCCAAATGCGCCTGGAGAGCTCTAGTGAAATCAGCTCTAGTGAAACACTCCTCCAGCACCGCATCTCTAGGCGCGTTTGGCGACGTGATCGGCACGTCAACTGAATCGCCACGAGCAACGTGTTCGGCACGTCTACTGAGTGGCCAGGCACTTAGCACAACTACAACCGCCCCCCCCCCCCCCCCCATCCCCACACTTCCCTCAATACACACCTCCAGCGCTCCTGTTCAAACAAACACACAGACAGGCAGACAAACGTCGGATCTCGCTTACATGTAGTAGGATATGTAAAGTGTGTGTATGTGTGTGTGTTGGGGTACTGGACGATTGATGGCGATCAACAGCGGCCCGAAATTCCAGCCCTTGGGGTAGTCGACGTCGCTGAACACGAATCTGAAGTTCGTTTTTGAAGCATCGATCACCATCAATCGACATTGATCAAATTATCGTTTTTTTGTGGATATTTCTTTTTTTCGATTTTTTCTAACTTGTCCCAATCGACGTTGTTAAGACATCGTTTCTGAGAAAACCATGACATAGGTGGCAGCTACAATTGACAAGGAGAAGTTAGGCGAAGCCGTTAAGAAGTCGTCAGTGCGGCCAAGAGGCCGCTCTGACGGCTGATGCATAAATAAGTTATTTCTTACTCTAAATCACTCCTTCTCACCAGAGAACTATCTCAGATGTCGGTCTGAACCAGCGTTGCGGTGCATATGTGCAGAAGCGCCCCCTCTGAGAAGTAACAATATGCAAGTATCTCAACTTGAGTACAACTTTGAGCAGAGTTATGACCCCGGAATCCGCATTATTACAATAGAAAAGTGAAGCAAGTAAGACGGCTGGTATCTTATCACTCTCGAGTTCATTGTTCATCCTTGGGTGAGTGTCGACCGGACGGCCGTGTGGATAGCGTGCCATACTTACGAGTGAAACTTGGGGGGTTTGGATCCTGGGTGAGGCTTGTCTTCCGCATTTTTGCAAATCTCATGTTTTGGATGCGAGTTGCGCAGGCAGTGACAATGAAGCAGGCAAGAAGCCAGTTTACATAGTATTCACCGTTATATCTACACATAACATAGAACATTAACTTTCACCAAACTTTTTTATTCTTCTTATTCTACAGTCTCTCACTAGTTATTCTCAAGTCTCTACATGTCCCACACGTAGAACGGTGAGCTGTCCCGCACGAGACGAAATACAACCACAGAATATAAGCAACTGCTTGGGTGAAGGTGAGGTCAATTACAGCGTGTACGTTGGTCACCATATCTTCTAATGCTCATCTTCTGACTTTGGAATTTGGATCTCCATCGGATATTCCTCCATCAAGAGAAGAAAAGAAGCCGGCAGGAAGAATTGCAAGCATACTAAAGGCATTCGAGGAGAAACAACGGGAAGTCTCTATGACAAAGACCACTTGGAAGTTGAGGAAGACGGCGTGGATGCAGAATAGACAATGGGAAATGAAGAGAAGGTCGAAGAATACAACCAGGCAGGTGGATCAGGAACTGTCACATTTTCTAGTGGCCTCCAAGTTCCGGACGATAAGGTACGTTCTTGTACTGATGGTGTAAAGAAAGGGTCCTGTTAATGTAAATGCTGGCCGACTAAACAAGATAATCTATAGGATTGGGCTGCGGCAAAATACCATTGGTTCACGTCAAGGAAATCATGTCGCAGCAGGAAGAGCACACGCCACTCGTTTGCGTTTCTTCGTAGCGAACGCGATTGGTTTAAGCTGAAGCGGTTCTATGAGGAAGGTAAAGCTCAATTTACAAAAGCGACGTCAAAAGTTAAAGTCCCAAACGTATTTTTATTTTCCCTCCTGACAGGGCTTGTAACACAAAATGAGGCTGATCGTGGAAGCTCTTCAGAAGAAAGTGGTGCAAAAATCAACCTATGTAAATTATTTGCAAATAGAACGGGTAATGATATAAAGATTAGAAATACTGCTGCTCTTGGGAGTGCCCATCCATGATAGAGATCTCATGCAGTTTGTTTTGATCATCAACCGCAACATGCCAGATCCTTTGACGATCTTTTGCGCCTCTCCCAGGTGCCTCAATAGCTTTAAGAAACACGCCGGTCTTGCAAATCGCAGAGTCGCTCGATTTGTGCAGAAGAGAAGCTTTTTCGACCAAGGAGGAACTGAAGAGGCAGCAAATAAGTTTGTTGAAGAGATACGGCATGAGATGGAAAAAGTTTCTTTGGAATGCCTTATAAATGTCGATCAATCAGCCTTGACCAAAGAAACCACGGTTAGTTAGACACTAGGAGAAACCTATAGAAGCTTCTTTTCTTTAGCAGTGTATTACACAGGTGCCGAGATCTCTGTCATTTAAAGGAGAGAAAGAAACAATACGATTAGTGCAGTCGTCGTCTGCCACCACACATTGCCTGACAGTGATTCCACTCTTGTTTGCTTCGGGGAAGCTCGGCGAGACACTGTTCGTGCAACTGCAAGAGCCAGATGGTACCATTCCCCGAAAGGGTATCTTTCAAACGAAAAACCTTTTCGTCACTGCGGGATGCACGCACATGATGAGCTCCACAACCACTCTATCATTCTCTGAGAACGTCTTTCTCCGAACATGCCTGACTAATGCATCCTTCTTCTCGACTTCTCAGCAGGTTTATCCAACTACGACGCTATCGCAGCTCTTGTACCGGTCGAGAAAAATCTGACTATACGAACGATTCCCCCTTGAACAACCAGTCGAATTCAACCAGCCGATGTAGGATTTTTCCAATACTTCAAATCACTCGCGATTCCACTCGCACGTCATTGTCCGCGATCTTCCGTTCGATGTTTAATAAAGAGATAATATATTGAAGGCAAGTTTTCATCTCCCATGAAATCCTGAAGCGATACTTTCAAGCAACAGTAAATTCATACAATCGTTTAAGGTCATTTCATTGATTCACCGTTTGCTGTGCCATACCAGCTTCAGGTTTTATTATGTTTGCGTGGTACAAGGCCGGATACCTTGCCGAACACCTGGGTCTTTTGACAGCCCAGCTCAATGTATTTCCCAGGGACATTGGATCATGTGATGAAGAAGGCTGCAGTGAACCTGTAACTTTTATTCGCTGTTTGTACCCCAGTCGTCGTTATTGTTTCATGCATTGTACCATTGGTGCTACGTTGCATTGTACCATTGGTGCTAGGAACTGCGATAATTAAACATATTATTTTTACAAAGTTTTGCTTTAAAATGAAATTATCAGTGTAAATTCTACTAGGTCTGTACATACAGGCTTGAGCAGCGTATCCCGTGCGGGACAGCTCACCGTTCTACGTGTGGGACATGTAGAGACTTGAGAATAACTAGTGAGAGACTGTAGAGTAAGAAGAATAAAAAAGTTTGGTGAAAGTTAATGTTCAATGTTATGTGTAGATACAACGGTGCCTGCTTCATTGTCAATGCCTGCGCAACTCGCATCCAAGCCCCCAACCACGATCCAAATCCCCAACATTTCACCTGCAAGTCTGCCACGCTATCCACTCGGCCGTCCGGTCGACACTCACCTTCGGATGAACAATGAACTCGAGAGTGATAAGATAACAGCCGTCTTGCTTCACCATTCCATTGTAATGGTGCAGCTTCCAGGGGCTGTAACTCTGCTCAAAGTTGTACTCGGGTCGAGATGCTTGCATATTGCTACTTCTTAGAGGGGGCGCTTCTGCTCATATGCATCTCATCGCTGGTTCAGGCTTACACTTCAGGTAGTTCTCTGATCAGAGAAAGCCATACATACATACCATCAGGTAGGTTTTTTCCTGCTCTTTCAAAAAACCGCTCTAATTTTTCTACCCAGCTCTTTCCATGGCTCCGTAAAATCATCAACAGACGTGACTATCGAATTTAAATTGGTACATTCTGCGGCAGAGGCGTCCCGTAACCTAAACAGCGCTTTTGGGACGGACTGTCTTTAGGAACGAACGGTGAGGCTCTGCTTCGAAAAATTCGTTTCTGGTGATTTTGATCTCGGGGAAAAACCGGGTCGCGGGCGCAGGTCGTCGCTTGACGACGGAGTTTTGAGGAGAGCCGTCGAAACAAATCCGGAGGCGAATACACATGTGTTAGAAGAGGACCTTGGAGTAGATGTTAGTGCGGTAGCAAGACATCTGGCGAGAATCTGCAAGGTGAAAAAGTTATCGAAGTGGGCCCCTCATGAGATGACCGACGAGCAGCGTCTGGCATGTTTTGACACTTGCTCCAGCCTGCTAGTTTATTTTGAGAATGAGCCTTTTGTAAGCCGTATTATAAATGCAGATGAGTCCTCTACGATGACAGAGCGCGGGGATTTGTCTGGGTAGTTAAGAATGCTCCTCCAACATCCTTTCCTAAACCCCACCTTGACCCTAAAAAAATTATGCCTACTTTGTGGTGGTGCAAAGGTTTAATCCATTACAGCTTTTTGCAACTTGCTCAGACAGTCACAGAATCTTACTTGTGTAATTTAGACTAAATGTATGGGAACTTGCAAAAATTGTAGCCGATAATGGTGAATAGAGGAGGGCCGCTACTTTTGCAGGACAACGCAAGGCCACACACCTCACAAATCACTCGGCGGAATTTGACCCATTTAGGTGTCAAAGTTCTTTCTCACCCACCATATTCTCCCGACCTTTCCCCCACTGAGTAGGGAAGGGTTTCGACCCCCCATGGAATTTCAAGTCGAGAACAGGATCAGTAGAAAGAGCTCGGAGTGCTGATTACGAATATGGGGTTCAAAATTGCAAAATGAAACACCTGAGCGAGTTATCACCATAGGCTAGCCGTGCGACACAGCTGGCGCGAGAGTGATGAGTCATGGTAGCTCCATAAGAAGAGCCCGTCAGGCTGAGCAGTGGCGCAGAGGTAGTGCTCCTGCATCTTCAGATGCGAAGACGTTGGCTCGGTTCCCATTGCTGCCGGCTTTTTTCTGCAAATCATGATTTATCTTCGAAATATTGGTCCCCAAATATATGCCGATGATATTAAAATCCTACAATGACGTAGAAGTGACCGAAATCGGTATCTCGGTGTGTTGAGAAACTGGTTACTTGGGCTTCGAAATGGGATCTGACTGTCAATTTAGATAAATGCTTTGTGATGCACATTGGAGTTGGATCAAGGAATCAGTACACTATAAATGGCGTTACTCTCAAGAGCTGCGATGTTTCCAGAGATCTTGGGGTGATGATTGACAATAAACACGATTTTTCAGAGCACATCAATGACGTAGTGAGAAAAGCATTCACCTCCCTTTACTCAATCTTTCGCAATATTCATAGCAACAACGGCTAAATTCTGACTCGTTTATACGTTTATATCATACGTTTTTCTCTATCTTGAGTATTGTTTACAGGCATGGAACCCTTTTTCAAAAAAGCAAATGCTTATGCTTGAGAAGGTCCAGAAAACTGGTCTTTTATCGCACTCATCCTGGGTCGAATTCGAGTACAATGCCAAGCTATGTTGTTCGGATGAGAGATTTGGGGTGGAGAAGTTTGCAGCACACACGTATCATAGCCGACCTTGTATTCGTTTTTCGTATTCTTCGGGGCGAAATCAGGATGAAGCCAAGTAAATCCTGGACGTTCATAGCAGGTAGTGAAAGAACTGGAGTTTTAATTTGCACTATAGAAGAATTCTGAGGCCAAATCACACGAGAATGTTCCATGTGCTTTTCTATAGAGTTGCAAGATGGATGCAGCGTCTTGTATCTTAGATTATAAAATGCAAAACGGGCAGGATTTTGAAGCAAACTAGTATAAAGATTTAATGTTTTACAACTACTAGGTATCGGACAATCTTGGAGTTCTCGTCTATGATAACTTTCCCGTTCCAGGTGGACACATCCGATATAAGAAAAGCTCCTAGCTTGCTCCTTTGGCTAACTGAATGTTTGCTACCGCTCCGTCTATCATTTGCAGTCGCGGCGTTATCAAGAGTAGAGTCAGTCACAGTAGCAGTCTCGTCTCTAACAACCTTCCGTCCTCAACTACAACACGTAAATTCCAAGAAGACACCGGCAGATGAAGAAAACTTGCTTTAATGATATTTAGAAGTATTGTTGTGCATTGTTGCTGTCAATTGTATGATTGTTTTTTGAACCGTCATTAAATTTATCAGCTCGTAGCATTACTCATTGTCTTGTCTTCACGTTCTCAACATTTCATACATTGTCCTCGCTCTCTCACTCCGTTTCAGCTTATTGAGGGGTGCAATGGTGATGTCAACGGCACAGAAGCATTAACACGCAAGCTCTTTTTCTATCTTCTTCTTTTTTTCGTTCTGCTGCCGCTATATTCACTTCGCCTCTCTCCAATTACTGACTATGAGTTTGCTACGATCTCAAATCTTAAAAAAGTTTCCTAAAAATTTGGGATCAAAGGATTGAAAAACACTCAGACTGCAGCATATGTTTTTGTTTTTGCTTACTTTTGTTTGTTTAAGGCGCACAACCTGTGCAATAAATGAAAGGAAGTGAAATGAAATGGCCTTTTGTTCTAAATTATGACACGTGTTAGATTAAATAGCCGGAGAAACTATCATGCGCGTCTGTAAAAATACCCGTAGAATAGCTGCGAACCTTCTGTAATCTTTTTCTTATCACGAGGTGGAGCATCGTTGTCAACTGGTACCCCAAATTCAGTGAGAAGGATGGGCGCCGCCTTTACTGGTGAAAAAGACATAGTGAGTGAGGAAGAAGCAGTAGATCAACGACATTTTTGGGCTTCCTCATCATACATGCATTATTCTACTTACATTTTTGCTTCACACATTATTTACTTTGTTCCATGAATCCCAATGTTGTTAGAAATACCTCTAGTTGTTAAATATATGATTTGGAATCTAAATAGTAAATAAAATAGAAAATAAAAATGTTACCATGCAGTTTTTTTTCATTTAAGCAATTTTACAAGCGTGTATGGTAGTTTTTCCGGCTACTTAGTCAGACACGTGTCATAATTCGGAATAAAAGGCCATTTCGAAGACAATTATAATTTCAAGAAAACCGGCGGCAATGGGGGAGCCCTGATGACTCACCACCTTGTCGCACGGCCGGCCTGTGGTGAAACTACCCGATTTCGGAAGGTCCTAACTAGCTCAGGAGTTTCGTTTTGCAATTTTAGCGTCCATATTCGTGATCAGCATTCTGAGCTCTTTTCAATTATCTTAATCTCGACTTGAAGTTTCATGGGAGGTCGAAACCCTTCCTCTGTGACTATCACTTTTTTCGAGCTCGTGATTTCCGTAGGATTCACTAATTGGCTGATGTTGAATGTGCTTTCCTTGATTTCCTTAATTTCTGTGATCTCAGTTTTTATTGTAAAGGGTTCAGTTCATTACCTTTTGTCGGCAAAAACTTCTAAATTTCGGTTATCTTCACTTTGATTAAAAAAGTTGTGTTTAAGCTGGGTTACAGCAGTTTGAAGTAAGCGGTCTGTTTCGGCAATTAATTTTGCGGCAGCCTAATACAACGCTGTTGAAATTTTTAGTTGACCTTCCCCAATAAATGTAATAATTTTATAAATTTTTATTTTTAACGAAAGGGTAATAAATTAGAAGTTGTCTTAAAGCACAGCAAAGAACCAAGCATATAGCTGGTGAGATTTCGCCATGCACTCAAAAAGTTCGCCGCAACTTCTATTTGATTATTAGTGTAAATGCCACTTACTTCAACCATCAAAGTGAGGGTGCCTCAAGAAAAAAATGTATACACTGTTTGAAAAGTGATAACTTTGCTCACAGTAAAGGCGCTGAAGAAGTTCATATGAAAGCTTAAGAAATTAAAATTTCTCTGACATATGAGCGGCAGGGGATGCCCATGCGCCCCTCTGAAATTTTCCATTTTACACTTGATTGATTGTGTTTCGTTGAAAACTTGTTATAATTTCTTCACAAAGCGGCCGTGTCGGTTGATTTGTGTTTTCTTCAATGTTTAAAAGTTGAAAACAATGCTTATTGCTTGCGAAAAATGCAGAGTATCCAAAAAAATGCAGGCAATATTTGAAAGGTTCTGACATTGCTGCTAGTGAAGCTTCTGGAGATGATTGAGACCCATATGAAAGTGCAGGTCAACGCAATTACGGTGGATTGCAAGTGGTTAAAATTGCGTCATGCTCCCGTCTGAAATCTCGCATTTCGGATTCGACTAAATGTGCATTTGGCGAATGCTTGTTACAATCCTGTTACTCCTTGGCCAGGTTGACCTGTGCAACGCTTTTTTTATTTTTAGAGTTTGAGAATCCTGTAAAAGACACGTGGCATGCGAATCTATTGACTGCGTATGGAGGCCCTCATTTTCCAAGGCGGATTCTGTGGACTGCTGAAGCAACATTCAAGCTGAATGGAGAGGTTAATCAGTATAATTTCAGCAACTGGGCGACGGAGCACGTTAAAAGAATCAAAGAACAGGTTAATATGGCCAAGTAGTAACTAGATTGCAACAAGCATTCAGCCCATGCACAATCAATCAAGTCTGAAATGCGAGGTTTCAGGCGGGGCATGGCGTAATCTTGACCATTTACATGCCACAGAAAACTCGTTCTTTCATGTGTGCCTCAAACAGCTTCAAATGCTTCACTAGCAGCAATGTTAGAACCTTTTAGGAACTGTTTGCGTTTTTTTTTAGGACAGCCCGCACTTTTCGCAAACCATAGTGTGATTTTTTAATTTTAAACCTTAAAAGGAGCACAAGCCAATCAAAACGGCCAGTTTGTGAAGTGTAACATGTATTCAAGCGGAAAACAATCAATCGGGTGTTAAATGTAAAATTTCAGACGAGTGCATTGCGGATTCCATGCCGCATATATGTCAGAAATTTCTATTTTCTTAAGCTTTTTATGAACCCTTAACTTCTTCAGTAGCTCTAGTGTGAGCAAAGTTATCACCTTTCAAACAGTGTATACATTTTTGGGACGCTCTGTATATGTATGTGTTCTTTACAGCGGCTTTTGTTGCATCGTTAGCAGGTGTCAAATTCCATGCAATGAGTTTCAATCGAATAAAAATTATAATGTCTTCGAATGAAGCATGGTGCAAACTCTTTCTTGACACCAAATGAATGCATAAAAACGCTTTAAACCATTATTTTCGTTCAGTTTTTTAAAATAAAAGTTCCAGCAATGTTTTCACTTAGTGGGTAGATGAATTAAAACTTCAAAGAAAGTTATACTAAATTTTCACTTGATCAGAAAATTATTCTAACCTTTTTGTAGAGTCCCTAGTTTAATGCGAAAAGCTCATTTCAGTTTGGAAAAATTCGCTTTGATTTCAAAAGTGTTAGGCTGGCCTAGAAGAGCGCCCAATTTGATTTGAAAAGAACAAATTCGAGGCCAATACCACTATTACTTGAGCAGCATTGACGGCATTGCAGGGGCTGTATGAGCCTGTCGGCCTTCTCGTGAGCATGTCTCGCAATGCGTTTTTCAGCTGGATGGAGTTTTCGCAGCCACTGGAAGAAATCTGAGGACATGGATAGGACTGGTGAACATCAAAACCGCCCAAGAGCAGCAAGAATGGCCTCTCGCCTCGTCTGCAGAAACATCGTATGGCTCGCAATGAGTGGCGCTCGATCGCCGCCCACGTTCGCTGCGAAGTCTCGACGCCCGCTCTGGTCTATTCGGTGTTCGCGCAGTGTACATAGATACCTCTGATTTCCACCAAGAATCACAACGCTCCACTTGGCTGAGATCATTTTTAGAAGAACTGAACTATTCGGTAGTGGGAAGGATCCTCTGAAGCGACGCTCCAGGCTTTTCCGTTCGAGACAGACGGAATTTGTGACGTCTTTCTGGTATCATATACAACCCAACAAGCTGCCGATTCTGAAGCATGAAGAGAGTTCGGTTATTGTGCACGACAGCTTGTATGACAAAAAGTTGGTGCTCTTCATTGGTTCAAGGGCAACGTGGATTGCAAAATGTAACTTAACATTATGGATGCTGTTGTCAAGCCGTATACTCGTAGTACTGTTCTGCGTGACTTCGTCTCCCAACAGGATAATTACCAGCAGTAATTACACATTGAAGCCGCCAGCTAAGTGGTTCATCACCGTCCCTCTGCTGCAGAGCCCGATCCGATCAACCATCTGTGGGGTGGGGACAGGCTGAGGAAGAAAGTTCATGTTTCCCCGAAAAATTTACTTCTGAAACATTTTGCAAATTGCAGACTGTTGAAAATCTGCACCCTTATCACCTCCACCTCCAGTAATACGTACTTACATTTAAAAAAGTCAGCGTAGGCTATTGAGTGTTGAGGAAGTTACGTTTTGAAATATAGAAACACATGGAATTCCTAAAAATTGAGCACGTCCAACGAAATGCGATGGCGAGCAATCTAATCACAGTTCTTCTCAACTCGATCCTGAAAGAAAACCTCTTCTTGCAAGGGTGCGTTCACTTTTCGGAGAGCACGTGCTGTGGCTGCTTTGGACGACTTCAGTAACCCTTGAGCGGAAGCACGCTTTTGGTGTCGAATCCAAACTGAGTGCACATTGAGGTCTATTGCTGCGTAGTGGATTTCACCACTCAAAATCTAAGCCAGACATTAATTCCGTACAGGTCACTGTCTACGATGGCCATGAACAGTGGGAGCGTCTTCAGCACCGTTTTCTTTTCAGTTTGTGAATGGTACTTGTCCTGAAATATACAAGACGCTGATCACCGGCGGCATGAACGCCTTCTACGTGTACGTGTTCCCCGTGCAGTTCTTCCTGGGCGTGATCGGGAACGCGCTCAACCTCTGCGTGCTTCTCAGCAGGCACATGCGGAGCGAGGTCAGCATCCCCCTCCACTCGTGTCGCCGAGCTGCTCCGAAATTCCCGTTCATTCAGGCCAACTACCTGCTCTCGGCGCTTGCCATTGCGGACATTCTCCTATTCATAACAATGCTTCCAGCGGCTCTCGGAGTTTGGCCGTCGTTCTACACCAACGACTACTTCAGGTCGGCAATTCCTGACTGCTAAATTCGTGGCCTTTCTAAGCAACGTGTTTTCAGAAGATTCTACTACCACTCGCATACAATGCGTCACTGGTTCTCCAATGTCTTCTCCTGCATGACTTCATGGCTCATATTAGCTGTTTCAGTAGAAAGGTACGCGTCTACAAAATTACTCCAAAGGCATAGACGATGAGCGTCAATGATGAATCTGTCAGTGAGTGGGTTTTCTAAATTCGGAACTCGAACAGTATTGTCTATTTGGAAAGAGCTGCAAAATGAGCCCTTCCGACCTTTGACCCGTTTTTCCTCATTTGCGTGGAAGATGTCATGAAATACAAGAGGAAATTTAACATTTCCATCTGCAATTCAGAGGGAGCTCCTTATTTCCCACCGGAGAAAATCGGTTCTGCTCTGAACCAGACGTGCTTCAAGCGCGCATGTAACTCTTTGCAGAGGCACTGACACTTCATATTCGGTTGTGATGGTGGCCAGCTTTTAACAGTGGACAGAAGAACTCTCATTTCGCCGGGGACGTATACTCGTTTCACTGTTGTAAATTAATAGCGTGTTCCGCACTTGTCGGCAGCAGTATTTATTTTGCACTTTATTACTATTATTGCTATTATTTTACTCTAATCTGCCGATGTCGCACGTAGAACAAGGGAAAAGGGGACTTGCTAAACCGTCCCGTCGAAAACGATGTTTGGTGCGATCCCCTGTTCTGGCGACGGCTGTATTTTAGATCCAGCCCTCTGATTAGCTCTGTATAATACTGCACATGCATATATGTATCTTCATAGTTGCTTGAGACAGACTGGACCTTTCACCAGCTTCCTCTCGCCTAACATCGGTTAATCCTCGATCAACCCAAGCGCGATGTCGAACAGTGTCGACCTACATATTCAGATCGTTAGCCAACTTCATGCTGCCTGGCTTCATCAGCAAGAGCTGACGAAGCCGAACAGTTAAAAATTCTCTTCAGCAGCCTCCTTCTTACGTAGCTGTCCATTCCTTGCGACCATCCATCTCTTACTACAATACCACGCATAGAATACAGCGTTTTTTAATAACTTTTCTAAAAATCAAGTACAAGTGAAGATAAGCATATGTTGAGCTCAGCAGCTCGAGCTCTATCTTCTGATATAATCTTAACAGAATTAAACAATGCATATAGGCCCGACACCAACAATCGAGTGGGCGAAACAACCTGTAGAGCGAGAGAGTGACAGCTTGTAAAGTGACCGTTTGGAGAGTTTCATCGGAAATTCTCAGCCGCCCTTCTCAGGAATTGCTCTAAGACTGTCCAGCTTGCCTTTGGGGTGCGCCTGAACAATGTATACAGAATCGAACCTATCAATCGAGTGGGCTTAGAAGCCTGTAGAGTAACCGTTTGAAGAGTTTTATGGGAAATTCCCAGCCGCCCTTCACAGGAATTGCTACACTCCGTCCCGACGAGATTTTAGAGTACGTTGTAAACAATGCATATAGAATCGAACCTATCAGTCGAGTGGAGCGACCGCTCGCAAATGCATGCGTGGGCGAGTTCGTAGCGCAATAACTCTATCAAGTTCGAATCTTTCCGACTACAACTCGAGGACGTTGTAGGCAGCACAGGTTTCATAACGTGCTTTAAGGCACAACGGCGTAGCTCTTGAATGGCCTAAGTTACAGCGCTGCGAAAATGTAAGGTGGGGCTTGTGTGACGCATTTTTTTTTCGAGTTTAGTCGACTACTGCGGGAAGACGCATCGAGGTAACGGCCAGAGCACTGAAGACACTATACGACGACGTGCTCACGGCTACCCAGCTGCCTAAACTGCCCAAGCCCAATCTGCCATTTTAGAGCGGCGGGTGGCAACGGTGAAGTTCCTTCCGCCCTTATTCGCCCCCATTTGAGTGAAGCGTCATCGAAAATCGATATATTCGATGCTGCATGCTTCATATCATTCGATAGAGCTTCTCAAGCTGAATTGAAAGACGATGTTGACAGGGAAAGCTGTAATCTGGGCGAGTAAGAGCCAGGAGAACATTGACCGTTGTTGTGCTAAATTGCGTGTTCTGAGTGCGATAACTCTGTCATATGTTAATCTTTCCAGTTGCAGCTTGTGGGTTTTGTAGAACGCAAAATGCTCTATTAGCGCGCTAAAGCATGGCAATGAATTATGGCTGGAAAAATTTGCAGCGGTGCGAAAATTCAGGTTAGCCTTGTGTGACGAGATTTTTTCTAACTTTAGTCGAGCCCTGTGGGAAGGCGTCGACGTCGGATCAGTAATCAGCGCCCCAAATAACCCCTAGGCGATTTTAAACGAGAAAATTTGCAAATTTCGAAAACATCGATTTTCGATGACGTCATCATCCGTCTGTCGAGCAGCCTCTTCTCGATGCGAAATTATCAAAGAACCGATTTTTATGAAATTGGTAGAAATTGATATTTTCCATAGAGCTCTTTGAGCTGAACAGAGTGGTAGCATTGCGAGTGTCGAAAACTCAAATGTGGGCAAGTAAGGGCGGAAGAAACTTCACCGTTGCCCTCCGCCGCTCTAAAATGGCAGATTGGGCTTAAGCAGTCTAGGCGTCTGGAGAGTTGCGAGAATGTCGCTGTAACGTGCTTTCAGTCTCGTGCTCATCCACGCATTTGCATTCCGTTAGCTCTCCTCGTCTTCCCGCAGTAGTCGACTGAACTCGGAAAAAATCATGTCACACAAGGCTAACCTGCATTTTCGCAACGTTGTAACTTTGTGCAATCATAGGCTACGTTGCTGGGTTTCGGCGCGCTACTTGAGTTTTCTACGTCCTACAAAATTCACAAGTTGCAGTCGGAAAGATTTGAACTTGGTAGAGTTGTTGCGCTACGAACTCGCCCACGCGTGCATTTGCGAGCGGTCGCCCCACTCGACTGATAGGTTCGATTCTAGATGCATTGTTCACAACGAACTCTAAAATCTCGCCGGGACGGAGTACAGCAATTCTTGAGAAGGGCGGCTGGAAGTTTCCCATGAAACTCCTCAAACGGTCACCATACAGGCTCCCACGCCCACTCGATTGATAGGTTCGATTCTGTACACATTGTTCACGGCACACTCCAAAGGCAATCTGGACAGCCTTAGAACAATTTCTGAAAATGGCGGCTGAGAGTTTCTGATAAAACTCTTCAAACGGTCACTTTACAAGCTGTCACTCGTTCGCTCTACAGGTTGCCTCGCCCACTCGATTGATTGTGCCGGGCCTATATGCATTGTTCAACTCTACTGAGATTTATATGTCAAAAGTTAGATCTTGAGCTGAGATCAAATATATATTGGTTTTCACAAGTACTTGATTTAAAAAAGGTTATTTTGAAAAACCATTTGAGACGCTTCAAAAAGGTTTCTTCGGTAATTGAGCAAAGGACATGGGTGGCACTGTATGTACAAGTGCTTCCCTCATTCTCTCCTAAAGGAGCATGAACGGTATTAGATGATATTAGTTCTGAAGTTGTTAAGCCACCACAAACCTTTGCAATTAAACCAACCCTTCCCTCATTCTCTTCCCGTTAACAATATTGACGGTACTAGAGGTAGTCGTATCAATTTTATACCCGTTGTACGGATAGCGGAAGCGGAAGCGGTAGAGATAGCGAAATGCTACAGGTGCAACTCGATTCTACCTCTGTACACAATTTAGGATGGCTCAGTGGTTAATCATTTATACATAAAAGAAAGAAAGGATGTAGGACTATTCGTCACAACCGGAGGACAAGTATGGCGTATGCCGCTATATTCTGGCCATCGTGACCTGTTCCACCTACGTACAGTGGACGGCTGAGGCCTCCTCTGGTAGAGGCATCGTCGTCGCCGACGATACTGCCGCCGGCGCCAAAACAGAGACATGTCTACAAACAAAAATGTGCGAATAGCAGATCATTTAGTAGCAGTCGAACGGACTTGGTAATGGAAATGACAGCTTGAAGGTGGTTGAAGTCGGCTCGAAAGATGACGATGGATAATGGCTTGTTGATCGTTGAAGGCGGTGGGAGTGGTGGCGGAGTACGGCTTGTGGAGGGTTGAAGACAGCGGGGTAGTGGCGAAGAACGGCTTATTAAAGACAGCGGGAGTCGTGGCGAGGAGAGGCTTGTTGAAGGTTGAAGGCAGCGAAGAGGTGGAAGTGAGGGCAGTCTGATACGGATTGAAGGACTACGACGACGAGTTAATGGCTTGACTCCGGATTTTTGATTCCGAGGTATTGCCAATGTTTTGGCGACCATTTTCGGTAGTTTACGGGAATTATTATTCATCCCATTGTTTCCTAAGACTGATGTCATCGCGTAGCTAATGCTGCTAATTCCACCACTTCGTGAGTTTAGTGGACTATTTCTACCCGATATTTGACTGGTATTCCAAGAACGTGGAGGGGAACTTCGGAAATTTTTGGTTCCTTGTGTGCACAGACTGCTAAGGTGCTGTTTACCACACTGAGTACAATCAGAAATTTGACACACATAGCTGGAGTGGTTGGTTGAACAACATTCCCAGCCCCTTCTGCCATCTGTTAGTATCTTGCGGCGTTTTGCTTGATCGGTGACCGTTCTGCAAGTCATTGAGTTGTGATTTCCCGTATTGCAGAAAAGGCACTGACGAGCGGCAGAGTACTGTCGCCGCATTGTGCACTTATCTGTTGACGGGCTGAGTACACTGCTCTCTCTCTACGACCCAGTCTGCTCTCCACGTACGCTTTAGCGGCAATCTCTTTCTTTAAATAAAAAAGTAAAGTTTTACAAGGAAGAGATTATTGAAGTGTTGTCTAAATGGCCAAAATCTTTTTCAATATCACCGGATTTTATCCTGATATGTTTCATAAAAAAGGTATCCATTATCCTGCATATCCTTTTAAACACATATTTAATCTGAGCTATACAAGAGCAGAAATCCCTGCCAGGTGAATGCACGCGTTTGTGACCCCAATTCCAAAAAAGGCTCCACAAAACGATCCTAGGAACTACGGACCTGTCAGTATCTCCTCAGTTTTTGCGAGAACTTTTGAAAAAATTCTCAAGCGACATATCTTATTGCACCTTGAAGCTCACGGTGTAATATCTGACAGTCAGCACGGGTTTCTAAAAGGCAGGTCTGTGGAAACAGCCGTTCTCACCTCATTAAATGACTGGTTGAAAGTACGGTAAGACAAAAAAACGTTCAGACGTAGTGTATTTTGACTTCTCAAAAGCTTTTACAAAGTCCCGGTAAAGAAATTGGTTGTAAAGATAGAGGCGGTAGGAATTCAGCCTATGACCATAAATTGGGTTCGGCAATTTTCAAGCAGAAGGACTTACCAGGTTAAGAATAAAGGCCAGTACTCCAAGGTCTTTTCTACATTTAGCGGTGTTCCCCAAGGTGAGGTATTATTCCCAATCTTATTTCCGCTGTACACGTACGAACTCCCAAGCAGCATTGCTAGCCTAGAATTCAAATGTAAAATGTACGCTGATTATGTAAATTTCTACAAAACTATCCGTACCGCCGATGATTCAAAGGATCTTCAGACGGCGATCGATTTTATGAGCTCCTGGGCAGATAAGTGTGTATTACCTCTCGCAACTGAGAAAACGTACCATTTAGTGATTGGGTCTAAAAATCACTCATTCACTCACGTACAGGATTAATGGTCAGGCCTTAGAAAAAGTTGACGAAGTTCGGGATTTGGGATTTGTTATAACGAGTGACCTAGTTTTTCAAAACACTGCCGACTCTTGGTGAAAAAAGCCGGTTTTCGCATTTATAACCTCTTCAGAGTTTTGAAATGCAGGCTTCCAGAGGTGTACATAAAGGCCTTTAAAACCTATGTACGACCTATCGTGGAAACCGGGACAACCGTGCTCAATCCCACTAAGAAGTGGGATTTTGATCTCTTGGAAAGCATCCAAAACAGCTCAACCAGGAAACTTATGATGAGACGTTTCTCTGTGGATTACAGTTCGATTCCCAATGGTTCTCAACGGTCTGCGCTTTTGGTCTCCCATCTCTAAGCAAAAGAAGAAAAATGGCTGATGTTATCATGATGTACAAAATTCCGGCCAAGAAACTATCAATCAATCCAGATGATTTCATTGATGGGTCGTTGACGAAATCGGTAAGAGGAAAGCTCAACTTCGGATCTCTTTCGCTAAATCACGAGTCAGGTCAGACGTCCTAACCTATAGGATTCTTAAGGAATTCAACTTGTTGCTTGGCAAGTACGATGATTTGACGATGCTGTCTGTTCAAGCATGTAGAAGGTTTGTTGGGTAATCCGGGAATTTCTTGATGACTGATATTATTGATGTTGCGGATGATTTCACACCACATCGGGTCACAAGTTATACGGGCATCATAGCCTGCGTACACCAATGGTTAATCAGTAAATAAACAAGAAAATAAATAAATAAGTAAGTTGGATCTGATCGAAAACAGACGAGCACTTTTTGCAGAACTGTTAGCTGGCTTTAAACTGATCAGTTTGTGTACTATATGTTACAGATTTACGGGACGATTACAATACTTTTCCTCTAGTGTTTGAATAATCCATTTATAGTTTTGAGGCACAAGTTGTATCCACTTTACTGAGTCTTGTGCCTTTCCTCTCAGACTTTTTTTGAGCAGAAGGATTTTCTCCATAACGTCAAGCTCCTTACGCTTGTGAACAATGGTCTCGAAAATTGCCCACAACTCTGAGAAATCTTCAACGTTGCCGTAAAATTTCGGTAACGTCGCTTGGGGAGGTTTTATTGAACGACATCGTGCGTTGTGCTTGATTTCCAATTACATTGTCAGCAACCCAATCCAACGGAATTTGAGAGATATTACTGTCTGCAATTTCAGTCGGCTCAGATTGATTAGCCTCATCTCCCTGCGGACTAGTACTGCACGCGTTCTGCAGTGATAAGGCCCTCTGTAAATTGTACCCTAGTTTTACGCTCATCGTGTCTTTCACGCACTTGGATTCCTCATGGCGTGTATTTATTAGGTTGTAACGAATTAAATGTCACTGACTCACGCCGTTTTTTGGCGCTTTTTTGGCGCGTCTTTACGCGCTTGATCAAGAACAAACCGTAACATGTGGCATATCATTTAGAAGCACAAACCTTGCCCTACCGATGAGTACCAAATTTTCTATGTAAAAGTGGGAAAACTTTTGAGTTTTATTGACTTTTAGCAGATGGACAAAAGGGTAATCCGAGGCATTTACTTGTATGAATTCAAGCTGGTCACTACAGCTAAGGAGGCGGACGAGAAGATCAACGGCGCATTCGGTCAAGGATGTTCCACAATTCGGACGGCGTATCGTTGGTATAAGAAGTTCCGGAATGGATATGAGAGCTTGGAAGAACATGAAGGTCGTGGGAGGTATAGTGATGTTGATGAGGACAAGCTGAGAGATGTGGTAGAGGAGGATCCACACAAAGGTACCAGGGAGATAGCGAAGGTTCTTGGCGTCAGTCACAACACAGCTGCCCGGCATCTGAATGAAATTGAAAAGACCAAAAAGCTGGAAGGATGGATGCCTCACGAGCTGTCTGAAGAGCAAAGAAACCGACGATATGAGATCTCGTCCGCACTGCTTCTACGGAACGAAACGGACCATTCCTTGATCGCATCGTAACCTGTGACGAGAAATGGATAATGTATGACAACAGGCGACGATCGGCACAGTGGGTGGACAGCGATGAGAGCCCCAAGGTTTTTGCGAAGCCGGAATTGCACCAAAAGAAAGTAATGGTGACAGTATGGTGGTGTTCGCTGGGAATTATTCACCACAGTTTCCTCCCTCCCCATCACGGCAAAGAAGTACTGCATTGAAATTGAAGAAATGATGAAAAAGTTGAAAGATATCCGGCCGGCCTTGGTAAACCGAAGGCGAGTTCTCCTTCTGCACGACAATGCTCGCCCCCATGTAGCACTAATGACGTTGCAGAAATTGAATGAGCTGAGCACTGAAACTCTACCACATCCTCCGTTTTCTCCCAACCTCTTCCCAACAGACTACCATTTCTTCAAGCACCTTGGCAACTTCTTGGTAGGGAAAATATTCAAATACCAACAGAATGCCGAGAGTGCCTTCGAAGATTTCGTCAATTCCAGAACTTCTGATTTTTATGCTGCTGGGATAAAAAAGCTTGTGTCACGTTGGCAATAATGTGTAGAATCAGAAGGTTTTTATTTCGATTAATAATCTTGCCTACAAGCCGAGATATTAACTGTTTAATTTTACATGGTTCAGTGCCATTTATTTCGTTACAACCTAATAGTTTATAAACTAATTTGTCTGCAGTAGTTAGCTCTTTATGCAGCTGTGAGTCATTTCTATCTGCTTAATTTCTAGCATTATGTTCTTCTTATCAGGCTTATTTCTACAATTTTTGTACTTGTCTCGAACCTCTTTATAGAGCTTTTCGAGCTCCTTTTTACCCTCTTTTACCTGCTTTATACTGCCTTGTAAAAGCGCAGCAAGAGACCTACATTTTTCGTAAGTATTTTCATCCGTTAGCGGATCTCTATTCTTACTGTGTACTCTGTGTACATTACTACAAGGTCTTTCAGCGCTGACTCGCTGCCCATGATCGGGGCTGTCTGGAAGTGCAACGCCATTTTATGCGGGACTTCTCGTGGGTCTCTTTGAAGTTAAGGGATAGTGCTCCTAGTGTCTTGGACACTGGGAATTTCTTTCGGTGATGAAAGAAAGGTCTCTAGTTCACAGAAATTTGCTCCACGTAATGAATACGGGAGTCTTGCCGCGGGAGCCGCTGAACGGCTGGTGGCACCTGTGCGAACTCAGAGAGTGGGTGTCGTGTCGTGGGATGCTGAACGCAACTGTAATCCTGGCGCTGCGCTTCTCAATTAGGACAGGTCCGGGACATTCAGTAAGACCGGTTAAGTGTCGTGAGTGGCAAAATCTTCGGCACCATACTCATCAGCTGGGTTCAAATACTCTTTCTTCCTATTCACAGAAAGATTTTGCATAAACTTCGATTTATCGTACTAGTAATGTTTGAATATTAGTAATGATACGAATGCTAGGATTTTTAGTGTTGTATGCTGCTGAAAAAGCGTCGCATGCTGTCTTGCCCGTTTCGTAAATTCGTTAATGGCAACCTATTTGTTATTATGATTATGGACATATATATATATTTATATATATTTATATATTTCCGTGTTTCGTATTCCGGTTTCCGCGCATTTTTGAGCTCTTCTGTTCCGTATTCCGTCTTCCGCTTTTCTCGAAAAAACTTCCGCACATCCCTACTGATCACATGTTTACGATTTCTTGAGGTCGAGACTTCTGAGGGTACCTTACTGTAGAAAGAAGAGTTGTTCCGAACCGAGCAATCGTTATCACCAGGAGGCTGTTTGGCCTTGTGGCAGTTCGAAATTCTATAGCACCCGATCAGTATTGGTTGACCGATCGATACTGTTAAGGGCCTGTTCATACTTCGCGACAAGAGCGACTTGTCGCCCGTGCAAAACATGCGTATCGGTTAAAACCGGGCGCGCCGCTGAAAAGTGCTCATACTCGAGCGCCGGCGCTGTCGCTGCAGTTGCTCTTGCCGCTCTTGTCGCTCCTGTCGCCCGTGCAAAACATGCGAATCGATTAAAACAGAGCGCTCGCCGCCGAAAAGTGTTCATACTCGAGCGCCGGCGTTGTCGCTTCGGCCGCTCTTGTCGCTCTAGTCGCTGCTGTCGCCTGTTCATACTTCCACGTGCTGCGCTCTTGTCGCTGCTGTCGCGAAGTATGAACAGGCCCTAAGCTGACTCGTCCATCGCCCATCATATATATGTGGGCTCCATACTGGACGGTCAACTCTGGGTGAAAAGCGATAAAGCCTGTCGATAGTGGCTCGTTGACCGACTTGCCTACATGTTCTGAAACCTGTCCACAGATCGGCATATTCCTTGATCCTGATTAAAAGTTAACCCTGGTAAATATCGGTAATGAGGTGTTTAACAACAATCTGGTTTGCTCAGACTGACGCACTAATCCTCTCTGAATTTGGAAAATGCACATGTAAAAGAAAGAAGAACAGAAGTTTTAGTGGAGTGCCACTACAACTGGATACAAACTTACCCACGGAGAAACTAACAGGGCAGTCTATTAGTCGTCACTTTTTGCTGCATAAAATGTTGAATACAGTTGAGATTTTCTGAGGGGAGAGGGGCTATCGCCGTATTATCAGCGCGCTACCCCTAATACGAATATGCCCACATTGACATTGAACATCACGCTAGTTCAGGTATTGGTGCAAATGTAACGTAACATCTTATGAGCAGGATCGCCAGCGAACGTCCTTCCAGAAGCGCGTGCCTGTCTGCCGGGCTAGGAATTCTGGCATGAAAGAAAAATATTTACGTTCTAGACGTTTCGAGAAGTTAACAGAAAAGATTGATATGATGCCCCACATTCTCCTTCACCATTTCTACAACTCCTGAACGCTCTATGAGCCAGTCGTTTTCTTTCGTTCTGTTTCTTATGTCGCCAGCTGGGCGTTGCCATAAAAAAGGTCTGAGAAGAACCGGTTTAAATTCTCCGTCATTTCCTTTCTCAATGAACGGAAAGGTACCTTTAGAAAATCAGGAAAAAAAAACAAATTTAAAAACACACATAAAACACGTGTTACCTGATTCGTAATAATCACTATAGTGAAGGACGCTCTTCTCTTTCTAGCAATTGCTTTATTTGCTCTCAAAGCAACAAATTCTGATATTTCAGGCATTGGTATGTAGGTGAGATATATCGCAAGGGTGCTGTATAATTCAGCTGAGAAATTGATCATGAGAGAGAACTGAATGAAAAATGTGTGCGTGTGTTCATTAAGCCCAGTTGTTGACATACATCCACGCATCCTCGGCGAATATTCCCTTCCCACCAGGGTGGACTTCAGACCGAGTGTCAAAAGCACTCTTGGCGAACGCTGCTCACGAGTGAACAGATCTTGCGCCAGTCTTAGACCACATAAGGCAAGTATTTAGGACTATGCATGAGGAACGCGTGCACTAGTTTGCCCAGTTTGAGTGACCTCCTATGCTGGGGAGGGTATAAGTTGAGGCAACAGTGAGAAATTCGGCGACTAATCGGCCCCAGAACCGCCAGAAAATCAGAATTCATTCAAAATTTAGATAACGACGGAAGGGAACTAACATATGTACATAGTATCGTTTTACGAATACAGTATTGAGTCCTTGGAGGGTCTCACCACAGTAAACTTGTATTTTTACATCAGATAACGGTAGGCGCAGAAGATGCTACCCCAGTATTGGATCAGCAGTTTCACCTGCTCCTTCAGGTATATGGGCATATCGTCTCCGATACACACCCGAGGCGAGTGGCGGGATTCGCGTGTGCGATACCTGATGGTGGTGGTGATCGTCGGCAGTCTGTCGCTGACCGCCTTCCACCATTTCGAGTACAAGTATGGCTACGCGACCATGTGCAACGGAACACTCACTTACGCCAAACTCGTGCCCATAGACCGCGTACGTTTCTGGCCGCTCTCAACTCCTACTATTCTGGAAAGTGATCGCTTTGTTTAGCTCGTTCCCTTCATCTCCAGCATGCAAGTTCGAGTGGTGACGATTCTGAAGACGCTGCAAATCATTCTGGTGGTAATTCTGCCTTTGATTGGCATCGTCGTGCTGAACCTGAAGATCATTCTGGTGCTCAGGAGAAGCAGTGTTTTGGTGACGAGATCGACGAAGAGCAGCACAGACGATCCGAACGACGAGTTCCTTCGGTTAGTGCGTTCGCTGCATGGAGGACGTGCTCTAGATGCCGATAATATCCTCAGTTCAATTGCTCCTTTTTTCAGGGACACAGACTCACGTCAGAAGCGCGACCGCAAAGTCACTATCACTGTGCTCGCCATCATCGCGTGCTTCTTCCTTACACATGTACTAGATGAGCATTTTTGAGCCAACAGGCAGTCGAGAACTTGCGCACCCCTGACGTTAGAAAATCTCTTAGCAAGTAGTCAGCTAGCGTGTAATATATACTCCGTGACGACGAAAAAGCGTATGAGTGAACCCATGTTCCTCTTGTTCTTACCATTAGCCTCGGCGCTTGTCCCGCTGGGTCGCAGGGTCTAATTTTTGGGTGCACAGGCGCCACCTCCCTCGTTTCTGCGCGTAATCAGGGTGGACAGCAGCTGCTCTAAGTCCGCATGTACGTGCTATAGTTGTTTCGAGCGCCCTATAGGCCGTCTTTCGGTATGTAGGAGTCAAAGCCTATGAGCGCTGTCCTCCTTATGACGCGGAAGTGACTCCCCCTCGCGCAAAGTGGCTATATGTAGCATCCAACATTTACGATGTCGACAGAAATATGGTTTTTTTTCGTTCATTCGCGAAGGAGGTTACTTGAGGTGTTGTTCACGAGTGTGATGTTGTTATCATAATTTGGGCCGATCATGATACGTTACACATGGATGGGTAAGGTTTGCTGCATCAGCATCGATTTCTCCTGAGCCTCGCTCGTGCGGGATAGTAAAGGCGCTGATCATGATTGTCAATCCGTTTTGGTACTGAAGTGAAGTATGGCAGCCATGGGGCATAGCACACATGTCCGAAGTTTGCTCACCCTTAGCATGGTGACCAAACAGATCTGATTCTTCTGTGTCATGAATCATAAACCTGATCAGCGCATTAGATATCCCCATAAATCAGATTTTTTTGTTTTCCTTACCTCACCACCAGGGATGAGCGGATAACAAAATTTTGAAACCGGGATAACGGATAACACATAAATGAATAAATTTTGCCCCAAATGGTCGGAAAAGAGAAAAACTGACATCGAACAAGCAACAAAAATTAAAACTAATTTCAAGCCATTCTTTCTCTAATAGTAGCTCGGGGTTGTAACACTATCCTCTTCATACGTCAAATAAGCCACTTTTAACCTTCTTATCGGTGTTTTTTTTCAAGGCGTGTGGTAGCGCACTCGGAGAAGGCGCCGACTTTCGCATGCACTCTGACTCAATGTTCTTTCTTCTGTTCGGATTTCCCGTCTAGGTATCGGGATTGTCCGGGAATGTTAATGCACCAAGTTGTCCATCGGCTGGCCACCGCAAGTCATTGGCCAAGCGCGTATCCAAACCGTCTCCACAATATCTCTAAGAGTAGAGTGCGTGGAGCATTCCGCAAAGGAATGGACTAACGTCGTCCTTTATTCTTTGTTCAATTTTTCGGTTGCAATGGAGTCACTAAGTATAAATCCTACGATTTCCTGGGCCTGGATGGGGCAGTTTTAGAAAGAGTCGCTTTCTGTATACTCCTTAGCCAATTTTTAAAACAAATTCTTGTTCAGATCGAAATTTTTAAAACAAATTCTTGTTCAGAACTCTACAGCCCCGAGAAGGTGAATTGGTATTGGTAATTTGGTGGTAATCATTTGGGAGGAATAGAAGTAGGTTCATCAAGGTGGGAACCAACGCTGTTAGGCAGACTTCTCTCGGCTGCCGCAAGCATCTCCTTCAGAGCCTGGATAAGACCATAAAAGCTAGAGAAACTTGCTAATCCAGTACTCTTTTCAAGTACAGTAATTTCATATTGACAGGAAGGTAAGATGAAAGAGGGGTTGGAGAACAAAACTGTCCTTAGGAGGACAGGGGAAAACCTGGTAGACATCTTCGCACAGAAATAGATGTGACTCATGCAGCACGTTCACCGACATCTGTACTCATCCAAGGGTGGCTTAGCAGCCTTTCGGCTGTTTCTATAGTCTTGGTCAGCTGGACTGTTTTGTTCCTCCTCCTTCGTTTCGTCCTTCCATTTGCTTAAGAAACTATTACAACCCGCTCGAGTACTCCCTCGAGCTTTGCTTGTCTTTTTCAGACTCTGAAGGTGGTTGGGCAGGAACCTCAGCCGAATCAAAGAAAAGTTTGTATAGCAGTATTGGACCCACAGCCCGTCGACAGCTGCCTCTACTGCCCAGCAACTACCCGTAAACCTAAGGCGAATCTGGAATTATTTGGAAATATCGAAGTACTGGCTTTCCACCGACTACTTGGAAGTTATGCACGTGCCAAACATAGTTTCAAAGACCTAAAAAACCGTGTAGAAGTTGGATATCTGGTACATCTTTAAAACGAAGTGATTCGAATGTGTGGCGCCGGACAAGTTGCAATCGTACTTAAGTATTATATAACCGAACGAACGGTCAGAGCGCAACGAGCACACGTTCAAATCAAACAGTTTATGACAACACCAAAAAAAAAACGAATATGCAATGGATAAAGGAACACACAGTAAACGGATAATGACTGGGGACCGGGCGAAGTGGGTGAGCGGAGCGAGAGCAGGGAGTGCTGCCTGCGGGAGAGAAGCTCGGTCGACTTCTGGCAGCGGCGAGTGACTCGAAGGGCGATGGTTTCCGGGCGGTGACGACGGGCTCTCCGGCGATGACAACCGGCAGCGCACAGGACCTCGGGGGGCTAGGCGGTTGCCTCCAGACGAACGATGATGATGATGATAACTTCTTAGCGGCCCTTCCTGCGCTTTCTGGCGCGCGCGGGTCTTTTAAATCGGAATTCGAAAAAGGTTTAGGACAACTGGTCCTCAGGGGCTAACAGCTGGTTTTTCTTTGTTTGGACAGACCTTTCTCTTAACTCTCACCCCGCGTTCCTCTACATTACCTAGAAGCGCGCCCTCTTTGCTCTCGCTCCCTCTCCCTCTTTCCACATGCCCCGGGTAGTCGCCGTCCTCGGCGATCGGGCGTCCTTAAGCTCGGGGAGATCCATTCTGGGAACACGGCGGCGGATTACATTTTAGAGGTACTTTGCGGCGGCAGCTCCCACGTACGGCTGGTAGTACTGTCCTGCCCCCTCCTGGGTGCCTTCCTCCATGAAGATCTTATTTTCCTCGATGCGGCAATTCGACGCAGTTGCCATCTTCCTAATTCCCGCGCAGGCCAACAGCTTATCATCGAGCGCCTTCCATAGCTTGCTCATGATCATCCATTTGACTCTGTTGTACGAGGACAACGGAGGCCAGGCTGTAACGATGCGTCCTCCTGCCTGCATGTGTTGTTGTGCGGCCAACGCAACAGCTTTAATGTCCGGCTGATCGGCATGAATGTCCAGCGGCCAAACGATGACCCAGGTACTGAAGGCCTTCCATTCGACTACGACTTCTCTGAGCTGGCCGAGCGTAACTATAACACGAGCGCGGATATCAATTCGCTCTCCATCTTTCTCGAGCATTCTCGCACTCTCTGGGGCCGCGAAGCCCACTGGCCCTTCTTTGGCTGGGCGGTTGCGTCGCGTCAGGTCTGCGACGGCTTCCTTAACTTTACGCAAGGCCTCCTCATACGGCCTGTCGACAGCATAAGTGTCGATCGGAGCATGCCTTGTGATTCCTGTCGCAGAGCAGATGAAGTCCGTCCATTCTTCACACGTGTTGTAGGCGACCATCAGAACACGAACGAGCGCGTCGACCTCCAGCATCATCTTCTGTTCTCGATATAGCTTCATCTTGGTGGCCACGTCGATGTTGTTCCTTATGAAGATACTGGCTATCCTCCAGGCAGACCACACGTTCGAAAACGGCTTCTTTACGAGTGCTCCTGGGAAATCAATGCCATTAATGTCGCCCAGAGTCGTATTGGCGAAACAGTCATCAATGCACTCGAACTGCAGGTGGCCACGATCTGCCGGTGACAACATGGCGGCACTGAAATATGAGCACATTACTTTACAGGCTCTTACTGCAGGTCTTCTTCCTCTACGACCCCTATTTGCAACAGTGTCTATTCTTTCATCTGATATTGCGCTCGGTACCACTCGGAGCTTATCGAACTGAATCCGTATTGGTTCTGCATTTTTACCTATTCTCGTTACTAGCGCGGAATTTCGGCTTACATCTAATACTCGGAATGGTCCAGCCCATTCGCAAACCAACTTAGGGTGCGCATCTCTGGCTTTCTCGTTCGGTGAAAGCACGTATACACGGTCTCCGACTTTGGGGTAGGTCTTCTGGTCAACCTTATTACGTTTTATGCTCCCTCACTCTTTTATGTGTTTCCGCCACTGCTTGGAGAATTTCTGCTTTGTACTGGCCTACCGAATTGTCCATTGAATACCAGCTAATTCCTCCATTCGGAACAATTTCGGAAGGGAACAAAGGATCAATGCCATGCAAGAGAAAATACGGGCTCTCTCCCGTGGAACTATGCGCTATCATATTATAAGACATCATGCAGAAGGGTAATCTGGTGTCCCTCTCGGCGGGTATAACCGTTGTTTTCCGCAACATGGCGACTATAGTTCCATTCAAACGTTCCGTTATACCGTTCTCACGAGGGTTATACCCTTTCGTAAAGATGTGGTCTATTTTCGTAATTCTCGTCAGTTCTTCCATGACCTTATTTTCGAACTCTCCTCCCCTGTCCGACAAAATCGCTTTTGGCCATCTGCACCCCTCGGCTATCCAGCGGACAAAAAGGGTTCTTGCCACGGTTTCGGCCGATTTGTCAGGGACAGGGTATGCGGCGGCGAACTTTGTGAAGTGGTCTATCACTGTGACCGCATATCGGTTTCCTTTTGACGTCATACCTAGCTCGAGAATGTCCACGCCAATGATTTCAAACGGCCTCGAGGTGACAATTGGCTTCAACGGCGGTATTAATGCCTGTTTTGGATTATGCACAAAGCATTTCTGGCATTGGTCTGTCCACCTGTGGACGTCCTGTGTCATGGTAGGCCAGAAAAACTGTTTTCGCATTCTATTCAAAAGCTTATGCGCACTGAAGTGGCCAGCGAAAACTCCTGAATGCGCTTCTTGAAACACTTGATATCGCTCGCTTTTAGGGACGACCCATACACAATTGCCGTTCTCGTTATACATCTTCAGGTTTCTGTCTTCTATCAAAAAATCGGCTATGCGCATCGGGTGGTTCATTCCTAGCAATTTTACCGTGCCATCAAGATCCCCTTTCTGCAGTAGTTCCAATACGAGACTGAATTGGGGGTCCTCTTCTAGTTCTTTCATCCATTTTGTCTTTTCCTTCACTACTACCGCTCCTACTACCGCGTCATTTAAGCCTTCCAGGGAATTGTCCTCCTCTACTTTCGTAGCTCCTCGACTCAGCGCATCTGCCACTGCGTTTGCCCTTCCCTTCACGTATTGAATTTCTAGGTTATAGCGCTGCAGTTCGAGAGACCACCGCAAAACGCGAGCTGAAACGTTGCTGCGTTTGAACAGTGCCGTCAACGGTTGATGGTCCGTTCTGACAACTGTTGGCAGTCCGTATACGAACAGATGAAATCGCCTAACTGCGAAAACCACCGCTAGGGCCTCAAGGTCCGTTATGTGATATCTCTTTTCAGCCTTACTTAAACTCTTAGACGCGAAATAAATCGGGTGGAGCAACTTGTCAGCTCCTTCTTGCGACAGCACCGCTCCTAAACCCTCTCCACATGCATCTGTAAAGATCACAAAAGGCCTGCTACCTTCTCTTGCCGCTTCTAGATCGGGCTGCGCTAAAACTGGTGCTGAACTGATCATCTTTTTCACGTTCTCAAACGCGTGAACGTGATCGATTTCCCAGCTCCACTTAGCCTTAGTAGATGTGAGGCTAAACAAGCATCCTGTCATCTTCGAGAATCCGAGACAAAATTTTCGATAGAAGGACGCCATTCCCAAAAACGTTCGTAACTCTTTCACATTCGTAGGCGTGGGATATTTTACTATGGTCTCGACTTTTTCCGGACTGGTGTGAACTCCACTGCCATCTATCCGATGTCCTAGGAATGAAACTTCTTTTTGCAGAATGATACACTTCTGGGCTTTCAGTCTTAAGCCTGCCCTTTGGAGTTTTTCGCACACGCTACGAAGTAGCTCAAAGTGCCGCTCCTTAGTTTCCGTACGGAACATTATATCGTCAATGTAACAGAAGACTTCTGAGCCTAGTAGGTCTTGCGATGCTGTGTCCATTAGACGCTGGAACACAGCCGGGCTCGTATTCAGGCCGAATGGTGTGACTCTAAACTGAAATAGGCCCTCTGGGGTCGTGAACTCCGACTTCTCCCTTGCCTCAGGAGATAGCGGTATCTGCCAGTAACCGCTACACAAGTCCAGAGTGGAAAAGTATTTCTTCCCTGCCATGCTCTGTAATACCGCATCTATCGTTGGTAAGGGGTACGAATCAAGCTTTATGCGTTTATTAAGCTCGCGGTAGTCGACACATAGTCTCAGGCTACCATCTTTCTTCTCTACAAGCACTATGGGAAAAGCCCAACTCGAATTGCTTTTCTCGATGACGCTCCTTTTCATCAGATCTAGAAGTAGCTCTTTCAACTTTGGTCTAACGCCCAAAGGCACTGGTCGAGCCTTCATCTTAATTGGGGCATTATCTCCTGTGTCGATTCCCATTTCCACTAAGTTCGTGCTGGATAACTCTTTGTCCGCTACCGCAAAGGCATCAGGAAATTTTTCCAGCAGTAGCTCAATATCTCGATCGTTCCGTTTTTCCTTTCTGTTTGCTGCTATTTGGTTACTTAGGATTTCTAACCTCTCGCTACCGGATACAATTGTGTTCCTTGGCCTAGCATTAGGGGATTAACTTCCTCCCAATTTTCTTTCCACTTCTCTGTACCCCAGTGCCCTATGGTTTCTCCCTCTTTAAGTAGGAGTGGCTCGTCCTGGGTGTTCGTGATGGGCAACACCGTCCCCTGCTTCTTAATTTTAAACACTCCTACCGGGATGCCTTCCCTGAATGGCCATAGTACTCTTTCCGTATCATCACATAAAGTATCGCACTCCACCGGAACTAGAACTGATTCGTATGGCGGAACTCTTTGTGCCACCTTAACTGTGTGTAATTCCTGCGATACCTCTGGCTCAGGAGCTGTTTTTCTTGGAATAGACAGTCGAATTCCTAACTTTGGCAATGCGTTGGTTCCGAGAAGAATCTCGCTCTCATTGCCTTCGGCTACGTGGAACGCTATTCGACTCCTCTCACCGTTTCAATTTCTACATCGATCCACACCGCTCCCAGAAAAGTCATGGGATTGTTTGACGCATCGAAGACAGGTTCGATTTCTTCCTTATCGATGGGTTGTAACGAATCGATATCAAAACCTTCATTGCGGGCCTTCACCAATACTCCAAGCGGGATGATGCTTATCATTGACCCTGTGTCACGTAGCGCTGGGTTAGATCCACTCAGGAGTTTTACAGGGGCCATCACTCGGCTACCTATCAAGTCCTTCTTGACATCTTTAATGTTCTTCACTACTATTCCCAGATCTCGACTGTTTTCGACAATAGCAGAGATATAGTTAGATTGCCTTTGTGGTTGGGTTCGCGCTCTTTCACTTGGGGAAGGGGCGACTGATGGACTTTCCCTCACACGGCTCACTCTAGTCTTACGTAGTGGGCAATCTCGGCCTATGTGACCATAACGCGCGCAGTTGTAGCACTTGCGGGCATCTGAGCTTAGCCCTTGCGATGCTCTTGGGTGCTGACTTCTCGGAGAGGCAGGAGTTTTTCTTTCTGGCTCAGGCTCCTGTGGTCGCCTTCTTGAGTCCTCCCCTCTATGGGGCATCGGGTCATTTGTGTCAGTCCTACGTACCCTATCCTACGGTTCACTCCTTGTTTTCCAGTACTGACGCGCTGGTGACTAACTTACGCCATACATTGTTTTCGACTGTTCCATACTGATAGCTAATTCTTTCACATCTTCATAAGCTCTGGATGGTCCTACCCTATGCAAAGCACTGATAAGCTGCACATGTTCAGGCCAATGTCTCAAGTTATCCCCCAATATCTGCGCTAGCTCCATGGACCGTTCCGATATCTCACTACCAGGATTGGCTTGCATGGCCAGTTTCTCCAACACCGTGCAAAAGTCGGATACCTCCTGGTTATGTCTCATTCTCAGATTTCTTAACTCCGTTAGCGCCCTTATCCTGCTTGCCGTTGAGTCATTCGCTAGTAGCCTTTCCATTTCCTTAGCTACCACTTCAAAGCCTTGCGCTTTCACGGAGGATGGAAGGGATTGGAAAATGTTTTTGGCCCTCCCTTGCAGGTGATCATCACCCAGAATGTCCACTAAGGTCGCGTAATCTCTAATGACTCTTACGTACTTACGCCTAAAGCGTCTCAAAAATTCTTTGAAATTCTCATTTCTTCCGCCCTTAAATACTCCAGGGTCTGCACAAGCTAGCGACTGCATATAGGACAAGAACTGACCTTGATCCTCGATTGCTGGGATGGTCTCGTGCGTCGCTGCTGAGTGTGGTGTTGAGGCTGGCACATACAGCGGTCCAGTCGATATCCCGCTCATCGTCTGAAAACGTGCGCCTTGTGTACTGTTATTATGCCTTAACGTTGCCGTTCGCAACCCGCCAGTCTCGTGGTCCTGACGTGCCTTCTCTAAATCATCACGCATCGCTTCGACGGCGTCCTTTATCTGCAATGGCTCACTATTCATTATGTGGCACAGCTCTGCTATGACTTCACCGTCATGCTCTACTTTAGCTATGTAGCGCTCCCACTCTTCTACGAAGTCAATCCCTCTCTCATCTAGCGTCGATTTCAGTGTTCCACTAAGGACTTTACACTGCTGGGTACTATTTCTCAGCTGCTCGAGCTGCTGTACTAAACTAGCAAACTCGGCTTTCATTACCTCGACTACGCCTTCCTTGGTCTTAACTGGCACTCTCATGCTCCTTAATGTGGTATCCAGTTTCTCCTTCAGGACTTCTACTTTACTCGTCACATTAGCTAGCTCACCCTCTATTCCTACGAAAGGAAAGATAGGGCATTGCCTTACCTCACCGCCCATTACGGTCTCTTCTTCGTAGTCCATCAGCGGGTCAGTCGTACGTGAGCGCGGGATGCTCGTGCCTGTAACGATCCGAATAAGATCGCGGCCTGTGGCTTCCTTGCACGCTGTTCACGCAGACGGCTTGCCCCACTGGGTTTGCCACGTAGCAAGTGCCCTTCCTTCTTGGCACACTCAAGCTACCCTTGCTTCTGGTAGCAGTTCAATTCAACAGTTTTAGGGCGCCCTTACTTCGTGGCGAACCCTGGGCAAAAACGCTCGAGCAACGAATCGATCGAAACGGGCTACGCGAAATGACTTGTATTTAAACGTATGCTCCTTGCCTTTCTTACTTAAGTGCGACCGGTTCGGCCCCCATGTGGCGCCGGACAAGTTGCAATCGTACTTAAGTATAACCGAACGAACGGTCAGAGCGCAACGAGCACACGTTCAAATCAAACAGTTTATGACAACACCAAAAAAAAACGAATATGCAATGGATAAAGGAACACACAGTAAACGGATAATGACTGAGGACCGGGCGAAGTGGGTGAGCGGAGCGAGAGCAGGGAGTGCTACCTGCTGGAGAAGCTCGGTCGACTTCTGGCAGCGGCGAGTGACTCGAAGAGTGATGGTTTACGAGCGGTGACGACGGGCTCTCCGGCGATGACAACCGACAGCGCACAGGACCTCGGGGGGCTAGGCGGTTGCCTCCAGACGAACGATGATGATGATGATAACTTCTTAGCGGCCCTTCCTGCGCCTTCTGGCGCGCGCGGGTCTTTTAAATCGGAATTCGAAAAAGGTTTAGGACAACTGGTCCTTTCAACGGTCCCGGACAACTGGTCCTCAGGGGCTAACAGCTGGTTTTTCTTTGTTTGGACAGACCTTTCTCTTAACTCTCACCCCCGCGTTCCTCTACCTTACCTAGAAGCGCGCCCTCTTTGCTCTCGCTCCCTCTTCCTCTTTTCACAAATGAAGATTTTTTCCTCTCCTCTGATCGATTTGTTTTTTTTTCCAGAGAGTACATTATGCTAGAAGGAAATTTGGTGAAAACCCCACAAATAGAAATGAACAAGGAAGTGTTCTGCATTTCAAAGCGCGCTATGAACAGGTTGATAGTTTGGGCTTATTAAATATATCATTTGCGTCTAAGAGAAGACACCACCTAGCATTGCATGCGTATCTCGACTATCACTGGAAGAAACACAAAAAGATTTTAAAAAATTGTCCTTATATTTAAAGGACAAGTAATCACAAGGGTGCAGAGTTTGTTGTTCGTTATCCGGTCAAAAATCTCCGGATAACGAACAACAAAACGAATAGGTTAAAATCCGCTGGAAATCGGATAACGCATAACGGTTAATCCGCTCATTCCTGCTCACCATCCTTCCTTCCATTGTACCTACATACCGTAATTTGTCGTAGTCGGCCACGGTTTTTCAGTGAAGTGAAAAGCAACTCCCTTGGACGAAGTTTAGACGAATACTCTTCGAAATCTGGATTCATGAGAGCACAGTTGTGCCAATGAATTGGATCTCGTTTCTGGTAAAAATTTTCAATCCCATTCTACATGGAAACCTTCGATTGGTCGTTTTGAATTTTTTGTGCAAAAATCTGTTGATGGGGAGTCAACCCACAAACGCCTTGCTTGCCACAATACCGCCTCCCTATCCGCTGCGCCAGTGTTGTGACCAGTGGTGTTTGTAATCTACTTTAGCGGGGCGCAATTAATGCAAAGTGAAAATGGTCCGTTGCTCACCACCCGATGACAGCGCAGATATGAAACATTTAGAGACTTAGAATAGAGATGCAGATTTAGAACCAGCGCTCGAAGTTCGCAGCGCATCCCATGATCTACGTCTAATCTCATGTTGCCACTGCGCGCATTTTCCGACGTCACCTAATGGATGAACGAGCATCACCACCAAGCAAATGTGAACTCCAGTTCTGTCGTAGCCTTGTGTGGGCGGTGCTGACAACGAAACGAGCCAATTTTTTCGAAGCGAAAAGCTGCCTCTGGTGTGCCTATGGCTAGATCATGAAACCTGCAATATTTCTCGGACTGTGGGAACCGAGACTTTGCTGATCAGCGGCAGTTTTCTAGCTCATGGCATGTACTATCCTTATGTGAAGAATTGATACCGAAGAGCGAGGATGGTGTTTGAAAGAAACGGTCTCTCAAAAGGTTTTATTTAGTGTTGCTCACTATAAACCTGTCTATCCATTTTATTGCGCGATATGCGGTTTAACCAAGCATTCGGATGAGCAGGGAGTGCGCAAAAAATAAAAGCTGAAACAAGGCCTTCCGAAGGAGTACATTACCTTTTTGAAATGAGAGAATTCAGTGCCATGGCTGAAAGGAGTGTTTGCGACTCTGTAAAAAATTTGAGTTTGCTACTAGTTTGTATGCCCTACGCAAAACGAAATGGACATCTGTTTCGATTTGCTCGATCATCAAGCGGAGCACATTAAGCTTACAAGGGAGAAGCCGACAAATCACTGGCTGCCGTTGCTGAACGCTGAAGTCCGTCCCTCACAGAGCACCTTCCAACCTAGTAACAAGACCACCATATGCACTTGCGTTCTGCACATCCTCGCACTACTAAAAGAACCATTGTTCAGAGAATGTTCCGCACAGCTGCATTAGTGCCTTCTAACTTGAAGTCTTCATCTATGGAAATGGCTTCTAGCATTGCTTTGTCGAGTGGGTATGTTCCCGACAACATGCCTCAGAGAGGTTGTCAGCCGTCAGCAGCTCGAACACGTAGCGCTCAAAAACATAACAAGGTTCCTTTTTCAGTGCCCTTTATAACGGACGCACTTAGCAACCAAGTGCGGGCCTGTGTTCGCAAGGCTGAGCTAGACGACCTCGTAGGGGTCGTTGAGAAACTTCTTGCTAGCCTTAAGGCGCACCTTGTTAGAAACCGTCTCTATGACAGCGCATGTACTACTCCCTCCTGCCTGGTCTGCCCGCACGGTCGGGAAGGCGACTGTAGAGTCTCGGGAGCGGTGTACCTCATAACTTCCAGTCAATGCGACGAAGAATACATGAGAAGGGCAGCTCTCTTTGGGTCAGAGTGAAGGAGCACATGGATGGTCTGGACAAGTGCAAGGTTTTGTCCTCACGTCTCTGGGGGAACACAGACTGCGGAGTCATAGTGGCGCAGTGGTTGGGATGGCGGTGACGATCCTAGCGCGTGAGTCCGATATCGCGGCACGCAAAACCCTTGAGGCGTTGTGGATTGCGTTCAAGAATCCCGCGATCAATAGGAGACAGGAACAAGTGAGTGGCCGAAACAAAGAGGCTGGCCCCATTTGCCGACCTCTGTGGGCTTGACTCGGGAGGGCGCCAGCCGGAAGGCCGCTGAGGGGCTGACCCAAGGGAGAACTCATTCACCCAGTCGTTCTCCATCCGAGGGTGACCAACCAGCTTTTCGGCTGTTTCCATAAGGTCATCGGGTTGCCTTACTCCCTATTCGTTTCATTCTCTCATTAATTATTGAGACTCCTGTAGCTTGAAATGATTCTTGGACGAGTAATTTCTCAAACTCTTTTTGCCTTTTCCAAGCTCTAAAGAAGGCGGTTACGCCTAAACGTAAGCCGAATAAAGCTTCCATAACAATCTTGGCCCAGCAGCTTCACTACGTCCTACACCACTGTTCAGCGGTATGCCAAGATTCATCGACAGTCGGACATGGAACATCTGAGTTTGCTACGTCAGCAAATGATCGCAGGCTATGTCTCACCTCCTCCCCCTCTCACAGCATTTGTTCTTCTGTGCTGGCCTCTCAAGCCTTCAGACGCATTTATCACACAGGTCTATAGGTCATCTGCTTGTGAACATCCTACCCCCTCCCCCCCTCCCCCCGTCGTCTTAAAACAATTTTACAAGGAACGCTGAAGTGAATAAATATAGAGGGTAGATGGTGCTTAATAGCTTACCACGCTGAATATAATTCTACTCGTTTCATTTTGCTTTAGTTGCAAGTGGGATTTCTGAAGAAAAATACAAAACAAGTAGTGCAGGGAAAGTCAAGGGTTTTTGTAAAAAATGATCACCGATGACCACAGCTCACTGAATAAACCTCAAATTAAATTTGAGCTGTTATACAGTGTGGGCTTTCCAATGCCACGAAATTCGATTTAGGTTTCCTAACATTCCAAGTAAAGGTTCCAAAGGCTTTACCAACTCATTACTTAAACATTAAGCTAGGTAGTAGCGATACGGTGAAACATTTCACCATTTTGCATGTTGATAAACCGCGCTATCAGGAATTTCGACTGTATTTTCTCCGTTAAATTGCTGTAATTCGTAGATGAATCCGGCCGCAGGCCGTCATATAATCATTTCAGACGCCTTCGACGCTTCCTTTCATTCTGGAGCTGATTTCGCCTATAATGACTCCCTCTCAGCGGGAGTTCATCAGAAAACTCATGCCCGAGCTTGGTCCGATCGTACACGGCTGGCTTTTAACGGGAAAGGTGCTACGGTCATCCTGTGCCATCCTGTCTACGTACGAAAATGTTAACGACGATTGTTTAGGTGATGAATTTCGTGCTTTTCTGCATGTCATCTGTGTACTTCAGAAGGCGATTGCGTGCAATCATTTGGAGCAGGGTGAGTCTCGTCACTTTTCTTTTACTGCAAGTATGAGCTGTTCTTGCTATGAGTCTCTCTCGCCTCCCTTCATCTACCTCCGTTGGCAGCGTGTGAGAACACACGAAAACGCCCGCGACTGCAACGGTCGCGGACACGAGCGTGGCGAGTCAGTTAAGAATTACCCAACTAGTAGCCTCATACGGAAGACAGAATAGTCTGCTGCTGCATTAGGAAAAAGGCTACTTCATAAAACGTGCAAAACACTTTTCAGAACATGACAGAATTGACTAGATTTTCTCTTTTCCAACAAGCGATTGATACAATCCCAACAGTGCGTTTCAAAAGTATAAGGCCACCCCTAATTTTGTAAATGTTGCTTTTTTACGACATTTCGCGGTAAGTGTCTGCTTCCACTGATTTCGCCGTGGTCGAAAACTATACCAAAAATAAATGAGAAACCTCTCTCGGATACAAAACTTTTAAAGAAGAAATCGTCGGTATTCTACTGTTTCAAAAGTTTAGGACTACTAACGATGCTGGTTTGTTATATTTTCGTATCAATGCTCTGTCCATCCAAAACTGCTCTATTGACTTTGCTATTATCTACTGTCCTAATACCAACATGTTGCGTGGTACCCGGCTGTCCGTCGAGGAACAAGCTCATGTTCGAGCTCTATATCATGCAGGACACTCCACTCGTGAAATCGCTGCCTAACTTCGTCGCCCCAGATGCGCTGCGTCCAACTATCTGAAAGATTCTGGTGGCTGGAAGAACACCAGTGTCTAGAAGACCCATGTGTTCTCTGGACAAGATACTCGACACGACTCTTATCGAACTCGACGGCTTCCGTCAGCCAAGCTAAGGCGGATTTATCGTTGGATGCATCATTTAGACCATCTGGACAGCAGCCAGACAAAGCGGCAACATTGTCCATGATTCGGTTAAGAGGGCTCCAAGTCCACAAGGACAAACGTCTTCAATTTGAGAAACATCAGTACTTGATTGGAAAGGCACGTCGTTTTTCACTATGCAATTCCTCCCACTTTAACGAGTCGAGATAGTCTTCTCCGAAGAAATGAAATTTGATTTGGACGACCTTAATGGATCTCACTGCTACTGGAAGGATCTGCGGAAGGACCCACTCGTCTTCAGCAGACGGAATTTCGATGGCGGTGGTTATAGATGGTCTGGAGAGCCTTCTGTAGCTCTGGTATTCTTCGGATTTGATTAAGCACGACTCGAATTAACTCACAGGACTATCAGATTATTCTTCAAGATCATGTACTACCATTTCATCGCGAACATCATACACAGAAATCCACTTGTATGCAGGATAAAGCTTTGATACATGCCAGTAGGCCAACCATGCTCTGGTTGAACACCAAAATATGCGCGTGCTAAAATGGCCAGCTTGTTTTCCGGAGGAGAACCTAATTGAGAACATCTGGGGAATCATTGTATGTCATATATATGCCAACGGAATGCAATTCAACAACATCGAGGAACTGCGGAGAGAGATCGAGGCGGCGTGGATCTATTTAGACCCTGATATCCTAAAGAACTTGGCTGAAAGTATGCCGGACAGAGATTTTGAACTTATTTCCAATCAAGGCGAACTATCGATTATTAATTTGTGACTGCTGACTATTGATTGTAATAAAGTGGAAGTGCCTCTGTGGTGGTTTTATATTTTTGAAAAAGTGGAAAACCAATGACTTCTTCACAAAAAGCTTTGTATCCAAGAGAGGTTTCTGTTTCATTTTCAGATATAATTTTCGACCATGGCGAACTCAATGAAAGCAGCCCTTTACCGCGAAATATCGAAAAAAGTCAAAGTTAACAAAATTGGGGTGGCTTTATACTTTTGAAACGCACTGTATATGCGACATAGGATTTCTCCTATCTTTGAACTTCTGCTATTTTTGTTTAGGATAACTATAGAAATGGAGTTTCTTGTAATCTACAATAGACCGCAAGCACTTTTGAAACTAAGACCGACAAGAAATTTTGGCCGTTCAAAGTAGATGACAAAGTTACGAAAACAAGCAAAAAATTTGTTTTAATCGCACCTACCTCTTTGTGGAAGAGTTTATTCAAAAACAGTTGGGAATGCATTTCTCAGCTCATTGAGCTTCCACAGTCGTGGTTTTTTCATATGCAAAGTGAAAACCTTTTGAAGCAAAACGCGTGGCGTGGGATTGTTTAACGCCAATCTGTTCTACGTAGTACTTCCCACCGTCTTCTTTTATGCTCACATTTAGCAGTTTCTGACAATAAAACCAATAAAATAATAATCATTGCAATAAGGATAGCAGCAGCGGAACAATATCCTGTTATACATATAACTATATGAAACTGATCAGTAATGATTGAACCGTTTTGGATTTATTGTGTTCAAAGCAACCTTTGTATCCGTGCTGAGAAGCCACCCAATACCCCTTATCTTCGATGTACTGAATCGCCGCCCTCCGCACGAGTTGGGCGGGATGTGGTTGTCAAAGAAGACAACTGATTGGCCACCGGGATGGACACTGTACTCGCTCGGAGCGGCGCGCACTGGGGATTTTGGCGCCCCTATGGGATGCGGTAGAAGGATCCGGACTTGGAGCCCTCCACTCACGGGTGCCGCCTGATAACAGCGAGAACAGTCACGCGCAACTGACTTTTACGATGGAGAATGAGGGTGGATCTCCGACAACCTCTCCAAACCTGAAATTGATGACAGCTTTCCTAGTTTTCTAGTTGTTGCATCTGATTTATTTTCCTTCTTCTTCCTGCGCAGAAGATCGATAATCTCGATCGATTTTGACTACCTGATCGAAACTCCCTGCTGCGAAGCCTCTCCGTCGGCCATTATAATCACGTGACTCCCACATTGATTTGTTAACCCTGGATATTTTCCGTATTTTTTCCACTAATTTAGTGGATTTTTCGCTGATTCCCCACATTTTATGATTAATTTCTGCAACGGCACCGATTGATAGCTTTTTGCGCGTTATTACGCGCAAAAAGCAGTTATAGAGTGCATATACAGTATATAATACTCTACCTCAATAGGATCATGGTGTTCCAGGGACGAGCAGGATAAACGGGCGAAGGTGACGAAACAATTATCTGGTTGATTACCTCGTTAACTTCCGGATGCCTTCATTGTCTTCAAGCAAATAAAAACAAGCGGTGTGCATGTGTTAGCTGCGTGCTACATGTGCCTCGACAAACTTACACAATCATAAATCTACATTTTGTTAACGGTCCCTGAAACCTATTCAAGCCGAACAACTCGCGCATCTCTGGGAAAATTCGTAGGCTCTCTTCTTGGGGGTCGAGCGTTCTACCCCCCGTCGTCCTCCTGGCCTGCCCACCACAACTCCCTGGGTTTGCTCGATAGTCCAGTGGCTGCCTTACGAGATAGTGGAGACCAGACATTTGCCACTCTTCTGTTTAAAGGGCAGGGTGGGGAGGGGGGAGGGTAGAAGGCACTCCGCTTGGTTGGGAAATTCGAATTTGAAGGCAACAAACGTGGCACAACATGTACATGTAAGAAAAAGTTTAAACTAGGAGAAGAAAATAAAATAAAAATAGAAAATAAAAAGAAACTAAGAAAGAAAAGAAAACAGAGGACTACCACTACAGCTTTGGGAGGAAGCACTGCATACATGCATGCATAGTATTCTAAGCATAGATGCAACCTGGAACTGGTAGTTTTAGCTTCTGCGAAGGGGAATGCACATCGTCATTATTACAAACGATTTCTGCATAGTAGGAAACCACTAGTGGTATTCTTCTTTGGGATCGAAATTTAAAAGAAGTATGAGGGCTACCAGAGCGGGATGATCGGTTTAATTCGAAGGAAATGGAGGCATGGAAGAACCAGGAAAGAAGATTTTAAGAAGATTACGATAACGAGGTGATCTGTAACAAAAAAATCGTTGCTATGAATGGAATGAAGCTGTTAGTAAATGGTTCACACGATTCGTTTTGTACACAGCTGAGAGCGACAACTAAATTAGACTGTAAAAGCTGTGCGCAGCGTTTCACTTGTATCCTACAATACCGCTCGCGCCGCACGGTCAAAAGTGGGCGAAAAAACGCCAACATAGCGTCGCAAAGCGTCGCACGCTCATAACTCCTTCAGTTTTAGGTTTCTTGAATAAAGGTTGATACCATTCGATTCGCCTCTTCGAGATCTACACAAGCATATGTAAAACTTTACCGGAACTCCCGTATTTTCGACGTGGGTGGTCCAAAATTGGCTGGACGGGAGATTAGAGCAGCTTATTTCCCAGGATATGCGTGCTTTCGGAGTATCTCAAAGATGGCGTACGTCGCCAGTGCTCTGTCATGCCAGGAATGCCCCGAGAGTGCGCCGTGCACAATGCACACAGAACCTAACCTATCAATCGAGTGGGCGACCGCATGTCCCCTGCGCTTCTATCTTCTCTCACTGGGAACTGCGACGTTTTCAAGACTTTTTCGAGCCGTCTGGAGAATGTTATCAGAAATTTCCCGCCACCGCACTCAGGATTAGCTCCAATCTGTCCCAGCGAAACGTTGGTGTGCGCCGTGAACAATGCATACAGAATCGAACCTTTCAATCAAGGGGGGGGGGACAGCTTGTAGACTGAGCGTTTGGGGAGTTTTATCAGAAATTTCTTGTCGCCCTAGTCAGGAGTTGCTCTAAGGCTGTCTAGCGAGCGTTTGAAGTGCGTCGTGAACAATACATACGGATTCGAACCTTTCAATCGAGGAGGGGGGACAGCTTGTAGACTGAGCGTTTGGGGAGTTTTATCAGAAATTTCTTGTCGCCCTAGTCAGGAGTTGCTCTAAGGCTGTCTAGCGAGCGTTTGAAGTGCGTCGTGAACAATACATACGGATTCGAACCTTTCAATCGAAGGGGGCGACCGCTCACAAATTGCACGAATGGGCGTGTTCGGAGCGCAATAGCTCTATCAAGTTGTAACCTTTCATGCTGCAGCTTGTAGGTTTTGTAGGCAGTCGAACGTTCTGTACGTACGCCAAAGTAGAATGGTTTAACTTAGGAAGGGGCAATGTTATAGGGGTGCGAAAATGCAGGTGAGGATTGTGTGAAGCATTTTTTTTCCGATTTCCGTGGACCACTGCGAGAAGATGCGGCGAGCTGACGGCTTCAAAATGCGTAGGTGAACAGAGAGCCTAAGGTACTTTACGACGATATGCTCATAGCTCCTCAGTTGCCTAAACTGTCTTAGCCTCGGCTGGCGTTTTAGAGCGGCAAAAGCTAGCGGTTAGAGTTTCTTGCGCTCCTACTCGCTCAGATTTGAGTCTTCGACACTCGGAATGGCACAGCTTCGCTCAGCATGAAAAGCTCTATCGAACGGTATCAATATCGACTGATTTGGAATCATCAATTTTTTGACTGTTTCGCATAGAGGACGAGGCCGCGGCGGAAGGACGATGACGTCATCGAAAAAACGATGTCTTCGAGTTGGGCCATGCTTGATACCGTTCGATAGAGCTTTTCATGCTGAATTGAATCGTATCATTTAGAGTGGGAAAAAAACTGTAATCTGGGCGAGAAACAGCGCGGAGAGCGTCTGCCGTTGTTGCGCTAAATTGCACGCGCGGGCGTGTTCGGAACACAATAACTCTGTCGAGTTCGAATCGTTTCGGCTGCAACTTGTGTTTATTGTAGGCAGTAGAACGATATATAAGTATACTAAAGTAGAATGGCTTAGCTTAGGAGGGGGCAATGTTATAGCGGTGCGAAAATGCAGGTGAGGCTTGCGTGATGCATTTTTTTCCGAATTCGGTTAACCACTGCGAGAAGACGCGGCGAGCTAAATCCTCAAAATGCGCACGCGAACAGAGCCCTTAAGGTACAGTACTTTACGATGATGTGATCAGAACTTCTCAGCTGCCTAAACTGCCTTAGCCCCATCTGCCGTTTTAGGGCGGCAAAAGCTAGCGGTTGGAGTTTCTTGCGCTCCTACTCGCTCAGATTTGAGTCTTCGACACTCCCAATAACATCGTTCTGTTCTGCTTGAAGAGCGCTATCGAACTGTGTCAATGTCGACCGATTTTGGAAACATAGCTTT